>CM002481.1:8329034-8399873 GCA_000325765.3 Leersia perrieri | reverse complement strand
CACACACACACCCACCCACCCAAGCAAAAAGTAATGTCATTTGGCAAAACCCAAGCAGCCGTGAATCCATATCCCATTTGAGTTTGAATGCATTTTGACTGTCATTTATACATTTGAATTGACCTGCGAAATAATCAAATGTGGTTTCACATAGATAGCATCTTTGCCCAGTTTCGCCAAATGCTAAATGTTGTGACCTTATGTAATGTCGTTGCTCTTGCAGTTCCTTGGTTTGTTGGTTGACACGAATGTCTTAATCCGAAATTCAACACGCAAGATCCTAGGTTCAGTCAATCTTCCTAAACTTCAAATGTTCAAGTCTGCAATTGATGTTCTCATTACAAGTTTGGAAAAACACCAAGAGGTATGTTAGTCCAATACTGTTGCAGAACAATCACCCCATTTCTTTTTTGACTTTCTCAAATTTTCATCAGTGATTAGCAACTCAGAAATTAGAATATAGAGTGTACCACTGTACTGTACTCCTATTTTGCCCTGGATGCTTGAGTACATGACTCAGTTTATTGTAATTATTAATGCTTTTCTTCCATGGTGTAACTGTGTTTGTTGTATGCAGGAACATGAAATATATAGCGTTCTTTTTTCCGTTGGTAAGAATCACGGCAACTTTTCAGCCAATATAGCTAAGCATTTGGCCAAAGAGGTCTTTCTCAAATACTTCTTTCCAGATTATTTGCATTTTTTCATGACATATGGAATTTTGTATGATGTACAGTAACTATGAGTTACCCATCCAATGCATGCCTTACTTTTTTTTCTCCCTACTCCCAACATTGTGTTTTTAAAATGTTTCCTTTCCATATTTTCCCACTGTTGTCTTTGCAATGATGTTTTTCTACATATATGTAGCTTCACCTCCCTTCTTAAGTGCACGCTGCATGCTTTATAAATGATCCACTTGGCAACATCACCTCCAAGGCTCAAAAACTTACTTCCAAAAATGTTGCCAATATATAAATTGTAATATCTAGCGATTGGTGCCTATTAAGCTACAACACATGATTCTGTATTTTTTTTTTCTTGTTTATAAATTATTCTCGTTCTATGTATGAACTCTGGTTTATGTGCTTTGAGTATAGCTTGGAATTATTCCCTTTTTTTTCTTCTGATATTGCATTATCTGTATCACAGATCAGTATGTCATCTGATGGAGAGCTGATCTTGGATAAACCCAGGATAAGGGCATTGCTAATAGTGTCTATCTCGGTAGCTTTTTCTGATGTTAAACACAACAAACTGGATATACCTGAGGTTATCTTTTCATGTGCAATTTCCCTACTGGGAAAGATCTCTTGTGCAATAGGAGAAGTGGTTGATCAGAATTCGCTCTTATCCTACTTGTGCCAGAGAACTGGAATTCCATTTTGGAAAACAAAGTTAGCATCTACAGAGTCTGGAGAGTCTAAAGGATGTAGTATTGAAACAGCAAGTGATATTTGTGCTCAGATAGGAAAAACTGGAAAGTCAACTAAATCTGTAGATGAAATTCTGGCGATGCAGTCAGTTAAGTCCATAATAGAAACAGTTGAAAGGACTTGGACTATGAGAAAGTCGAGCAATATTCATGATGTTCGAACTATTCTAAGGTATCAAACACTCTAATCCTCTCTTTTTTTGTGAGGACTAATCCTTTCCTTTTGACATGACTAACATTACATTTTAATGTGTTATGTATGTGATTCAGTGCCTTTAATTTTGTTTATTGTAGAACGTGCCAAGAGGATCTAAGAATATTAGCTTCAAATTCTTCTGGATCAACTAGAGCATTATTGAGCTTTTTGTGCGAGTATCTTGATGCAGTACAATTTATTATTGAAATACTACGATCGATCCAATTGGATAATTCATATAACCTTGGCCCAACTTCACTTAATGTTTTACTGGAGAAGTTAGACGTGTCCATAAGAAGGATGAAGTGTTGTTATGCTGGATTCAATAGGGAAATGGAGATTCAAGTCTGTGAGCTTGCTTTGTTAGCGAATTTATTTGAACTTTCAAAGGTTGGGATTCACTCAAAACTAGTGCTGGATAAGTTGCATTGGGTGATTAATCGTTTAGATTGTCTGTGTGCTGATGGATCAAGCAAGCTTTCTTACTTCAGCAGAGAAATTAAGAAAGCCTTTGATGCTAACTTTGTGGGCCATGATATTTTCACTTTGCTTGAGCTCTTTCATCCAAAACCAAAAACAGATTATGGAATGCTGAAAGCAATAAGCGCAGATTTGCAAGTAAGAGACAATGACTCCGAAAATCCATCACCATATGTTTGTGGATTACCTGTGGGTGTGAGCTATCACATATCTTTGTACAACATCTCTAGTCAGGACAGATTATGGCTCCGCATGATTGTTGGCGAGTCTATCCAACACACATTCTTAGAGTTGTCCTGTTTTGGAGGTAACGATGAGGTGAAGAGCGGCTCTATGATTGTTCCTTTACATATTACCCCAATGGCATGCTCATTCGTGCTGAGGGTATGTTTGGTAATGGAATGCCCATTCGGAAGCGTAAGCGTTCATCAAGAAGGTAATGAAGGGCCAAGAGGTTCTATAGTTGAACTCTCTGATGAACTGGATGTCTATTTTGTATGTACTGAGCGAAGGTGATGCTTATGTTAACGGTGAAATTAACAAGTAAAAAGTGTCCCGAACGGAAAACAAAAACTACTTTTGCTCAAAAACTTTTGTACCCAGTCACGTAGCTATACAGAGTCGACAATGTTTCAATTCCACCAATAACTTATTTTACATGGTATCGATAGATCTGGAGTAGGCACACACTTTCGATGAATCAATTATTTCTTTATATTGCACAAAAATGAAGCTAAATTATCGATATTTACATGGTATCGATAGATCTGGAGTAGGTACACACTTTCGATGAAACAATTGCCTCGCATTCGTTGTACAAAAGTGAAGCGAGATTGCTCACAAGCAACTCCATCCACTTCCCCCTGTAACCAGCCACAATGTTTTTGCTATGCATATAGTAGTATAATCATATTGTAGTTTTTAAAAATCACACTGCAACTTGCATATAACTATAATGTAACTTGTAACTAATTATAGTGTAACTTGCATTTGTCAAATTTTTGAAAGAAAATTTGAGTTCAAGAAACTTGATCTCCACTACTCCCTCCATCCAAAAATGAAAAACTGAATTCCTAGAGACTACGGGAAAAACAAAGACTGTTGTTTACAATTGTAAACAAAAGATTTGTTCACAATTTACACGAAACTGGCCCTGTCTAAAGGCTGAGACGATTAGTAGAACAACAGATGTTTGGATGAACTTAAAATCCGCGGCCGCCTGATCAGCCGACGAGCTAAACTACCTCGTCGCCAGCCGGTGCAAACGACATACTCTAATTGGCCACCGATGGCGAACGGTCACAAATTATATCTGGGCCGTCTTTCTCCGTGGAATTAAGCGCCGCCACGCCGATAGCCGCTGTGCCTTCTGTCCGACGGTTCTCTTCTTTTTCGCGAGCGAGTAGCTCTTGAGAAATTCCTGGCGCATCATGCGGTGCTCGTCAGTTCCGCGGACGGGGCGCGCCTGTTCGTCACGAACACCTTTCGCGTCGTCTCGTCCCTCGGACTCCGCCGGACAGTTCGCTGGCTGTTCAACCACCGCGTGATCGACGACTAGCTCCGTTTCCTCCTCCGTTGTCTCCCCTTGCTGCTGCTCGTCGTCGTCGTCCTCCGTCTTCTTCTCATCCGGCGCAGCGGGCACGCTTGTCACCTCGTCGTCGTCGTCGTCCCTCCGGAAGGGGCAGTAGTCTCTGAGATATCTCTGGCGTCGCGCCTTGGCCTCCACGATCTCCTCCCACCTTTTACCGTGCACGCCGCGAGAGGCGCTCCCTCCGTCGCCGCGTGACGCGACGACGGACTCCAAGAACGCCTCGAGCGACCCAGCACCGCATCGATCGGCGAACGTGATGCGCGCCGGCGGCTTGCACTGCGTGTTGTATCCTCCCGGAGGAAAAAACCACGTCCTCTCCTTCTCCACCACCGCCACCGCCGGCGCCGGCGCATTCTCCTCCTCTGTCACCGACACGAGGGGATCGACAGTAGCACGAGGCGTCGACGTGTCTGGCGCCCGCCGCGCTCTCCCCTTCGGTTCTCCGACCAACCGTCTCGTGTGGCGCCCGAACCACCGCCTCCGCTCGAACTCGTAAGCCAGGGCTTCGGCTAAAGCCACGTCCACCCTGTATCGGCTGACGGCGCTGGCTAAGGGATTACATGGCTGTGTCGAGCCCGCCTCCATGATCGGACGCCGCCGGTGGCGCTTGATCGTCGTGCTTCGGGTGTTTTGAACTTCAGCTTCGGCGTATGATTCGTCGGCCGGCGGTGAAGGGCCGCGAGCGGAGCGGGAGAAGCACCCGAGCATCGTAAACGGATCGGCCTAACTGATCATCATCAAATCAAATCATCATCATGATCGTACTCTGGGAGAGAAAACTACTCGCTTTATATGTGCGATCGATCAATCTGTTGGAGCGCGCGCATCTGTCGGGATCGATTGGGATCACGTCCCGAATCTTGCTTGTTCCCGGGAAAACAGTCATGTTTCGTTGCATGAAACGACTTCTTTTTTACTGGCTAACCCAGAGCTACGGAGCAAGCCTTCGTCGGGCCTTTGTCACAGGAACGCGAAACGGCCCAACCTCTCTAGAAGCTAGAATAGCACAATTGTTACCTCTATCACTGTTTCGGGGAGGATGGATTTTGCGTCCTACTCCTACACGCATATCCACCTACGTGCAAATGTTCTAAGACATTAAATATTGCATTGAAATTTGTGAAAAGCCAATTTGTAACCTACTGTTAGATTTGTATGTAGATTCATCATTCATGCATGTGGTACATACTATAATAAAACATATTATTGTATTTATAACACGAATCAATATAGGGGGAACATATCCTATGTAGAGTATGCACATAGGTCTTTTCGTGTACATACGTCCACACAAACTAACAAATATCACTAAATAATCTAAAACATATTGTACATGTAGATTTAATAGTTTCACACATTTCTGCGAAATTTTACCTTGCCGAGCTGCAACCTTGTCGGAGTTGTCACCTTTGTCGAGCTGCAACCTCACTACAGACGAAGCGTTCTCCATCCTCACCTTTCTCCATGCCGTCGTTCCTCATCTCGCCAAATGCACTGCTTCACTTGACTTCACCCTCGTCGGAGTGTCGCCTCACCGAAACCACACCTTTTGCGAAGCCTCGCCGAAGTATTGCCTTGTCAGAACAACACCCCTCACTGGACAGCTCCACCTTGTTAACCGCAACCATGCCAGTCTATATCTTTGCCACTATGCAAGCATGTGCTCATGTCAGAGCACTTGGAGTTCGTCGAAGCTATAGGAGGGTGTCAGGAGCGGAAGAAGAGGACATCACGATGCAGTCGGAGGTGGAGAAAGGAGGATAGGAATGATAGACAGGGGAGGTGGGGGTGGAGGGTGGAGAGCGGTAGAGTTGGGAGGAAGATAAAAAAAACATGTCCATCAAACGGATACTGTCCTGTAGCCTTTCACAAAGTTTAATTATGGCTAGCGTCAATTGATGAGTATTTAGCAAATTTGTTAACAAAGACAGGGTATAGGCAGGGGCATAGCCAAAAACGTCTCGCGCGTAGGGCTGAATTAATAGAGCTTGAATATTTCTCACAAATTACATAGCACATTCATAACATGCTAATGGAGATTAGGGCTCTGCCTGTCTCTGCTCCAGGTGGAGTAAGATAGATGAAATGTGCTTTGACGAATTTCTTCCGGATACTATCCGAAATGCACATCTAAAACCGCACCGAAATTTCGAAATAGTCCGGATATGGCAAGGTACAGAAAAACGCAATATCCCATATCACGGGGATCCGTCCGTTGACGACGTGTGCGATCCAGGGCCGTCGCATGTGCAGTTCAGCCTGTCTCCCACCAACGCAAAAAGCACGGCCCCGGCAGCATCTTCCGCCCCGTACCGTGCCAGGATCCGAGAATCCCCGTACGCTCCGTCCCAATCCTCTCTCTCCTCTCCTCCGCCGCTCACCACAAAACTCCCCCTTTCTCCCCGGAATATTTCCGCGTGACATGATGCGCCTGAACAACCGAGGCGAGCCGAGCTCCGTACCGTGTGCAGCAGGGTGCAGGCCGAGGCAGGGTCGATTCCCCAAGCGTGCGAGCTGCCGTGCAACCGTGCAACGCGCTGCGTGATCCGAAACGTTGTGGCTCCGTGTCCCCTGGAGTAGCAGACCGTGGACGCCCGGCGGCTATTCCAGAACTTCTCTGGCAGGCGGAACCTGGATAGATTAGAGTTTTTTTTATTGAAAAACTGTAGACATGTCGTGGCATCATTCGGGACTTTTTCTTGTGATGGTGACGTGGCGAGCAATGGTTGGGCAGACTGACGTCGCACCTCGACTGTATAGATTCGTTGCGTCCCGATCGGCCGATCCGCGCAAAGCGGACAAAAGCAACCCCGCCGTTTCACTGCGCGTGGGGCCGGATGCATGTGGCTCCCACTTTTCGGTGTCTCCCGGTTGCGAAACGATCCCGGTCGTGGAGACGCTTTTATCGCTTGTCGCGGGCAAAATGGGCTTTAAAGCCCAGATCCCAAAAGACACGTGGCAGCACAGGGCCTCATTTGTTGACGTCGCTACCTCCCCCGGGTCAAGCAAGGCATCTGGCTTAAAAAACTCAAAAACTTCGTTGCTTACCGGTTAATTGACCCTCACATCTATCTCATCATCTCACCAAACCATAATGAGCCGCCACGTTGACGAGACCTATCCCTACTGACACCTCTGCCCCACCTCTAATGCGTCCCCACCTGTAAGTGTATACAGATAAAGAGATAAACCAGCGAATATATGTATTTCCACTATTTCGTCTTCGTCACGATCGATCGATTTACCCGAGAATAATAAAGTAGTTTACTCCACGAGAGAAAGGGAAGGGGAAAAAGCTTCTCCTCCCTTTCGCTTCCGCATTTCGCCACCAATCCGGCTCCCCCTCTCAAAGTCTCCTCCCCGCCGCCCCCATCCTCTTCTAGGGTTTCTCCATGCGATCTTAGCCGCTGCGGCGGCGGTCGAAAACCCTAGGTAGGAGGAGGAGGCTCTCCTCTCGGTGTTTTGAATCTGAGGTCGCGAGAAATGGGCAAGGGCGGGCAGGACGAGGGCAAGCGGCGGGACGGATCCGACGCATCCGGGGCGGAGCCGGCCGCCGCGGTCTTCCCGGCGTGGGCGCGCACGCCGGCCGAGTGCCTCGCGGAGCTAGGCGTCGCGGCGGACCGCGGGCTCAGCGCCGAGGAGGCGGCGGAGCGGCTGCGGCGGTATGGGCCCAACGAGCTGGAGCGGCACGCGGCGCCGTCGGTGTGGAAGCTGGTGCTCGAGCAGTTCGACGACACGCTCGTCCGCATCCTCCTCGCCGCGGCGGTGGTGTCGTTCGTGCTCGCGCTCTACGACGGCGCGGAGGGCGGCGAGGTCGGGGCAACCGCCTTCGTGGAGCCCCTCGTCATCTTCCTCATCCTGATAGTGAACGCCGTCGTCGGGGTCTGGCAGGAGAGCAACGCCGAGAAGGCGCTCGAGGCGCTGAAGGAGATCCAGTCCGAGCACGCAACCGTCAAGCGTGACGGCAGGTGGTCCCATGGGCTTCCGGCGCGCGACCTCGTCCCCGGCGACATCGTAGAGCTTCGTGTTGGTGACAAGGTCCCTGCGGACATGCGTGTGCTCCAGCTTATCAGTTCCACCCTCCGCGTTGAGCAGGGTTCCCTCACTGGTGAGACTGCTTCGGTTAACAAGACAAGCCATAAAATCGAGCAGGAGGACACAGACATCCAGGGAAAGGAGTGTATGGTCTTTGCTGGCACCACAATTGTTAACGGCAGCGCTGTCTGTGTCGTTATGGGCACTGGAATGGCAACTGAAATAGGCAAGATCCATGCGCAGATCCAGGAAGCCTCACAAGAGGAAGATGACACACCACTGAAAAAGAAGCTCAACGAGTTTGGGGAGGCACTGACGGCCATAATTGGAGTGATCTGTGCCTTGGTTTGGCTTATCAACGTGAAGTATTTCCTCACCTGGGAGTATGTGGATGGGTTGCCCAGGAATTTTAAGTTCTCATTTGAGAAGTGCACATATTACTTTGAGATTGCAGTGGCACTGGCTGTTGCAGCGATTCCAGAGGGCCTGCCTGCTGTGATCACCACATGCTTAGCACTCGGCACAAGGAAGATGGCTCAAAAGAATGCACTAGTGAGGAAGTTGCCAAGTGTTGAGACATTGGGTTGCACTACAGTTATTTGCTCCGACAAGACAGGAACATTGACCACCAACCAGATGTCAGCGGTGAAGCTTGTGGCAATTGGGAGGTGGCCTGATACACTTAGGAGCTTTAAAGTTGATGGAACTACTTATGATCCAAACGATGGGAAGATAAATGATTGGCCAAGTTTGAGCATGGATGAGAATCTCCAGATGATTGCCAAGATTTCTGCTGTTTGCAATGATGCAAGCATTGCACACTCTGAACATCAGTATGTTGCCACTGGGATGCCCACAGAGGCTGCTTTGAAGGTATGGTTTGTTAGTGCAATAAAACATCTTTTGTATGTTACTTTGACTAATGATCATGTAATATCTGCAAAATGTTTAACTATTTTTTATAACCATCTATTTGAATTGCATGTGTAGAACCCATTTTCTATGGACATTGAATATTGTGTTATTCACGTGGCAGGTTTTGGTTGAGAAAATGGGACTTCCTGGTGGATATACTCCATCCCGCGATTCATCTGATTTTCTAAGTATGCTGATTTCTGTTAATTGTAAAATAGAATCTGTGGGCATCATTATCTTTCCTTCCTATGAAATATGGACCAATTTACACTAACCTACTGTTTAAACTTTAAAGGGTGCTGTCAATGGTGGAACAATGCTGCTAGGAGAGTAGCTACTTTGGAGTTCGATCGTACTAGAAAATCAATGGGAGTTATTGTAAAAAAGGTGGACTCTGGAAAGAATTTGCTTCTTGTCAAGGTATTTTGAACCATTTACATAATTTAATTCATTACAGAGTTACCAAATGTTCCTCTACCGTAAATGAGCTAGTGCTAGTCGACAACCATACTGTTACAAACTCTTCATAACGGTGGAATCAACATTCTTGTGGATTGTTATTTGACCAATTACAGCGCATCGTTTTGTCCTATCTCCTGGAATTAGGGTATATTTTTTGTCGTATTATCATTCTCCTCTGGATGTCTGTTTCCCCCTTTTATTCCTTTAAATTTAGTTAGATTGCCCCACATGGTATTGCATTCTCTATTGTCGTATTATCATTCTACTATGGATGGCTGCTTTCACCTTCTATTTCTTTAGTTAGTTAGATTGCCCCACTTGGTATTGCATTTTCTATGTGCTTCTGTAATGGCGAGTGTCATGTCTTTGGTCATTACCTTTTCTTTTACCTGTGAATTTATTCATGGTAAGTGTGGACTCTTGCAGGGAGCAGTAGAAAACTTGCTAGAAAGGAGTTCCCACATTCAGTTGCTCGATGGATCTGTTGTGCTCCTCGATGAAGGTGCCAAGGCACTGATATTGTCAACACTTCGTGAAATGTCTGCTAGTGCATTGCGTTGTTTGGGTTTTGCATATAAGGAGGATCTGTCTGAATTTGCAACATACGATGGTGAAGAGCATGCAGCTCACAAATATCTACTTGATCCTTCATACTACTCTTCCATAGAGAGTAATTTGATATTCTGTGGTTTTGTTGGTCTAAGGGTGAGAATATGATCTCCAATTATGACTTCACAGATAATGCTTTCTGCATTTATGAACTGTAATTTTTAATGACAGGATCCTCCCCGAGAAGAAGTCCACAAAGCAATTGAGGATTGTAGGGCTGCTGGAATACGTGTTATGGTGATTACTGGTGATAACAAAGAAACGGCAGAGGCGATATGCCGTGAGATTGGAGTTTTTGGTGCCGCTGAAGATATTAGTTCAAAGAGCTTCACAGGAAAGGAATTCATGGCTCTTTCTGAAAAGAAGAAACTCTTGAGGCAAACAGGTGGCCTTCTCTTCTCTAGGGCTGAGCCAAAACATAAGCAGGAGATAGTTAGATTGCTCAAAGAAGATGGTGAAGTGGTTGCAATGACTGGTGATGGAGTGAATGATGCGCCGGCACTGAAATTGGCTGACATTGGAGTTGCTATGGGCATTACAGGAACTGAGGTCTGCTTCTTGCTTTGTTATCAGACTTTTCTTTTCTATTTTATGAGGATATTTTTTCTTTTATCTTTCTCACAGTTTTCTTGACTTGTCTAACTATCATGCATTCTGAGCACTCAGGAGTACACTGTGTTCTAGGGCTCCTGACTGCAATTAATATAGTTTTGCTGTGCTCTTGCCGTTGCCATTTTTTCTTGCCATTTTATTCACTGTTTTCTCCATCACTACCCTGCCAAACATTTTATACTAGCTGGGAACTTCTTAAAATCACATGATAGCTGTTAGATATAATAGTAGATTGGATTTTCTATTTCCTTTCCATTTGTCACCTTGTTTTCCTTTTATGTTTCATAACTTACTAAAATTAGTTCGATAGTTTTCAGATCTCTTTCGATGTTTTATCCCTTCCCTTTTTGTATGATTATATATGGTTTATAATAGTCTTGCAGTTTTTTACCACAGAAACCATTCTGTTTATGTTTTAGAGGAGGTCATGTACTTTGAACTGTAAAATTGACACATGCACATGGGCATCTGACAGACCAAAATTTGTAAAGAAAGAATTCTGCACAATCTGTTCCTTGTCTTTCTGTCTGGAATCTTAGACAACCTGCATATTTTAGTCCTGAAAACATGTTAGTGCTTTGCTTGTTTACAGTAAATGCAGTAGATTAGAATCTTTATTTGTCTTTTTCCCTTATTTTTTAGGTTGCAAAAGAAGCTTCAGATATGGTGCTTGCAGATGATAATTTCAGTACAATAGTCGCAGCCGTTGGTGAAGGGAGGTCCATCTACAACAATATGAAGGCATTTATAAGGTACGTCTTTACACCAGTTATGGCGAACCTTATCTGTTTTGTTTTGTTTTGCTATCATTTGACGAGTTGATAGAATGCTGTCGATTCACGTGGGCTATGTGGTATTGCAGATATATGATCTCATCAAACATTGGGGAAGTTGCTTCCATATTTCTAACATCAGCTTTAGGCATTCCTGAAGGCCTCATCCCTGTGCAACTTCTTTGGGTCAATCTTGTTACAGATGGTCCTCCTGCAACGGCGTTGGGGTTCAACCCACCTGATAAAGATATCATGAAGAAACCTCCACGAAGAAGTGATGACTCACTGATCACTCCATGGATCCTGTTCCGTTACATGGTATATTTTCCTTTCTTTGTTTGAGACGATTTTTTTCCCGATCATGCGTGTTTACTTGTCTATTCTTTTTTTGAAGTCAATTGATATTGTACCGTGATGCATGCATTTATTGTTTATTGTGTTCCATGTAGCTTTTCAACAATTGAAATATGCATAAACAACGTATAGATTTTTTTTAGCAATTTTATGATAACCTAATTCTATGTATATATGATATTAGTCTATCACTATGTAACTAATGCTAGCTTATCAATCTAACAAACATGAGTATGGGTATAGGATATGTGTGTCTGCTAAGTTATTGGAGATTTCTATGCTGCACCTTTAAGAAAATAAACTTGGGCCTCATTAATCAGTTAAGATATACCAGTCTTCCAGCTTCAAAGTAAATTATGTGAAATTTCATCAAGTATAATGGCTACTTGTATGGACCTAGTGTTGGTCTAAGTGATCTAGTGTTCTACTACTGAAGAAAAAGGAACACATGCTTCAGTTATGGTTAGCAAAAAGAAGTGTGCATTGGAGCATCATGGTCAATATGGTTTAACTATCAAACAACCTTGTTATTAGTTATGGAGTCACATAAGTGCTAATGATTTGTAGTTGGCTAATTCATAGTAATAGTGCACTGTCTGGACCTTTCCATACTTTTAGCTGACCTGAATCCATGCTCATCCTATGTGTAGGTCATTGGGATGTATGTTGGGATTGCCACAGTGGGAATCTTCATCATTTGGTACACACATGGCTCTTTCCTGGGAATTGACCTGGCTGGTGATGGTCACTCTCTTGTCTCATACTCCCAGCTCTCAAACTGGGGCCAGTGCTCCTCATGGGAGGGTTTCAAGGTGTCACCATTCACAGCAGGTACACGCACATTCAGCTTCGATGCGAACCCATGCGATTATTTCCAAGGCGGCAAAATTAAAGCGACAACTCTCTCTTTGTCTGTCTTGGTGGCCATTGAGATGTTTAACTCGCTTAATGCCCTGTCTGAGGATGGTAGCCTTCTGAGCATGCCTCCGTGGGTTAACCCTTGGCTTCTTCTGGCAATGTCGGTTTCATTCGGGCTGCATTTCCTGATCCTCTACGTGCCTTTCCTTGCCCAAGTCTTTGGTATTGTGCCCCTCAGCTTCAACGAATGGCTTTTGGTGATAGCAGTGGCCTTCCCAGTGGTTCTCATCGACGAGGTGCTTAAATTTGTGGGACGGTGTTTGACAGCACGTGCCAGAAAACAATCAGGAAAGCGGAAGGAAGAGTAGATGTCATCGGTATTTTAGATTTCTAGTTGGCATGAGGAACCAGCACCTGATGTAAGCACAAACATTAATTTTGTCGAGTTCCAAAGGCTCTCTTTCTTTGTTGAGAGGATGTTTGCGAACATGACTTTGCAGCGCACTTAGGTACTTTATAGAACTCATAATCAGGCAGCGATACAAACCGCATTTATTCATTGTAACTAAGATTGCTATTTGTGAATGTGCTGGAGAGACAGCATGTTTGCCTTCTCAGCTTCTATCATCTTGCGTTTGCATTCATTAAATTTCTTCCGGAATATATAATGACAGCTGTACTAGGCTGCAGAGATTGCCTTCCTGCTGCGCACTGTCTGTTTCTGGATTTAACCAAATTGTGTCAAGATTCTGCATATTTTTGTCCGTTTATTCATGGGATATACTCCTATATACTCGTTGCTGGTGTGGTAGTCTTTGCATTGCGTTATGTTTACTGGTGAGATGGTAGGTATACTGCCTCCGTCCCAAAATACTTGTCGCTTTAGGGTTTTGTTTTTCAACATTTGACCATTTGTCTTATTTAAAAAATTATTGTAAATAAAAAAAATAAGTCGCACCTAAATTACTTTTGATAATAAAACAAATCACAAACAAAATAAATAATAATTTTATAATTTTTTTAATAGGATGAATAGTCAAACATTGTAAAACAAGTAATATTTAGGACGGAGGGAGTATAACGCTTGTGTTTACTAGTGTGATATTGTGGTATTTGTCATTGTACCATAATACAGTTTGTTGTATCCTTCTTCTACATGGGAAAAAAATGTACATCGTTTGTTCAAATTTACATTCATATAAGATCAAAATTGAGATATATGTAATCCTATCTTTACCAGATACCAGTATTCTAGAACAGTTCTGCTTCGCGCCTTCACCTGCCCTCCTCGCTCTTCAGCATCCTTGAGAACACTCTCTTCATGGACATACCGTCGAGGTCCCCCAAGTTGGCCGTGATGGTGGCGTCGTCGGTCACGACGCTTGAGATCGACGAGCTGCGCTGAACTTGGTTTGTCACCTCGGACTCGGTGCTATCCGGCGACGCCACTTGCAGCTGCAGCGCGTACTCGAGGCACCAGAGCACGTCCCCCATTGCCGGCCGCTCGACGCCGTACTCCGCGAGGCACTTCTCGGCGGTCTCGGCGAACTTCCTGAGCGAGTCCGGCTGTATCGTGTCGGAGATGTTCTTGTCGACGATCTGGTCGAGCTCGCCGTCCCCGAGCCGCTTTGTCGCCCACTCGGCCAAATTCACCATCTCCCGCGGCAGCGTCGGGTCGATGACTGCGCGGGCGCAGAGCACCTCGAGCAGGACGACGCCGAACGAGTAGACGTCGGACTTCTCCGTGAGCATCTGCCGCCGGAAGTACTCCGGGTCGAGGTACCCGAAGCTGCCCTTCACGGCTGTGCTGACGTGCGTCTTGTCCAGCTCAGGCCCGGTCTTGGACAGCCCAAAGTCGGCGACCTTGGCCATGAACACGTCATCGAGGAGGATGTTGGCCGACTTGACGTCGCGGTGGATGATCGCCTTGGCCGACCCGGTGTGCAGGTAGTGCAGCCCCCTCGCGGCGCCGATGCACGCCTCCAGCCTCTGTTTCCACGGCAGCGGCGGCTGGTCGGACCCATACAGGTGGCTGCGCAGCGTGCCCCTCGCCATGTACTCGTACACCAGGATCATCTCGCCGCGCTCGTCGCAGTAGCCGATGAGGGAGACGAGGTGGCGGTGGCGCAGCTGGGAGAGCAGCTCGATCTCCGTGCGGAACTCGTTGAGCCCCTGCTTCGACAGCCGGTTCCCTCGCTTCACGGCAACCTGCGTCCCGTCACGGAGCGTGCCCCTGTACACCTTCCCGAACCCGCCCACGCCGATCACCATCTCCTCCTCGAACCCGCCCGTCGCCTCGTGCAGCTCCGCGAACGGGAACCGGTACCCGGCGCCGGCGCCGGCGCCGTTCTGGCCGAGCGTGATTACGTTCACGCTGCTCTTGCCGAAGCTGGTGCGGGAGCGGACGCCCAGCGCGCTCGCGGAGAACGGCGTCCAGGTGGCGTTCGACGGCTGTTTCACCGGCTCCTTCTTCTTCTTCCTCCTCAGCAACCTGACTGCGACGAACCCGAGAGCCATCGCGAGCGTCGCGCCGCCCACGGCCGATCCGGCGATGACCCCGGTCTTGATCTTTGAACCGCGCGGCGACGTGGCGGCGTCGCTGGCGCCAGCGCTGGTGTTCCCCACCATTCGCATGATCTCGAGCCCATTCAGGAAGCCGCCCGGTAACGCGTTGTCAAGCGTCGATGACCCGATCCTCACGGCGATCTTGCCCTTCGCCACGTCGTTGCCGGAGAGGACGAAGTCCTTGTACACCGGCGTGGCGAGAAGGTTGAACGTGTCGTCGGCGAGCTCGAAGTCCTGGAGCACCCGCCGCTCGCCGACGTAGACATTGAACGCCAACCCGGGAGTGGTCTTGCTGACGATGTCGCAGAAGTGGAACCGGATCAGGTAGGCCGACCCGGCCGGGGCGTCGAACTGCCACGTCAGGTTAAACTGCGCGCTGTTCACCGTCGCCGCCGTCGTGTTCAGCGCCGTTGCTGTGGCGTACACCGCGACCGGCGCCGTGAACGAGGTCGAGTAGCCGGTGTTGTACTTGATCGTCGACGGCGCCACCTGCGTGCGCCCCGCCGCAGCCGCGAAGCCGCTCTCGAGCTGGAAGCTCCTATCGGGCAGCCACGTCCTCCACAGCGTGTCGTTGTTGGGTGTCACCTTGGGCTCACCCATGTTGATCCGGTGCACCGTCTCCAGCGCCTGCGACGTCAGCCCGGCGTAATTTCCCCGCGGGTTCACCATATTCGCCGTGTCCGCGATGAGCTCATCGGGATGTGACACCACCTCGATGGCGTTCACGAACGCCACCCGCTTTCCCCCCGTCGGCGTGAACGTGATCGCCAGCGCGCCACCGCCGGCGACGTTGACCGAGAACTCCCGGAGCACGGCCGTGCCGTTCTTGGGCGTGTACCCGTCGTCGATGAACGCCACGCCCTGCACGGACACCATGAACGCGGCGTCCGCGGAGAGGTCGTACGGATCGTACCGGAACGGGAAGAAGCGGAGGCGGACGAAGTGGCGGCCGGGCTTGACGGCGAACGTGTAGGTCGCCGGCGCCGTGAACACGCGGGCCGACTGGTACAGCGCCGGCGCGTCGTCGCCGGCGCCGGTGACCTGGCTCGCCGACGTGTTGGCCGCGGTGCTCTGGGGAGCCGACAGCACGGAGGACGGTAGACCGGCATCTCCGACGAACGTCCGGCCATCGACGGTGGCGTTCCCCGACGTGCCGCAGAGGATGAGGTAGTTGTCCGCCGGTGTGTACGCGTGCACGGAGGCGAATAGGATCGTGAAAACGACGACGAGCCGCACGAGCATGTCAAGAATGATTGCCATGGCGCAAGAAGTAGAACTCCGGCCGCCAGAGCATCGGCGATCGACGACTACAAGCAGAGTCGATTGATCGAAGCAGGTTGCACCATATTAGTTCAGAAACCTGCAGATTGCTTGAGCTTAACGAAGATGTGAAACTAGGATCAGGCAAGACAACTGCTACCAACAGAAGACGGAGACAGTGCCGGGTTGGATTAGGGAAGGAGATAATAATACTCGAGTTTTGTAGCCTTTGTACTAGCGGTGAAAGGGCTTGCGGGACATTTCATTTGTTTGGAGAATCCAAAAGTGTCACTTTCTGAGGATCCCAGGTAATAAAGCTTTAAGTTTGGAAATTGGGATATTTTTATCAGAAACATATTTAAACGCTGTCATTTTCCTGGCTTACAGGTTGCACGACAAATCTTAGCTATTCGATTCGGTAGCTTTGCTCCATGCCTCTATCTCCATGGTGTATAATTTTTCTGAATAAAAGTTCATTATTAATCCTGGTATCGAAGAAAGAGATGGAGAAAAATACAAAAACATGGTCCGGTTTTTGTGGGTACAGCTGATCGTTATCCTTTGACTCTACGGCTCTATCTACTTCAAGCGAGAACCACACCTACACAACTCTGTTCACCCACTACTGTCGTGCGTGCAGGCAAGCCATTTTCAGCAGCGACATATTGACAGGTGAAAACAGGGGGCACATAAACGAAGAATCCAGAACAATTGGACAGTTTCGTTTTGTCAAGAAAAATCCTCTTATGGTCGAACAAAATAAAGGCGACTATGATAGCTCGACCATAGTGCTCCCCTTTCTTTCCTCTCGTCGTCCTCGCGTCGCAAAGTGCGAAGGAAGACCCGAGGAAAGAGTGCCCAACAACCAGGGTTAATTGGCACGCAACCGGCCAGAGCAGCCGTCGTTTTCGTCCCACCGTCGTGCGTGCCACTGCGGGATCATTTCTGAACCAGCCGGTGTACACGTTTGGGCCAGCAAATTATGATACTGCTGTATTAATTGGAGCCTGATCAACCCGCATATTCTATGATTTTCTCCGGTATCGCACATAGAGTCACAGATTGACAGATACAACATGCGTTCACTTTTGGAAATCAATTCGCATGAACATCTCCGGTGAATCATGTATGATCAGGTGACCGAACAAGTCATCAACTGATCACCGAAGGATAATAGCTGCGGAAGCAGTTGCACCGGCTCATGATTGCACTGGCACCGTTTGATGTTAACGCTGATTAAAACAAAGCAACACGGGATGTACGTACGCGTGGGCGTGGGTGGGTTGACCGGTGGCGGCGAGGCCGGGGGCTTCAGGTGGGAGACGGCTGGAGCTAGCGGTGCCTTGGTGGCGTAGCGTGATAGCACGGTGTACATGGAGAGGTGGTGGAAAGCGACCCGCGCTACGCGGATTGGGGGTTGGATGGATGCATCCTCTCCCGCTCTCTGTGCCGTGCGGCCCGTGCCCGTGCGTTGTTGGGGCGAGGCGGGCGAGAGCGAGCTGCGTGTGCGTGCATGCCAGGTTGCTATCGCCTTCTTTTGACTTGACCCGCGCGCGAATGCGCCATCGAGAGTGTCTGTTTCCGGGATGCGTAAGCTCCTGTTTAGCTGTGATCGATCGATCACGGACATAATTTTTTTTCCCGTCTGGGTGTTGGTGATCGGGTCAATGGGGTGAGACACTATCGCCGTATGGGCATGGGGCACACACAGTGGCTGCTATGGTTTAGACTTTGGACACGAGAAAATGCTCGACCGAGTTAGCCGTGTCATGGGTCGTTCGGCCCTTTCGGGCCAGTTCAGGGGCCCGTCGTGGAGAGGCTGTCTCTACTCACTAGTAGCCGACGAAATTGAAAAAAGACGGTGCGCAGCCGCGCATCGCCCGCGGCAAGACTGGACGCGAGTCGTGACGGAGCAGCGTCCTGCACTCCTGTCTCCTGCTGATCCCGCGGCGGAGTGTCACGTTAGCGAGCCGGCGGGTGGTGGATGTGGATTGTGGACACGGAGCAGTGGGATCATTGCCATTTGGACTTTGGAGAGCTGGATACATGCGGATTCGATGGGCCAGCTTCAGGCAAGGGCTACATTGCCATTTGCCAATCACTAAAGGCTGCAAATGCTTTGTGTTGGGAGACCAAACCGTGGCTTAAAGCCAGCTAACAGAAGTTACAGTCGATCTTGCATAAATCAATTAATAAGTGAATTTAATAAATTCCCCTCTTTCTACCACATAATAAAACAATTAATAAGTGAATTTAATAAATCATTTAATAATCATTCTAAATTAATTAAAATCCTAAATGAACAATCCTTAATTACAATCTAAAAGAACACATGCACGCCGGCTGCCGAGTCCGAGCACATTGCCGAGTTGCCGGACTGCCGGCGTGGGAGTTCGTGACGTTGTCTCGGCGGCTAGAGCACATGCCGGACGAAAGCGGGACCAAGCCGAGGACGCACGCACCACGTGGCCACGGCAACATTTTCGTCACCGAATTCCGAGAAATTTGTCAAACCGCAAGGGGAAATGGCGAATTCTCTACTAGCCGCCTGGGCCTCGGAGGCTCCGAGCCTCGGAGCGTCCTATCCCCCCGGAACCCGGATTTTCCGGGACATTTAACTATTTGTTATTTTTATGAATGATATTTTAGATATGTATATGACAAATGGGACCGTCTCTTATGGAATCCATAAGAGTAGCAAAAAATTAATTATTCCAGTTTCCCCAACCCAGCCGCTCCATTTATTAAAGGTCCAAACAAACTTTGAAGCCGCTCTTCCTGAACTGTGCAAAAGAAACTGACAATGTACTATTTATCAGTTATGTGCTACACTATTACTAGTACTGTCCTTTTATGTTAGTATGATACTGCATCTGTTAGAAAATATAAAACACAACCACCTTACATACAAAGACTAAAAAATATTTAATTATATATTTAATTAGTATAAACCAATCAATATATGTTACTATTTTGCTAATGTATATAGCAATCAAATTAATAAGCGCCTTATATTTTGTAACATAGAAAAAATTTGGTTACACCTTATATTTTGGAACGGAAAAGTACCCATTAGCTCACATTATATCTGGTATAGTTGGCATGGTAAGATCTGAGTATACATTATTCAATACTACTGCCGTCTCCTACTCCCCCTCCCCCTCCCCCTCCCCACACCCAAATGGCACTCCTACCCCAATGCGGTACGGGCGGCGACCCAACCGAATGTTGCCGCAACCCGGTGCTCTCCCTCTACTTCGCCTCGGGAGGTCGTCGGCAAAGCACGGCGACCCTAGGGACGGCGACGGCGGAGCTCCTTTCCATCCAAAACGTCATGGTGGTTTGGAGCGCTTACACAACAACATTCGCGGCTTCCTGTGAGCAGGCCATCAGGCGGCCAGATCCGGCACGGCTGAGGCCGGATCCAGCGACCTCATGTCCGTATCTAGCGGCTTGCTAGAGGTGCGGCTGGCGGCGATGCAGGCAGCCGGGAGCACCGTGAGAGTGGCGGAGAGCGCAACGACTGCGGCCGGCAACGTGGAGAGAAAGCACGGCATGGGCGGTCCGAAGCTCGGTGCAAAAGGCCGGGAGATCGGTGACAACTGCAGGAGTGCGGGGCAGCCGAGGCGATGGCGTGGCAGGCGACAGTTTTGGCGTCGGTGGGCCCAAATTTATAGTCGAGGATGACAAATCCAACACCAAGGAGCCTAGATCCACTGGCGGGACGCTAACTGGGGAAGCGGCGACATCGGCGGCAGGTCCTAGTGTGGACGGCGACTGGCGTGAGTCGTGCTCGGCGATGGCCAATGTGGTCGGACATGACGACGATGTGTCGGGGAATGGCAGGCCATGGCCCTCCCTCGGCGAGGAGGCCGCATCCAAGGCGTGGTCTTGTACCTTTTACTTCTTCTTTATTAATACGAGGCAAAACTCCTGTTCTTACTAGTTGTAGCCTTCATATTCAAGTGTTAACCTTCAGTAGAAGCCTCTCAAATATTGTTTCGTGGAAGCTCTCCGATCATGCAGGGGGTGTATGGGAATGCTTCGTATATGTCCGCTGCATAAGTATAGCTATAATCTTTTGGTCGTAGTTTGCCCAAGTACTCAAGTTTCGAGCTATTTAAATGGTATGCCACCCCTATGAATGATATTCCCAAGAATACAATCGCTTTGTAAGGGTGAAAACCAAGGAAGTAAATCCTATGATTGTTCTCCTCATCGTCATTTCCAGTGTCAAGAACATTATCGTCATCGAGTCCTACTCAAAATTCTCTTGCTCTTTCATTCCATCGTTGTTATCTCCATCATCATCATGTTCACCTCCAAGATCCATGGCCCATCAACATAGTGATGCTGGCTCAAACGTGCCGCCGAGGGCCCAAGATCAATGGTATGTGTCAACACCCACTCAATCTGACCACGTGATTCATGAAGGATCCAAATCTGAAGTTGTACCAATCACGAATGCCATCAGGTTATGGCCAGAATGCCATTTGACACAAGCACAAACAGGCCGGAATTGCTTCGTGTTGGGCAACCAAACCGCAGCCTAAGCCCGATCAGAATGCTCGACCAAAACCGGGCGACACGGGCCGCAGCCACACCACGGCAACATTTTCCCCTCAAAATCCTGAGAAATTCGCGTCAATCTCTCGAGTCTCGACCGTGGCGAAGGGAACGGGCGGGCGCGTTCGTCGGCCGCGCATGGCGTCGCGCGAATTCGTTCCCCGCAACATTGGCGCGACTCCTCCCCATTCCCATCCCGCGCGCGTCCCCCCCCTCCTCCTCCTCCCTGGCTCCCTTCCCTCCTCCCGTTTCCCCGACCAGGCGCTCCACGATTCCGCCGCGAAGGAGAGGAGGCGGAGGCGGAAGCTAGGTCGCGATGTCGTGGCTCCGCAACGCGGTGCACCGCGCGGTGGAGGCGAGCGGCGGGCCCCTCCTCACCCGCACCGTCCGCACCTCCCTCGGCACCGTCGTCCACCACGCCGGCCAGGCCGTCGCCGGCGGCGCCAGGCTCATCAACGACCGCATCGTGAGTACGCCCGCGCGTTCGCGTCCTCTCTCATCTCGTCTCGTGTATGGTTTGCGGCCTAATTTGATTCCGCCGTTTTGTTTCTTCGGGTAGGGGAGCCGGAGCTACAAGAGCATGAGGCTGACGGCCAAGAGGCTCGAGGACGCGGCGCTGTCCTACAGAGGGCAGGAGCGGGTGCAGCTGCTGCGCCGGTGGCTCGTCGTGCTCAAGGAGACCCAGCGCGTGGCCGCGGTGGCCAAGGAGCGACAGCACGCGGCCGATCCCGACCAAGCCCTTCCCGTGTTGGTGAGCATTTGCGTATCGGAGCTAGCCTGGCATGGTCTTTACACTGCGTTGCGTGATCGATCGGACTCGGGCTGGTGCGCATTGCAGGATCTGTATATGGATTACGAGACCGGGGCCGAGCCGATGAACTTCATCTATGTCTTCCTGTACAGCCAAGCGCTTGAGTGCCTCGTTTTGTCCGCGGTATGTTGTGTTTGTGCAATTCAATATTGCGAACGCCTTGTGTTGCTGCCATTTAGGTCATTGTTTAATGATTTGAAACAATTACCTCGTTCTATTTGGTTCAGATTCTGGATGTACCAACTGAAGAGGAAGTTTCGCTTCTCTCAGAAATTTTTGGGCAAGCTCTTCAACCATTTCATGTCTAGTTACTCATTTTCAATTTCTCTTGTCGCTTCGGAATGTGAAGGAATACCTTAAAATTTTCACTTATACACTGCTGTGGTCTGTGGATTCTGCATGCAGAATGTGTCTCTCTGGAGGAAAGGATGTCCATAATGCAATACTTAGTAGCATACAGGAGTTGGCAAAGTTATTTTCAAGTTACCATGATGAAGTGTTGGTACATACTTTCCTGTGTTTCTTACTCTGATATTAATCCAAATACTGAAATTTTAAAAATCAAGTCTAACTGTAGACCTCTTAGTCAGGAAAACTTCCTTAGCTCGGCCTCTTGTTCCATGACTTGATCTTTGGAACCTTTTTATGATTAAATTAGATGATAGAAAATGCATTTTTTTATCATTTATAAGTATGTACTATTGTACTTGTGTTTGTGCTTCCCAGGCAAAACGTGGTGAGCTTCTTCAGTTTGCTCAATGCGCAATCTCAGGGTTAAAAATAAATCCTGACCTTGCAAGGTTAGCTCTTATTATTTTTTTTAGGGGAGGGGGTGATGTTTTTTGGTAATTCATGGTTGCATGTAAAAATTCCATTCCTTCTTAATTCCAGATTAGATGATGAAATCATGCAGCTACAACAACGGATAAATGAGATGGATGCACTTCGATCTAATTCAACCAGTAGGCATAGCAAAGCATCACAAACAGTCGTGGAGGTAGGCCAAGTTTCGTTACCTTTACAAAATTGCGCGTGTAATATAATTTTCATTTAAGAAATACAAACTCTGCAGTTAGTTGTGCTATATGAGCTGGTGACCAAAAAAACAATAGTAATATAGACTAATTTTTTGTTTGACCCATACGTAAGATCGACATGTTTTAAAATGCTGGACTGTGGCCTATGAAAGAATAAGCCAATGCTCTAATCAATAAATTTCAAATCAATCAATATTTTGAAAATTGGAGTTTGAAGATTGTGAAACTGCTTTTTTTGTGTATATGCATAGTATTTTTAATTGTTTTCATTCATACATTTTCTGCAAATGAACATCCCCTCTTTGGTTTCTGCTAAAACAACGAATGTGTGAGTATGACCTACTAAGAGCATTAATATTCAGTCCAGTGTCCTCCGTGGAAAGTAAAGACAAGAGAGTAGTGAATAAAGACAGTTGACCACATATTAGCTGCATTATTATTTCAAAGAAGTGCATATAAATGTTCATTCATATCCCTGGAATATCATCTGGCCTTTCATACTTATTCTTGTTGGTTATTTGAATGAGCAATTTTATAGTCCTTGAGAAGTACTAGGTGGTACCATTTTTTTTAGTGTAAATTTGGTATGTCTCGGTATTTTAGGTACTAGAAAGTACCAAATTTTACACTAAAATTTTGGTATCTCTCGGTACCTCTTCAAAGACTGTAAAATTGCTCTAGTTGAACATGGATTTGGTTGTCTAGTTCAAAATTACGATACTATTTGCAGGGTTTCAGAACTGCAGTTAATGAGGTTCACTTGTGCTCTAGAATGGAAGAACTTGTGTTGATGAAGAAATCAATGCATCATGGCAACTCATTCGAGTCTTATTTTGAGAAGGCATGACATTTACTATTTCTATTTGGCTTTGTGTTATTGTTCTGGATAGTTTTTTATTATGGAATTCATGTTGAACACATCATTGATAGTTAATTTACCTGCGTGTCACCCCCTTATAAACTGACACGTGTTTACTAAATATCCATTTCATAAACTTTGCAGGTTGATAAATTGAAAGTTCTGTCAGAATCACTTGCAAATTCAGCTGCAAAAGCGGAAAGGCGGATCATGGAAAATAGGTTTCTATCATAAGCATATTGTGTTCATTGCATTAACTTTCAGTAATTTAGCATGTAATTATTTAACATAATATTGCACTGAAAGTCATTTTGGTGCATCATAGCTGATATAAATTGAGGTGATATGCAAATTTTAGGAAAAATAATTATATCATGTTGTAATTTTCACTTCAGAACTGCATTTTATTGCCACCAAAATGATTGAAATGACCTTTTCTGCTTTGATGAGAATTTTTTGGCTTATGTTTTGCAATGTAGGCTACAAAAGGAAGAATCTCTTATCTTTCGAGTTACGAAAACAAATGATGTTAGTGGAACTGAAAAGGTAACTTCTTTTCTACGAGCCTGTGAATTATCAGTTAAACTATTGTGGTACTTGCATAAATCTACATAAGTACATATACAACAAGCCAAACAGGCGTCCATCCTCCATTTTCAAATCAATAAATATTTTTACATATTTTCCTGTAACACAACGAAGACCATCTTAACTTCATCTATCATGTTCATCTAGGGCTAGTTTGGTTTAGGGCCAAAATTGGCCTTACCAATTTTTGGCCATGCCAAAATTTGGCATGGCCAATATTTGGTAAGGATGAGTTGTTTGGATTAAAGTCAAAATAGTCTATTTTACCATTGAAGTAACCTGATTTTTAAAGTCATGCCAATATTTTGCCTCAATCCAAACATAGAGTAAACACTATTCAGATTACCAAATATTGGTAAGCCAAAGTTTGGCTCAAAACCAAATTGGCCCTAAGCATTATTTATGGAGGATAAAACGCAGCTTTTCTTCAGTAGTCTTTGGTCACATTGTATTGGCTTTAGTTTCTAAATTCTGTTTGGTTGTCCTTTCCTTTAAAGGAATTAGTGGCTGAGATCTCTGAGATTGAGAAGCACAAGGATCAACTTGAGGCTGAACTAAAGAAAGTATGATAATCCATTCCTTTTCCTTTTTCTTACATAAATAATGTTCTCAATCCATTCTTTTGGTTTATTTCATTAACATATTGAATTGCAACATGCTAGTATTTCTTTGCTTTGAAATTCAGTTAATATGTCCATTTTGTTTATAAAAGGTAGCCAAACCCTGTGAAGTTATGTAGGGCCTGGAATTTCCTTAAATGCCACCATGGACCACATTTAAAAACTTGTGTTTTATGTGAATTATGCAAGGAAAAGAAAGAAGTGATTCCATTCGATAAGAAAAATAAGCATTGCAAACAACCTGGAGATGCATTGCAGGAGCAGTGTCATCCAACAAATTGCACCACAGGTTTACAAAGAAAAAAAAAGAGAGAGAGAGAAGAAAATAAACTAAAGGAGCACCAACCAAACTACTATGAAAGCTACAACTTTTTTTGCATGTTATTATAAAGTTGAGATATAGTTGGTTCTTCGGAAAAAAAGTTGAATTATAGTTCTGAATAGCTGATACTTAATAATGATGGTCAATGTATGAGAACTGGGAAGACAT
The DNA here is from genome assembly GCA_000325765.3 of Leersia perrieri. Lineage (NCBI taxonomy): Eukaryota > Viridiplantae > Streptophyta > Magnoliopsida > Poales > Poaceae > Leersia > Leersia perrieri. Next base: position 8,374,757 of record CM002481.1, on the reverse strand, counting down.
CCTGGAGAAACAATTAGGATGTAGATATGAGCTTCGAATAGATTGTAACTTTAAATTGTGATTTATGGCCTTAGTAGTGCCACACAGATCTAACCAGTTTCTAGATTCTCAAGTATAATAAACAAGCCTTGAAGTGTTCCTTTTAATCTCGTACCTGATTTAACAACATAAATTCTTTAACGAAATTATAATAGAAATTTGCCATTTCATTTGTAGCTGCCTGAAGGATTTGCCAAATTATTTACCTTGTCTGTTAGGTTTTACTGTATTGTAGAATTTATGATCCCTTGAGAGAATTATTTGTAAGAGTGATTCTGAAACTCAGATTACAGGTAAATACTAAACTGAATGCGGCTGTCATGAAGCTTAAAAAAACTAGAGAGGAGAGAGACCAATTCGATGAAGCCAGCAATCAGATTGTGCTGCACTTAAAAGCAAAGGTTTCAAAATATTTTTTCTTTTTAACTTTCTAATATTATACGGCTTTATTGCAAGCTAGGCTTTCACTTGTTCACTGTTTTCTGCCATACTCTTACTCTAGGAGGAAGAACTATCAAGATCTATTGCTTCCTGCAAAGTTGAGTCAAGCACTGTCTGTGCATGGATCAACTTTTTAGAAGATACATGGAAGTTGCAATCTTTATACGAAGAACTAAGACAAAAACAGGCCAAGTATGTAGGGTATTTTAGAAAAATATTGTGTGATTTCTCTATGAAAATACCATTAATAGTGGCCTGATTTTTTTAGTACAAAGATTTGCTGATATGTTGGCTGTGTTTGAACTTTTCTTGTTGCAGTGATGAACTGGATAGGTGTGCAACTTGCTTTGCAAAATTGATTAATCATCATGTTTATGCACGAGTGGTACTTCATTTGACTATCATCAAAGTACTTTGAGTTTGCATAGCCTATTGTTTCTCAATTTGTTGTTTCCTTTCGTTTCCAGGAAGAACTAAGCACTTGCATTGATCGTATAAAGACCTTTGTTGATAACTTGAAAATATTTGATGACAGGTATATCTCTCATTTGCAAGCTTAGACTACTTGCACTGTTGTCATTTAAGTTATCCTGATGCTAATTCTTCTAACTGAATCACCAGATCAGTATCAGCGGAAGATGGAAATAATGGTTCGACCAAACAATCAAATCCACGAAAATACCTTGAGGAAGAATATCTGGAAGCTGAGAAAAAGGTCAAGTCTTTCTTGCATTGCTTTGCTAAAAGTAGAGGAGAACACGCTGGGATCAGAAACTGGTTTCCGTAAGTTTTCTGATGACATTTATAATTGCCTTCTGTTCTATTTCAGGTTGTAGCAGCATTCAGTTTGGTTGATAACATCAGAGCAATATATATTTCCAATCAAGAATATCATACCAGGTAGTTAATAGTAGTCATTGTCAAACTATATTAGGATAGTTTTCGCAAGCCATAAGAAGGTACTGAGAGTTACCACACTTGAGTGTTTTTCAACAGACCCTCACTTTATAGTGTTAATTTGTGATAACTCCCGAGTACCAAAAGGTATCACAAATTGACACTATAAAATGTGATACTCTTAGTATGTTCTCAAGGATAGGAAACAAGCCTTCTGGCGGACTTCTTTGCAGTTCAAGAAAATAACGCTAGAACCATGCCTTCTGTTTTTGCAGGAGAGATGATCCTGATGTCAAAAATCTATTTGCCAAAATAGACAAGCTGCGGGTCGAGTTTGAATCGGTTCCACGACCAGTATTGCAGATCGAGATCAAAGAAAAAGAAGAAAGAACAAGGCAATCTCGTTCCTTGCAGGTGGCTGGTTCACCAAGACATCCAGGACACGAGTCCCCAATACCTTCTCAACTTAGGACTCGTCTACCATCAGAGTCTGACTCAGAACTGGCAAGATTTGACCCAGATCAGTACAGAGAGTATTCGGCTGACGACATAAGTGGGTGGGAGTTTGATGAGCTTGAAGATGTTGAGGTAAAACCAGGATTCTGGTGATATCTGTATAGGCAGCAAACTGGACTCGCATGTAGAACCGCTAGGTAAAATTTGGAGAACGTATAGTGGAGGGCCGTGTGCAAAACTGTACATTGTAGGAGTCGTTTCCGTAAAGATATTTTTGCTGCGTCTTGTGAATGTCGTGTTGTCTTCTGCACATATGTCGGACATTGATAGAAGAGCCGTTTACGATTTATGTTGTGTCAACCTCTCTGTATTGACCATACGTGTACGTACAATTTGCTCCGTATGTGCGCTATCCTGACCTGCTAAAGTCAACTTCCTCCTCTTTTCTTCGTCTGCGGCTTCCTCTTTTTTAGCCTTTGTTCTTTTCTCCTGCTTTACTTGACAGCAGAAAGATCAAAGATGCTAAAAGAAATGGGGAAAAAACAAAAGAAGCTCTCAACCCTTTCTCTGTGCAAAGGTGTTGCCCTACCTTTCTCAGCCTCTATTTTTATATCTTTGATTCATAAATGGTCTTATCTAAAGAAATGGAGCAAGCATGCAATTGTTTTATCTCAACATCATTTTCTACGTTCATTTCTCAAATCTGCGAGTTCTGACTATTTTCAGCAACAAGGTAGAGGAAAATATGACAAAGTATTGTCACAATTGTACTAGTACTAACAGCAAAGGTGTCATCTTATCCCCCACCACTACCCCTCCCTCTCTCAAAGCATCATTCTTTTTGATTCAGGACTTGTTTACATCTTTCCCACCCCTAACACATCTGAGATATTATATAAGTACATGAATCTAGTCACACTCTGGGTAGTGATTTGTGATTTCTAGTAACAACTTGTAACAAGTACTACCACACTACAGCACCACCTCACTACATAGCACATCAGTACAAAACCAACAACAACAACCACACACATCCAGAAATTCCAAATCCAACAAGAGAGCAGAGCACCCGGCCATCCACTACTAGGACTGAGTGAGCGAGTCTGTGAGTGAGTGAGCACAAGACAAACCCTGGAATCAATCAGCCTCCTCCAAGACAAGGGGGGCCCAAGCTGCCACCCCCCATCCCAATTCTATTTTCTTGGATCCCTCCCTGCCCACTGCTAATGCTACCAATGCCATTGCCTTGCCCATAAAAGTTTTTCAAACACTCCTGCCAGCCACAGCTAGCCACTGCTCCCCTCCTCCTCCATAATTCCCTCTTCTCCTTCCCCCCATTTGACCATCTTGCCCGGATGATCACTCGATCGATGTGCCCAAGAGCCACGGCGCAGCACGGCGGCGCTGCAATGGCGAGAGCAGCCGGCGTCGCTGCTGCTCAGTGCTTCGGGGAGGAGGAGTACATCGACCTGGATCTCAGTTCTTGCCGGGGGCTCGAGTTCCGGGTGTGCCGGAGCGCGCCGGCGCCGGCATGTGGTGACAAGCCGTTCTCCCGGGGCAGGAAGCAGCAGGAGGCTACTGACGCTGCCGCCGTCGGATGTGGCGGCGGCGGCGGCGGCGGCAGGAGGAGCACCGCGACGGTCGCGCCGTGGCAGCAGCAGCAGCAGCAAACGGCCGAGGGCGGCGCCACCGGCCGGCGCAAGAAAGCGGCCACGGCCAGGAGCGTGCACGCGAAGCTGCAGGCGTCGCGGGAATTCTTCCGGTCGCTGTTCGCCAGGACCTCGTGCTCCGACGAGCCATGCCGCTACGGCGTCGGCGTCCGGCCCACCACCACATCCAGGAGCAGGATGGCCAAGAACGTACCCGGCGGCGGAAACAAGCCGGCGCCTTTTGGGCAAATCAGGAGCAGCTGCAGCGGCAGGGCGGCGCCGACCACGCTGAGGAGCAGCATCGAGCAGGAGAAGCTGATGGACGAGGAGGAGCACGCGGCCAGCATCCGCCAGCAGCGCAAGTCCTTCTCCGGCGTGATCAAGTGGCGTCCAGCGCCGACCGCAGCAGCGACGGCGAGGCCGACGCCGCTGCAGTTCTCGGCGTCGACGAGGAGGATGATCTCGGCGAGCGACGCGCTGCCGCCGCCGCTGAAGAGATGCAGCAGCGCGCGGTCGGAGTCGGAGGGGCTCATCCAGGGAGCCATCGCCTACTGCAAGAGGTCGCAGCAGCAGCGCGTGCTCGCCAGGAAGAGCGTCAGCGACGCCGCCTTCTGCTCCCTCCAATTCCAAACTCAGCTGTAGTTAGTTTTTAGCCTACCCCTCCTAGTCTCCTACGTGTGCATGCTAGTTAATAGAAAATGGCTCCCAAAATGATCACGACGATGACAATAATGTGAAGTTTGCTTCTTTCTTTCCTACATCTCATGATCTCGCTTCACATGCCACGTTTTTCTTCAGGAAAAAGAACAACAAAAACAACTCAGATCGAATTCCGGTCTGTCAAATGTCAAATAATTCCTGTCAAAACCCGGGAATTTTGCAGCGTCCTCTAAAACCCAAAGAACGGCGCACATTTTTGTTGTCAGCATGGGCCGCCTGCCGCTGCTGGCGGCTCTCAGAATTTGTTCTGACCAACTGGCGCCCGCTCATTCAGTGCGAGAGTAAAGAGCGCCATTAAAACCCAAGCCTGAAACGCAGCAGTGAAGCTCAGCTCGTCGCTATCCCCCCTCCACGAGCCCACCACTAGCCACGCCAGACCAGACCAGCACAACTAGCAGCTACCGCTTTCGGAGCCCCGAAAAAAGGGAAAAAGGAAACACAGCCGCCGCGACGAGCGCGAGAAAACGCGCGATCTCCGTCCGTCGCCGGTAGATCGATCGAATTTACGGGCTTCCAGTCTCCCACGAATGGCGCGTCATCAAAAGCCAAAAAGTGTGGGCGCGCAACCACCCGCACTCGCGCTCGATCGCTCGTGACGACGACGCAAACTCATCATCGATGGATCGATCGATCGGTCATACTAGGTTTGGTGGGGGCTGATGCCCACCGTACCGAGCGCACATGACATGGCCGCCAGTTTTGGTCTTACATTATCGCCGGCAATTAACGTGCAGTACGTACGACCAGTCGCTGCACAGTACGTTCTGCTCAGCCTTAATTCTTCTTTGACTCTCCATGAATTCGGACCCTTTGCCTTGATTGATGGATGCTGAATTGCAATTGCCTATCGATCGTCACGACCCCCAAAAGGAACTTCACCGGTTTCTGCAACCGAACGAACCTAAAACCTTTCTGAGACCTACCATACCGTACCACTATACCAGCGTGAGTGACACAAAAAGAGTCGCGATGCGTGCCAAAGCCAAGCCAGAAATTTCTCGCTTTAGATGCGAGGAGAGAAAGCGTCTTTTACATGTGCAACTTGGCGGGCTCGGCCGGGTTCCCCGGTTTTCTCCAGGCGATGGTTACGCACTCTACTCGAGTGCGCGCTCAAAGGCACACGACGAAAGAGAGAGAGAATGAAAAGAAAATACAACAAAAAGGCCTTTACTTAGCATAGCTAGCTCAACATGCATGTGCTGATAGCCTGAGATGAGATGCGTGGTGCGGTTACACCTGTGCGAACAGTAGCGCTATCATGGCGACTTTTGGTTTTCGGATGGAGATAACAACAGCTTTGGTGAATTGGTTTATTGGTGTGTGTGTTCATGCAAACTGTTGCATGCATTGCATTGCCATTGCATGCATGCGTGCATGTTTGTGTGTGCACACATCTTTCGCTGTTCATCCCCGGCCACAGCCTGTACCGAACGTAGCCAAAGCCAATGCAAACAAAGGCGATGGCAACGGCACGGCGTAAAATTTGAGCCGTACTTTTTCTCGATCTGAGCTCTTTTTTGCGCATACCGATGCGCGGGCAGGACTCTGCCGGTTGGCCAGATCGCCGGCCGGTGCTGAAGACGAGAGACGAGAGGAGAGAAGACCGGACGTCCCGGTGGAGCAGGAGACCGTAGTGCTGCATTGTCTTGTGTACACAGTACGGTAAGGTCAACTCCTCCAAGTTGCTGAAGAATTTTGTTCGTATCCTTTCGGAGCAGAGCAAATGCCAGTTTTAAAATTTTAATTTGTTGCTATGCAAAAGAAGGTTACTGTGTACGAACGGTAACTTCTGATTCTCCAAGGATACCGTGGTCTGTTAGAAACACTTTGCTCCGCTCTTTTCAGAAGTTAGGGGCGAGTCAAAAAATAAAAAAGTTAGGGGTGGGTAGTTAATCCCCGGACTATCAGGAACACGCTTTCTTAAATGGTACTCCACGTGTCCTAAGTTATAGGCATATTTTGTTGTGTTGGGATAATCATTCAATCCATAATCTCTATTAAAGCCCTAATTCTTCTAAGGCTTAGGTTTATTGGCTTAGGTTTTTAAGCAGACTTTTTTGATTATATGGTTTATAATTAAGCCGGTAGCTTTTAAGCCTTCAATATGGTGGTAAAGTCCTATATTCATTTTGAATAAGCTAACAAAGCTACTCAAACCTAGCTTGTAGCTTAAAAAGTGTAAGAGTGACTTATAGCTTAAAAAACTAACGTAAAAAAGCGGACTGTTTGTTTGGGATTAGACTTTTTGGCTTATAAAACAGAGGGCCTAACCTAGTTGAGAAATCCTCTGATTTGCACCATCTTATCTAAGTCTTGGAATCCCAAGTCCCTCTACCTGGCACGCCAATTATTGATTAGTCACAAATCAAATATGGAATTTGTATGACCAGGTGATCGTTGGTACAAAGACATAAAAGAACTCGTAACAAACACGAGAGGGAGATAAATTTTTATATATGTTTAGGGCCCCATCGGGGTAATAGCCCTACGTCTTGTCGATAATCATTGGCCTGGTTTACTTTAACATATAGATGTGGCATGTTATAGTATATAGAGCGAAGAATGGAATTGATCTAGGAGCGGATCTAGCCTGATTTGCCTAAGCGGCATATATAACAGAGCGTGTATAGCATGGCGTGTAGTGTATAGCAGGATATGTATGTGTTGTTGAAGACTAGTTGGCGAAAGCCACAATATCTCGGACTTCATCGTATCTTGGCGGCGACGGTGTGTCGAGGCTTAGGATACTAGATCCGTCTGGATTTGTCCTCTCTTAACCTCTTCCCAGATGTTCTTCTCTTTTTCCCTCCAAAGGGTCTTGTATTTATACCCTTAGAGGTAGTGTCTTACTTGAACTCATGTATTCCGGGAAGGAAAGTACACAGTAAGAAAAGGAATTTTCACAATACTCGGTATAGAGTATCTCGTATTACTATGTATACAGTTTCCGTGTACTCCAAAGAACAAATATGGAGAGATGCCCACTAAATACAACACGATTAATAAATGCTAGAGAAACTTTCTATACTGAAAGATACAGTCTATAGAGCATAAGTCTGACTCCTTTCTTATCTTACCATGCTTCCTACTCAAAATCCCTGAGCCCAACTAAGTCACGTTTGTCCACACAGGAGGTATAAACACATAGGCCCCTTAGAGGGCTCATAACACGTTCAACTGAATCTGAAGACTTGCAATCCACCGAAGCACATCAAAGAACCCGGAAGCGTCTTTATCGACAATCTTGTATATTCGACTAGCCCACATATACACACATATAGCTATATACCCCCATATACTAGTCGAAGTGTTCAGACTGGCTTTCTGCAGCGGCTTCATTGTACTCGGCAACACACATGATTTGTTGACTAAGGAAAACAGGCCACATGCCCAACAAGAGTACAACTATTACCCCGACGGGATCACAAACATGTATAAAAATGTGTTCCTTTTGTAATTGTTTCGTATTCTTGCTAGTCTTTGTATCGATGAATCCCCTAGGAATAACGGGTCACGTGTTCAACTTGTCAATCCACGACAAGAATCATCTTTCTGCTATTCATGTCATTCATTTCGTATAAAGTGGGGTTTCCTTGTCGTAATATGTATCATACCATAATTAGGTGGATCATTACACGGTTACTGTGCACACATCCATACCGGGTACTCTATTCCTGCTACTACGGCATTATAAATAGGCTGCTTATTTTTAGATTCTTTTTAATAGTGCCTTGCAAATTGTTTTTTTTAAATAACATTTTGCATAACAACTCAATTTAGTACATAACAAGGATTAATTGGTTTCTAAATATTAAATATTTTTAAGGTAATATTACTATCAGTTACAACAATGGATCACATAATTGGAACTTAATTATTAAAAGAAAATCCTCATCTTATGATTTTCTGTCGCCCTAATAGTTCGTTTCAGAAAAAAAAAATAGCATCTACAATAATAACTCAAATTTAGATATATGCATCCCGAAAACTAAATCAAACATCACAACAAAAATATAACCGTGAAAATTGAAGCTAATCGCACAACCTGGCGGGCCTCCATGCTAATTTTAATGTAGATTCAAAGCGGTACGCAACAAATATGAGTTACTTCATATGGCATAAAAATTAGCAACACGAGTTGCTGGTACTGAACCAACGGCTGCAAATTTTTACATAATTTTCAGTTAACTAGTTAGGTGCCCATGCGTTGCAACGGAAAAATACTTCTATTGAAAATTGTGCAAAGCAACGTCAAACTTGCAAATATTTCCTACAAAATTCATGGTTTTGCATAGTTAAATCAACCCATCAAAATGATATGTTTAAGACAACATGTGTTTAAAACAGGTACATCCAATTGAAAGCTCTTGTACAAGCAAAGTCCAATTGAAAAAAACAGAGTACTCCTCTCCATTACATCCATTATCAAGAGACTTTCACCAAACGACCACCAAAATACAGGCATCGGAATGATCCATAACAAAAGAAATGGAGGTTTTGTTTTTTATAAAACTAAGATAACTCATTCACTGCTCCAGACGAGACATCTGCTTATATATACATAAAAAAACAATAGGTTGAAAATTCTCCTAGAATTTGGATAAGCAAAAGAGAGGAATGCTAATCGGTCAGCATCTTTACGTGAGTGTCTAGTAAACTCTGCTACAACTAAATTAGAGACAGTGCAATCAATAAACAACTGGGGAAACCATTTCCATGAAACATCTCATTCTTACCATCTACTTATCTACACATAAAAGAAACAACAACATGAAAATTCTCTTCCAAATTGGAGAAGTAAATTATTTTAGCCGGTTGCACAGCATATTCATGCTAGAGCTATCTAGTAAACTCCGCTACAACTAATAGAGACAGTGCAATCAATAAACCGCTGAGAAACTATTTCAATGATAATGGTAGTAGCCTTTTTAGACAGTCTAATTCGTCTTCTTTGAGCTCAAGCAGTGAGGCATTAAGAAAGAGCAGCAGCGGCTTTGTCAAGCAAATAGAAAGAGTGGCTTGATTCTTGGATATGATGATTTTGGGCTGCAATATGAATACTGCATCTCTTGTATGTGGTCGATGTCCAAGCCTATCACATAGGTTCTAGAAAGTCAGTGGGCAATGATCCAATCCCTCCTAAAAAACATATTCATAAGCTCAAATCAAAATTGCAGTACTACCTAACAATTGTAGCTAATTTGCTTCCCTACAAGATCCATAAACACCTTCTACACAAACTACACGCTTAATGAATAGCCCTCCATCCCTCCCATATAAACAATTTATAACTCCATTAAAAATAAGTAATTGTAGTAGTCTTACAAGAAACACAGCTTGAAGAGTTGCCCCAAGGATTCTGGAATCAAGCCAATTAAATTGTTGAGGTACAGATCCAAACTAATCAAGTAATTAAGTTTCCCAGATTATTACATATGTCCCACTTATGTTGTTGATGTAAAGCTTCCTGTCAAGGCAAAGCATCATGATTCCTCTCTTTAATTGTGTCATCCACTTTAGTGTCACTGACCAAACTTATTAGCATCACATCAACCCCTTTTACCAAGGCAAGCTCCTGAATGGCTTTGTCTGAGGAGCTCTCACCATCCTCTTCAAACATGATCCTAACAAACTACAAAATGAGAATGATATAAGATGCTATCAAACACAAATTCACTGCTCAAGCGCATGCTGAAATGAAGTTCAAGTTGAACAGTCCTATAGGCACATAATGAAATATCCGTGGAGAGCTCATACTTCTACCAACCATGAGATTTCATGCAGAAATCCCATGTAAGAATTTCTCCCTTGCACTGCCAAACATTCCATAGGTACTGAACACTAAAAGGCATTAAAATATCATGAATCAAATAAAACCCATGGATGCAGATGCTGCGTGTCTATCTCAACTGAACTACAGCAGAGCAAAGATTACCTTTCCATTGAGGTATCAAAGAAGTGACCAAGCAGGCAAGCAGCGGATTCATCCAGTTGCTCTTTGCTGCATAAGTCTATCGTCCACCATGCGAAGCTTTCCTGTGCACACACAACATGTCTGAATATTAGATTGCATTGCCCAAATCATCAGAGCTATGGTAGAAGTATTTCTTTGAAACTTATAGAATTTAGACATTATGGCCAAACCTTTCAGCAGTCCATCTGAAAATAATCATTCACATATAGTCAAATCGATAAGAACATAATGGTGCGTTTAGGAATTGATAAACACTACTGTTAGACATATGTCTATGAAAAAGGATGGATCAGCAATACCCATGATCTGGTAGCAATGTAGTCATACTGATATTGTGCAAATATCATAAGATATAAATAGAAATCGATGTGCCCTGCTGAGGTAGGTGTACGGCGTACCAGATCTCCTCTGTGACTTCTCGAGACGCATGCAACACGATCGGACTGGCGAACGTCTCTCTCAGCGGCATTCCGCGTCGGCACATTGGCGGTCGGCGGAGGCGGTGGATCGGCGGTCGGCGCGTGCCGCTTCGCGTGATCCTGGTCGTGAGGACCGGCTGTCGACGTCGGCGGCGCGGGAACAGCGACCGGCAGTGGTGATGCATTGACTGTCGATGTCGGTGGCGCGGGACCAGCGACCGACAGCAACGGCGAACTGGCGATCAGCGGCAGGAGGAGATCAGACCGAGGCGGGGGTTAGCGAGCAGATGCGGCGTCGCGCGTGTAGGATCACTGCGGCGACGAGAGTTGGATGCGGCGCGGCAGCGTAGGAGGGAGGAGCGCCGGTGTAGGAGGGAGGAGATCGGGCCGAGGGAGAAGTGAGGCGAGGCGGGGGAGACAGGAGTTTCGGGATGTCTAGCGGTATTACGCGGAAGGGTGATTCTGCCGCGGGATCGCGGAGAGTCACGAACATCATTGCTATCTTTTTAAGTAGTATAGATAAGTAATGGTGATAAAATGCATGGTTGGCAGTTGGCACACAGCGAAAATGGTACTGGTACTGTTTTCACCGTTAACTATGGAGACTGGAGACAGCATTCTGTTTCGAGCTCCTGGGTTCAATGCGGCCGAACCGGGACCTGCAGTCCTTCATGACGCAACTGGGCTGAAGGATAGTCCAACAGCTGAACAAGGCCTCCAGGAGCCCAGGAGGAACCTGGTTGGGCTAGATCATTTTTTGCATTTGTGGCCCAACGAGAAATGGTTTTTAGTATTAATGCCAAGTTCACGAATCACGATTTCGTTCAGTTTTCGGGCTGGGACTCTTCCCAACAATTTATAATTTATTTGCATTAAACAAACCTTTTCGAATTGAATCAAAATCAGTTCAATTTTTTCCTCTCGAAATTCCGCCACATGTATAACTGTTCTCGGCAGGCAGTATTCGATCATGAACTGCTCCCTTGCACAATTGCTGCCCGTGTCTATCGTACGTTCTACCCTTCGAGTTTGCTACAGAATAGGAACAAGAGGCGTTTACCATGTCATGGCACGTATCGTTTCGTGACCGAACTCTTAGCTACGCCTGTACGCCGCAAGCAAAACGTACGTGGCATGCGACGCGCGAGACTGACACGATGCGTGCGGGCTCAGATGGCGTACATCCGCTTGAACTCCTCGTCGACCCACTCGGCCTCCGACAAGCCGGAGCAGGAGAAGGACCGGGAGCGGCTGAGCGACGACCGCTTGATGCTCCGCATCCGCTTGGCCTCGATCCGGTGCGCGATGACCCAGTAGAGCATGGTGCCGATGGTAGTGACGAGGATTGTGGCGCCCATGATGGTCACCCCGACGGCGAGCCACCGCTCGGCTCGGCCCACCACCACGAACGACAGCGCCAGGAACGCCACGCTGACGAGCACGCACGCCACCCACATGAGCTTGTTGATCACCGCCATCATCTGCTTCTTTGCCTTCCGCTCGATCACCACCACCGACGTCTGCACCACCACAACCGCCAGCGAGATGAAGAGCGCCACCGAGTCGAACACGAAGAAGATGATGAACGCCGTCTGGTGCGAGATGTTGGCCTCCCCGAGCGCCTGCCCCGGCGCCAGGCTGCTCGCGTCCTCCACGTACTCACCCGGCACCGTGAAGATCGCCGCGAACGCCACCGTGGCGATCAGCACCGCCACCACCGTCGTCGAGTTGATCGCGTTGTTGAGCCCTTCCTCGTGCAGCTTGTTGATCCGCTTCGCGATCCCCTGCATCCGCACCCGCGTCTGCCGCGTCTGCTCCAGCTGCGAGTGCACCTCGTGCTTGATGTCGCTCACCTGCTGCTTCAGCTCCCGCGCCGCCGGGTTGTTGTTCCCGCCGTTCGGGCTGATTGCTCGGGCGGACGGGACGCCGTGCTCGGCGAGCAACGCCGCGGCCTCGGCGTTGCCCATTTTCTCCGCCGTGTCGAGCGCCGTCTCGCGGGACCGGTTGATCGCCTTGAGGTCGGTGTCGGGGAGCTCGAGCAGCCGCCGTATGATCGGCGTACGCGCCTTGCGTGCGGCGATGTGCAGCGCCGTGTTGCCCTTGGTGTCGGGGAGGTTGAGCAGCGACGGCTCGCCGGCGAGGAGCGCGTCGATGATGTCGACGCGGGTGCCCTTGGCGGCCATGTGGAGAGCCGTCTGCCCCTTCTTGTCCGTCCGCGTCGCGATGCTCGGCTCGGATTCCATCAGCGCGCACACCACCTCGACGTGGCCGTTCCTCGCCGCCGAGTGGAGCGCCGTCTTGCCGTTGCTCCGGGCGATCAGAGCAAGGCTCCCGTCCGCGTCAAGCAGGAGGCGCACCACCTCAATGTGCCCCTGCGTCGCCGCCGTGTTCAGCGCCGTCGTGTTCGACGCGTCCACCGTCATCGACAGCTCCGGCAGCGCTCGCAGAAGCTCGTTCACCACCTCTGCATTGATCGATCAGGCAAGAGAGGAAAGAATCAGCACCTCGCGAAATCCGATTTTTTTTCACGTTCCGTGTCGAGTTGGGCGTGTCAATACCTACATCGCCTTGCTTGGCGGCAATGTGGAGGGCGTCGTAGCCGCTGCGGGCCTTGATGCCGGCGGTGGCGACGTCGTGGTATTTGATCATCTCGCTGACCAGTGCCACGTAGCCGTACTCGGCGGCGACGAACAGCGGCGTCTCGCCGGCCTGGTTCTGCTTCGAAAGGAGCGCGGCCAGCTCCTCTGGCGGCGCGCCGGACAGAGCCTGCTGCACGGCGGCGAGCTGCCCGGCGCGCGCCGCGCCGTGCAGCGCCGTGTCGTCCCGCTTCCCGGTAAGCTGCTTCGTCATCTTCTTCCGCCGCGTCGCCGCCTGCGCGGCGGCCTTCGCCGAGTCCATCGGTTGCTGGCCTTCGCCGGATTGGTTCTTTGCGTCCATCAAAATCGGAGGCGTGTCACGTTGCAACGAGGGCTAACTGCAATGAGGAGATGAACGGCAAGAAGACTCCATTAGACCATCACCCAAGTGGTAACACTCTTCTCTGTTCATTTTCTATTTTTCTCCTCGTTTTTTTTTTACCCACTTGGGTGAAATCACCAACCAAATTGCCCAATCCTAGACCATTGTGGAAATAAAATCTATGGAAAGGTAACAATGAAAAGAACAACATCAACAACAAAAATAAAAGAAGACATAAAAGTTCACAAAAATAAAAAAAGAAGTATGAACCAAATGCAAAAGGAGGCCGGCCGGCTAGTGCCATGCAAGTGCCCTCTCCACTTCCTCTCCATCCACAAAAGCTCCTCCATTTGCATACCCACACACACACACACACCGGATCATGAGATCAAGACTTGGAACTAGATATCTACAAAAGATCACTGCAACCTATGCAATAATGCAAAAATTGCCTCAGCCTTGATTCATCTTTTCTTCCCCTTTTGCAACGCGGCGATCACGACGAAAAGTCGCCCCATTTCCACCTCATTCACCAAGCTTTCCCGTAAAGAAAGGCCAGCAACAACAAATGCCACATAACAAATAAATTAACACTCACAGGGTAGATAGCTAGGGAGATCAAAAGATCGCCATTGTAGCAACTAGCAAATGCCAAGAAACACATGCATCCATGGAGGAAAAGGAATCCAAAACAATATGGATGAACAGAAGAATTGGGCGGCAGGAACAGACATACCGGCATGAGCACTGCACCTCAATGCCGCCTCCATGTGATCCGTGGGTCCCTGATATGATCCACACGTCGGAGGAGCAGATGATTACGTCGGAGAAGACAAGCTCCGCCGGTTATAATAATCCTCAATTGGATCGACGAATGATCAGAAATGGAATCAAATTTAGGATTTTATTTAAGAGTTTTCTCTTTCGCTCGTTTTCCCATGCCTATATTAAGAAAATCAATCACTGGACGAATTGTGAACTATGACGTGGATGCATAACTGACTTCGGTTATATTATAGCACTTCATGCAGTTGGTGATGCATGGTTTGGTGGTGATCATTTTGGTTTTCTAAAAGCAACTCCCTCCGTTTTAGATTGTAAGGCGTCGATGTCTTACAATCTGAAACAGAGGGCAGTACCAATTTCGCTATTGTTTGCTTATGTCAATAGTTTTCTTTGCATATTCTCCCTTTTTTTTTTTGTGTGTGCGCATGTCGTTTTCTTTGAGTTCTTGGTTTGGTGATGACCAGGAAGAGCTTGTTTTGGCGCGAGCAAGAGCAGCTTAGTGCTCGAGAGAAAAATGTGGGCGTTGACCGTTGATGCGGCAACGGGTCTCGATCAGGACGTGGTTTTGAATTGGCGGTAAAGTGCACGAGACACGTTGGGAGGAAGACGGCGACGCATCAACGGACAGGATTGAGACCATGAAATAATCTGACGGTCCATTGCTATCAGCCGACCATTCTGAAGAAAACATTTTTCAGATAATGGATAGAAATCCGGTCTCTATATCCACTAATAGATATATACGGCCAATTCTGAAGCTAACATCTACCATGAAGTTATCGACAATCAAAGCTCTTACTCGGAAAATTCGACAATCAAAGTGTTCTACTTCTAGATAGATTACAAAGCAACACAGTAGAACGGAATTGACGCTCTAGAAGAGTAACATCACATCATAATAGTCTTTGAGAGGAGCATCTTTGCTTGCAAGTGAAAACTTTCTTTGAGCTTTAGCAAGTGATGATATGATAATGTATCCAAGGAACGTTCTTGCAGAAAGCACAGCGTCTGCATATACTCTACAGTGTGCAGGCTTTACTACTAGTCTACTACCATGAAGGCTGGGGCTGATCAGGATAGCTTTAACAGGATTCGCATATGCGTAAAGCCTCAAAGTGGGATCTCGCTGTTGCTACTTGTTAGTGCCGGGCACCAGCCTTCTTCAGCTTGCAGCCTTCCACATTTTTGATGGAAAGCAGCCTTCCACATCATCTTCAGCTTGCTAGAGAACAGCTAGTACTGTACAGTTCATAAGCCTTCTGCTTCACATGTTTTTCTGCATTAACTTGCTTTGGTCCCTAGAGTCTTTACTCCCTACATTAGTCTGTTCCTTTCAGATGATGGGTTGTAAAACCTGACTGTTACCAGTAGTTCTTGCACTCAATTAATAACGCCAGGGTACTGGGTACAACACAGTTTCTCTGACGATCTGTGGTAATAATTGGCGTGGTTAATTCAACACCTGATCTGCTCGGCAATCAATCATGCGCAAGGACGACGACTCCAAGTATCAGGTCAACGGAGTCTACTGCCAAAGCGTCAATGCCTTATCTGCAATGGAGTGTGCAACACACCGTTTTTTCTTCTCCCTTTTAACGTTCGACACCCAACCACGCATGCGGTTTCAGACACACTGATGATTGAAGCCCACAAGCAAGAGACTGAAGGCGATCAAGTTGCAGTCAGGCTCTCTCCACAACCTGATTGCCCGTCCCTATCTTCTCTTGCTTTTTTTGAAATTAATCTTGGCAATTTGCCCCCATCTCTATCAAGATGACTATTCTGAAGATTACTGCTGCTCCAGGGCTTGTCCTCTCTGGTAGAAAATCCGGCATGTCGACATGGAAATATTCTTCCTCCTCCCACGTGCCATGGACAAAACAAAGAGAGCTCTCTCCACCATGCATGTCTGCTTCAAAGCTATAATTCCTTTAGAACACAGGAATTTTACGGATTATATGAGTGTTCCACAGAAATTAGTTTGATCTTAATAGGAAAATGGAAGAAAGATTCCAGAGACACTGCATAAATATTACATAACATGATTAGGATAGCCAACTATAGAACACAGGCGCATGCATATCATTCTGCTATCATCATTGTTATGGTATCAAAAAGGAAGATATGAAGTTGAAGGCAATGCACATGGAGCACAGCAGAGGCTGCATATTCTGATAACCAATCTATCTGTAGTTGCATACAACAGCACTATCGGCTAGCTCCTGCTGATTCAGGAACAGGAATGGCAGATTACACCAGATTATTGAAATGTATACAGTTAACCCCTAGTATCTCAAGGGTCATGCTGTCTATAACATCCTTTTTCATTTTTACATTCGGGTGGTATAACTGCCAAAAGGCTGAGGGATCAGATTAACCGGAATGAGCTTCATATGGCGTATATCCGGTCTATCTCTGAGTCTGAGAACTCTGAATTGTGCTGCCATGAGTTTGAGCCGCTCCTCCTTGTCGATTTCACCTTCTTCCTGATTGAACGTGTGCGCTTGGATCTCACCACATAGTAGGTCATTGTACCAAGCACACCAGCCATGATCACTCCACCGATGAGGGTCACCAGAAGTGCCGCCCACTGGAAATGCCGCCCGACCACAATATAAGCAGATGATATGAATGCCACTGTAGTGCACACAGAAGCCAGCCACATCAACTTGTTGATAACCTCGACTACCCGCCTCTCTGCTTTAGTCTCACCCCTAACAAGTGTAATCTGAACCACCACTACTGCTAATGAAGTGAACAAGGCAATTGCATTGAAGATGAAGAAGACCTTGAAGGATACCGCATGCACAGCTATTGCCACACCATTGTTATCATTACCGCCTGGCACGGTGAAGATTGCAGCAAATGCAACCGTAGCAAAGAGCACAGCAACAACAGTGACAGAATTGGTTGCATTGTTGATGCCTTCCCGGTGGAGCTTCCTCAGCTCCTTTGCTATGCCAGAAACATTTTTGTTGGTTTTTCTTGCTTGCTCAAGTTGTGTGTGCACATCCTTCTTGATCTCGGTCACTGTTTTTCTTAGCTCGTCCCGGGGCTGGTTCAGATCATTTGCTCTAACTGCACCAGCACGAGACAAGCAATCCTTTATTTCCGCAGATTCTTCAGAAAGTGGAAGACCTTCCGCTATGTCAAATGCAGTCTTACGATCCCTAGTAAGTGCATTCACATTCATGTCTGGAAGAAGCAGAAGCTCATTTACAATCTGCACGAGGAAAAAAGCTTGTGAGTGACGGAAGAATGCTTATGTTTCTATCCTACAATTAACATGGTTGAACAATACCTCTGATCTTTTCTTCCTGGTGGCAACATGCAAAGCTAAGTTGCCATTTCTGTCAGGTAGCATGACAATAGCTGGATCAGCATTCACTAGTGTCCTAACAACGGCTGCGCTAGTTCCTTTCACTGCCATGTGCAAAGCAGTCTGGCCTTTCTTATCAGTCCTCCGAGCAAGCTGAGGATCTGCTTCTAACAAAGCCTTAACAATTTCAACATGCCCCTGACGGGCGGCAAAATGCAAGGCATTCTTTCCATTCCCCTTTGATAGCTCAACCAACCCAGAAACTCTCTCTAGTAGCAGGTTCACTACCTCAATGTGGCCTCTAATCGCTGCAGTTATCAGAGGTGTCACATTTGATTGGCCAAACGTCTTTCCAAGGGATGGATCATGATCCAGGAGTACCTTCACAATATCTATAAACAAATATCAGTGGTCCATCTTTGTGCATGATACAAGCACAAAATGAATATGTTACAAAGCAATAATAGAGGAATGTTTGCTCAATAACTTGTATGGACGGTCAGTCTTTCGGTAGTTCAATTTAAGCATTGTGAAAGTAATACATAATTTGTGGGTGAAGATAAAGTGAAAAACAAAATGGGATTTAAAGTTCAAATAATGGTTTAACTAGAGAAATAAGACTCAAACTATAAAAAAAAACATTTCATCATGCAAACGCTAGCGGTTTTGTGCTTATCGAAATTTTGACAAGAGTGTGAAGAGTGAGGAGTGTACAGCGCTCACCTCGGTGGCCTTCTTTCGCAGCGACATGTAGAGCATCGAATCCGGACTTGTTCTTCCTCGTGAGGCTCTCCTTGTCGGAGTGCTTGAGCAGCTCGACGACGATGTCAAGAAACCCTCTCTCGGCGGCGATGAGCAGCGCGGTCTCCTCCACCTCGTTGGGCTCGTTCACCACGGCGGCGCGGATCTCCGCGACCTCGCTGTCGAACTCCTCCCCGGTGCCGGTCATCTGCGCGTTGATCTCGGCGATGATCTGGCGCACAGCTTCGAGGTCCCCGCGCTGCGCGGCGAGGTGGAGCTCCGTGTCGTTGTGCCGGCCGGTCACCTGCTTGACGTACTTCTTCCGCCCGGCCTGGTCCATCCGCTTGCCGGAGTTCGAGAGCACCAGCACCGGCGCAGCCGCCGCCGCGGCCGTCGGCGACGGCGACGGGGACGGCCCCGAGCTGTCGAGCCGGTTACCGGAGCCGGACACCACCAGCACGGGGCCCTTGGAGGACGCCGGCGACGAAGCCGGGGACTGGTCCAGGCGGTTGCTGGAGCGCGACATCACCAGCACCGGCCGCGCCGGCGACTGGTCCAGCCGGTTGCTCGAGTGGGACATCACCAGCACCGGCCCACGCGACGGCGACGGCGACGCCGCCGGCGACTGGTCCAGCCGCTTCCCGGAGTTCGACATCACCAGCCCAGGCCGCCTCACCGCCATCGTCGGCGACTGGTCGAGCCTCTTCCCGGAGCCGCTCGCCTCCAGCGCCGCCCGCCCGCCGGGCCCCACCACCCCACCTTCCTCCGCCACCGGCGACGCCAACCCAATCTCCAAATCCCCCTCCCCTGCATCCCCAAATCATCCGAATCCGATCGATCACAACCCAATCAGCCACACACCGAGAGAGATAGAAACCAACCATCAAACAACCGAAAAGGGAAGGCGACGCGGTACCTTTGTCGGAATCGACGGCCATGGCGTCGACGCGCCGGGAAGGGGCTAGGCGGCGGCGCGACGGGGAGGAGGCAGCATGCGGGGGTGGAACGGGAGGTGGGGGAGGCGAGCCGGATCGCGGCCCGCGCTCGCGTCGCGCCTCGGCTGCGTGCGCTTGTCTGATGGAAACGAACGGGAGAGAGCAGCGGCGCGGCGTTTGCGTTTCTGCTCGGCTTCTCCCCTCGTTTCGTTGGGTTTCGTATAGCAGAGGCAGCTCGGTTCGTCTCGTCGCGTTTCGTTTGGTGCGCGAGGCGAGGGGCGCCACCTGCCTCTGCCTGCGGGTTGCGTTTTGCAGATGGCCGCCTCTTGTCGCCTTCCCTTTCTTCTGAATTACTCGCCATTATTTTACGAGTCCTTTCTGTTTTCGTGCAAGTGTCTGTCGCTTCACTCCCGTAAGCTCACTGTCACGGTGCGTAATTAACAAACGGAGCTCCGTAATTACAACACATGTGAGATTTATCGTGATTATTGTTAATTGGTTGCGTGCTTTTGTGTGCGCCAATGGAGATTGTTCAGTTCAGTGGATGGAGAATCGTCATTGGTGGAAGAGAGAATCAGTGTGGGTCCGGAACCTCGCTCGCTACACAACACACGCATTTTGCATGGCTATGGCTTGGGTGCGATGGGGCCAACGCGCATACATGTACGCACTTCCTGCCTCACCTTTCACTACGACTTTTTTTTGTAGTCTGGATTTCTGATTTCTGAACACGTCCTCGCCTTTTGTGTATCCATCTTTTTTCCGCCTTTTCCCAGTGGGTGAAGAACTATGACCGTGACATTTCAGTTGCGAGAGACCTTACATCTGCATAAGCTAGTAATCACTAATCAGGCACCACTCAGTGCTTCCCCCTTGTCGCCTCATCTCAATTTGGCCTTGTTTAGTTGGTGAAAAATTTTTGACGAAAACATTACATCAAACGTTTGACTGGATTTCGGGAGGGGTTTTCGGACACGAATGAAAAACCTAATTTCATGGCTAGACTAGAAACCGCGAGACGAATTTTTCGAGTCTAATTAAGTCATCATTAGCACATGTGGGTTACTGTAGCACTTATGGCTAATCATGACCTAATTAGGCTCAAAAGATTTGTCTCGTTATTTACGGTATAAATGGTGCAATTAGTTTTATTTTTTATCTATATTTAATGTTTCATGCATATGTCCAAAGATGCGATGTAATGTTTTGGGATAAAAATTTTTAGGAACTAAACAGGGCCATATATCAGAGGTGAAACTCAGCTGCTGTTCAGCTTCAGCACACGTCGTAGGCACATCGTACTGTACAAAACAGCATTAATAATGCCACAAATTGCCCCAGGTTCAGTGCACCAGAGGAGTTGGGGTCACGCATCAACAACGGCCTAAACTGCTCGCATGTTGGGCTGTCGCCGCGACCGTGACGACGGGCGGTCCGGCGGGCGGGCGGATACCCCCACGTGGTCAGCTTTATATTGACTCGCCGATTGGTGAGGTCGGTCAATCAGTCCACTGATCCACTATTCCACTCTTATCACCACCACCGCTGCTGGTGATGCTCTAGAATCCAACACGTATCACGCGTATGCTGCGGGATTATTCGAAATTTCGAAGGTTTGTCATAAAACAAAGATTAGATCGCTCAGGAGTCAGGACTCAGGAGGTCACCGAGAACTGGCGTTGAGGCTGGTATACTAACGTCCATTCTGGAAATGCATGAATTTTGCTATGCTTTATAGTATATTCCAGTAAAAGTTTCGAAAAGGTTCAAGACATTGTTTGGATCAGAGACATTTTTTAAGTTCATGTCACATCGGATGTTTGCACGTCAATTAGGAGTATTAAATATAGACTGATAATAAAACTAATTTCATAAATAAAGGCTAATTCGCGAGACGATTTTTTAAGCCTAATTAATCCACGATTAGCAAAGGTTTATTGTAGCATCACATTCGCTAATCATAAACTAATTAGGCTCAATAGATTCGTCTTGTGAAATAGTCCAAAGTATGGGGTGGGTTTTATTAATAGTCTATATTTAATACTTCTAATTAATGTCTAAACAGAGACTTAAAAAAAGTTGGAGGATCCAAACAGCCTCTAAATGACAATCTATACATTGCCACGCCAGATGACCATAAACGGTCAAAACTAGATGCTGCGCCACCGGTCAATTAAATCACAAAGGTGACATTTTGTTTTCATTAAAAGAAAACATCCACTTCAATCCACTAAACTATTTTACTAATTACTTAGCCCCTAAACTATTTTTTGGCTTAGTTTACACCCTGAATTATTAGAAATGACCCACTTGATACCCGGATATCATTTTTCTTTTTTCTTTTTCTATCCATACAAGTCATGTTTTTTTTACTAAAATTTGGTATGATGCATATATGCATTACGAGTTACCTCTGAACATTTTTATTTACAATTTTTAACGCCTTTTCGACTGATTGAAAGCATATAATACCAATTTGGACATTAAAATTTTAAAGTTTAAATAAGTAGTCATGAAAAAAGTTAAAAATATTTTGGTGCTTTAATAATGATGTCATCTACCACTCCATAAAATTTTCATCTGAAAATATGGATTGTATAAAGAGTAACAAAAAAGAGAACCACTGCTGGGGTGTAAAGTAAACCATCTTTAATAGTTTGGGATATAAAACAAGCTAAAATATAGTTTAGAAGGTTAAGTGATCCATCGCAATAGTTTATGTGAGTAAAATTGACATTCCAAGGGAGCTAAACATCACATATCAGCTCTTTTATGTTCACTATCTATTACGTCATTCAATTGAAAATCATCGACAACCTATAGGTGTCCTTGAGATTAGTTAGCCGCCAGACCAATGGAGTTTTATGATCTTAAGGCAAGATTTATAAAATAAAAGACATAACCGTATTATACATTAGCCGTACGGTAGTTGGTTGCTATGATGTTGGTCTTTTATTATTTGTTCATTACCTAATCAGGATTTAGTGCAAATCAGTAGAGCAGACTACTCATTTTACAATGAGTTGTTGATGTATGTAACATAGCTTGAATAACCGTAACTTAATCGGATCTTACAACAACTCTTAGTTAAGACTAGATTTTAAAACTTCACACAATGTCATGCACAGTTGGTCGCTTGAATAGGAACTTCGAAAAAAATAAATTTAAGAGCAGCTCATCGCCAAATGAGAGCAAGAAGATCGCACCTTGACTAGACAGAACTCACATGTTCCTTAAGCAATAAGTGCTCGTGCTAGTATGAAAGATTATAACTATTTCAACCGTTAGAGAGTGTTACCAGTTATGAAAAAATGCTTCTCTAAAACAATACTCCTACTAATATCACTCATTATAACTACAAATCATGATTCATCTACAATGTGATTGCTGGTCCATTTGAAAAAAAAAAGAGAGAGAGAGACGAAGCCAAGCACGGGCTCAACTAGGCTAGAGCCATCTGTTTGTGTAAAAAGAAAAGCGAGTGGAAATTAAAAAAAAAAAACGACCACAGTGGGAGTCGAACCCACGACCTTCTGATCCGAAGTCAGACGCGCTAATCCACTGCGCTATGCGGTCATCGATGCTACTATAATTTGTTTTTAAATTTTAATTCATTGATAGAGTACAAAAAATAAAGAAGGGAAAGGGAAGGAGCAAAGGTAATCCAAAGGAACGGTTCCACGCACGTGCGGCATCTGCGGGGAACAGGCCACCGCAGCAGGAAGCATCGCATCCGACTCCACGCCACTCCACCATGTGCCACCCTCTTCCCTCCCTTCTCTCTCCCCCTCCCCTTCCGCCACCGCCGCCAATCCCCTCCGACTCCGGCGACCGCCGCCATTGCCGCCACCGACCACCATGAACCGGCAGTCGAAGCAGCACCGCCCACACCAGAACCACAACCACCTCAACCACCACCAACGCCCCTCCCTCTCCCGCTCCATCGCCCCCTACCTCCTCCGCGAGCACCGCCTCCTCTTCGTCCTCCTCGGCTTCCTCCTCGCCTCCTCCTTCTTCCTCCTCTACCCCTCCCTCACCCACCACCCCAATCCCACCTCCTCCCTCGCCGCCGTCTCCGCCACCAGGAAAATACCCCGCGCGGGCGTACGCAAGCCGCCCCTCCGAGTGGTCGTCACGGGGGGAGCCGGCTTCGTCGGGAGCCACCTCGTCGACAAGCTCCTCGCACGCGGGGACAGCGTCATCGTCGTCGACAACTTCTTCACGGGGCGGAAGGAGAACGTGGCGCACCACCTGAGCAACCCGCGGTTCGAGCTCATCCGCCACGACGTCGTCGAGCCCATCCTACTCGAGGTCGACCAGATCTACCACCTCGCCTGCCCGGCATCCCCCGTCCACTACAAGTTCAATCCGATCAAGACCATCATATCCTTTTTCCACGGCAAATGCTGTTACACACATTTCGTACAGAAATGAAAAATGGCTTTTGTCTGCTTGCATTATTGATTTGCTGAAATGGATGGGAGTTCTTGAATTGTGGAGTATATTGTAGGGCAACAATGCCAGGCCAAATTTGGAATTTTGTGCCTGCAATGCCATTTGCCTGGAAGAACCTGGAATTTTGTCCCGGCCCTATTTCTATTAAAAACTTGGTTCCTTAACTGTTGTAGTACAAGACAAATGTGATGGGGACCTTGAACATGCTGGGATTGGCAAAGAGGGTTGGTGCCCGGTTCTTATTGACTAGTACTAGTGAGGTGTATGGTGATCCTCTTGAACATCCACAGAAGGAGAGCTACTGGGGCCATGTCAATCCCATAGGTGATAATCTTGTCTCAATGAGCAAAAAATTGTGATATGCAAACATAGAAGGAGCCTGGCCCATCTAAAGTAACCACTCCAGTGCATTATTGATATATGACATAATATATGTGGTAATGTGCAGGCGTTAGGAGTTGTTATGATGAAGGAAAGAGAACAGCAGAAACTCTGACCATGGATTATCATCGTGGTGCCGGTGTTGAGGTAAAGTTTCAATTTCTGAATAGGTATCTAATTTGGGTTTGAGAAGGGGTGACCAAAAATCTGAATACAGTATCTTGATTGCAATCGGACATACAACCCTTAGCTAAAATTAATTGTGTACAACTGCACAAGTCCCTCAACAAACATTAATATTTTGAAGTGAAACATGCATTTATTGTATAGGGCACAAAACAAATGTTATGGTCCAGTAAGGTATGCGAGTTAACCGAACAATACGTCAAACCTGAATTTAGTGTTATTTTATAGTTGATGTTTTGCTAATTTTCATTTTTGCATTAGTGGATCCAAGAGGGCTCTGAAAGTGTATCGGGCATATCGCTACATATGCTCTATTTTTTATACATGGCTCCAAAAGTGTACCGGGCATATTGCTACATATGCTCTATTTTTTATACACGGCTCCAAAAGTGTACCGGGCATATTGCTACATACTGTGTTTTATACACTGCTGTCTGTACTTGGTTCTGGGAGACCATGCCATGAGCATGTCTCAGGACGTATGATTCATGGAATTTTGATGTTTTGCTTTAAATTTGCCTGCCGCTGATCTTTTACGTAAAACCGGTCTATTAGTGGGACATATTGCAGTTCGTAATTTGAGATAGGGAGGTCAAGTGGTTATTGTGGCACACGTTGGACAATCTTTCCATGCTACCACCATTGTTTTCCTAAAGAGAAAAGTTGACTAAACAAGGTTTCTCCCCAGGTGAGAATTGCGCGAATATTCAACACATATGGCCCTCGTATGTGTTTAGACGATGGCCGAGTTGTCAGCAACTTTGTTGCTCAGGTTTGTGTTGTTTTATGCTTCTAATCCTTTGGAACAGAGAAATATATTTGAAGCTCATCAATTACTTACTATTGATGATGTCTCATTTTCAGACCTTGCGGAAACAGCCAATGACAGTTTATGGTGATGGAAAGCAGACTAGAAGCTTTCAATATGTTTCAGATTTGGTACTTCTGACTGCTATTCTCTTGTTATGTATCGATCGAAGTGACCTTTTAAAATTGAAATTACTTTGATGCTTGCTTCATGAATTTAAATATGGATTATTTACTCATTTATGAATTTATAGGTTGATGGATTGGTAACACTGATGGAAAGTGATCATATAGGACCTTTCAACTTGGGAAATCCTGGAGAATTTACCATGTTAGAGCTTGCTCAGGTCTGGCCTTCATCCTAAGACCAATTATCCTGCAATCCTTGCATGAACAATACCGTGTGTTCTTGCCTGGGTTCCCCTCTACAAGCAATAAGTATCTGCACTGTTTCTGCAGGTAGTGAAAGAGACAATTGACCCAAGTGCCCGTGTTGAATTCAAACCCAACACTGCAGACGATCCACACATGAGAAAACCAGACATCTCTAAGGCCAAATCTCTTCTACATTGGGAGCCAAAAATCTCACTGAAGCAAGGACTGCCACGTATGGTTTCCGACTTCCAGAAGCGCATCATGGATGAGAAATGAGAACCAAGAATGAACTAACTGTATTATACTTCCCTGATCTTTTTCAGTACCTTGACAAGCTTAGCCACAGAAGTACAGACAACTTGCCCAAAATTTCTTCTTTGAGGCAATTCTTTTTGTAACAGGAAATCTGCTGTTTGGTTTTGATTTCTTTGATGCACATAAGTTTTGTCACAGAATTTTGTTATCAGAGCTTAGCCTTTCAGCTAACAGTATTAGAAATCTACATAAACATAGTCATTTCCTTTGGGATTTTGGTTTAGTATGGTTCTGTTCTGGGTATTTTGCTACTAGAGGACATGAACATTAGAAAGATACTTCAGTTACCTCTCATAATACTATAATCATCATGTGATCAAAGCAAACTACCAGTACATTGTATACAAGGTACAGTACAGGCAGAATGCAATGTCACTTAGTACTTGAAATTACAAACAGTTCATGAAGCTGAGCAGCAGCATAAGTTCTATAGGCCAAAATGGACTACTCGGAAGCATCTCAGCTCAGATGAGATGAATGCTGAACTGGAGGAGAGTCTCGACGCCGTCGGTGGTGTGCTGGTCGCCGGTGTGCAGCGTCTGGATGGCGGCGAACCCCTTGGCGTTCTCGTACTTGCCCGTGCCGCCGATGACGGCGACGTGCGACTCCGGCGCCGCCGTGCGGTGGACTCCGAAGAAGCTGAGCGTGTCGCCGACGGCGTGCTCCTCCTCCCCGGCGCCGTGGAAGAACATGGCGGTGAGCAGGAGCGTCTTGCTGGTGCCGTCCTGCGAGCTGGCGACGTAGAACCCCTGCGCCCTGCCGACGACGGCGGCGCCGAGCTCGTGTCCCTCGGTGAGCTCGTCGTCGATGACGGTTGTGGTCCCGAAGAGGAGGTTCTGGAGCGTGGCGCCCGACGGCCGCGACCGGCCCAGGATGTCGTGCATGAAGAACGTCGTCGTCACCGGGTGGTCGCCGGCCACGACGCCGGCATTGGCATTGCCAGTCGCGGACACGGCAGCGCCGCTGGCTGGCAATGCGACGGGCGATGCCACCGTGTCAGCGGGCGGGTCGGTCGGCACGGGCAGCGGGTCGGCCGGGACCGGGAGAGGTGACTCGGCTGGCGGCGCCGACACGGGTTGCTCGTGGAGGACGCGGCCGGCGAAGGCGCAGTTCGCCGCGGCGAGCGCGATCGCCACCATCCAAACTGCCGCCTTGATGACAGCCATGGTCCGGAAGAGACAGGACACGAACGAGAATGGACAATGGCGAGCGTTGCCGCCTCCCTCCGCTGAGAATTGTGGAGTGTTCGTCACTTGCTACCGTTGTGTATGGCCGCAACGAGGATATGGAGGATTTATACTGGGACAGTGGGTGCGTTTCAGATTTGCCGGGTGTGCGCCATGGGTAGAGTGGAGTGGAGTTGCTAGTGGCGGTTTCTGTGGTGTTTGTGTTTGTTGCAAGGAGGGAACACCGGAACAGTGTCCAAGATTTAACCTAAACCTCTCGGACAAGAGGGGAGCAGTTGGTTTTTGGCACAGATGAGACGGCGGCGCGACGCCACATAAACCCCACCCAGGACAGGCAAGGCGTCTCCTCCTGATGAGAGGAGTTGTTGGGGGGTTTATGAGAAGATAACTTTTAACATTGTTCAACAGTGCAACAGCCCATCGGAGTATTGGATATATGAAGGAAAGGCACTGGATAAATGAATGTTCAGCAGCGCGTACCAACCTGGAACAGGTTCACTCATTCATGACAGCGCAAGAAATTCTTCAGAACACTTGCAGCCGATGGCATTGGCCTGAACAAGGTTCATAACATGGCAGCAAGAAATGTTGGCACTGCCTTCTTCTATGAGCACAGCTGGACACAAGTTCCCACTTGTTATGGTACGGTTCCTCCACTGGTTATGGTAGCCAATACGCCACAACCATGGTCACATAGCTAACAAGAATAACACTAGCATTATTTGCATACAGGTAAACTTTTAACACATATACGATTGGTTCATGCCAAAATTTATACTCCGGCATCATGCCACAGAAAATGTACTCCTTTTTCTCTCTAGTTAGGAGGGACAACTCCCAGGTCACAGTTACTAGAACCCATAGTTACAACCAGGTCCAACCGGAAAGTCACTTGTCGCAGCACGCCTAAAGGCTACAACTATCTCACCTGTTTTTCAAGAGCCATGAGGAGTTTTTTAGTCTTTCCAGCAACCATCAAGGCATCAACCAATGACCTATCAGTATGCTTTAATGGCTGTAGGATAAAATCATGGTCCATTCTAGCCACAGAGCACAACAGATTCTGTAACCCCCAGGAACTGAGATATGGTTTCTTGCAGGAGATCCTCATGTAACATGCTCCCAACTTCAGTAGCAACAAGTTCAATTCCACCTTCAGAACCAGCCCACTCCAAGTCCATAAAAAGGCCCTCCTGAGCATACTCCATTTCTTGCCGAAGCCTCACCACCCTTTGCCACACCACCTCAACAAATCCCTCCTGGTCCAATCTGGTCAAGCAGCTCCACGACAACTCCTTTGAGCTACGCTGCATCATAGAAGTGATTATGTCTGCAATGACATCATTTGTCAGATCAAACAGGAGCTTCCTCTCAGATAACGGCCATAGAATGAGGCTATTGTACTTGTCTTCAAGTATGTCAAACACATCAGGTCCAGCTGAGCACTCTAGTAAGTAGCACATGTCTAGTAGCTGATCCCGGTTGGCCGCATTAATGCCCAAAACTATCAGCATATCAAGCACGTAAGAGAAATCCCTTTCCTCTTCATCCCTAAAAGCATGGGATATTTCCATATCTGGAAGTGGCTGACTTGCTGTGGTAAGCTCATCATCGCTCAATATTAGCTCGTTGTCATCTGCATTGTCTGTAGCTTCCATCTTGAGAAGTCGCAGTTGCATTCTTAGTCCTGAAATATCCCAGCAAATCAAACTTAAGAACATGAAGTAGTAGTAATATGTTTAGGGCAACAAGGACTCAATTACTTGCCTTGAAGATCAGCACTAATTTTCTCGAAATCACCAGAGTAAACATCTTCACCGTCCAAGGAAGATTCAAGAACAGATACAGGACTTTGTTGCTCATCTTTGTTGGAGCTCACTGGAGATTCTGATCCTGTTGGGGGAATCATCCATTGGGCTTGATAGCCATCACTTTGATGCTCGTCAATCCTATCGACAGATATTAATTTTTCCTCGAATTTACGCACCAGGTAGTCATCACCCTGATGCCACTCGATCCCCTCAGCCTGTGCGTACATACATGAAGTCAACTTTCAAAAAGATGTCAAGGAAACAAAAAACAAACCAACATGGCAAAGTATATTTCCAACAAAATCTTGGCATGAATATGATGGTACCAAGCAGAAAAATTTAGCACCAGACGTGCACTAGAAAAAAGTGTTTGCGAGAAAATGTATGATGCACATAAATACACATATCGTAAAAATGTGTCTAGCTTTTCACATTAATGGATGGATTTTTTCCGTAAGAGATGGTCAACAACTCTATA
Organism: Leersia perrieri; assembly: GCA_000325765.3. NCBI lineage: Eukaryota > Viridiplantae > Streptophyta > Magnoliopsida > Poales > Poaceae > Leersia > Leersia perrieri. The sequence continues at coordinate 8,345,428 of CM002481.1, read as the reverse complement.
TAATGCAAGAAAAAAATCCACAAAATTAGGCAATAACCATTATACTAAAGTCACCAAACGATAGTACCAAGAAGAGAACTATTTAGCACCCTACTATGTGCACATGGAAGTGTTTGCGAAAAAAATGGATGATGCACACACATACATATAGAAAAAAATGTATCTAGCTTTCACATAAATGGATGATGCACATAAAAATACATGTAGAAAAAATGTATCTAGCTATCACATTAATGGATTAAATCTCTGTAGAAAATGATCAACAGAATGCAAGAAACAAAATCACTTAATTAGGCAAAGGAATTATACCTCGGTCACCAAAATGTTGAGGCTAGGTACAACTAGATGACTATCGAGTTCTGTTGGTGACTGTTGATGCATCTGCTGTTTCTGTCTATCAGGAGAACAGAGTTCCTTCTGTCCAGGAACTGCAGGACTGGTATCCAGATAATACATTGCATCTAACTCGTGGTCAGGATGTGAAGAATGTAGAGCTGTTTCTTTAGATGAATCGGTCAAGGCAATATCATTAGTTGGTTCCTCTGAATTTACATGTATTTCCCGTTCGATTGTCATTCTTTCTTCATAATCTGAGGAGGCAGGATCAGATTCGTCGTGATGGAATGCTGTATCTTGAAACATGGATTTCCTATTCCTGCTGTGGCATGCATGTTCAGAATCATGGGGTCCTACTTTGAGAACATCTTTCAGCATAGAGAACTCATTATGCCTGCCAGTTCGTTTTCTGCTGTTTGATTTTTGAACTCCCCGAGATCTGGACCTTGGTAAATTGCTTGTAGACACATCTCGCCATCCATCATTGCTGCTGATGCCAAGAGGAGAGTTATATGAACTTGGCATTCTCTCTTTCGGAGATTCACCCTTTGGACACTTTCTGTTTGCTGTTTTCTGGGTAGTAACTTTTGAAGCTTCCTGGTCAGAAAGAGCAAGCATATCTCCAAGCATGCTGAAGCCATTACTCTCAACTGCTTGATGCTGACATCGGTGGGTAGCCTTCCATCTGTTAGAGAGGTGTTTCTTTGCTTCCTTGCTAACTTTAGTTTCTGTTGAATATGTTGGTGATGACGTGAAGCTAGAAGAAGCCCAACCTTCAAATAGCTCAGGGGGCCTATGAAATGCCTCAGAAGACTTGACATTAGAAAGTGATGACAGAAACTGTGACCTTTCATCTGAAACAAATGTGCTGGTCTCTGATTTGAGAATTTGTTTCCTGGTTCCAACACCCCTAGCAGCTCGCATTTGTTTCATAACCCCTCTAGCAATTTCTTTTGATCCCTTTGCAACATCATCTAATGTTTCAGAATCTCTGAGGGGGCCTATGTATTCTTCAGTACACGGGCTCCACATAGCATCACCATGACATGGTTTGCGCCTCCTAAAATCAAAGCGAGAGAGTTCATCTCTTAAGGCAAAGGCTCCTTCAATGTCCTGAGATTTATCAAGGCTTGGCTTCAGGACGACAATCCGTGTGGAGCAAACTCGCTTGTCACTGATTTCCTGGTGACTAGACCTTGACGGTTTCTGCCTTAGAGAACCAGAATCTTCTTCCGGCGATTGACTAGGCAACTTAGCATATGGCCTACTGTGAGAGTGTTCAGCTTTCTTTTGCTTGTAGAAGTAGCTCTCAGCACCTTTATCTTGTGAATGGATATTGTCCGTCTCAGAAAATTGACTTCTTCTAGATGGTTTCAATATTGTAATGCAATTTGCATTAGAGGACAGAGAATCATGATCATGTAGGTCTCTTTTCACTATAGGATCAATTTTTTGAAGAAATTGCAAAACGAGATCTTTATTAGATACCAATGCATCAAGTGTCTCACTGAGCTCTTCTGATATCTGAAGGGATTCATCAGTAGAAAGACGCTTTGCATCCATAAGTTTCTGCCTCATGTGATCTAGGTCATGGCTGCCGGTCTTGAAGAGTCTGGAAGTTTCATTTCCACTTTTAGATCTTGGGCTCCGGTGTATTTTCATTCTTGTTGCCTCCATAACTTCAAAAACATCTTTGACTTCTGGCATCTCATCCATGCTTCTCCGATGTGGCATATCTTCGTTTAAAACACGTCTATCATGAGTGCAACAAGGTGAAGACTTTTCTGCATGACTTTGGGTATGTCTGTGTTGACTATTGGCTCCAAACGAAGGCAATGAATCAAGACCCATTAGTCTTCCTACAACACCAGGTGAAGTATGCCTAGCATTGACATCCTTTGAGAATTCTTCATCAATAAGTGTTTTCATTGGTATACCACTGGCCTTCTTAGGTTTACTTCGCCAGTTTTCCACAGCAAGCTGAGAAGAGACAAAAAAAAGGCATAATAATCCATTAAGTAAAATATAGGAACAATGTATGGTAACATAAGACAATTATGTACTACCCATTTTCAGATCTGCACATTATGAACATTCAGTTGTGTACTACCCATTTTTCAGATTTAACTATTAGCAGCATTTACTTGTACTACCAGAGATACAAAAATGTTGATATAACAAAGCTTTTTGACCCCTTTCAAAAAAAAATATTGACATAACAACATGTGTGTCCCAGTTTTGAGCTTCTAGTTTTATGCCACATATTATTATCGTCATGCTAGAGAAAAGAACATATTTTTAAGCTCCGTATTTATAATCAATACAAGGTACAGTAGTATGTTTCCCGCAAAAAAAAATACAAAGTAGTATGTGGAATAACACGATACTATCTCTTTAACCAAATACTCCCTCCGTCCCATAAAACAAGTTATTCTAGGATTTAAAATTTGTCCCATAATTCTAGTCTTTGTTACCCTATTCAGTATGTGCATGTGCATGTGAAAATCAATTAATACCAAATTGGCAAATAATATGGGCAATCAAGGTCATTTTACATCTTGCTTAATCTGTCTGAGATTCCCTAGAAACACTTGTTTTATGGGACAGAGGGAGTACAAATCACTCACCATAGAATCAGGAAGCACCCCAGGATTACTAGCATCTTTCCTCAACGAAGTCCCTGAATTAAAAAAAAAACAGTGAGTAGTTCTTGTAGATATACCACAGCAATGACAAACAAACAGCATGACAACATGTCAATCAGAAGGCACTTGTGTTCAATTAAGAGAGAGAAAGATGAGTTTGAAGTCATGCTCAATCTCTGCTAACCACAGCAGATAGGAAAGGTGAGTAGGAGATACTCCATCTGGTCATAAATATTTGATGCTTAGGACGAGATTTAGCCAACCTTCTAAAATTCCAACCACCAATATATTCAAAAATATAATATATAATTTGTTTGTTACCACGGTATCATTTTTCTTGTTTTACTAGGCATTTAATAAATAATTGGTGGTCGAAATTTAGAAGTTTGACCCAATCTTTTCCTAAGCCTCATATGACAGAGTGAGTACATACTACTATCTTCTGGGCTTGATCAGGCATTCATTGGTCGCACATGGACCAGTCACCACAAGAAAATAGACCTACTTTTGGCTTGAGCAAGAAAAATAGAAAATATACTTGGTACGCTACTGAGTAAATTATACGTTAGGCCACCTGTAATAACCAAAGTTTCACAATAGATTGGGGTCACACCACTTAACACCACATATAGGTACCATTCGTTGCACTTTGGACCGGGGTTTACAACTATGAAATGTTAGCAGAAGAAAAACAAATAAAGTCGGTTATAGTACATCCTATTACATAAATGGGACATTACTACATAAGTACATATGGACATTCACAGATAAGATTTCCCTGATTGACGATTGAGGTATGAGGCACTTGATTCAGAGTTTCTAAGTGGAAAAGAAATGTGGTCAGATCTACCATCATTGTATATTCTGTTGAAGTTAGCTCTAGTATCGCAGAATTATTCTATTAATGTTCAAGTAAAATGAAGAGAAAAAATGGCCTCGGCTGTTGAAAACCACAACCTATTTAATGAAAGCTGCAACTATTAACCAATGCATCAAATTATGATAAGTGAAGTGCAAAGTGAACCCCCATCCAATGTGCAAAAGATTGTAACTATATGTGGATTTATGTGAATAGATGGACCTAGTATTAGGGCCTGTTCAGCTGGCCTATACAGCCGCTGCGCTGCAGCCGTAGCACAGTGACACTAGCAGTAGTTAGCAGATGCAGCCGCAGCGGCTGCGGCTGTAAAGCGCAGCCGAACAGGGCCTTAGTCCATTGTGAAACTTTGGTTATTAAAGGTGGACCAAAGTGAAATTTACTTGACTAAAGTAATATTAATAAGCAAACATCAAATCTAAAAGGCGGAAGTTAAAAAGGAAAAGAATGATAAGACACATAAGAGTAGGTTTTATAGCTCCATTGATCCTATTCCTTCAACAGAATCCATGGAAGTCCAGTTTTACACAAAACAAAAAGGAAATTTAAGTAGCCAGTTAAATGGAGGATATAACTAAATGGAGTTCAGTTTACAAACGTGCCCTGTGAGTTCCGAATTACCTGCTCATTTTATGAGGAATATCGTGTTTGAACTGCAGAGAGTACAGAGGTGAAACCAAGATATCACAAATTATGAAACAATATTAAGTTGTTTACCACAATAAGTAAGAAAATAACCTTTCATCACAAGGAGACACTTCATGCAGGGCATATTCTTACAAACTTGCTAGCACACATAGAAGACGACTAGACAAGCACATGGATGATAGAAGTGCTTTGATTTCATGATTTGGCAGTGGGGAGTATGAGGCTGAAATTTTATCAGCCTACATTGTTTAGATCAAAGGTCAATTTACCGAGTTGGCAAAGTGAACGGCTCTTTTACAGACTACTACTACGTGACAAATCTATGTTTACACGAAGATTCGCCTGGTGATTAGAATAACAAATCCACTTGGCCATGAACCTTCACGGCATCCAACTGACATGGGGACGCAAAAGAACATTATTTAATGCTATTACTTACATATCCTACAAATTACGGGCTGATGAGGTTTCTTTGCGTGATCTTGTGGGAATAGTCAAGTCGACAATATCTCACATTTCCTGAAAATTGAACACACTAGAGGGCCCCAATAATATAAAGCGGCCAATGCTCTAACAGTTCGCTCAAAGAATGCAAAAACTGAAAGGAAAAATTCATTTCTTTTTCCATGTTTGATACAGTAGCTGGATTTTGCCCGAGAACTACAGGATCTAGGTCATTGTAGCTGAGATGAAACAATATAAAGGAAAAGCAAAAAAGGAAACAAAACAAAACGTCCGCTAGAATCATTTGAATTTTGAAAGCAAGAATCCTCTCTCTCCAATAAAGGCTTGACTAGGACCTAAAGTCCATGTGAAAGCTATGTCCCTTCCGTCCGTAATTTAAAAGCACAATGGTAAAAAGAAAATTCCACGTTATTTTACTCGGATATGTTAATACTCCTATCTTTCAACTCAGAAGAAACATGTCGTAAATGCCAAGCTAGTTATCCCAAATTCACGATTTGATAAACTGAGCAGCCCGGGAAAAAACATGTCCCCTGATATGATGATTTTCTCTGTGAAGTACATATCATGGCAAACGAACAAGCATTTCATTCAGAATCGTAAGCGAAATCTAAAAATGGAAGAAAACAAATGTACAAGCAATCGTTTCCGGTGGAAGCAGGAAATCGACAAGCGTTCCCCGATCTCCCCCCTTGTGACGGGCCAACAAACCCAGTAAAATCAAATAACAACAAACCCCAAAAAACTTCACTATACCAAACAAAAAAAAAACAAAGACGAGATCTCTAACAACGGACTCCTAAAACCCACCCCGGAAATTCCGCGCGGAGAAACAGAACCCAAAATTTCAAAACAAACGAGCGGAGAAAAGGACGATGGCGAGGAGATGAGGGAGCGGAGAAACGAACCACGGTGATCGACGGAGGGGGAAGCTGGGTAATAGTCCGCCGCATTCCGCTCCATCCACCCTTCGCTGGCCTCCCCTCTTCGCCTCGATCTGCTGCTCGCCATGCCCGGCGCGGCCGGCCTGGACGCGAGAGACCGCGGGTGCTGGATGGTGCGGCGGCCACGGCGCCGTCGCGCGTCCACCGGGAGAGGTAGAGAGCTAGACGAGCAGATCGATTTTTGTTCTCCGCGAAGCGCGCGCGTGAGTGGGGGGAGAAGTCGCCGTCGCGCTCGCGAGGGTGAATGGGGAAAAGGCAGGAGGAGAGCTCGTTTTGTTTTGCCCGTTCCTCTCAGCCTTCCTGTGCTGTGACGCTGCTATTGCTGCTGCTGGGCACCCAGCCTGATGACTTTATATTTTTCGTTTCTGCTCTCTCTCTCTCTCTCTCTCTCTCACTTTTGTATTTTTCGTTTCTGCGCTCTCTCTCTCTCTCTCTCTCTGACTACTAGTACTCTCTATTTCTCTTTCTATCTGAAATAAATTTCCATATCCCCCGTCTAATCTTTTTTTTTTTGAGATTCTATCTCCCGTCTAATCAAGTGGAGCCCTTTTGTCTCATTTTTATTTGCATACAGGACCCTTAGAAATAGCAGTTCATTTTAAGTTAGAAGGTGATCATGAAGGGGCTTTTTTTGCAATGATCATGGTTGTTCAAGTGTAATAAACCTGTTAAGTGCTCGAGCACTATATATTGTAATCTTAGAAAACATAACTTTGTATAGTTCCATAAAGGTTTATCACAAATGTCATTATGGGTAATAATAGTTCTAACATGTGGACATGATTTTATTTGCCGCCGAAATAATATAATCAACACAATGTGGCACAAAACTTAAAACTTCATTAATTGAAAATAAGATACGAACACCGCCTACTCTTTCAGCTTGCCGCAAAAATACTCGTCGCGCAATTTGTGCATAAGTAGCATGTTGTGATCACACATAAAATTTAATTAATAAACCGATGCTATATATCCAAAATAGGAATGCGATGTCTTGCTTTTGATTGCTTTGAAAACACATAAAGAGCAAATTGATACATGCAATATCAAAAATAGGAATATGATGTCTCACTTTTGATTGCCGCGAAAACACATAAAGATATAAACAATATAACTTGTAAACGTATAACAACACGCTACCACAATTTACAACCTTAAAAATTTGGGGGGCATCAAGGTCCAACCAAAAACATCCAAACCGTGCGTGGAGTACGTGATGCATCACTTTCGAGCTCCAACAGTTGGACAAAAGAGAAGCCTCATCTCTAGTCCCCCGCAACTCCCAAGTCACATGAAAATTTTAAACTAAAGGAGCCTATTTGCAAAAGCAACCTAGTAGTACCACTCCATTTCAAAAAAAAGAACAAATGAAGAGAAGTGTTTTGATTGTTTTTCCCGAGCGGCCATGACAGATACCAGCGCTGATGGTGGGGCCCATCTGGCAGTAGGCGCTGCAGCCAGCATGCACACGTGTACGTCAGCCAGGACCCTGTGGACCCCGGCCAGTGATCCGGCGTACGCTTTGGATGCCCAGCGGCAACCAGAGAGGCGATGGCGAGAGGCCGGTCGCGGCCATACGCCTGCGAGGAGGCGGCGAATCCACGGAGAACCCCCACCTGTCAGTGACTGAAAACCAGACGGGTACGCCCTTCGTCCCCTAATGCATGAGATCTCTTGACTTTTAGATTCTTATTCAAAAAATTTAAAAAATATTATTATTTTATTTATAATTTATTTTATTATTAAAAATATTTTAATTATAACTTCTAATTTTAATAATTTAAATAAATTTTTGAATAAAACGAATGAAAGTATTATGCGCCGTATTTCAATGACTGGTTCGTGGGCCCAAACCCCGAGTGCGCCTGGAGTGGGCCCTGCGCGAGGTATCCTACGTGCGAGGTCAGCATTTGTTCGTTGGGATTTGCTGTGCGACAGTCTGTAGCATTATTGCTTTGCGATCTTCACTACACTACCCCTCCAAAGCTTCAACGACCAGGGTTTATGAACTCATGAACCGTGGAGTGCTCGACTCCTAGTGCCACGATATTTCTTTTTGGCACACTTTAACTAAATATTGTTTGATTTCACTGTTTCAAATTTGAATTCCTCAAAAAACATTCAAAAACTACCTCAAAATATGCTTTTGTTCTGCATTGAAACCTAATAAAATCGTCGTTTTCGTCCCATGCATCCCCATCGAAAACATGGATCGTGCCAGCGACGAACAAAATTTACCGACCACAGTACCACAAACATTTTTATTACTCCCCTCTGTGGGAAGGAAATGCGAAAGTACAGTACCAATGACCTACCCCTACCCGGAATCCTAAGTACCAGTACCTGTAGCGATGCATCAGGCAGAAAAAACACAACGGAAGAAGAGAAGAAGAGGCTTGCGTCGTCGACCAACAACTACACTACCACCGTGGCGAGACATGCGCATAGAGTCAACGAGATTCTTCTCCAAACGATACCAGGTTACTGCCGCTCCCGTTTCTCGTGTCTCGCGTCCGTCCCCTGTCGTCGCGAGCCACTCCGCAGATCTGCGCTTTTTCCTACTCCAGTACACGACACATCGCCGCACGGCTCGTGTGCCTATATACGAGTAGAATACTCGTCTACTACACCATACTCGACCAATTTGTTTGTTTCCAACTTGTTTTTTTTTTCGGTCCTTGTACGTATGAGCACTACTGCTGCTAGTAACCATCGAAATAAATGTTGGCAGGTACTACTACACGACTGTAGTACAAAAGGCCAACGGATGAACGTTGCAGCGTCATGTTCGTAACGAACGTACTACTGTTTTCGTTCGGTTCGCGGAAGAATTAGCGCCGTGTTTGCGTAGAACTCAATGAAGAAGAAATCCAGTATTTCATTTTTGTCCATTGATCTCGACGGGATCGGACGAGAACACCATATATGTGTTCAACCAGAAAATAGACTAGTGTGGGGTACGAATAGTACTCGACACTATAATAACTTTGTTAGGTAAACCAGTATCACCTTCTGTCGCCAAATAGAGTTGCACGGATGAATGGATGGTTTGGCTGCATCTTGCAGCTTGTGCGCACGGGACACGACGGACGGGACACGACACGCATGCTGATGCAGCGAACAATCTACAACAATTATTACACTGCCGCTGATGGCCGCGTTTTCGGGGCACCGATCGATAATCTAAGAGATTTATACTAGGACTGTTCACGTGCATGCGTGATGCGTTCATGGTCCAGTATCAACTTGGCACAACGGACAAGATCACAAGATGGGCCTTGTTTACCTGTCTAGTGTCTACTGCTCATGGAGGAGTACTGTGTAATTAAGAGGAAAATTGATGCTGCTATTACTGTGCTACAAACGTGGTAAGTGTTGACTTTTATCACATCACGTGTGGAAAACGGGAAGTTCATCGGGACGGCTATATTGGGAGCTTAACTCGACTATTTGGAGTAGATCGGTAGTAGGAGGATCGAGGATGTTTGGTCACTTTGATTGGCTATAATTTTATCAGCGCTTAAGTGGGTCATTCTGGAATTAATTTGGCTTTCATTGTCCTAGCGGCTGGCATCCAGAAAGAAGAAAACGGCAGTAAGGACATTTCGTGAGACTTATACGTACTCCCTCTCCCCTGTCCAACGATATAATTATTTAAACTTAGATATGCTAAATCCTAATATGAAGATATTAATGAAAACCTACATCCTTATCTTTTTAGACGAAGAGGTACATCTTACACTACACCCATTTCAAAATATAACAACCATTCTAGAACTATGAACTCAAGACTGAAGTAAACTTCAAATTTTGTCTCAAGACAAACTAAATTATATCTTATTATGTATCCTACTTTGAAACTTAAATCTGTAGGTGCCAAATTATGGAATCAATCACCTATCAGCGGTTTCTCAAAAAAAAAACATTAAAACATGCTTCCTCTGTCTCGAAATGTATTACATCTTATACTATCTCTTTTTTAAAATATAACAACTATTCTAGCACTACGAACCTTAGGTCTAAAGTAGAGTTCAAATTTTGCCTAGAAAATAAACTAAATTCTATCATCTTCTATACTTGCACCCCGCAAATTTGAAAATTTCATCCTTCCAATATGCTCTATCTAATCCCCTTAGAGGTTCCATCAAAGTTTGCAGTATCAAAATGTGTTATGTTCGTACTCAAATGTTTGTATTTTCGAACGGATGTAGTATATTTCTATTAACTAAAGGCGTCACCCTCACGCAGGACTTCTTCCCCTGGCAACGGTTGCTTGCTCCCCATCGCAATCAAATCAAATTGACGCTTTTGTATGCCTCCGTTCATTCCCGCCATTTGCTCCTCCACGTTTTTTTCACACCCCCTCTCCCTTATCGCGATAGGGACGGCAATGACTACGATGGGAGGCGATAGCAATAACCTCAAAACGTACAATGGAAGGGTTGGATCCACTGTCAATAGCATCGGCGAGCTCTAGCAGCACGACTGTGACATGATCATGTTGTGTTTGGTGACACGACGACCACATTGACGATGCAAGAAGTGGGAGCTCAAGGCAGCCCCTAGGGTGGAAGACGATGATGATTGTGGTTGCGGTGAGTATACTGCATTTTCAACCAGGATATGTTCACAGAACCGGTAAGGTAAGGGTTGATACCTCGTGTATTAAGTTGAATGTCCAAGTACCAAGTTTGGTACCCAGATATCTCATTTTTCTCGTGTATCCTTAGTAAGAAATGAGTGTTGAGCAAACTGATGTCTCTATAGTAGTATTGCTCTGCTATTAATGTAAGCGATTTGGTCTTTCTTCCCCACCGCCAAAATCACTTAGCCCCTTTGTTTTATAGGAAAAACATAGAAAATTTGGAGGATTTGAATCACACAGGGAAAAATCCTTGAAAAGTGTTTGAAACAAAGGATTGATTCCTATGCATTCCTTTGGAATGGGAAATCCTATGAAGATTTTAGATGGAAATAAACATGAGGTCATACATCATTTTTTAAATAAATGTCTCTTGCAATCTTAATCAAACACCAGTTTTAAAATATCTGTGCGGTATTTTTTTTTCTTGTAGGACTTAAGAATCCATGTCACTAGGGCCACGTTCTAAACTGATGTTCACAATGGATTATTTGACACAACTCCCTCCGTTTCAGATTGTAAGGCGTCCTACCTCTCTAGTAGGGCGTCTTACAATCTGAAACAAAAGGTAGTAGCTATTAAAAACTTAAAAAATGGATCCGTATGCTTTTTTTAAAAAAATTCCATATAATTTTTTTTTGCAAAAAATACACTGTTTAGTAGTTTGAAAAACATGCTCACGAGAAACGATGAAAAATTTCAGCCGGTAGGCTGGTCAGAACACGCCCTAGATTTGTGCGTTCTTCTATTCGCGTGATTTGAGTTTGTTGTGTTTCAAAGGGGGCCTTAAAATGTGAGAAATTGGTTTTTGTTGGACGGGCTAGGAGTAAATTCATTTTGTAAACGCTTGTCTTAGCAGTCTGATTTCTCACACTGAGGTCTTTTTTTTTAATCAGAGAGCGGAAGAAAACAAATAAATCCGAAAAAAAAAGGGCAACCGGGCCATGGAATGTTGAACGTACGGTGGACGTGACTGATGATGAGACGAATCCAAGTCAGATCACTCATTCGTCATCGACCATCTGCTCCCGGCCGCAGCAATGAAAGCGAGACGAGATGGCGACGGGTGCTCCGGCTATGCACAATTGCAATTTGCACAGGCTTGGCTGTACTACCCCCGCGGCCCCGCATTTCGACTGGTGAGCACGAAGCAATGCGACTGGATCCATGATCCATTGATCCATTCCACTGACAAACAGAAGCATACTGGAGTACAGGAGAGGAGAGCATGACAAGTGGTCCGTTGTCAGTGAGATGTCCATGCAGTGGTCCGTTGTCAGTGAGATGCCCATGTGACCATGTTTGGGTCCCATACTCGCTGTGTTTCCGCATATTACCATAAGATTGACCACGATATCGAAAGTTACAACCCGGACCATGCGCTTGTTGCGGATCCCTCTTGATCAGAAGGTCGCTCACCTTCCCCACCGCGGCATACCACGGCCTCGCAACATGGGCACATGGATGGCAACATACCAACATGCACATGCCTGGCTCGGCTACTACAGGGAGACTGGTCGTCTAGATTACAGTCCAGGCCTCCGGGGTAGCACAGTGTCAACCCTGAAAATAAGATCGCTTAATGCAGTTTGTTCGTGCAAAATTTGAACTCTTCCGAACGTTTTATGCCACCGTTGAAAACTTGAAACTGGTGGAAGAAAACAGGTTGTGTAGGTGACACATAACAGGCTGTGACCTACTCGTAATGGTAGAAGTCATCACTCGAATATTTCATCTGAAAGAAACTTTGCCACTATATTGAATGTACAACGCATCCATTTGACGATTGGCGAAGAGAGAGAAACAACGCATAGATTTAATTAAGCTTAATAAATGGATGTTTCACACGATCATAGAAATTTTTCTTAGAGCAGATATAATAGGGGGTGTTAAGCTGGCTCAAAAAAATTATTGATAAGTTGGCATAAAAAAAGTAAGAAAGAGAAGATGTATGGATACTTAATTTGGAGGTAGGCTGCACACACAAACCAAGAAAAAAGAACCATATAAAAGACAAAGAAAGAAAGATGATTAGATACATGAAGACTATAATATTATTGTCATGATAGAACAAGCTAAAAATTAGAGTATCTTATTGTATGTATGAGCTATAAAATTATTTGTGATGATATGAAGTAAAATTAGAGTAGCCAATTGATGTCACTATTGATCTTGCTCTTATCCTCTTCTACACAAGATATCGGTGATCAGCCAACCGCTAGTAGGACACCCACACCGCCGGCAAAATTGCCCGGCAAATGCTGCAAATTATTGCTTTACCATATGCACTGACTAGTTTGGGCATCGACACTAGACAAGTGGACAGTGGCAGGTGAACATTTCATAGTAGCTACTGTACAGATCATCCACTGCAGAGGCAGGCATGCACCTTTCCCTCGAGGTAATGCAATAAAGCCACTCACTTTACTGTGCAATGAGTCATTTTGACAATTTCTGCAACAGTGAGACACCTCCCAGGTACCGGACCTTATAGATCCGACAAGATAGAGTTACTTGACACTAAACTGTGCTACTACTACTGTTGGTGTAAAGGATTAGATAACTGAACTCAAAGTATCAGGATATACTACTAAACTAGGCTGAGGCAGTCTGAATGTCTGGTGACTCCCCATAACTCATTTGGACAACATTCTATAGGACTGTACTGTTAAATAATTTATATATAAATGAAAAACAGTTCAAGAGATAAAATACTACTAGTTCTGAATGATTGCTATGAGCTATGGGGACAAATTATAAGAAAAATGATATCTACAGAATCACTAAATGGAAGAATTGAATGATTAATCCCTATCCAATCAACTCCAATTTGCATAAACTGATTGCCGTTTGTATGAGCTTACTACGACTCATGAGATCAACACAAGCTGGAACCAACATACAGAGCAATGCAGATTCATGATAGCCCAGCTTGACTTGGTTCTCAGATCAAAATGGCATATAGAAGATTGTAGTCCTGGACCAGCCAAAAAAAAAAAAAAAAAAAAAAACACGAAGTGAGTATGATGTTGGCTTCGCAAAGAAGACTGAAGAGCTAGCTGCTAGCCTGACAAACACATCGTTTCGAAACATATGATGAAAACCCAATCTTCATACTGAAGGCGAAAAAAACATTGACTATTGCAAGACTGAGCTATATATTATAGTTCTCAATAGCTCAAATTCTTTGATGAATTGTTGCGTGCATCGGTGCATGAACGAGGGAATTCTATTTCTCTGGCTAGCACATGAAAGTGAATGAAATTCTTTATTCCAATCTTTTTTTAGCAAATTCTTTTCTTTTATGTCAAGTGAAAGCACTTTATGCTATGTAATGCTTAAAATAGTACCGTAATGCTGCATATGTTAATCATATAACTCTATGAGAAAGTTAGCCCTCCTATGACAGTGTGTTTTGCTGCTTTTGCTCACATAATGGGCATGTCAATACAACGATAGAATAAGAGATAACAATTATACAATGCAAGAATTACCTCAAGACAATATGACCAGTCCAAGGTATATCGATGCACAGAGAAAGATAAATGAGATGAAACCCCTGGAACAGAGAACAGAAGTTGTTAGTACCAGGACATCATACAATATCACAAAAACAAGAACATGATTTGATTGAACTTAAAGATCAGACCATATGACACCCCAAGCAGCACCATTGCAAGGGCAAGGGCAAATTTCAGCAAATTTCTCGGCATCACTTGAATGAACTCTTCGTGATATCAAGTCATCATAGATATCTGGATAATCCAACAGCAACTTATAAGTGCAGTTCATAACTCGCTACTTGTTCTATTACTGAATAACATCAGTATGATTTTCCTTCTTACCATAGACTGAAAACAGGCTATTCATCACACCTGTAATATGAGAAACGAGCATAAGCACTAAATTTTCTAAATAAAGTTAGTGTTTCCAACGAAAACTAAACAAAAAAAACCGCGTGTTCGAACAGGGGTGTACAGTCTCACCTGTGAATAAAATTACATACTTCAGAATATGGAAAGATGTAAATTCTTGTATAACCCAAACAACAGCTATGAATACAATGAATCCTGAAAAGTTTCAATGTTAATAGCATGTAGCACAGCAAACTACTAAGTGAAGATGAGGTCATCTTTTTGCATACAACATACCAATGCAGAGCCAGCGAAGAAACCACTGCAATCCAATCAAGAGATAACAACACATGATTATTGAGTGGAAACCAGCAGCAAAAGACAGTAAAGGAACTCAAAAGTTCAAACAACAAAATAGTTGGCATACATTTTTAGCAACAAAAAGAACAACGATCAATGCAAGAATGAAGCAACCGGCTGCAATTCTTGTCGTGAGGAGCTTAGTGGAAGCCAGTATGAAGATCATTCCCCAAAATGATGAGCCCAGATCTGCACATCAAACAAAACAGTAGCATCACAATAAAGAGTCAAACACACAGAAGAACCACCTGAAGAAAAGTACAATCTTAGAATCAATAAAGGTGTGAAACAGGTCTATGTATTTATATAAGATCGCAAAGAAATAGCAATTCTATGTTCTGGTTGTGAGGCACTAATATTGAGATATACACAGGACCTAGGACAGTCTAAATAATACAGCGAAAGAGATTTTTTAGCCATTTCCATCTTAATTGTTGTTTGTCCAAACCAGCATCTTCGGTCTTGTGCACGAATCAACTTGCAAAGTAGCAAAAAAAACTCCTCTTTTTTACAAAAGATGAACACATCCAAATGAAGTTCACTGATACATTATCAGCAATCAGCATTTCTGTGTGCATGCAGAATTTTTTGTGAGGAAGAGAAGGAATAGATAAAAAGATAGTAAGTGATATACATCCAGCAGGTAAGATGATCCAATATATGCCACCCCGAGTCTGAGTAACTCCACCCTCATTAGCATGGACTTGCATGCCCTCAACCTGAAAAAGAAATCACATTTGAAACAAATTTTATCAGGGACTAACAAAGTCTAGATGCGGTAAAACACCTGAAGCAAGCAAATCATGAGGATGAGTAATAATTAAAAGGCATATTCCAATTTCCAAACTAGCAAAGCACTAGGATTTTTCGTAAATATGGGACTAAGTTTCAATGGACATGCCTGAACATGCGAAAGTAGATACTAAACGATTCGAAGTTATTACGTGTAATAGTTGAAGGAACTAGGGAAGTATTTATAAAAGGGTTGATTACAGATAAAATTGGCGCTTTCCAATAATAAGTTGCAATAAATTCAAGGAGGTTTAAACATGGAAATAAGTGAGAAACAAAAGCAAGCCTACATATGTGCTACACTAGACATCATGAAGTAACTATAGAATTTTCAAAAGCTCGTTAACCCAGTGACGATTTAACTAGAAACTATCATGATTGGCTAATACACAGCACATATATCCATGACTCATAATTTACACTTGATACTGCAGTCATTTCTCTAGGTGTAACTTGTAAACTGAGGGATTGTGGATGGATACATTGTTCACATCATGCAACAAAGGGTCTAAGGGAAGATTTAGTTTGAGGTTACCTAGTGAACAAACCTCTGGAGCACAGGGAAATTTGCAACTGGCCAAACATGAGCATATGCTCTAGAAAATTCACAATCTTTCAACTCAATGCTGATGAGCTGTACCTTTTGTTTTAGAAAATGGATTAAAACCCGGCCTCTACACCCGTTCCGGGTGTACGCTGACAGCCTGGCACACAGCCAAGATGAACGGGGACATATCCGGTGAAAACAAGCTAAATGTTTGGAACTCGTGAAAATCATACCTAAAAGTTTTGTAAATTCATGAAAAAATTACTATAGATAGGTGTAAGTAT
>CM002481.1:8173590-8329024 GCA_000325765.3 Leersia perrieri | reverse complement strand
CCAAATGAAGTTGAGTTTGGACTTGAAATTTTGTCTCAATGCATTTCATACTTACACCTATCTATAGTAAAAAAAAAATTATGAATTTACAGAACTTTTAGGAATGATTTTCACGAGTTTCTAATACTTAGCTTGTTTTCACCGGATATACCTCCAAGATGAACTGTACAATTGTTGCAGATGATACTTGCGGATAAAAGGGGGGAAAGGCTACTTCCCTCAGGTACAGGTCTACATGTACCTACCCGGGTGCACAAGACCCCGGGTAGATTGTTCATCTCTAGGTATTTTTATGCCATGCTAATTACTATATTAATCAATAATTATATCATTAGAACATATAGGATCCCGGTAATTTTTGTTCTAGGTTCGCCACTGAACTGAGATCCTTCTTAATGCAAAGATACATAGTATCAGAGTATATACTCGGGTAAGCAAACGTTCCCATTATCTAAAAAGGTAAAAGGTAAGAAGGCGCTCCCACATTATGCGATAGGGAATCGATCATCACTACCTACTTTTGCTGAAAGGTGCCCAATCACCTACCAAATAGCAACACAAAATGATGGGCAAAACTTCCCCCGCTTGCCCCTTCGACGATCAAGCCCAATCAGACCTCTCGATTACTACCAGCAATTCGAATTGCATTGACACACCAAACACAAGTTACGCAACGTATCATAACACAATCTCCGTGATAACATTCCACAAGAGAAAAGAAAAAAAGAGAGTACAATCCAGCATAGTAACAGATACGTAGTACTAGTAATCGGTGAAGGATTATGCTTACATCTCCGCAGGTGAGCTTGCAGGCGAGGGCGTGGCTGGTCTCATGGAGGAAGACGGTGATCAGCTTGAAGGGCGTGAGCACGAACGTCCTCCACAGCTGCAAGCCAAGGCGCGGCGGCGGGTAAAAAACCCAACCCCCACACCCGAATCAGAAACCCACACATCTCCAACACGAATTCCCAGAAAAACCCACGACCAATCAAAGCAAAGCAAAGGAGAAAGGCTGCTCACGAGGAGGATGACGACGGTGGAGACGCCGATGGCGGCTATGAAGACCTTCTGGTTGTGGTCGCAGCAGCCCTTCAGCTCCCAGTTCACGTTCGCCGCCATCCACCTCGCCGCAGATCTGCCGCGCCTCCGCCTCGAGGAAAATGGGGAAGAAGCAGGAGAACACACGAGGAAACAAACCGAAACCTGTTCGAACTGGTTGGAAATTTGGACTGGTTGGGCTGGATGGTTGGAGCGCGAGGAGAAGAAACGTGCCGGCACAGAAATCGAGCGCGTCGTGGGCGCGGTCGTGGCCGCTGGATTACATCATCGATAGCCATTACTGTGGGGCCCACGCAATAATCCACCACCTCTCCAATGACTACTACCCGTAGCAATAAACTACTCTAAACAACACGACTCGAGTTTGACTCGTTCGTTCGCACACAGTGACGCGGAGAGGACTGCACATGCCCTCTGTGCTTGGTATTTGGCTTACGTGGCTCGGTGGCAGTATATTTTTTTAGTTTTGAAAATGAACTTTTCCTACTTCTTGCAGCCGCGTTCTACTTTTTTTCTCCCTCCGATTCCGGACTTTTCTTTCGGAACTTGGTAGACTTGGCCACTTGTCACTCCTCGCCGAGTCGAACATGTCACTGTTCGTTGTTTGGACTAACCCCGAAGATGTAGATTTGCGCGTTTAATAAGGATGAACGGTTTGCTTCGATTATTCTTCGGGATGAACCTCTGAATGTGAGCACGCGATGGAGTAAACCTGCAGATAACAGAGTCACTATCCGGAGGTTTCAATGTCGGGACTGACGAATCTTTCTCAGCTAATTGGTTTGATCGGCCTTATCATGGCTTTGATGTATTGAGTGCGACCTGGAGTATGGAAAAAAAGCGATACAAAGTTTTCAATCAAATTTGTGTTCATCTAGTTTATATTTGTAATAAGATTAAAGGAAACACTCCTGATTGAATCTGGCTTTAGTTATCCATCCCAGCAAATGGAGATCTTGAATTCTTGATAAGGATCATCTTCCCAGAAAGGCCATGCTTTAGGCTGTCGGCGGAAGGAGAGATCACTTTGGGACAGAAGCGATGAACCGTAGGAACTTCGTGTTTAGCTATATTCTGACGAAATCTTTTGGTTCCGTTGGAAAGCTGAGTTTAATCATTCCAAAATGAAAAAGGCTTTCGTACTCACGAAATTCCTTCTGCTGAGATATGGTTGCACTGGAAAATTCAGCTCGACTGCTAATACTCTACTAACGATTTCTATCCTTAAAAAACTGCTAATGATTTCTGATTCTTGCCGTGTTATTTTCTACGCCGCAAATGCTTCCAGACTTGTACTTAGCTACGTAGTCGTGCTTTGCGTGACATTTGAACCTTGCGTATATGGTCCATCTATAAGTTTTAACGAAGAGTTAACTTGTATTCAGGAATTGACCCGAAGAATAATTTTATTCAGGTAAGTTTTACTTTATATTTGTAAGAGATGCACTAGAAGTTTCTATATTTTCTTCTTTTTTATTTTCTCTCTCTATCATATGTGTCAGTACCCTAGAAGCATCTAGATATTTATGTATAAGTATTTTATTAGTTGTTTTTAGTCACAACATAACCTTTTGATCCAATGGCTATTATTTGTCCAAACCATTAATCCAACGGCTATTACATTTTCAACGATGTGGCGTAATCTGGTGGAAAGAAAGTTTATTTCTTTAGATTACGCCTCTGGGGGAAGAAAATAAGAGGTTGTTTGGATATAGGGACTTTTTTTAACATCGGATGTTTGCACGTCAATTAGGAGTATTAAATATAGGCTGATAATAAAACTAATTGCATAAATAAAGGGTAATTCGCGAGACGATTTTTTTAAGCCTATTTAATCCACGATTAACAATGTTTACTGTAGCATCACATTCGCTAATCATGGACTAATTAGGCTCAATAGATTCGTCTCGCGAAATAGTCTAAAGTATAGGGTGAATTTTATTAATAGTCTATATTTAATACTTTTAATTAGTGTCCAAACATCTGATATGACAGGAACTTGAAAAAAACCTATCTATCCAAACAGGGTCTAAGTTTGCGAGTGTGACAGTCCTCGTTATGGTCGTCAAATCGTATTGGTCTGGAACTCTGGAAACTGGAATAGCTGTTTGTCTGGTTTCAATTCGTGTCGTTTTGTGTACAGAAAGAAAAAGGACTGGCGATGATCCAACCGACTCAGTTCACTGTAGCATTTGCAGTTCAAAACGTCATCTGAGACGTGCCCAAGAACTTTTTTTCAGAATCAAAAAACAGCCGGAAAAAAAGAAGAGAAAGTTTCCGGTAGGGCCCGGCCCATGGATAAGTTTGCTTGGACTCTGCCCACCGTTGCAGGCCGGATGGTACCTGGGCTTGTCGCCTGCACGCACTAAGCTTTGTAACCTGTGAACTCAACCTCGGCGGCCAGAAGGCTCACGTCGCTTTGTAACCTGTGAACTCAGCCAACCCGATTCAGTCCACCCAGCTCAAAAAATTATTCAGCCCGGTCAATTTCAGACAGCTGAACAGGACGAAGATGGTGGCCCGGCGAAGCGGCAACATCCCATTCCCATCGGCGACGGCGACTTACCGCCCGCCGGCTGCATCCCGCACTCTCGTGGTGTCGCCCGGCCACCTTTCGGCTGACGAGCTCGTCAAGCAAGGATCAAGGTGATGGTGATACAGAGGAGAGAGCGTGTGAATCGTGATAGAGGGGAAATTAGAGAGGATCAGAGAACAGAGCGTGGGGTATGCATGTGTGCATAAACACAAGGTACACATATAATTGAAATAGTCCTTTCTTTCCCCATAGTGAACTGGCCGATGATGCGATGGCCATCGTCCTGCCGGCATCGAGCAGGAAGAGTACAGGGCTGGCCCAGGCCACAGCCGATCGAGATGGCGACTCCCCTGCGACAGGTATGCATGATACCCGCATGCTAGTTCCCGAGAGGTCACGAGTTGCTTCTTGCGGAGAGCCCGGCATCATGCATGATTGAAGGTTTAGCATATGGTATGGCGGGGTCTCTGTCAGGTGCAGCAGATTTCTCCGCCGAATCCCCAACCAGAATCCGATCAGGCTTTCCTTGTTTGGACTATGCGTGGCTCCCGCCCCTACTCCCGCCAAGATATCCTGTCGCGTCGCTCACGCAGCTCACCGTACTTTTTAGAGACACACACTTCCATCAGCAGCCTATACCATCAGCAGTCTTTGATATACTACTTCGACCGATGGCATTGATAAGTTTCGTAATTTTTTTAAAAAAAATGCATATCATGACAGTTTGTTTAATTGTAAATCTAAAAACACTGCTCTTATCTAATCAATGCTCTTTATTTTTTAACCATGTCTGATCAAAGTTGAAAATTTTGAAAGGAGACTAATCTAAAAACGATTTTATTTTGGGACATGAGTAGTACATGTGAATCATCTGTGATCCTATATACATACTCTGTTGTACTGTCTTCTTTCCAGCAAGAAGCTGGTTCCTGAAGGCTGAAGTGCTCTGCTTACCTAATCTTATGCTTCATCTACTAACCATGTCATTTACAGTGCAAGTTACGTACAAACTCGACCCTTTCTGGCTGGTTCTGAATTCTGATATGCAAGCAGGATTATATCTTTACAAATTACAACAAGAAAAATTTCTCTATCAGATGCAAGATACGATCAGGCTGAACAGGCCGTGACCCCGGAGATAGATTGATGATAAATACAATTCTGAAGAGATACACATAGCCATTATAGTGATGTACTATACCAGATGGTCGCTTCCTTTGCCAACCCTGTACACGCACGCACCACCATATTAGCCCGTTTGAATATATTGATCAACCTCCCCGGCTCTTATTTCCTAGTAAGTACGAACTAAAGGCTAGCTGCTAACTTAAATTATCACAATTGCTGGCTAAGCTAGCACCTATCAGCATGCATCGTTCTGATCTCCTGGTTAATCAGGAGGAGCTGCTCACGGCGCCACCCTTTTCTGATCTTAACTGCCTGTACTTGTCGAAGAACTCCTTGTTCTCCTTCTCCAGTTCCTTCCACACTGCATTCAAATTGCACAGACAAGCAGATCCCCAACAAGTTAACACAAGCCATAATTCAAGATTTCAGGTGGCGATAGCCGTCTCAAAACAGGCGTACGATTAAGACTAATAGTTAATGAATCCGCGAGCTGGAAATTAATCATTCAACCTGTGGAGGTGACCACGGGCTGGACGTCGGCTCGCTTCGACAGCGTCTCCATGCACTCTTCCATGCTCATCCCGAACGTCATGCACCTCTCTATCAGATGCTGCACCTGTAAGCGCGCGGAGATTTAATTACCATCGACTCTCGATGAGATCTCACGAAATGGTTTGCCGGGGTTGAATTGGATACTCCAGAATGGGATATAGAGAGTTTCGGAATTCAGAGGCCATAGACATAAACAGATTGGGAAGGCTAATTACATATAATATTGAGATTACCATGTGGATGTAAGAGGCAGGAGAGTCATCTCCCAGAGCCATTTTCTTCTTGGTAAACCACTAGTGCTTGAATTGACCTTTCCTCTTCTCCTCCTCTTCCTCCCTGCAAAGCTATCTACTAATAGCCTTTTTTAATTCTCTTCTTCTGTTCTTCCTTTTGGAAGTCTATGCCACCGTTGGCTCCGCTTCCACCCCACTTCTGCGTTTTGTGTTGTGTGTGTGATGATAAGGCGTGCAGAGTCGACAGGGAAGGATCCTATATATACATGCACCATGGATGAGGACACCGCCCCCTCCACTCCACTCCTTAGACCGCGCCCATGGACCTCAACCCCAAGGCACTGCATTGCTTCGGTCGGCGGCGGCTCGGGCTATGTGAGAGCGGTGCATGGACATGGGGCACGGAGGTGGGGAGGAAAAGCGGGGCGGGGGTTCACGTGGGCGCGTGCATGCGATTGGAGGAGAGGGGATTTGGCGGGGGGAAGGGGAGAGCGTAGGCTGATGAGGCGGCCATGCGGGGAAGGAAGAAAAGACGAGAGGGGCAAGCGAGAATGGAAAGCGATGTGGACGTGGCAAATATCTCCGTGAGGGGGAGGGTGGGCCCGGGAGTAGGAAGAGGCCAGGTGGACATGCACCTCAAGCCTTCACGTGCCACCTGGCCCCGCCGTGCCGCGTCGCGACGCGACGGCCAACATATATCGATCGGCTATTCCGGTTTCTCTATCTTTCTGAAGTCTTCCACCCTTCATGATCTGTCAAGTTGGGCTTTGGTAGTTAACCTGCTCATGAACTCATGATCCACAATTCCTGAACCGGACGTAATTAAAAGGGCTTGAGGCGACAATTAATCAGCGTGCTGTTGGTAACGTCACGTTTGGTCGAGTTTGATGCGCGGCCATATTTGGTGGAACACGCGCTCGTGTAACGGGTGGTAACGCGCGCACACCTTTGTTGCTATGTTAGTATATTACCCCTTTTGTCGTGCACCCGCCAAGTACTGTGAACACTGCACACTCGCACAGCACAGCCGATGCCGAGAGGCTGGGTGAGTCCGTGAGCGCAAGCTAACGATCGCGAGGCGCGCGGCGGCACAGAGTGACAGAGCCGGCCGCGCAGAGGATCACGACATGCCCCGCGCCGGAGAGGGACGACGGGACCCTGTGCAGGCCCAGGCCCAGGCCCAACTGCCCAAGCTAGCTCCCGTCCTGCTCCCGCTTGCGTGGCGCGCGGACCGAGTCGTAGCGCCTACGTGGCGTCATGGCGGGGGTACCTGTCGTGCATGCAGGCATGCATGCGCGGCGCTGTCGTCGTAGCGGACGGTCTCGACGGACGTCGTCGTCTCCCTGCCGAATCTGCAGATGGCCACTGCCGTGGTCCTCCCTGCTTCGTCGTCTCGTCGCAGGGGAGATCGATCTATGCATGCGCCAACGCAAGTGAGGATCTATGCATGCGCCAACGCAAGTGACAGCGGTCTCGGTCGCGCGACCGTACGTACGCGACGGGTTGCTGTCCATTCGTTCTCGTGCTGGATAACAGGATAAGACCCGCGAAGAGCCTCGCAAATCTGTCAGCCGTGTCAATGCAACCTGCAGCATGCTGCATGCGTGATGCATCAACACTTCGTGCTGTTCCATTGCCACTTATCCAATGAGATAACGAACCACCATCCACACTACGTGTAAAATGAAATGAGAGATAACGAACAAAAACGTACACTAGCGGTGCTCGTTTCTTCGTTCCTTCCCGTCCCACCATCCCACCGATACAGTCCAATGGCAATCGGTGCTTGCAGTGCTTGTTGCACCTTAGCCCCGAAATCCCGGCACACATGAAAACGTTCGACAACGATGGACCGCATGTCAGCTTGAACTTGAAGCGACGAGACGTTGGCTCGAAACTCCGGCGTGTGAACCGGTTAAGCGTACGCTTATTTGTTTCCGATATGCACTGATGCACTGATTTGCCAGCCGGGCTGATTGCATTGCGTCACGAGACAGCATGAGATACGTACGGTACGTATGTGGCCGTACCTCAAATTTGTTCCCGCTAATAACGAGATGGGCCTGTCGGCCCTCTCCAGCCTGCAGAAACCGTGTTAAATCGATTTCAGCAAAAGTACTTAAGTTCGGCCCGTTGTCCCCCCTATGCTCCCGGCCTTTTTGTTAGTTTTGACTGGGGGTTTGTTTGGTTGATGCCCTGAGCAACATATGCCTGACCACATGCATCTCTGAGAGTTTCCACTGGTCGTTTGGTTGGAGGCCTGACCTCTCCCATCGCTTGCCTGGCCTGATGAGTGCAGCTTCGTTATTAGCCTGACTCGGGCTACCAAAAAAGGAGGCCTGGCTCCAGCTAATCAATGTCCCTGACACTAATTCAGTTAAAGCTTGTTGTTTATATTTGCATCTTTCGTCACCGCATCCAAGCAACTGTAGAATTTCTTTGTGCAGTTGCAAAACACACGTGTTTGGGGGTGCTTAGCAACTATATTTTTTTTCTCCCTAAATCTCACCAAATGAATTAATTTGCTCTTTGAACCTGGGTACTCAACCAACTAGCTTCTGGAAGGACCAATACATGTCGGTAGAACTTAATGGTATTCATCTCAGCCTAATGTCTTTTTAGTTTGTCAGGCACATGTCATCAACCAAACAACAAAGTTTCAGGGTTGCCTGGTCAGGCAAATTTCACCCCACTCTCACATGCCTTTCAAGCGTATGATTTTCTCAGGCACATCACACTCAGGTCACCAACCAAACAAGCTAAGTCACGCAGTCACTCACCTCGCAAGTTTGAACTTTTCAATTCACCATCGGTACAATTTGCTTGTATTTTTCCCTTGTAAGATGAAATTCCTTTTAACTGATCTGATTTGTCCGAAAAGTTTGAACACATGATTTTAAGCAACATAAAAAAAATATTACTACCTCTATCCCAAAATACAGCAACCTAGGAGGGGATCCGAACATGCTATATTTTGTGATGGAGGGAGCATTATTATTATTTAGTAGGTATGTATTTTATTTCTCTTGGACCCGGGTTTAGCGTATGGTTTCAATTTATACCGGGATACACAATATAAGTTTATTTTGCAGCAGGTTAACCTCAAAATAAGTTATTAAATCTATAGAAATTTTATTAACTTTTATAAATCATGAATCAAACCCCATGAAACCTGGCTTACACTCAAAATATTTTATGAGTTCCATTCATATATTTTGCAATATTTTCTTTACATTTTGTGGTACAACCAAGCACAAAAGTGGAACTTATTTTTATGCACCTTGGTGAAAAAAAAAATGAAAGTATGCGCTAAATCTGATATGAAGTGAAACACGATACTTTTTACCCGGTGTAAAATACAGTTTACTTATTATTATTAGACAAAATTTGGTATATGGCACTTAAAGATTGCGTCCTTTGCCGTGGGACACAGAAATACATCATTCCTATAGGACACTCTAAAAATCGGTAATTTATTGATAGTCACTAGATGTCATATTTTATTATTTCTAATCAATTTAGAGAGAGGAAATTTGAAATAATTATTTTGCCCTTAGCCTTTTTTTTCTCAAATGTGCGGTTCACACACGATTTCTAGTTGAAAAATATTGCCGGTTAATTACGGCATAGGAAATTATTATTGCACAGGCGAGTAGCAGCAATCAATAGGAGGGTGCCAGCTATGAGCAGGTCAGCAACGTTATTGCGGGGGTGAGCGATGCGTCAAGTAGGGGTGGCGCGCGGCGTGAGTGGCTATTGCGAGCAGGACATCAATAGCTAAAACATGATGCACATGTCATGCTCAAATTCTATATAAGCTTTACATTGCATGAAAATAGCCCATGGGCAAAAAAGTCACTTCATGTGTAATTCTCTATCCAAGTTAATTAAAAATAATTAAAAATAAGACCACTGTCCATCGGTAAACTACCGTATACCGTATTTTAGAGTGTCTCATAGCAGTGGTGGCACGCGGTGTGAGTGGCTGTTGCGAGCGGGACATCAGTAGCTAAAACATGATGCACATGTCATGCTCAATTCTATATAAGCTTGACATTACATGAAAATAGCCCAAGGGCAAAATAGTCACTTCATGTGTAATTCTCTCTCCAAGTTAATTAAAAATAATAAAAATAAGACTAACAGTGTCCATCAGCAAACTACGCATTTTAGAGTGTCCCATAGCGATGACACAATTTTTGAGTGTCTCGTAGCAAAGGATGTAATTTTTGAGTGCCATGCATTAATTTTTGCCGTATTATTACTCTGTTGTTCATTGAACAGTGCCACTTTTTTATGCCACGTAACTACAAATTTTAAAACTATCATCTGGTCTCTTTTTTGGCTACGTTAAGGTAGTCTTTACAAGCTTTTTTTTTTTTTTGACTTGTAGTCTTTACAAGCTAACGTAGCACATAGTGGTAGCCTCCATTCAATTCAAAAGGAAAAAAAAGGAGTAGCTGCTGCCTTTGTAAGAAGAAATATTTCAGATTGCGACTCCAGCTTCAAAAGGAGCCGAGGAGAACCCATGTGCGTACACGCGCGAGAAAAGGCGTGTGTACTTAATTAGTCCGGTCGTGCCAGTAAACATGCTTCCAGAAGGATGGTCCAAAATGTTGTTCTAGAATCTAGTTGAGCCACCAAACAGCGAGAGATCCTTGTTGGTTTCCAAATTGTGCTTGCCTGAGTTGTCAATGACCGTTGCTATCGGCCACTGCTCGCAGTCAACAAAGAGGACAGCGTGGAGGACTCCAAATAATACCACGGCTACCCAGCAACCTGAATGTACCTGGTTGCTATATAAATTGTACTGCTGGGTTGGGGCTGAACAATTGTACTGATACTGCTATTACTACTGTATCATGAATAACCTAAAGTTTTTAAAGTGCTTTGTTAGTAAAAACAAGTACATGATGTTTGACACCATAAAAGAATAAACTGTAAACATATTAAAACCCTTTCATCTATACATGATAAAAGAATAGGGTGCCAAAAAGAAGTTAAATGCTGGATCATCCAAGATTACTAAAATTACATAAAAGATGTTTTAAAAAACAAATTAATCTATTTTCATGTTTGGAATATAATTAACCATGCACTAATGGCTCACCCCGTTTATCATACTGAAAGAGCCAAACCGGCATTAGACATGAATACAATTTCCTTGTAGTTTTTAACCGATGTGTATATATAAAAAAATTAAGCGTGTGTTCATTTGTGCTGGTTCATATGAATGGCTGAATTGCACGAGAAATATCATTAGTGCATGATTAATTAAGTATGAGCTATTTTAAACTTGAAAAATGCATCAGTTTAATGTTTTAAAATAACTTTTATGTAAAAAATTGACGAAAAAACAGACCATTCAGCAGTTTGGAAAAGTGTGCACACAAAAAGAAAAAAAGAAAAACCCACTATGCAATACCGCCGCCTAAGCATAATAAATCTGTCATAGTTTAAGCCGATCCGTGTTAATAAAAATTAAACAATCAATCTATCTCATAGTTTAAGCAGATGGGGGTACATAGAAGATAAATATAGTTAATTAAATCAACATGCCCTCACCAATTGCTATTCATTTTTCATTCTAAGATCTATATCAAGGCATGGGCTTATCATAGTTTCATCAATGGGGTACTGATAATTATTCCCATCAGGGCTGGTCACATGATCAAAGCAGCCAACCCTGGCGCTTCCACCCTGGTGTGTCCCTAGCAAGCTAGGAAAGCTAACCAACACAGCTCATACCGCCAAGCACACGCGGGCCCCACCATCGTCGATGCCCACTAGACTTTCCGCACCAATCCCGCCCGTCGAATTTTAACCCCGTCCAAAATTTTTCCACACGCTGCCGGGAACACGTTACTGCTATTCCCACCCTCACTGCCTCATGGACCCCACCACGCCGTACATACAACACTTGGGCCCACATTTCTGGATGACACGTGGGCCCCACATCTCCATGGTCAGGCCAGCTTTGCAGCCGGCCCCAACAACAAGGCCACCGACGCGTGGGCCCTCCCCATCACCCCGCAATCAGAACGCCTTCCTACTCTTTCCTCCTCCCCCTTTCCTACCCGCACGCCAGAAGAAATCCACGCACGCGCATACACACACACCCACCCCACCNTCGGCGACCGCCTTGAATGCCTCCATCTCCGCCACGCACTCCTCCACACCCATCGCCGCCACCCTCCGCCTCCCCACCGCCGCCTCCTCGCCGGCGACGAGCCGCCGTGGCCGCCGCTCACCGGAGAGGAGTTTCCGTTGTGACGTCTGGCGTGTGGTTGCACTCCCGTGTGGGAGACGCGGCCGAATTTCTCTGACCGGGTCTCCTCCTCGGCGGCGCTTTCGAGTTGCCGTGTGCCACCGCGAGAAGCTTTCAAAAGAGGCCTCCAGTTTGTGGCGTTGGTCTCGTCTCCAGGAGGCTAAATTAATCGGAGCCATCGCTCCAGGAATCTACTGGGTCGCCGCCGCCGCGCTTGCCGCTGCCATCGCGGAGAGCAGGAGAGTTGCTGATGAGCTCCCCCGAATTCTAGGGTTTTTGACTGCTTCCTCGAGTAGTCGGGCTTCGGCGAAGTTTGGGAGGAGCACACGATGCCGTCGGGGCTGTTCGGATGGGCGTCTCCGCATGTGCAGCCACTTACGCCGGTGTCCGAGGTGTCGGAGCCGCCGGAGTCGCCCTCACCGTACGGGGATGGACCGGCAGGAGACGCGGGGGTGGGGACGGGGGGTGGGGATGGTCTCGGCCCCGGTGAGGAGGAGGTGGAGGAAGACGAGGTCGAGCCCCCGCCATCCGCGGTGTCGTTCTGGAGGCTGTTCGAGTTCGCTGACGGGATCGACTGGGCGCTCATGGTTGCTGGTGCGCTCGCTGCCGCGGCACACGGTGCTGCTCTCGTCGTGTATCTCCACTACTTTGGCAGGTCCTTGAATTTGCTCGACTCTGAGCGGGTTGAGTCTGCTCTCCACGGCCGTAGTGATGAACTTCTCCACCGGTTTAAGGAGGTAAGCTGTTGCCTCAGATGCCAATGGCTTAATTGCACTGGTTAGACCATTTCGGATTGAGATGATGGAATGTCACACATAGGTAGTTAGTTGGACTAGCAGTTCCCGCAGTACAAATCTTACTAGGTAACACTGGAAATTGCTGTTATTAGGAGTTGGTTTTGATCAGCTTCTTCTGCTACATTACATTGTCTACCTATGGCTCTAGTGACACAGCTGTTAATACTGTTAGCATGTTAGCCTTTGAAATATTGATTGTTACCAAAAGCTTTACACGCATCACACTGTACCCAGCATGGCAGGAATTTCTGTGGTGTTGCCGACTATATGAATGACCCGTATTGTATATCTCTTAGGACCAGTGCATTTGTAAATTTTCTGATAAAAAAATTTCCATGACTACTACACATAAAAAATATGCTGAATGATAAATTCTTGGCTTGAATTTGCCAGTGGTTGTTATTGCAAGGCAGTTTTGGAGTTGATTATGGTATTTTTGTGTGAATATAACATAGCAGTGACATAGGTATGGGTTCATGTTGCTTGTGTTTTATCGAATTTGAGAGAATGGAATTGTGGGTTTGGAGTACTGTATGGTGGCACACCTTTCATATTGAGCTGTGATTTACTTTGATGACATGCCGGGAAAAAACCTAATTGTAATGCTTTTGTAGTTGGGCCAGTGAGGAGGCATGCTAGTGTACTGCAGTGTAGTTTGTTGTGTTGATATTTCAGCTCTATACATTGCAAACTCATTTCTAACAAAGACATCTAGGGCTGCATAGAGGATCTTGATATGCAAAGATGCTGTGCTACCCTGAGCATTTTAGTAGAGATGCAAACAACGTCCCTATCAGCGGCGGAGCTAAGGACCGGCGACCATAGGCTGTTGCTCGGGCTCTGCCAGCTGCCCACCACTTGCATCAGTAGATTAATTAGTATTCTACCACCTAATTACCTTGCTCACGAGCGGTAGAATCGTATACTACATCAGCACAGCCCTGCAGCCCCACAGCAATATTATATAGAAGTTTTAATGTTCTTAAATTAGGAAGGCAATAATGCTTGGTTG
Organism: Leersia perrieri; assembly: GCA_000325765.3. Classification (NCBI taxonomy): domain Eukaryota; kingdom Viridiplantae; phylum Streptophyta; class Magnoliopsida; order Poales; family Poaceae; genus Leersia; species Leersia perrieri. Next base: position 8,315,439 of record CM002481.1, on the reverse strand, counting down.
ACTTCAAACATATTGGCATACGGACAAACTGGCATATTTTTTTCCTAAAAACTGACATATCATTTTAGCACCCAATTCCCATCTTTATACCTTTTAGGGATAATACAAGTCTATATAATTGACAATGCATAACCATCATCTCATCAGTATAATCTCTTGCATTGTTTCCTTTTTCTAAATCAAATCTCGGCATACGTATATTTTTCTTGTGTTTTAATTAATAAACAATAATTGATTTCATAGAAATTTGTATATAGTCTTTTTAGGCTTGCCCAGGCTTTAAAATATTTCTGGATCCGCCACTGGTCCCTATGACAGCTTCCAATGCTATCAGTTGTTCTTTTTTCTGTTCTGCTGCCATATTTTCTTTTAAATAAACCTACCGTCAATCCTTTGTGCACAGTAGTAAGTAACAACTGGTGACAGTAGTGTATGCTTTCGCACTTCTCTTCAATCCCTTTATTGTTCAATATGCATGTTGTTCTCTTATAATTTACATTTCAATGTTGTCCACAGCATGCTCTGTATATTGTCTACATAGCTGGTGGTGTGTTTGTTGCAGGATGGATAGGTAAGCTAATTATTTTTATTTAAATTTCCTTTTTCACTCAGCAAGAATGCTTATTGTTGATGTTTCAATTCTGTAGAGGTATCCTGTTGGATTCTTACCGGGGAAAGGCAAACTGCTGTCATAAGATCAAAATATGTTCAGGTCTTGCTAAATCAAGACATGAGCTTCTTTGATACATATGGAAACAACGGTGATATAGTTAGTCAAGTGCTGAGCGATGTATTGCTTATTCAGTCAGCCATAAGTGAGAAAGTATGTTCGGAGTAAATTGTGTTTTCACCCTACTGAGTTATGCCCCATTCATTATTTCAGTGTATTCTAACAACTGACTGCTTTTAAAAGGTTGGGAATTACATACACAATATGGCTACATTCGTTGGTGGTCTTGTTGTTGGCCTGATCAATTGTTGGCAAATAGCACTTCTAACTCTTGCCACTGGTCCCTTGATTGTTGCTGCTGGAGGAATATCGAACATATTTCTTCACAGGCTGGCTGAGAACATTCAAGATGCTTATGCTGAAGCAGCTAGTATTGCTGAGCAGGTTTTTATCTTATACATTCTGCTTTTCTATAATTTGTTTTTATTAGCTTATCACTATGCCAGCCTAAGCTTCAGTTCGATATAGTGCTCATGGTCTGCCTTCTTACGGGTCAAGAGGACTATATTAGATACAAACCATTTTGTGTACTTCTCTGTAACATAAACTTTTGTATCTTGTCCAAATGTGTCCCAATATGGTTGGTGCCATACTTTGGTTGATGATGAAAACATGTGGATATGCAGGCCATTGCATACATCAGGACGCTATATGCATTTACAAACGAAACTCTTGCAAAGTACTCATATGCTACTTCTCTTCAAGCAACACTGAGATATGGAATTTTGATAAGCCTTGTGCAAGGAATTGGCCTCGGATTTACTTATGGGCTTGCCATTTGTTCTTGTGCTCTGCAACTTTGGGTTGGAAGGCATCTGATTGCTCGTGGAAAAGCTGATGGTGGTCAAGTTGTGGTAGCTTTGTTCTCCGTAATTCTAAGTGGCCTGTAAGCAACTTAACCAAATAATTTTCCCTTTGCTTTCATCGAGTAGTTTCTTATCTAACATTTCCCAATTTATAGTGGTTTGAATCAAGCGGCTACAAACTTCTATTCATTTGAACAAGGGCGTATTGCAGCGTATAGACTGTATGAGATGATAAGCCGTTCAACTTCCAGCACCAACCAGGAAGGCTCCACCTTGCCCCAAGTGCAAGGGAACATTGAATTCAGGAATGTGTATTTCAGTTATCTCTCTCGGCCTGAAATTCCAATTTTAAGTGGTTTCTTCCTCACCGTACCTGCTAGAAAAACTGTTGCACTTGTTGGTAGAAACGGCTCTGGGAAAAGTAGCATAATTCCTCTAATGGAGAGATTCTATGATCCAACATTAGGTAAAACCACCAAGACATATCTTTATTTTTCCACCATTTTCTCCATTTGCTAAAGCTGCTATTTCTTTATGATTTCAGGAGAAGTACTTCTGGATGGGGAAAATATAAAAAATTTGAGTGTGGAATGGTTGAGAAGCCAAATTGGTCTGGTGACCCAGGAACCTGCATTGTTGAGTTTGAGCATTCGAGAAAATATTGCTTACGGAAGATCTACCACCTTTGATCAGATAGAAGAGGCAGCCAAGACAGCACATGCCCATGGGTTCATCAGTTCACTTGAAAAGGGATATGAAACCCAGGTAACAGCGGTTTGTCGGTTTCGTATCACTGTGTAGATGTGTAGGTGTCGGGCGTTCTTTAAGAAACATAACAGGATTGTAGGCTGTTTAGCATGGCGAGTTTGTTTCATTTTTTCAACTGTTTAATCTTACATACCTTAATAGGTTGGTCGAGCTGGTATGGCCCTGAGTGATGAACAAAAGATCAAAATTTCTATTGCCCGTGCTGTGCTTTCAAATCCATCAATTCTTTTACTTGATGAGGTCACGGGAGGGCTTGATTTTGAAGCTGAAAAAGCTGTGCAAGAAGCATTAGATGTTCTCATGTTGGGAAGGTCAACCATTATAATAGCTCGGCGTCTTAGCCTCATTAAAAATGCTGATTACATAGCTGTAATGGAGGAAGGACATCTTGTTGAAATGGGGACACATGATGAACTGCTGAACTTGGATGGCCTTTATGCTGAGCTTTTAAGGTGTGAGGAAGCAACAAAACTTCCCAAGAGGTAAGATATTTTCCCCCTAGATGATCTCTTGTTTGTTTATGTTCAGTATAAAGTTGGTTTTGTTCTAGACTAGAAGTCCTCGTGTACTCCATATACTTGTCCCCTTTGACTTACATTTTATATGTATTATTTGTCCCAATTTTCCTACTATTATTTCATAACCAAAGGTCTTGAGTTAGCTTAGATGTGAGGGGGATTATTAGCTGCTGAATAGTGCATTCTTTCTTAAGCAGCTTAATGCTTCTGGGTGAATTATTTCATATGCTTGACAATTCGACATTCATACACATACAGCATTTCTAAGATTTTGTGAAGTTTGATTGTATAGACAATGATTGTCTTGGATGTTGAAAGCATCCTGCACAAAGATGCTAGTCAGAATAAATATCAGTTAGCCTTGTGATGACTTTGTAATAGCTCTATCTAATTTGCACGATTTAGTCAGAGTGCCTTACAAATGCTTCTTGATTTGTGTCAGGATGCCAACCAAGAATGGTAAGGAGCGTAAGTCACTCCAAATTGAGGATTTGTCAGCAAGCCAAAGTTTTCAAGAATCATCCTCTCCCAAGATGGCAAAATCACCTTCTCTTCAAAGAACACATGGAATGCTTCAGTTTTGGCGATCAGACACAAACAAAAATTCTCACGAGTCCCCAAAGGATCAGAGTCCACCATCAGAACAAACTATAGACAACGGGATACCTTTGGTTGCAACTGAAAGAGCACCATCCATCAAGAGACAGGATAGTTTTGAAATGAAATTGCCTGACCTTCCAAAAGTTGACATCCATCCCATACAACGGCAGTCTTCAAAAAATTCAGAACCTGACTCACCTATATCTCCTCTCTTGACTTCTGATCCAAAGAATGAGCGTTCACATTCACAAACTTTTAGTAGGCCACAGAGTGAGCAAGACGATACAAGTTCTGAAGAGAGTGAACCAGATGAGTTGCAACATCATAAACCTCCATCCTTTTGGAGACTTGCAGCACTTAGTATTGCTGAATGGCCTTATGCGCTTTTAGGAACAATTGGTGCGGCTATATTTGGCTCCTTTAATCCTCTGCTTGCTTACACAATAGCACTTATAGTGTCAGCATATTACCGAATAGATGTTAGTGATATGCACCATGAAGTGAACAGGTGGTGTTTATTCATAGTAGGCATGGGTGTCATTACAGTGCTGGTCAACTGGTTGCAACATTTCTATTTTGGAATAATGGGGGAGAAGATGACAGAGCGCATAAGAAGAATGATGTTCTCTGGTAACTTCCATTTGCATATGTGGCTTTCTTTTATTGTATCTGCTGCGATCTTGAGGTTATTTTTTCTTCTCCACAACTCACACTGATTTATATTTCTTCACAGCAATTCTGCGGAATGAAGCTGGATGGTTTGACAAAGAGGAGAATAGTGCTGATACACTATCCATGCGCTTGGCAAATGATGCTACATTTGTCCGTGCCGCATTCAGTAACCGCCTTTCCATATTCATACAAGACACTGCTGCAGTTTCGGTGGCTCTTCTAATCGGAATGCTGTTGGGATGGCGGGTGGCACTTGTTGCTCTTGCAACTTTACCTGTTCTTATCATCTCTGCTATTGCACAGGTAATATTGTCTCAAGTTTGTTAGTATGTTGCCACCATAAGCTGGCAACCTATTTTGACACCATAATACTGATTATTCGTCTGTCCTCACTTTAGAAGCCAGGATATTCTTAACAAAACAGGCCTCATAGGTATTAAAATACTCCCTCATGGTCATAAATATATGACGTTTAGGACAAGATTTGGTGAAACTTCTAAACTTCTTGACAATCAACAATTTCTCAAATGCGCAGTTTAGAAACAAGAAAAACTGTGTGGGTAGATTTGTTTTGGGTAGTAGTATCGTAATATCTGACTTATTTGATTCTATAAACATACTCTAATATGAAATTGATGGTCGAATCTTTTAGTAGTTTGGCTAAATCTTGTCCTACGTGTCAAATATTTATGGCCGGAGGGAGTACTAGTATCAATTCAACTCTTGTTAAATTATAAATTTTACATTGTGTGTTTCTTTAAAGGTTATATACGCTAAGATCAAGAGACGAACCCAGTGGGACCCCTAGGCTTCTTAAATTGCCTTGAACACACAACACCAGCACAGTACCACCTACCTCATTACTTAAGCACATATAGTTTTGATACTGTCAATGATTAGTGCAAATGGCAAACTTTAAAAATACATGCAAGGGTCTGTTTCTGACAGTAACCAAGCTGATGTATATCTTTCTTTTTATACCGATTAAATGTTTCTATGATTTATGATATGTTTGATTCATGATGTTCTTCCCTGTATGTTGGATTCATGATGTCCTGCCCCATGTTGTGCTTTTAGCCTGTTAACTCACTGTCCGTACAGTACATTAAATTTCCTCAACTAGTTAACAGTTAAATGTGTTAAAGACAAGACTTGCACACAAAGCTCTTGATCTTCATGCAATTTGGAATTTTTAGCAATCTGTACTGGATAGTTATAGTTTAACTTGAGTAATGAGGCATGCTCTAAATTCATTTGATTAACCATGCAGAAATTGTGGCTTGCTGGCTTCTCAAAAGGAATCCAGGAGATGCATAGAAAGGCCTCTTTGGTTCTTGAAGATGCAGTCCGAAACATTTACACCGTTGTAGCCTTCTGTGCTGGGAACAAAATAATGGAATTATACAGATTACATCTTGGTAAGATACTGAAGCAGAGTCTAGTGCATGGATTGGCCATAGGTTTTGGCTTTGGCTTCTCGCAGTTTCTTCTATTTGCCTGCAATGCCCTTCTTCTTTGGTACACTGCCATTTCAGTGGACAAGCAGCGACTCTCAATTGCCACTGGGTTGAAAGAGTACATTCTCTTTTCATTTGCATCATTTGCATTGGTGGAACCATTTGGACTTGCTCCTTACATTCTCAAAAGGCGGAAGTCTCTCACTTCAGTGTTTCAAATCATTGACCGTGAACCAAAGATAGATCCTGATGATAACACCGGTTTAAAACCACCTAATGTTTATGGGAGCATTGAATTCAAGAATGTTGATTTCTCTTATCCAACTCGTCCTGAACTTCTTGTGCTGAGCAACTTTAATCTTAAAGTGAGTGGTGGACAAACAGTTGCAGTGGTAGGGGTTTCAGGATCAGGGAAGAGCACCATCATTTCTTTAATTGAGAGATTCTATGACCCTGTGACTGGTCAAGTTCTGCTAGATGGCCGGGATATAAAATCATTCAACCTGAGATGGCTGCGAAGTCACATGGGCCTAATTCAGCAAGAACCAGTTATTTTCTCAACAACGATAAGAGAGAACATTATTTATGCAAGGCACAACGCAACAGAGGCTGAGATGAAGGAAGCCGCAAGAATAGCAAATGCCCACCATTTCATTAGCAGCTTGCCACATGGATACGACACTCATGTTGGAATGAGGGGGGTTGATCTTACAGCTGGGCAGAAGCAACGGATTGCCATTGCCAGGGTGGTTTTGAAAAATGCACCAATTTTGTTGTTAGATGAGGCCAGCTCCGCTATTGAGTCTGAATCAAGTAGAGTGGTCCAAGAAGCTCTCGACACATTGGTCATGGGGAACAAGACAACCATCCTCATTGCGCACAGGGCAGCGATGATGAAGCATGTGGATAACATTGTTGTCCTAAATGGTGGTAGGATAGTTGAGCAAGGTACACATGACTCACTGATGGACATGAATGGCCTCTATGTTAGATTGATGCAACCCCATTTTGGCAAGGGCCTTCGGCAGCATCGGCTAATGTAATTAGTGTTGAGTTTGTTAGGTGTAAATTATCCTAGGGCGTGATCAAGTTCCTTTTCGCTCTCTGTCCAGCCAGGGGTCATGGTTCTGTGGCTTACCGTTTTGTCGGAGGAAAATGTTAGGTGTCGCTGGCACTGCTCTGAATGAGCGGAATGGTGACCTGGTCTTGACAAAAAAAAAATTCTAGTCTGAAGATTCAGATGCCTAGCTTTGTTGAAACTCTAGGAACTTATTCTGGAAATAGTTAGTGGGTTTGGAGGGTAACTTTATTCTGGAAATAGTTAGCAAGTCATTGTAATTGTTGTAATATATGAGTTGCAAACATTCTTTCTGAGGCTCGTGCACTAGATGATTCCTTTCGCCTCTGTAATGTATTGGTTTGATCATTCACACATCTGTAAAGAAATGCTGTTGACTATGTCGTCCCTGTTTAAATCGTTACTCGTCGCTTGAAACAGATGGTTGAACCGATTCAATCGACATGCTTAGATGGTTGTATTTAAAAAAAATGGCTCTAATAGTATACACACAATCAATTAATTTCAGTGTTCAAGGTACTCTTGCATCCTTGCTTCGTGAGGAACTGAGCCCGGATGTTTGATCGAGCATTGTCTTCTTTTGAACGATAGATCCATCATATAGTTTGGAAACTAGACATAGGTGATCAGCTAGTTTTTAGCCCACCATCCGAGAGCCCGTTCAAACAAAGCAGAGCGTGTATATATGTTATCTACATGGCTACGAAGCAAGAAAAATATGTCTGCAGTCGAACAATCTCTATCACGCGCTCAGCTCCGAGAGTTTGAAGGATTCCGCGACGACTTTGAGCCTGTTCCTCAGCCTGCTCCATCTCCGCCCGTTCGCCGTCACGATCAGCGTGTAGTACCGCCCTGCCATGATGCCATCAGGTTTAGCCTCTTCTTATCAAAGGGAAACACATGTAGAAAACTAGGCATCATGTCGTACCGTTTCCAATGGCAACCGTCGCAAATGCGGACACGCCGTAGCCAGGAGCCTCAAGATCGTACTCAAATGTCCAGTAGTTCTTGCCATCCACCGTGCGCTGCGAATTAGAGCACTCGGTTGCTTATTTTGCTTGCTGTCTCGGTTATGTTATACCATTTCAATGAGATCAGACGTAAATGAAATGAACAACTGAGGTACGTAGCATGCGTTACATTCTCAGAACTCCTAAATTTAGCTATCATTGTATCATAATTACAGATTATTCTACTCACAGTTAGTTCATGTGGATGAACTGTGGTTATGAATTGAAAGAGATGGATATGTCACAAACCTCTTGCATGTCATAGACAGTTGGTATTTGATTCGGGGCAGCATAAACATTGTTTACTAAATTGAAGATAGCCTGATTGAATATGGAAAATTATCAGAAGAAACTCTGTTGTATCAGAAAATAAAAGGTAGAAATACTACTGCCTTATTCCTTCACAGGTTTACTTGCCAAGAAAGATACATCAGATATCACAACTTTACAAGGAATCCTACCTCATCCATTGGACCCAGGTCACGGATATCTGTTTTCGTGGTAGGAATGAAACCCACACGTACGCATTGCAGCGCCACATTACGATCTTTGAATGCTGAATCATGCCCCAAGAAGTCAAAATCCTAACGAAACAAAAACAAAGGGTATCAGATCATGCACCACTGAAGACATTGTCATTTTAGCTGAGATGTCTGTTCTTCAAGACTAAAACAATGCAACCTACCCTCCAATCAGATGGATATAAGTATGAATATCCATCATTTGCATCCACATAAGACTTGTAATTCTTTGGCACTTCTGGAATCTAGGAACAATCCCAGTTAGTATCAGCTCATGGGGATATGCAGTGTTACTTGGGAGCTGAGAGCATATGTATGCAACTTGAAGACAACCTACTACTGAAATAAAATCACAGTTCAGATGACCATGCCTTCAGCATATGCAGAGCTGCTCTTTAGTAGACCAGTGGCTAATGCTCCAGCACCAAGCAAAGCTAATCTCCTCCTCACATCTGTAAGATGGAGAGAAATTTTGTTAATTTTCAGAAACAAATGCATTGAGAAAACTGACAGAGAAATCTACTCTTTTCATCCGAGGATGCTTCGCTCAAGCTTGCGTTGATGACTGATGGAGGAGACGCATTCAACTTGCTGGTAACAGCACAATTTGGAGCAACTAGCTGAAAACAACACCGATATTAAGTCGTTATTACTGATAAAGTCGTGAAATGCACAAGATTCGGAGAACTAGGAGAAGACGGCTCAAGAACATCTACCTGTTTGGATACGGAACAGATCAAGCTCTGCAGGCCTGCCATTTCCCCTGCAGGAGTAAGATATGAAACGAAAGAAAGTATGTGTTGTTAGCGTGCCCCCACTCAGTTATCCATTGCTGCTAGGACTGTGGACCGTTCGCTTTTCAAGTGTAGTGTGTGTGAGTGGAGGACAAGGCCGCCAAGTCAGCATTTCCCTTATCCTCATTAGACACTTTTGGCCCTGTCTTGTACAGAGCACTGACCGACAAAACGAAACCAATCCATTCATGTGGTCGAGTGTGGAGATATGTGATTACTCGAGAGAATCGTCTATCACCTAGGCTAAAATAGATCTACCATCAGATCATTCGATGCACGTTCAACAACTTCGACAGTTCGATGTACTCACTCCGATTATAAATATCATAAATATCGCCATTGACTTTTTATGATGAACTTGGATCATTCGTGTTGTTTAAAAAAATTATATATTTTTTATATGACATTAGTTATCTCAAAAGTGAGCTAACCAACGTCATATATTTCTAACCGGAAGGAGTACTATTTATGTGACTTTGGTTGCTAATAGTACATTCAGCCATAAAAAAGAAGCGAAGCTGCAATTAGCAACCATATAACCACTAGCATAATAAAATGCATAAGACGACGAGATTGCTTCAGACCAAACTGTTGACAGCGAACGAGGGACCTTGAAACAAAATTTCCAGGTTTTTCATAAATATACAACAACAGATAAGATACTTGAGCTACTAAGCTTTTGGGGCTGGCTTCACTAAACCTAATCCAGAACCACTTCCCAAATGCTTGAAATCTCTCGCCTCTAAACGCTCATCATGGGCAGCGAATCCAGTTCCTCCTTTTTCCAAATGAACAAAATTCTTCTCCTTGCACGGTTTGTTGCACGCCAAGCAGAACTTATCAGTTAAAAGGAACTTGTCAGAGCACTTCTTGCAGAAGACATGACCACATGTGCTGATCGTCACCAGGGACATGGTGTTTGTTAAGGTGGACTTGCAACTGGGGCACATGTAGCTCTTCTCCACTGACCTCTTGCTTTTCTGATCGGTCTTTTCTTCAGTGAAGGAGATAGGGAAGAGTGATTTCAACTTAAGCTTCTCCTGCCCCTCAGGGCAGATCGTGTCAGTAGAGGGAGCTTCAACTTTCGCAGAAGCTTCAGGAGTAGCCGACGGAAGCCAAAATGCCTTCATGTTACGGAGGGCTTCCTCCTCAAAGGAGGTGACCTTCACGCTATTTGCTCCATGAAAACCATTCTTGTCTTCAGAGTCGTTGCGATCATGGTATTGGGGGACGGCTCCATGATTCTGCTGATCAAAAGCATCCAACTCCTTGGACTTCTGCAGCATAAGCTTCTCCTCCTCCTCTTCCTTCTCCAGCTTTTTTTGGGCCTCATGAGCAGCAAGTTTGCTGGAAGAATAAGAACGAACACTCAGAATCCCACACAATTCATTCAGTTATACAAGCATAAAATTTAAGTGCAACAGGAATTGATAGTCGAGACCACTTTGCCAATCAACAGTGAGATGCTTCTGGCAACAACAATCACAATGGACAAGCACACGGATGCTAAAGGTCAGGTATCATAATTACGGCTACTGAATAACATAAGTCTACGGCAACACACATTGGCAAATAATCCTTCACCAAGGCCATCCTCCTCCATGGCACATACTCGAGCCGGATAATTGAATGAAGTAACATAGTAGAAATACACTGGCAACACAGAGAATCCTTTCACTCTAAATTCAGGTGTGAGCTAAAGCTAACAAAACAAATCCAACTTCTCCACTATGGTTAACTAACAGTACTGTTATATGGACTGACTCCCATAAATTAGCAAATGACCCATTCAATCATGGATAACAAGATGAAACTACATGGTAGTATCAATTGTTCATAGTGGCAATTAGGTCCGTCATAACATTTTGTTGTGGCATGCAATCAAACTGCGGAGCTTTAAGATAAGTCCTCGGAACGCCCAAAATTCTTAATCTTTGAAGACTCCCCCAAGGCTCCCAGAAACCAGATCCATTAGGAACGCAAGAATTAATTCTCCGAGCAACTAACAACTACAGACTTTCAAATTCCGGCTGTCAAACTACGCCAATCTAAAATTAACAGTCCCTGCTATGGATCGAATCTGGGCGCGAATATGATGAGATGGGAGTTACCGCTTGATGTCCTTCTTCTGCGCGAGGAGGCACTCGAGGATGCACTCCTTGCAGAAGGCGTGGCCCTTGGGGCAGCAGAGCGGGTCGATGAGCGGCTTGAGGCAGAGGCAGCAGGCGTCGAAGGGCTTGATGGAGTCCTTGCCGAGCCGCTCCCGCTGCGTGCCGTACCCGAGCTTCCGCTTCTCCTCGTACGTGAAGAAGGCGAGGTCGTTGTTGTTCTTCGAGTGCCGCTGCGGCATCTTCGCTCCCCTCTATCTCTCCTCCGGTGGTGCGCGCGAGCCGACGACGACCGCGTGTAAGGCCGCCGAGCTCGTGCGGGTAGCAGCGAGGTTGGTCGGAGTCGAAACCCTAGATTTGGAGGTGATGCGGAGGAAGAAGAAGAGGACGGAGGTTTGTGGACTCGAATCGGTTTTCCCTTTCCCGTGAGTGGGTTGGGCTGAGCCTAGGCAAGCCTGCGGAGTTTAGGCCCACTTCGTATGCTTGGGCCGGACGCTTTCCTCATCCCGTTGCGGGATGGGCCGTTTCGCGCCGGACGTGAGGAGGTTCGGTCTCAGCGTTGGCGTATGGACAAGTGAGGCGATTCGTATAGAGGGGTTCTCGTCACGTGTATTGGCTAAAGTACTAGGAAAGCAAGAGCAATCCAAACCGTATGCGGGTTAATTAGCTTTTTGATCCTCGATCACACACACAAACACAAAGACACTAGTTCCATGCGTATTACAAATACTGACATCAAGTTTATAGACTCCCTAACCGAGACATTTGTTTTGTGACTACTTCACGGCCCAGTAAACTCAAACAGCCTGTGACGACTTTTTACCTTTCGATTGCAGGTTCACCTGTTCAGGAATGCACCGTTTATCATCATCCCCCGGATTAGAGCTCGACGTGTTTGCAGCAAAATCCTGCGGCGACTCCCAAGGATCAACCAGGAACATGTCAGGGTCAAAAGAATCCTCCTGGCTTGAGCAAGCAAACTCATTGAAGGACAAAACAGCAGCTGGATTGACACCGGCTGAACAAGCAGCACCAACAGCAGCAGCAGTGTTCCTGCGGCCAAATCCACCGTGTGCAGCAGCAGCAAAGCGATAGCTGCAGCCTGCTTCTGCGTCTCGCCCCTGCAGCAACATCCCAGAGAGCGGTTTGGGTCGGCCAGGTTGCAGAGCACGGCTGTAGCCGTGGATTGACAAGGCGTCAGGCGATGCCGATCTGGAGATGGCTCCTCTTCCTGCGAGCATCGTGTGGGCGTTTCTCCTTGCCTGGAGTTCTGCCATCAGGATCTTCCCTTGGTTCCTCAGCTCGTCCCTTTCCTGCATCGCTCTGCGTGCGGCTGACGATAGCTTGCAGATTGTTTCGTCGGCGTCTGCGGACAAGGCGATCGTTCTTTGCAGCTCCAGTCTGGTCCAGTAAAGTTTTTCCTCCAAACATTTTCGCTCCTGAATGTAAAGAAAGGGATAATGCTTAAGAACTTTGTAAAAGAACTTACTGTTTATGCACAAAAAATGTTAGCAATAAGACGCTGTTGCCATCGGAATTTAGTTCTGCATTGTAAGCCCATTAATCGATTAGCGTATGTATGGTCCAGTCACGTCAGTGTTTTCTGGCACATCTAAAATTTCCCTAATTTTGTAGGGTGTTTAGTTGAGCGCCACAGTTTACCACGCTTTAGGTTATACGAGTTTGACCAAATTGACAGATGTTTGGAAGCCACAATCTATGACAAGATTCTCTTCAAACTAACTAGATCTCACGCATCAATATAAAAATGTATGGCAAGATTATCTCAGGCTCAAAATTTGATCGTCTCAACTTAAACACGTGTGTCAATTTTTATAGGTAATTAATAGCAATGTGTGGCTAGCAATCAAACAAGTCCGTTTTTTCTTTTTCCTAGAAAAAGTGCCACAGTGACAGTAGCATTGGGCTTAATATTTCATGACGGGGTATTCATTTTTTGTTCAAAAGGCATTGTACTACTTCAAGGTTCATGCTACTTGATACGTGTTTTTGAAAGAGGTTGCTTAGAATAATATGTGTAACATGTTCAACCATTAGTCACCAAAACATGAGAAACTACTAGCCATCAAAAGAATGTGACATGATTCATTCAACTCTCCCTACATGCAAAAGTGGGAAGATCGGAACCTTGGCAGGTCTAAATTGATGTTACGTAGTAGTACAAAATATACTGAAAGTTCCTTTTTGCGCTATCTTGAGCAAACAAAGCAATGGCGAATGGTGATCCGCTTGAGTTGAAAACGAACAGAAATTCCTGAAACAAACAAAGGCATGAACTTACCTCTAGGTTTGCAGGCGACGAAAAATTATCTTTGCCAACAACACTTTGCTCCATAACGTTGTCCTCACTTTTATTCTCAACCTTCTGAGCACCCTCTTAACGATCTAACAAAGGGCTATTCTCCATGCTGTTCTTCCCCCTTCGACTTCCCCTGTTGCCTCCAAACGATCTGTTCGTCAGGAAGTGTACGCACCATTTGCTTCTTTCACGTATCAATAATGGAAAGGGTGATTTTGCAAAAGGAATGCATATATTCACTTGAAAGTTTACCATGCTTGCAATTACCCAATCGTAGTTACCATATATGTGAGGATTGAGAAAATGATTTGATATGCCGGGCAAGTTTCCATACATATATCTACAAAAACCAATACTAATAGATTCGACTGCATATAACCTTTGAAAGCAGTAGCACCAACAAGAAAGGTTGATTTTTACAGCACATATATCGTTTGGCATCTTCATTTCTGATCTTAACTACTCCTACCTAAGATCGGAAAGTTTGAATGCAGAATCTGATTACTGATACACGCTAAATTAAGAGGGTGGTAATCGGCAAGAGATCTTGCCATCTTTACAACAATGGAATAATTTTACAATTTGCTTTTCCTTATCACTTGTTATAGTGATTGACTGGCATGAGAGGACTTCTAGGAGGAGTATGTGTCCCTTGATCCAAGTATCTTTTTCCTTCGCCCACCTCATCCACATTGTTCTCTGATCTGAATTTCACCACCAGATCTGGCACAGAGGCTCTCAGTTGATCGATTGATTCTAAGCTGTATGCGTTAGTCATTAGATCCCTTGGACGACGTCGAACCGGACTGTTCGCCTGTTAGGTGGCCATATTAGTGATGAATGATCATTAGATATAATGATTAAGAATGATACGAAAGCTGTTGCATTTAGGGACTTGACTTAGTTCTCCAAAAGCATTGAACAGTTGCATATCCAGGATGTACACAAATTGTAATGGTTGATACAGTTTAAAGTATGGTTTGTAGCGCTTTCTCTGAATTCTGTTATTCTTTATAATCATGTACGTAAAAGAATGTCATTTCAATTCTAGTCCCAAGCTGCATTGAGAAGAGGAATAGCTACCTTATAATCCCTTTCAAGACATTTGGTTGTCATGCTTCTTATAGATTCTGTGCCTTGACTGTGCTTTGCATTTAGTATTTCCAAATGGTCTGAGGAAGTGGCAAACACTGCTTCTGTCTTCTTTCTAGTTTCATGATCCAGTAAATGAGAATCTGGAAATGAGTATGCACTATGTTAAGAAAAACCCCATCAATGAAAATAATTATGTAATCCAGGTAGTTGTATTACCCTTGACAGCAGTCAACATGTCAGATGCAATGGCATGAAACTTTGCATCATTTTGTGTGGAAACCATCAGCATCTTCTGTAATATGATTTCACTTCCATTTCTTGTTTCTCTGCATGCAAGAAACTAGTAAGTGAAGCCAGAAAAGGCTGTTACCCATGATGGTCTCTTTTTCAAAGAGGTCACAACTTACTCAATAAAATCATCAGCTTCCACCACTGAGATCTTATTTAGATGATCTAAAGATAATTCAGCATGTGACAAATAAGAAACAGATTGTACAGTTTTCTTCAAGCTGCAATAAAAAATGTCCATTTAGCGCAAATACACATGGCAACAGAAGCACGTTACCAGAGAGTAACTAAATCATGTTGCACCGAATTTGAGGTAAGCAAGTAAGACAGGTACCTTTTCTGCAAGATGTCTTCCATTCGATCTTTGATTTTACCATGTGATAACTTATCCTCCATGAACTGGCTCTCTACCGTTGCAGCATAGGTCGCAGCCTCCTTTATTCCACTGTCTGAAACTTGTTGTAGGTTAGACATTTGCAATTTAAGATGTTTCTGCTCTTCTCTGCATTTCCCATTCAGTTGTCCTACACAGTTTGAAACCTGATAAAGGGAGACTAGTTATTGCGGAAGATATACAGTGAGGTTGGATAATGGATTTATTTGCTCAAGCAATAGATAAGCTGACCATTGTAGATTTTTTGGCAGTCAAGCCAGATAAAATTCCAGCAATCTTATCAAGAGCAGCTTGCTCCTCTCGAACAGAGAGTTCCTATCAGAAATAAGGATGCCATCAGCAAGACGCTACATAAATGAACTTTAACATTGCATACACCAAATCAAGCACCTTAAAATCATGCTCGAATTTAAGAAGCTGGGAAGAGTTTTCTATTTGGCTTTGCTCCATATGTTTAATTAGCCTAGATGCATGAGCCCTGATATCTTCAAAGAAATCAACTGATGTCTTGGACATGACTTGTGCTGACATAAGGCTTCTTTTCAATCCCTGCAAGGTAAGTTTTTAGGATGAGTTGCCTCTTCTTGCAAAATATTTGAAGGGCCAAGGACACTTACTAGTTCTTGCTGTTCCGCTGAAAAGGCTAATAGTTCTTTGAGTTCGGAAATAGATTTAGAAACATCATTTATTACTTGCTCAACTTCTGAAACCATCACTGCTAGAAACTGCAAGTAAAGCAGAAATATAATTAGATAGTGTCCAGTGCTTTGGTCACTTGTCAGATCATATTTAAAAACAGAAACCATATAATTATTTACATTGCCAGCTCTTGTTGCATGAGACAATATGTTGAGACCCATCTGTTCAGAGTGTACAGTGGAATGCTGGTGCAGAGTTTTAGCGAGCTCATTCATGCACTGAACTCCAGAGGCGTAGATATCTTTGGCTTTTGCTATTCTTGTCTCCAAATGGCTTGTTGACTGGAAGCAGTTGCATAATGTGGGTTTTTCAGTGTTTTAGGAGAGAGATGTACTGAATAATAAACTAATTAAATATTTTCCTAGTCATACCTCAGATTTTACTGAAAAATACTTTTTGTTTTCTTCATTCATAGACTCCAAAAACTGGCGTTGTTCACAAACAGATCCAACAACTGTGTTGCGCAGAAGCTCAAGACTGGAATCCAATTGAAACCGAAAATCGGATAGTAGCCCTTCATTTTCAGCTTCAGTATTGGATTGCCTTCCTATAAGTATTTGTCAAAGTCACCTAGCATGTTCAGGACATGTTAAAAAAACCGGAGAAGCTGAAACTGTGTTTTTACCAAGTTTATCCACAAGGGCAGTGATATCTCCTGATGCATTCTCCAAGGCACCACTCAATTCCTTTGCACGTTCAACAATTGAGTGTTCTATCCAATGACAGTGATACAGAAAAGATCCAAGTATCAAAACATTTCAACATAAATCTTTGTGTTTTCAAGTGTTAAGCTCTTGAAGTAAAACAAAAGGAAAAAGGGAAAAAGAAAGAAAGAAATGCATGGTTAATTAAGATTCAAACAATTACCGGCATGGAGTAAATTTGATATTATGAAGTCCTTTTCCTTGAGAGAAATGTTAGCCCTGGAATGAGCTTCTTCGAGATCAAGAAATTCCTTCTTGCAACTTTCAATTTTCATCTATACAGACACATTAGGAAAATGTAAAAATCTTAAAAGGCATAAATCCACAAGAGGGGCATTCTTTCCCAGAAAAAAAAAAGGAAGTTGTTCAAACTCTTCAGTCCTCACCTTCAACTCTTTGTTCTGACTTTCCAAACTCAATCTGTGTTCCTGCTCTGCTAGGTACAAACCTTTGAATTTGTCAGCTTCCTACAAGCCATGAAAGGTGCAAGTCAGCTCAATCCTGAACTAGTTAAACAATGTACTTGAAATTGGAGATGGTTATACTTTTCTTTGGTTTTCTATGCTGAGCTCCAAAGATTCTATTTTATCCTTCATTGTCTGCAATAAATTGTTAAAATGATTAAACAAACATGAAATATTTACACACAAGTTCGGTTACATATACAGTTAATCAAACCTGAGGTCCTATACCTTTTTTTCTGTCTCCTCAAGAGCAAACCTTTCATGAGGAATATAAATTCCATTCTTTTCCCTTGCAGCTTTTACATCTGAAAATTTAGTGATATACATATGAGATCCTGCAATAATGTGAGCAGCAGAAATAAAACCAAAGAAGTGAAGAGAACCTTGTTTCATTCTTTCCATTTCCTGGTAGAGATCCTTGAGCATAGCAGATTTGCAAACTTTTTGGTTTGCCTGCAAGACAGTTGAGTCCATGAATGGATATAAAAGAGCACAATGCATGAATAGAAGTTTTTTTTTTGGGGGGGGAGACAATGAATAGAAGAAGATAAGTAGCACCTCTGGCTTGTTTCTTATGCTTTTAGCACGATAAGCATAATCAAGTGTAACTATAGTTTCTTCTAGGCAGTGGATAGAGGGAGAAACCGTTGCTATTATGCAAGTTTTGGCTTTTCCACCTAAAGATTCCCTAAGCAATCTGGTGAGCTTACTATCCCTGGTGAGTGTATGAAAGAAATACTGATTACTGCTGGGCACAGTTAATTCATAAATGATTATTATATAAGCTTATAGGCCGAATACCAGAACAGCAGCATTACCTGTATGGCACATGAACTGAATGCTCCACAAGTGCAGTAATAACACGACCCAGGGTTAATAAGCTCTTATTCATCTCTCCTGCTTCTCTTGCTCTACCCTATCACCATGCAACAAATCATGACTTCAAAATGGATTGGCATGCCAGGTTGCCAGCCATATGAATTACTAACATTTCTATGTTAGGACAGCAATAAGATGGAATATGAAACATAAGAATATTCAGTTGCAATAACATAGAATACATCAAACCTCTCAATTGACACTAAAAGAGCATTTTCGTTTTTAATGTGAACATACTTTTTCAAAGTAAACAGTGATAATTCCTATGACATTCCTGAATTGGATAGAAGTCTTCAATGCAACTGTTTAAACAATACACCAGTAATGATTAACTAGGCTACTAAGCGACTTGATAGGACAAGGTATAGTGGTAATTTCATCAGAATCACAAATCAGTCAGCAACAGAAATAGGCACCTCTCTTGCACCTGACCGAGCAATATTCTCTGAACCTGCCAAGTCTACAAGGTTCAATCTCCCACACTTCATGAGTTCCTGATTCCCTACTGTTGTTTCTTTGACATGGATGTATATAGAAAAGACAGAATGTGATCGGCTGCAAGTCGAGGTGCGCACTGTCAGTATCCAACTGATAACTCTGTTTGGATTGCAAGGAAAAATGGAAGTGAAACAAATTATGTACCTGCTTTGCTTGTTTAGCGCAGTGTCGGCAGTACGCCTCCTAGCTGACCCATGTTCCAGAAGATCGTATATCTCACTGGGACTGTACACGACAACCTCTTCAAGGCCTCTGATGACTGCCCCACCTTTGCCATCTTCCATAAGAGATATAGCCCTCTTCTGTCTATCCTCAGGAAATCTGTTCTGGTCCTCTAAGGCCAACAGATCTGTCATATCTTCGTTATAGAGCTCCAAGAAGGTTACCTTCATGCTATAATCAGCCTTTCGTGCTTCCAAAATATCAAATATATGGCGCACTGCTCTTGGGATGACACCAGCAGTAGATGGCAGTTCACCGGCCTAAAAGATTAGATGAGGCAAATATTTCAGTTGCTGTATGTAACTTATCAATTACTACAATCACATGTTCTAGTTTACGAAGTACCTTCTGCCTCATCTCTCCCTCCATTGTATATGTTTTCCCAGTTCCAGTCTGCCCAAAGGCGAATACAGTACAATTGTAGCCCTCAAGCACATCATTAACGATTGGTGCAACAGCATTATCATATATCGCCCTTTGCTGAGCTTTTGGTCCAAAAACCTGGGAATAAACAACAATCAATTATCCACAAAGTTCATGACAAACAATACAAATCTTGTATTGAGCATTTATGAAGTAACGTTAAGATTCTTTGATGCATAAGATTATGATCCTTTAGAAATTGCCATCAAACAAAATGACAATCGTTTCATAGTACACAAGCATGAAGAAATCCGCTAGTACACTCTAAGCAGAAAGGCAGAGCGGCCGATAGGGGTGTTATTACCTTATCAAAGATGAACGTCTTGTCTGCCTGCTTGAATATGCTGTGCAGCACAGTGACCTCCCTCTTCAAGTCATTGCAAGAGATGGCACTCTGCACATTCCCCTTCTGCTCCTCCTCGCTTAGCGGCCTGATTGCGCACCAGGGAGACAAACGAATCAGAAACACTATACCATACCCGAGCGCAAATGATCTTTACCACTGTAGTCTACTAGTACAAACCACATCCCAGGTATTCAGGAACATGATCTATCAGCAATCTGCTCAAGTGCCACACTCTAGAATCTCGAATCGACTTACTTGCTAAGCAGTAAGGCAAAATCCAGAGCACCTCACCTGCACCGGAGCACAACCTGCACATTCACCTCGCTGTCCTTCTCGCTCCCGCCGCCTCCTCCGCCGGTCAGCCCGACCCCGCTGCGGCGCACGGAGCTCTGCGAGCCCCCGTCCGCCCAGCGCAGCTCCAGTGGCCGCCGCTCCGGCCGCGGCGTCAGGAACGGGAGCGGCGCCGGCCCCACCCACGACCTCCGGCTAGGGTTCGGCGTCTGCGCCATGCCGCAGGCCGGCGCGGGGATTCGCGACGGGGATCGATCTCTCTCGGGGAGGGGAGGGGAGGGGATGGAGATCGCGTGGCTTCGCCTTCGCCTTTTTGGTGCGGTGACGGTGAGGGATTTGGGCTGCTCGTCGATTTGGGGGAGGATTTGGCCGCCTTTTCCGCGTGCTCGGAGAAATTTGAATTCGGGGGCGACGATGAGTGCGAGTGAGTGGGAGTGTGAGGGACCGTTGCTTCTGCACGCGTCCGCGAGCCTGGGCACGTGGCGTCGTGCGAGTGGAGTAGTGCGGGCCTGGGCCTGCGGGGGCTTTCGGGATGGTGGGCCATTGGCCTGCTTCAAAGGCTTCCAAGGGAGTTTATTGCTCGTGTGTCCTTGAAGGATTTTCTCCGCTTCGACCTTCTCATGTGCCGCGGTAGTGGCCTGTTTGACAACAAGAGATTATAAGATATAAGAAATATTATTTTTGTTTTATAACGTAAGACGTTTTACGATGGTAGATGGATGCTCAGTAAGAGGCGTCTGTTTAGGAGCCTAATTCTCCAACGCAAGGCTACGTAAAATTGCTGAAATTTTGTTAAGTTAGTTAATTACTCACTAATTAAGCTATTAGTTGTTAGTTGGGATGCTCCCTCGTCTTTCTCTTATAGGGTCTCGGCTAAGCGCCGTATGCTTCGTTAGGCAGCGATGCTTTTAGAAAAATCTTATGTGGCATTGAGAACAGGTTAATAGGTCCATAAACATCTATCTTAGTAGCTCATTGCATGTAGCCTATGCTTGCCTGCCAGTTGCATCAAACATCACTTGTCGCGCGTCTGCATGTGCTCAATCCATCGTTGCAAGCTACTCGCTCATTATCACATTTTGTGGGGAGGAGGAAGGAGGATGCAAATTTGTCATTAGTATGTAGCAATGTGATAGAATAGAGAAATGACATATTCAGCTACGTGCCTATGCGGCTAATTTACAAAGTCACTTAAGTCTGTGGAAAAAGTGTAACATGCTAATAAATCTCCCTTTAAAAACAGAGATTCTGATTTTTTTTTCAACAATTATTGCCATGATTAAAGGGTCGGTGACAAACAAAAAACTATAGATCAGATCAGTACATATTAGAAATACACAAGCGGTTGAGCCAATTGTTGTCTTCTAGAGGCCTTCGATCGTGAGACATCGCCTGTGACAATACCGGACAATTGTCGCAAATACATGTACAGCAGCAGAAATGACTATCAGTTCGTATTTTGATTTTTGACCCATGCATGCACGTAGCATTAATATGTAAAGAAACATCGTGTCTTTTTACGGTACGGTGAGCATATGCATCTTCTGTCTTCTCCGCCCTGCTTCGCGCGTTGTGTTTTGTCACTCCGTGGATAATGGCATAAGATTTTCTTCTGCAAGTGCGGCGCAGTACCGTTCATTGACAATATAATAACTGGTCCGAACTCACGCGCAATTGCCTGAAATTATTTGAATAAGAAAAGGGTGTGACTAAAAATCTATCGCCACATTTTTTAAAAAAAATGTCAAATGTAAATATAACATATTTGTAGTGTAATTACATTCGAAATATACTGTAATTACGTATGTAAAATCTATCTATCATATATGTACAAATTCAAAAACATGCTGATGGTTTAGTGGCTAGGGGTATGCTCGTGCAAACTCACGGCGTTGGTTCGATCGATCGATCTTTTGCAGGCATATAAATTTCTCTTTCGGTCTAATTTTCTCTCACTAGCACGAATCACCGAGCATATCTAAGGGCTGAAAAATTGTTAGATTTGTTTGCGGTTTTCCTGCGCCAGATTTCTAGGAATCCCGTAAGAAAAAACCATTTTACTCTGCCGCATGTAACCCCCATAAAATATACACCACACGCTATAAAAAAACAACTCACTTTATATTGTAATTGTTTCTGTTTTTTTTTCTTGTACAATAATTACTTTTTGCATTGTGATATGGTAATGGTAGGTAGATATATTTATTACAACCTAAGCATTAGCATTATTTTACAATTTTTCATCATTGTTAAGATTCTAAAACTGATAGAAACATCAAGATATATTCTATAGTTCAACCAAACAATTATGAGAAAATTTAAACCTATTTTTGAACTTTGGTGATGGTATTTATGGCTCTGCAGATATTGTTTCGGGCTAAAGTGAACCATTTTTTTAAAATGGTGAAGAGGGTAAAATAGGAAAAAAAAAGATCAAGCGATCCAAAGAAATGGTTCGAGGGAGTGCAATTGACTTCTTTTCTTTGACGAAAATTTATGTTTGTGATACCCTGATATCCTTGTTTCTAGAAATAAAATCTGTATTTTTGAATATAAATCAAATGACGAACTTCACATCTATAAGTTCGACACACCTTGATTAATTGATACAAATATGTCAAAAAAAATTACCGTGTGGTAATCTATATGCTATGAGAACAGACTTGGAGAGTCATTTTTATCCTCTTTAACAATATAACATATTTATAATCTACATGGTTTTACATAGGTGTAAAAATGTTTTGGCTAAAATTGTCTGCTTCCAAGTATTCAACCTTCTGATGTCCGCAAAAGAAAACATAGCCATGCTTGCGTTTGAAATTCTCAAAAATAAGCCCTGCGGAGACGTCACACATTCTATTCATTTTTCAGGAAAGAAAAACGCACATCTGGAATCAAATCAAAGTCTGGAAGTGAGAGATGTCATCTGCTTGAATGCGTTCTTGCACCATTTACTTCAGTCTTTGTCAACGAAGCGGTCGACAAAAAGTTAAAAAGAAAGAGAGGGGGCGGGAGAGAAAAAAGAAGTGGAAAAAAAATCTACTCCAATAAAGCATCAAAGTCAACTGCAATCTATCTTGGCTTTGCACACTACGCTAAAAAATCTGTTGACTTTGCAATTCACGTATTCGCTCTGAATAATCCTGCTTAGTGTAAAAAGTTTCAGGCACAAGGAAGCTACACCCTGGAGTTAGTGTATAATAATAAGTTGCCAATTTTCAGGCCTTCAGCCTTCAGGGCAGGCTACTGCCCAAGTCAACTGAGAAGATGGGCCATGCTACGGAATATAGTTGACTTAGCAAGCTGGAGTTGTTTATAAGGTTTATATTGTTTGACCTCACAGCAGCTGGGTGCTGCTTCCAGTGTTCTAGAAGGTCAGCAAACATAATTTGTTCTTAATTGGCCAAACTAGAAAATAAAATATACTTCGTAGGAGTTTATACAGATGAATCTTCTCATTCTGCACTATTATTAAATAATTCTGCTATCAAAAGTCAGAATACAAGAATATTCCGCAAACTGGGTACGGTTTGCACATCAGATTTAACAAACTAATTAACCTGAATATATAGTTGCAGGTCAGCTGGATACACTTATAACAAACTAACCTGAATATAGACTACAGATCACAGAGTGCAATAGGTCCGGACTGTACAGAAAGATATATATCGATTGGTTTTAAACTAGTACGCCTGGATATTGGAGATGAGCTGCCTACGACAAAATTGTTGTACTCCCTATGTCTAACGGTCTCACGGTGTAGATTGACTTATGTAACCACTTATAGTATAAAATAAAATTTAGAATAGCAAATTTGTCGTGCGTGAGGACAATCTAGTAAATTCACATCTCGGTTTTTTATTTAGCCTTTTTATTGAAGTATTATTGTGTTGTCGCTGTCTTCGTATTCCACACGGGCGTCGCTGGTGGCGGCGACGCCGTCCTCCCGACGTCCGCACCGTCGTCTCATCCAATCGCTAGGTTTAGCGAGGAGGGAGAGGTCAGGATTTGCTCTTTAGCTGGCTCATAGTTAAAAATACTTATATTTACGATCAGAATGAGTATTTTGCTTGGTTAACGTGCCATGATAGCAATACTGAAACTAAACGAAGCCGACGTATTTTCTAAGACGGGTCATTCGATACGCAAGGAATTTTGTTTCATATCAAATAGGAAGTGGACCTGATCGGATCTAGCAGTTTTCATAGTAAGTTGATCGTCGGTGTTGGGGTGGTTGTGGAAGCGCCCATTGTTACATCGGTGGTCTGTCGGCATGGCCTAGCTTTGGCCTAGAAGTTCAAGCGCCAGTTTATCCTGGCTTTCTCTTTAAATGGAATAGCAGCCCTCGTGCTATTTAAAAAAAAAGAAACATAATTCGTCAATCTCAAGATATGCCGGCCCAATCTTCGAAAGTGCTCATAGGGATAGGATTTACATGTGTATTCATAGAGATGAGTGTGTGTGCATTTACGGGCGTTTGCGTGTTTAAGAAAAAAAAGAAAAGAAAATGCTGAAACTTCTTAAATAAAATCAGAACATCCATTGAGCCATGCGTTCGATGTCTCATGGTCTCAGACTCTCAAGCGGTGTAAAATGATGCTAGGACCCCCTGTTAGCCCTTCTTTGTAATGGAGGAATTTGGTGGGAAATGAACTAATTAATTCATGTGAAAACTATATAAATCTCCCACGTTATAGCACCTCTCTGTTTAGAAATATAAAGCTTAGTTTGACTGCCCAATTTTGAGCTATGACTAACGAGCAATACTGCCATAAAAATGACGCTACTGAATTCACGTTCGAAAGTACTTCTTATGACTATGATTTTATAACCATAAGCGCAATCATCTAAGAGAAATTCCTGGAGGGGAGTATAAGAGAGAATTTAAATGAGAACTTTTCTCGATCCCATGAAGAAAATCATGTAAAATTATCATGATCCAGAGATTGCATTGGAGACCATTGTGCATATCATGCGTGGAATTAACCGTGCATATCACTTTCAGAGAGACCGTTTATCTACGGAAACTTACAGTGGCTCTTCCTCCTCATCCTTATTTTGCATTAAACTTGTGAGAATTATGGTTTACATATAGCTCAACGGTTTTCAGCTAGATGGGCTAACACATCTTCTGACTTCATAATATCCAAATAGTTCTGCATCCATCTAGTGCCGTTCTAATCCATTCAGTGCAGAGCATGACCAACACAGGCAAATTAATAAAACGCAGTTTCTTTTGCCACTGTGAAGTCATGGTTTTGTTGTCAATTGCCAAACCAATCCAACTTAAGCTAACTCTTAAAATAGTATCTTTTAAGCATGCATTTCTTTAGCTAGCTAAGTAAGCAATTACGTATTCATGGCGTGTCGCTAGAGTAGAGTGACGAGGTGCCAGGACTAGAAGCACTGTCGCCGTCGTTGCCCTGCAGAATCTACTACGAGCCGTCCCCTTGCTTGATTCGGCCGCGGAAAAATGAAGCAGACGTGTTGATTCTGATAGTTTAGTCGTTCTGAAGAGCGCAACATGCGGTAATCTAATCCCATTTGATCAATAGACTAGATGAGAAATCTTCCTTATGACTGAAACTGACATGGAAACATCCAATCATATCAAAGTCTCAAATGACACAGGACACAAGAGAGTTGTGTATATTTATATTTTTGGATAATGGAGGAGTAAAGTTCATTAAGAAAATTATATAGTTGGGGCGTGTGTGTGATCACAGCATGACAAGCCCAGCACTCCGGCCGGAGCTGGATTCAGTGTATTTGCTCACACAGCTGTATATTAGTTATTAGAATAGTTCCAAGCAAAAGTTCAGAATGGCCCCTAAATTCTGTTTCAAATACTAGATCAA
The DNA here is from genome assembly GCA_000325765.3 of Leersia perrieri. Lineage (NCBI taxonomy): Eukaryota > Viridiplantae > Streptophyta > Magnoliopsida > Poales > Poaceae > Leersia > Leersia perrieri. The sequence continues at coordinate 8,289,896 of CM002481.1, read as the reverse complement.
ATACAGCTGCATCTCAAATGGTTTTTCCTTGGTATAACCTCATATTCCCCACAGTTCTCAGAACCTAAAGCTGAGTATTTTATTCTAGCTGGACATATAAAAACTGACCAAATTATCATCTTATCAATTCTTGCACCGTCGTCATGAAAACTGCTGTGACTTATCTGAAAACCGGACTTTCACTTGTGTTTTCATTCAGAAACATCCAATCTAATTTCCTGGTCAACAGATCAGTTTTCAGTCGCCCTGAGCTAAATCCTCTGTAGAAAAAACATGCACAAACCAAGGCACTATCTTGACATATATCCCAACTGCTAAATTGCCTGCCGCAACTTGGCCATTGCATAAAATAATTTGTTAGAGGAGCGTCACTGCGTGCGTACTGCGCGCATGCTTTTCGTCTTCTATACTTGCTCTGGTCGCTCTCTACAAGCCACACCTACAAATTTATACTACAATATACTCCTGCTGCTCAAGTCGTCTGAATGCATCTGGTACTACTACAAGTTTATGGCTGCCCTGAATGTGACTTGATCATACTTTCAGACTGACTAGGAAACTAAGCACCGAATCTTTACTTTGTGCTGACTTAAAGAGTATACTAGCTATTATTGGCCATAGCTAGCAAATCTTACGAAGTACTATATTTGTCCGCGTTGCATAATTGTGAAGTACATTGGAATCGTGCAACCTGCGCAGGGCCACATGTATTTTATATGATTTGACCGCTCTTAATTAGTATAGTTTGTATTCCGCAGTATTATTGTGTTGCTTAGAGGCAATGTCAACGGCCGAAATGGTGCTCACTGTTTTGTTATCGTTTAAACAACTGGAAATGACGAAGAATACGTGAAGCAGCTGACTGATTAGCCTCTGACTTTGTTGTTTCAGTTGGAGGAGAGGTTGATCTAGGTTTTGTGTTGATGCATCCATTATGCAGTTCTTTAGTTTTCTTTGTTCTCCCTGTAGTTGCAATAATATGCCATTATTATTCTATTGTCTCTGCTAGGCCGCGCCTGATGGGCGGCGTCACAAACAATATAATCTGGTTTTATATATTATGTCATCGCTTATTCCTTTCTTGTTCGGGTACACAACACGAGTTAATGATGATACACCAACAAACAACTCCTACCAATTATGCAAACCACGTTGCAGAAGAGGACTGAAATTTACTTCAAAGAAATGGAACGATCAATAACTTCTCCGATACGATTAATCCTCGTAGAGAAACAAGTTCTAAACTTAGCATGGAATACAAATCTCACTAGTTTAAGGGGATTTAATTTTGTAACAGCAGTATCTACCCATATCTGGTGCAAATGGATCACGGTTTGCAGTTCTTTGTCAGAAATTTGATGCAATATATATCATGCATGCGTGCCGATCGCCGACTAATAAAAAAAAAACAAAACCTGAACCGTCGGAATGGGAAATGATTTTAAACACATGGGGATCTCCACCATTTTTTACATGCCGTTTAAATGGCCACGGAAAAAAATTAACATAATAGATTAATATATATGTGATATACCATTATACAAACATGTAAGTTCAAATTCCACACTTATAAAATACAAAAAGAGCAAAGTTAACCCTAAGTACTATGCGTATATTTATAGTATGCATATATTTATAGTCATATTTATTTTTTTATTATAATTTGCATGTTTGTGTATTGATATATCACATAGTAATATTCCATCCGTTCTAAAATACGACATATACAATTGTATATGATATTCAATACTTTACTTTGACCATTAATTTCTTCTCTAAAATATTATTAAAATTATAAAATTTATCTCATATACGGACATATTCAAATACAAATTTAGTGGTGTCACCTGCACTAAACATTCATATTGTTACTTTAACTATTAGTCAAAACTTCCAAATATTGATGCTTTATATTTTAGATGGGTCGGTATATCTTGTAAAAAATATATTACCTCCGTCTTAAAATAGAAAACCTAATACTGAATTTGACATATCCTAATATTACGAATATGGACATGATTCTTGTTCAGATTTGTGGTACTAGAAAAGCCACACACGATCATAGTATACGGAGAAAGTAACCATTTAAAAGGTATATAGGAACCAGGTGTTAAAATCCGTACCGTCGGAAGCAGTTTGCACAAGCGAACGGTTGAGCATACTACCAGAGAGTACCAATCATCTGCTCTCGATCGCAACGATTTTCTTTTGAAAGGAGATCGCAACGATGACAGATGCATGAGATGGAGCTTGCCATGGATGGACCGACCTGGACTAAAACCACACGCACTACAAGTCTACAAGCACGTCTCTCTCGCCGAAAGCGAGCATCCATCGTCTGATCGTCATCGTCTAATCGGAGAAGAAGACGGCCGAAGATATGTTATACGAGAGTCCAGAGACCTCACTCTTCAGACGACCACCAAAAGTAGCAGGTGCCAGGTAGCACAGTATATGTACCATGCATGCCGATTGCCGAGACTAATTTCCAACCAAAATTTGTCAACATGCTCGGTCCAATGATCCAATCCGATTCCAGGGCCGGCGATCGCCATCGTCATTGGCTATTTACCTCTCATCAAATCCAAAGAACGCGGCGTCGCATCCGCAAATCTGTAGCTAACTGTATGCAGTTCGAATTAATGTCACTGTGCAACTTTTCCTTCAGAAAAACAAAACCTTCAAAATGTCACTGTGCAGCGAACAGTTAGCTCGTCAGCTCGAGCCAACGTCGACGGCGTATACATCGCAGGGTGTAAAATGCTCGAAACCAACGTGCCAAACGGCTTCACCGCGCTGCGGCAGTTCCTGGCGGCCATGTCGCGTCGTCATGAGCTCATAAGTCATAACTGCCCTGATATAGGCTGGATATATATACGCCACAACCTGACTCATCTGTTGTGTATTGCGGACGTATATGGGTGTGGTGTGGTGATTCATCTAGCTCAAGTAGTGATCAACTAGATATAGTTAGTGTACCTAACGGCTTACCATAAGTAGTTTTAACTATTGGGTCAGGGCCGTTTTTAAGATCAAGGAAGATGATACACCTAATTCAAACATTTTAGTCTTTTACCATCCATAAGATTTATAGACTCGGTATGAAAAATACTTCATCATATATAATCCACATCTACCCTGAAGTTAAATCAATTCATACTACTAAATATTTCTTTCGCGCACAAAAAGGTACATACATGTGTTATTCATTTCAAAAGTTCATACTTTGTATATTATTCATCACTGATTAGGTAGGAGTATTACACACAAGCACATAGTTATCTTCACGAGAAAACAACACACAAATGCATTGTAGACGAGGAATTAATTAAGTAATCTTAGACATTCCTAACCAAAGAGGAAAAGAAAATAAAATACAAAGTCAGCTGGAATAGTATTATTTTACGTTATTATTGTATACAGTTGAAAAAGGGAATCAAATTAACACGCAGACTTCATCGCCTATAAATACACCGCCTCTGCTCTCGTCGTCTTCCCATTATACCATTCAACCACACGCTTCCAAGAAACGGCTCATCCTTCTTCGATTCCATCTCCCTACCTAGCTCCTTTTTGCCAATCTCTTCGATCAGCTCGATCGATCAATGGCTTACGGCAAGAGGTCGCGGCAGCAGGCCGACGAGGCGGCGGCGTTCAGCCTGTTCGACAGCAGCGACATGGCGCGCATCCTGATGCTCTTCGCCGGCGCCCACGGCGGCGGCGGCGGCGGTGGAGTGGTGATGGCGTCGTCGGCGCCGGAGCGGACGTTCGAGTGCAAGACGTGCAACCGGCAGTTCCCGTCCTTCCAGGCGCTCGGCGGCCACCGTGCCAGCCACAAGAAACCCCGCCTCGGCGACGGCGGCGGCGACGCCGATCAGCCGGCGGCGCCCAAGCCCAAGGTGCACGGGTGCTCCATCTGCGGGCTCGAGTTCGCCGTCGGCCAGGCGCTCGGCGGCCACATGCGCCGCCACCGCGCCGTCATGTCAGACGGCGCCCTCGGTCTTGGCCTCAGCCTCAGCCTCGGCGTCGACGATGGCGGCAAGAAGAAGAAGGCCGCTGCCGCCGAGCTGGTGTTCGACCTGAACGTGCCGGCGGCGTTGGAGGAGGAGCCGGATCGCGCCAGGACGGCGGCGGGGATCGCCGCCGTGGAATTCCCCATCGTGGTTGACTTCCCGTGCTAATATTGACACAGAGATTTATCTCTCTCCAATTCTCCATACCAGTTTTGAAATTGATTTTACAGTTTACATTATACGCTACCCGAGAAGTCAACCCTGTAACATTAGCTAGAGAGATTCCGTCATACATATATTTTTTTCTCCTGGAAATGTATTCGTATGATTATAGTGTTTTCAGGGTCTATATATTGTATTGTTTGACTTTTCGTGGTACTTATTTTATCTCCATTATTTCTGTGAATATATAAGTACTCACTATTCGTTCTTGAGTCAGTAAACTAACTTCTATTAAGTGCCCCGTACGGGTATAATCGTGAGCACCAAGACAACAAACCTAGTTTATTAAAGGGCGTTGAACCGAGAAATTACAAAAATTCTAGATGAAAATTACAAACTACTACGTACTTGTAGAGCACATTTAGCCCACCAACATAGGCCCATAAATTCTAACCAGAACAATTTGCAGGCCCAACCCAACGCAAAAAGAAGCCCATATTCCCGACTACAAGGAGGAAAATATCTCCCCGTCTCATCCTCCTCTCCTCTCCCTCATCCGCGTCATCCACCTGCGCTTCTGCAACCACGCGAGAGGAGCCCATCCAACCAACCCAAGCGGCGCAGCACACAGAAACCAATTTCCCCAAACCCAAAACCCTACTGCGCCCATGGCCTCGCCGCCGCCGCCGCAGCCGCCGAGCCCCTCCGCCGCCGCGGGGGGCGCTGCCTCCCCGGCGCCGGTGGACGCGCTGTTCCTCCAGAATCTGATGAGCCGCGTCCAGCTCCGCCCGCCCTTCCTCGACACCAACTCCTTCCTCACTCAGGACCTCGACGAGTTCCTCCTCAACGAGTTCGCCGCTCTCTCCGCCGCCGGGGGGTTCTCGGATGAAGACGACGACGAGGACGAGGGATCAGACGGGGAGGAGGTGTCCGGGGAGGCGAGGCGGCGGCGGACGCTGGCGAGGGAGGAGGCGAAGCTGGAGAAGGAGATCGTGCGGCTGGTGCTCGCCGGGGAGGCGGACGAGGCGCTCAAGCCCAATTCGGGCCAGTCCGTGGCCGTCGGCGACCACCACATCTGCGTCGGCTTCCACGACGAGCCCGGCGGGGAGTACCGCATCTGGGAGTGGCACGGCCACGTCATGATCTTCGACGACGGGGATGGCTACTCCGCGGAGTACATCTACGGCAACCACTTCGAGCCGCTTGCTGCTGCTACGGCCAGGGCCAAGAAGAAGGAGAAGGAAAAGAGGGAGAAGGAACTCAGCTCGGGCCTTCGCGACTTGATCGTCGGCGATGGCGGTGGCACTAATGGCTCCAAGGAGAATGGCAATGGCAAAGCACAACCCAGGGTGCTGCGAAGGAACGTCATCAATTCCCCTGCGGCGCCTGCAAGGTAATACGTTTTTAGCTCTAGCGATGTACTGATGGAATCAGTGCATCAATCCGAGATGGAAACGATGCATCAATCTGAGAAATCTGACAAAGAAGCAAATAAAGATTTTATTTGGTCTTTCCTTTTCTTCTGTAGTTGCTGCTGAGCAGTCTATTTTTATTCTGATCAGAAATGCTCTATACTTCGCTTCTGTTATGATACACAGTGTACCCACTGGGTTTTGAGATGGTAGTATTTGTTCCATATACTACACATATGCTGTTTAATTCTTTTTGTGCTTCAATTTTCGCTGCTCACGTGAACTGATGCTTCTTGCTGCACCTTTGGATTGTGGACTTGCTATGAATATTGTACAGAAAATTGGAGAGAATGGACTTCCCTGTGCTAGGAACATGTCAATTTGTTTTCATAAGCTTGTTATTATGGAAACATTTGAATGTACTGGACATCTATACCTAAACTGAGGTGGTGGACATGAGGAATCGTACCTCCCTGGTTCCATTTAAGCCCCTAGGGGAGTAAGAGATTCAACATAACTTACCTTTGATAAATGCAAAGAAAGTAATCATCACATTATGTCAATCACTATTTTTGTGTTCTTTGAAATTGATTCCTCCTGTCATCAATGGTAATGCAATCTTGAATGTGTTATATGGACATCGGTCAAAAGTGTTAAATGCTTCACTACTGGAGATGACGCCAAGGGATCAGTTTGCAACTTTGGATTTCATAAAATATTGAAATGGTGGTTCTTTATTCATCTGTCATTGGAATTTAGATGAGTTTCGAAGTTGTCCTTGTTGATTGCTATTTCATAAACTGGAAGCCATTCTTAAACTGGAAGTTTTTCAATGAGATTTAGATGAATTTCAGAACTTCCATTTTGATTAAATCTTACAATCCTCAATTAATTAAGCTCAATAGTCAAGGCCATACATGCTGATGTTCTCATATGCTTTCCATTGTCCGATCTTGTACAAGTTTGCCTGTAATATCACTTTTTAATAGGCTATAGTCGAGGCCAGACATCTTTTGTTCAGAGATTATTGCAACAGCGCACAGCAGGCACTCTGCTTTGCCTATCAATAGAGTTATGGAAAAGCAGAATAGCAGCATACAACGTCCCCTGTAGAATAAGATGCCTCATTAGGATTTATGGAGAAAAATCCCAATTTACTGAACTATACAGTGCTGAAATGTCCTTCGTATTAAATATTTTCTTGCATCTGGTATATCAACAAATAATTGATTCAATAAAGGATGAAGGTCTTGATTTGGCTGAGCATTTACCTCGTCAGTTGTAGCTGGGTGATGTGCACATGAAAACTAACGAGTCCCACCTCACATATCTGGGAGAGTGTTTTTTGTACCTTTTTTTCCCTTCTGTCATTAGCATATATTCATATGTGCACACTGGAATGTGAGATCAAACCTTTTTCACTAAAACATTATGAAGGATGGCATGTTTTTATGAGCTTGTGGGATAGGAGCTTTGTGAATACTGGAAGGTTATTATATTAAACGGCTACTGCCACATAGATCCCTGATTCTTCTGGTGCTATCAGCCAAATGTAAGCTTTCTAGGCAAAATGGTTTGGATGATATTGGTTTCATTTGCCGTTTTCTGTTTACCTTTCTTCCATTAAATAGAGTTTTCAGTAGGTTTGAATCCTGAAGTTGTTGATACAATAGTCACTATAGTTAAAGATGTGGGACATGTGTCTTCTGTCATTTAGCACTGTTTAGTCACTTGCATCCTCAGACATTATTGGTAGTTCTAAAACAAATTGGACTGCAACAGCACTAGTTTTGTCCGCTGATGAATCGATCTTTGTGATGAACACAGACCGAGTCAAAGTTGTTTTACTTTTTCTTAATATTGAACAATGACTTTGAAACAGTTGCTGCATAGATGATAAAAGCTGCGAGCACTGGTACTGGGACTTATCGGCAGGAACTATTCTAGATTACGACGACGGCAGGAGTTAAGACAAGCTTTTGCGTAAAGCTGACCACCAAAGCATCTATAATAAATCAAATCACGGTGATCACATCAAACAAACATGAGTTAATGAAGAAATGAACTAGCCCTGACATTAGAAAGCAAGAGCTTTTTGGTTGGAGTAGCCTCTTTCCACATAATTTACTGCATCTGCATTGAAAATCATACGCATCGGTATTTTTGCTCCATGCATCTATCTATTGTGTTACATGTGTTGTTTGTCCAGACTTCAGAAACAGATGTTATGTCCACGGATACGCCATGATCTGGAAATGCTAGATTGAGAACTCAATCTTCACCAGAAAGGAAATTTGTGTTTGACAATCTAGTCGGTTATGAAATAATACACGGCCGTTCAAACAGATCGATTTTCTTAACAGAAACCAAAATATTCACTCTACCGAACATGCTCTTTCTGGCTACGATTTGCGTCAGTTTCCCTTTGCTAAACGTAAAAGCCTCTCTTTATACGTATACACGGCAACAACATTTTCATCCTGATAATTTCATCTTCCAAGCGATCCACCCTCTTCGACGTTCCTAACTTGCGTGGCGTCAGTTGTTGACACTGAGCTTGCAAAATCTTGTCGCGTCGAGAGTGGTATACATTTTAGATGATGCAAAGACCTTTGAGAAACCAATAAACATGTTACATGATGGTAGCTGATGCGATGCAAAGGTTAAACTATTGGCCGGCCCTAAGCCCCCTAACGATGTTTGGTTCATGGGTCACTTATCCCGCATGGCTTTGTTTACATAATTAACAACCATTTGAACTGATCCTGACACGATAAACAAAACCCATGATTGATCGAGCAGTGGTCAACCGGATTCAGAGCTTCAGACCTGCGTCCTACTCCTACCTGACACTCGTCGCCACGGCAGTATAAGCAGAGACAAGAGCCTAATCCAAAAACATCTTATTTTTCTGTCACTGCTGCAACGATCCAGCCACAGCCGGTGCAGCAGCTGAATATCAGTAGAATACTAACAGACATTAACGCATTTTGCAGCAGTGAGAATCTCTCAAGAAAATTATTATTCAGTGATGGGATTATCATTAGAGTATTATTAATCAGCTAATCATACCTGCATGTAAAGAAGTCGAGGCGAAACGGCCATGAGAGGCCGGAGCTGAATTTATTTACTCTTGTTAGAAGTGGCAGGCCCTCCTATTAATGGGTGGCAATCTCCCTGCCTTCTCCCATCGATTACCCGTCCCGTTTTCCAGTGTGCTCTGAATTTTCTTGGCAATGCTTGTCATCTCTTCCCATCTCGTGTGTTTGATTTGGCAATCTCGGAGAGTCGGAGGTTATAATTAGCAGCAGCCTGAGTTAAAACGGCAGAAAGAGAAGAGGAGAGGAGAGGAGGAGGAGGAGGACGACGAGGCCAAGCAAACGACGCATTTAATCGCTCTGCGTACGGACACACGTAGCAGCAGCAGAGTATTTAGCCACTGCTCTGCTCTTCTTCTCTCGTTTCGCCATTGCTCTGGCGATCGAGTACGACGAGGGACTAGTTCTTCCTCCCATGTAAGATCGTTTGCCGATGTTATTTGTTGTTAGTTTGGTCATCTGCATTGCAAGAGCATTTCGGCATAGGGTACGAGCCTGGATGTTCTTGTTCGTGTCAGAGAGACATGATCACTTCTGCCATTCAGTGATTTCTGAATCTTGTGGTATATTCTGGGAGTTGAAGGATGGGCAGGTCTTGGTTTACTGCACTGTTTGTGATGAAGTTGTATGCCTCTGAAAAACAAAACAAATTTATCCAGAAATGCGTTGGTTCTTTTCTGCTTTTTTGAATCTTGTCTGCTTCGTGTTTCCTCGATTCTGAACTGACTCTTTCACCTTAGCTGTAACTGAACAATTTTAATCTTTACCCTATCGGTGATTAAACCTGCAATTTCCTGGTGCTCAGAGCTTAATAATAATTAAAGATAATGTGGAACTGCTATGCACCATCGTCGCTGCTCCTACCGCTCAGCGACGACTACGGTAAATTTCCCAGCTTGTCATTTTCTTTTTCTTCGCTGTCGAATTTATCTAACAGGTAGTGTTCAGTTGCAGTGAAATGTGAAGCGTCTAATTCACCTGCCAGAACTACAGATTTTGAGAGAATGTAAGTGTTGGGCCTTCAAGCAATCTCGCCTCTTTTCACAGGAAACCACTGATATATACTCCTTCTCTTTGCTTAGGCTCGCCGCGGCCCCAGACTACGATCTATTCCGTCACATGAGCTTCTCGCCGCCGCCTGAGAATCTTCAGTCACCAACCCTTTTTACCACGAGAAGTTCAGAGAACTACTTAGGTAATTCCACTGCTTAGAAATGATTTCTGGATGGATGATGAGATCGTTTCGCCTTACCTCTTTCCGATGACGACAACAGGAGAGAACTCGATCTATGGAGCCGTTGCCAGGCCTCCATATACGCAGCTCAGCTATCCCCAGCCAACTGCAGCCACTGCCACTTTTACTCCTGTAACTGTAATCCTCTTCACCTACCTAAAAACCTTGGTGATTATATCATCAAACCAATTATGTTAATGTTTTTTTTCTTTACGTCGGCTGGATGCTTATTATTGTCAGCATTTGGCGAGATGGACGGCGGCGTCGGAGCCAATGATCCCCGACGGCGACGGCAGCGGTTTCAGGAGTTCCAAGAGGCTCAAGACAGCGACTACGGCGACGACACAAAATCCACGACATGGGCTGAAGTGCCATGCAAAGCCAAGAAATCAGCCTGCAAAGGTATTAATTCTTTTTGAGTATTTGTTTTTTTATATAATGTTTTGAGTATTTGATCAACTTGAACATGTTGCATTGCGAAACGATTGCAGTTCTTGCAATCTTCAGTGTGCTGTGAGCGTAGGCTGTAGATTTGCTCTCGTTCGTAATAGGCCTTTTTTCCCTTTCTTTACTGTCATCGTACGTACAGGCAGCATGCAAGAGGAGCCAGAAGCTGGGCGACAAGATCACCGCGCTGCAGCAACTAGTTTCACCTTACGGGAAGGTCAATTAAAATTCTCGCTAATGTTGTACTTTGAATATTTATCTTCAGCGTTTGCTAATCTGATATCGAGCGTTCGTTTTCTGAACCTGATCGTCCCAGCAGACAGACACCGCATCGGTGCTCCACGAAGCAGCCGCCTGCATACGCCAACTCCACCACCAAATCCAGGTGATTCATCATCAGACATCGCCAACCACGGCACCACTCCAGATATCGCGTGTTTCACATGCAAAAAAAATGAAAAAGCCGCAGGGTCTCTCTCACCACCTCACTTTAATTCTCCGCAGATTCTGACAGCGCCCTATTCTGGAACAAGCCCTTCCTCCTCCTCTGCGTCGCAGCAGGTTAGTGTATGTGTTCTGTTCCTAAAAGTTGCAGCAGCCTCACGCTGTCCTTGTTTACTGCAACTATTTTTATTCATATGATTGCAGGATGCCGGAGGAGGCGGCGGCGCGACGACGGAGCTGCGCCGGCGAGGGCTGTGCGTGGCGGCGCTGTCGCCGGCCGTCGTGAGCCTCGTGGCGGAGGGCGCCGCGAACGGCCATCGTCGCGCGGACGTGGAGGATCAGAGGAGAAGCTGGTTCAGTGGTCAGTAGCTGATCGGAGAAAGGAGAGAAAGAGGAGGGCTACCTGCCATGGCACGCTTTATACGAGACGTGGCAAGTGGCGACTCCCTAATCTCCTATAACTTGTTCACATCGGGATTACTGATAGACAAGTAAACTTAAACGGAGTAGATCAATAGTTTAATTAGCAGTCACACGTCCACGCAGCTACAACTTACAATTCATTTATGTGCACATTGCTGGATGATGTTCAGGGCAAGGTTTGTCTTTGAGTCAATAAGAAACTTTGGCTGTGGCCTGTGGTCCACGTCAAAATCGTATTGCCGTCCTTAAATGTAACTATTTCTATCGGATATGATACATCCTAAAAATAACGAACTATGTGTCACATCCACATAGAAATAATTTCATTTTAGGATGAAGCTATTGGCAACTAGCAATTGTATCATCTCCTTTTTCTTTTCTTTTAAACTTTAGAGTCGATCTTCTCTCCTCTGGTTGGAATTAATGCTAATTCTCTTTTTTTTAGGGGGGGGGTTGAAACAAGTCTTGTCAATTCTTTTTATCCTTTGAATGTTTGATCAATTATGCAAATCAACTTCCGTTTTAAAAAAAGTCACACCATACATATTTGCTACCTCTATTTCAGAATATAGCTATTTCCCTGCGAATGAGACACATCTACTGTACCATTTGTACATAAATAGCTTTATTTGGGAACAGTATTAGTATTATTCAGTCTTGGTTGGTCTTGGTCATTCAAAATATAATCGTATAGCGCAAAAATAGTTGATTTTACCACTCATCGATTATGCTGCAACGCAATTTTTCTGCTGTGACACGAGGGATTTCATCTAGTAATAAGTAAAGATGCAAGGAGCTCCCACATTAGAAGCTCTTTGGGTAGGCTGGAGAAGCCTTCATTTATTTTCTACTCTCCGCAGTCTTCATGTTGTCAGTAGGAGGGTGGCATCCCACCAACTATGAATAATACGGGGGGGTCATCCTCAAGCATATCAGTCCATCAGATGACGAAAAAAATATAAGGCTGGCAAATGGCACCAAATAGTTAATGAGGCTGAAAATTCGACCATACGTGCCATAAGACTTTTTTTTACCAATGTTGCCACGCTTTGTGGCTTGCAATTTGATCGCCGTGCTTTTTGTGCCTGTCACAATCCGCCTAACCTTAACTGCGGCAAAGTATGACCAGCAATCAAACATACTCACAGTGTTGCAAAATGTGGCAAGCCATAATTGTGATAGTAAACCAAACACCTGCTTAGCAACCTGTGACAGTCATAAACGTGGTGTGGCAAAGTTGGCGGTGAACCAAACTCCCCCAAAGTTACCGATCTCTCCGCACGAGCTCAACTGTCATACCTAAGAATTTCTTAGGGTATATGCATGTAGCACTGTATATATCTTGCCCCGCTGTCTTAAGAGCCATGTTTTGTTCCGAAAAGATATTTAAGATTTTATTGTTATCGTGGTAGCCAACTAAGGGTATCTTGTGCATTTAACTTTTAGGATGGTACAAACATTGCAGAGTGCAGACTCATCACATAGCATAAAATATACTCCCTCCGTCCTAAAACTCAAAACGACAAGTATTTTAGACGGAGATAATAAATAGCAAACTATGCATAGTTCCGCCCGTTAAGCTTCTATACTAGCTAGTGATGAAATTTATTACCTAAATCAAAGATTTAAGTCATGGACTTCAATATGGCACGATTACTGGTATTTATGTACAACCGTGTTTCAGTAGTAGACGATGTATTTGTTAACAACAAGTCATATACGAAGATTTCATCGATACGTAAGATGTAAGATATGTTTAGTTTAGTCTTCGAAGTATACGTAACAATACAGTGTGTCTATGCTCATAGTCACGGAGTGATTGCACGCATGTGTACGTGAGTGTGTGTCTTTGCTATGTTTTGAAAAGAAAACATACATGTCCTTGCATACAAAACAAAAAAAAATATATGTCCTTGCATACAAAACAAAACAAAAAATATATACATGTGTCTAACTCCCATTTCCTTTGTATTGAAAAGGCACGTGTTTGTAGCGTCTCACCGTTAACATTGTTCAACTAACACACGAGAAAAAAAAGGAATACTCCTTTTTTTTCTTGAGAGGAAAAGGAATACTCCTGTAGTACATTGTTTGACTGAGCACAAGTCCACGGCCCAAGACCCATCACCCACCGTTCCTCGACAGGCCGCCACTCCGACTGTCACCAACCCATGGGCCCCACCTGCTAGCCGCCTGCAGACCTGGCACCCAAAAAAAAAAAAGAAATTCCTTTAACCCGGCCCGCATCAACTCCCACTTGCCACTACCACCCCCGAACTGCTCCCCCGCCGGCCGGCCGCCGCAGCAACCAGCCAGCCAGCCAAACCGCCGGCGATGCCGCCGCCCCCTTCCCTCCTGCTCCTCCACCCACGCGCCCCGCTCCCGCACCACCGCCCCTTCCGGATAAGCACCCCGCCGCCGCTAGCCAGGGTGGTCTGCTGCTCCGCCGCCGCGGCGCCCGCCGAGGGGTTCATCTCCGCGGCCCCGATCCTCCTCCCCGACGGCCCGTGGAAGCAGGTGGGTATTGGTTGTTGTCACGCGCCTTGCCGCGATTGCCGATTGGCGTTGGTGCTCGGGGTTTCTCTGTAGACTGAATCTGGTTGCTGGTTGGTTTGGTTGGTTGGTTGCGGGTACAGGTGGAAGGCGGCGTCACGGCGGCGAAGGGGTTCAAGGCGGCGGGAATCTACGGTGGGCTGCGTGCCAAGGGCGAGAAGCCCGACCTGGCGCTGGTCGCCTGCGACGTCGACGCTACTGTCGCCGGTACTGACACTTTATATTGATCCTCAGTTTGATAGTAGTAGCAAAGTTTCTTCAGACTTTAGTTCACTTCTCTTCTGCATTACCCATCAGGCCATCAGCTGTTAAGTGTTAACAACCACATAGTGTGAGTGTGTATCAATGATCATTGGGATGAACGATTGTAGATATATGTTTTTCTGAATTCTGAGCTGCATATTTGCATTGGTGTATTGGCTTGGGCAATGCCTTGAAATCTGCCAAATAGGCTTAGTTCTTGTCCTGTTGGGTACTTTTCAGGAGCTTTTACTACAAACATTGTTGCTGCTGCACCGGTTTTGTATTGTAAGCGTGTCCTTAGTTCATCAAAAACAGTAAGTTAATTTTGCCTCTCAGCTCATCTTACGAATACAAAAATAAAAACCTTTTGCTGAACAAACGGGAGTACTGATTCATTGAGATGTTTTATATTTATAATGTATTCGTTTGTAGGCTCGAGCTGTGTTAATTAATGCTGGACAAGCAAATGCGGCAACAGTAAGTGTTTCTGAGAACTGTATCCATTCTGCTGGTTCTGAACTGTAATGTCTGTATTTTGAAACACTGCAACTAGTATCGATACATTTCTCTAAATAATTTGTCATCAGGGTGATGCAGGATATCAGGATGCAGTGGATAGTGCTGATGCTGTTGCCAAGGTACTTACCTGCCGATTGGATGCCTATAAAAAGGCCAGATATCAATGTTGATTTTCCTAATTGGCTATCAGTTATGCAGCTTCTTAATGTGAGCACAAATGACATACTAATCCAGTCCACTGGTGTTATCGGTCAGAGAATAAAGAAGGTACAGTGCTGTCGGGATGCCTATACTAACTACACTAGTAGTCTGACCTAGTACAGTTTCATCTGATGCTTGCTTTTTGGCACTACAGGAGGCACTTGTAAATTCACTTCCTAGACTTGTGGGCTCACTGTCTTCATCCATTCAGGGGTATAGTTGACATGCATTCCATGTAAAATGCATCTGTAAGTGACATCTATATTACTTTTATTTAACATGTTATCCTTGTTCCTCTGTCACAGTGCAAATTCTGCAGCCGTGGCCATTACAACTACAGACCTTGTTAGCAAGAGCATCTCTGTACAGACAGAGGTTTGACTTTCTTAGCCTACTCACATTATTCTCATTGGGGTTTATTTGGTTTGACATTGTGTTTGTTCTTGTCATCTTTTTATTGAAAAGTTAGATTGGAGGAGTGCCTATCAAAATTGGAGGAATGGCGAAAGGTTCTGGAATGATTCATCCAAATATGGCAACAATGCTTGGTGTAAGTTCTGTATCCATCTCATTTCCCATACCTTTTCTACTCTATTGATCCTTTTCTCAAGGCATGTATGAAGTGTCACTATAAACCTTTTCTTACAGGTTTTAACAACTGACGCTCAAGTCAGCAGTGATATTTGGAGAGAAATGGTCCGAACATCAGTGAGTAGAAGCTTCAACCAAATCACAGTGAGTACTGAACAACCACTCCTCTTGTATTGATTAGCATGTCAACATTTACTCAACCTGCAAAAAAACTAGATGAGCTGGACATTAGAGCATGACAAGTTTTTTTGTTACATTAAGGTTTAGATTAGTTTTTTCTTTTTGGTATTATGGAATTCTAACGAGCATGATCCATCCTCTGCCTACTAATTTGGTATTTTTATTATGGCAATATGATCTTCAAACAAGTAAAGGAAATCCTGATTGTTTTTGTCATAATTTTTAAGGTGGATGGTGACACGAGTACCAATGACTGTGTTATTGCTATGGCTAGCGGGTTATCTGGTTCATCCAGTATTCTTACTCATGACAGCACTGAAGCTCAACAGTTCCAAGCATGCCTAGATGCTGTAAGTTTCACTTTCCAAAAGCTTTTCCTTTTCATGTGACTCCAGGTTCCATGCTCTTGTATTCATATTTTATATTAAAATGCAATTTACTGTAGGCTGATCAGATAACTCCTGTCTGAAATTTCTCCTCAGAGCTTCCCATACGACCAATATGAGTTTTATTTTCTTCTTGGTAGCAGAGTTTTGGATGTGTTTTTATTTACATCAAATTGTACCTATCAAGGAGAAAGTACTGACCTATTCATCACCTGTAGGTAATGCAAGGTCTTGCAAAATCCATAGCATGGGATGGTGAGGGTGCAACGTGTTTAATTGAGGTTAGTGTTTAACACTATATTCACTTTGCATCATCAGCGTAAGCCACATTTTAACATGATAACTGAGCTAATGACATTTGATATACAACTCAAGCTGGCAATTGTCATATTCATCATATTGAATTTTTCAATTTTTCCGGTGTGACACAAGCTTCTAAAGTGCTGATTCCCCTTGTAGGTTACTGTAACTGGTGCCAATAATGAGTCTGAGGCAGCTAAAATTGCTCGTTCAGTGGCATCTTCCTCCCTGGTTAAAGTATGATATTGTTCACCAACAAGATTTTTCTGTTTAGGAGAGGATTGGCACCTCTCTTTTTTCATTCATTTGCCCAGAAAAGCTCAGTTGTTAAATTGTTTTTATCAGGCCGCTGTATACGGAAGAGACCCAAACTGGGGACGCATTGCTTGTTCTGTCGGCTATTCAGGCATTCAGTTTGATGCAGACCAGCTTGATATTTCCCTTGGAGCTATTCCTCTAATGAAAAATGGCCAACCGCTCCCTTTTGACAGGTTAAAGAAAGCTTGAAACGTAGAAATATATTTTTTTATTGATGACTTTGAATGGATTGTAATTTGTGTAGATCTTGCAATAAAATTTATACGTACTGTTTTTTCCTAGATCTGCGGCCAGCAAGTATCTGAAAGATGCTGGAGACATCCATGGCACAGTGAACATTGATGTATCAGTTGGTAAGCATTCAACTTCTTGTTGCGAAACAGAATCTGTTGTATGCTCTTGTGTCATTATGCTAGTTGAGTAACTGAATCAATTCTCTGGAAAGCTGTTGATTGGCAGCTACGCCCCTTGCACCCAGCATATATTTGCAGTTGGCCGAAGATGACAAACCAATCTTATTAAGCTTGGGGTGGGGGGGGGGGATTACAAAATTGAGTACAATTTTGACATTAGGGCATTAAGCTGTTGATGCCAACAGGAGTTGCATGCGTATATTTGCACTGAACCATGCGTACAGTTTATTTGACTTGATGCATCTGTTTAGCTGTCTCCTTTCTTTATTTCTTAATTTCCATTTGGTGTGGCACTTTTACTTGAAGAAAACATGGGCATTTGCTGTCACAAAATTATATTTGTTTTAGGGAAGGTAAGACTATGCATTACCCAGTTGTTCTTACCTGAACGGCCAGATGCTTCATTTATAATTGTGTTGTATGAAATTATATGAGATGGGCATATCATGCATGTTCATTGTGTTTACTTGCCAGGGAGGGGAGCAGGAAACGGAAAGGCCTGGGGCTGTGATTTAAGTTATAAATATGTCGAAATAAATGCAGAATACACGACGTGAAATTACAATCTTTGTGAGGGACGGTCCTTTGGATGGTAATGGAATGCTTTTGGGATGCAACTATGCTTCTGAGGGATCTGTATCACATATTGTAACGTGCCTTTGTTGTACCCAATTTGTTGAACATGCGTTCCTGTTGTAAGTGTAACAATGCATCAAAGAATTTTACGGTACAATAAAGAAGTTGGCTGCTATCTTCAATTCTGGTTAATAATGATAACATGGAAAGGTTAGGCGCACATCCAATAAAGTCTGATTGACTTGCAATATTTGAGAACCATATATGTCGATGCGTGTGCTCGACACGCAGGGATCCTGGGGACCCCCTTTTTGGTTCGGCACAGGGGTGCGGTGTACCGAGGCTTGAGCTAAGGAGAAGAAGAAGGTGGGCAGGCGGGAAAAACAGGCTAAGCACACATAACAAATTGGTTTATATAGGTTCGGGCTGCCTGGAAGCGTAATACCCTACTCCTGTTCTTGTTGTTGATATGGTGGATGAAGAATTACAAGAGTTGGTATGATGATTTTTCTGCGCTATAATCTTACTCTTCTCCCAATCTCTTTTCCTTCTACTTGGATGGAGTACTTCCTTGGGGACGGGGCTGGAGCTGATGACTGGGGTGTGCAAGAGTTACGGATATGGACTTATGACTTTTGGGAGCGAACCTCTTTTACGATGGACTTGAGCCTCCTTTTATAGTACAAGGGGACACCACAGTAGTCCTGAATTTGTTCATTTTACTCCACGTCGTGGAGTGGTTCATGTTCTGTCTTGTCGGGAGTCTACTCCTATACTCGCTCCTGCTGTCACGTCGCGGGAGTTGTTGGGGAAAACGGGCGACGAAGCCGTCGCATTGCTGATGTGGGGGGTGGTCAACCTACCTACTCCGGTGGGACCCGTTTGTCAACAGCTCCCCAACTGGAATAGGGGCGACACAACACTCCCAGCTTCTCATCCTCTCTCTTCTACGCAGCTGTCCAACGCATTAAATGCGACGATGATCGGCTAGGGAGAGGGGCATGGGTAGTCTGACCGCGCGGTCAGCTCGCGGTCACCGGTGAAGACTTTGCTTTCTTTCTGAGCTAGACAAAAGGTGATGATGAGCACTAACAGACGCGCCTCACTTCGCATTAAATGCGATGGGGCAGCGTCTGGCCATTATTCTTACATTAAATGGGGTAGTTGGCGGTTAAGCTCGCCCCTCTCATGGGAGAGGTGCGGGGCAATGTAGCTGAGGTCCGAGTGCTCCCGAACCCTTTCTCTTGGGGAACGACAGCCTCCGGGCAGCCCCGGGGCCAAACCCCCTCGGGGTGGCCACGTGGCCTCCCGTGGCCCGAACCTCGCTGGGCGACCCAAGTATTTTCCTACTGTACGCCAATTGTGCAAATACGTTTCCCCCTTCGTGCATCGTATCCTCAGTATACCCCCGGGCCCATATCACCGACAATATATGTTTCTCATTTCTCTGGAAGAAAATAATCAGTTAAAATCCAAAATTAACTTATTGCTTGTTGATTCACTGCTAAAAATATATTGGTGTGGCATTGAAAAACATTATCAAATTTAGAACAAATGAGAATGTTCTAAAATCTAGATCATGATGCATTGGAAGTGTGTTGATGCCATTAGCTAACAAAATCCATCTCGGTGAATATTTATAAAGAATCCCATCGAAGTGAATATTTGACTTGATAGCCAAAAGATCTGTCTACATTGTCTGTTCTCCAAGAAATTAGTCAAATTACACTCTTTGTATGTAGTTCATGCCTTGCGGTGTCTTCGATGAGCTACAGTCTGGATGAAGGTGAAGAATGGCTAGCCACTAATCCACCAAGACCCTTTAGAGCATCTCCAAGAGAATAACCATGTGGCTCTCCATGTCAAAATTTAGATGTTATGTTAAAAAAAGGTCTAAGAGGCTACCTATTTAACTTGTCATGCTATCTTAATTGCCAAACTTGCTTCTTGGATGACCAAATTTGGATGGTCTTCCTCCATCCCAGCCAGATAGCCATTTATGGGTCCCACAAGACTAGGCCCATCCCCATTGGTAGCAGTGACATGGAGAGAGCCTTATAAATATGTCTCGCTGTCAGTTTGAAGAGTGGAAATAGATAGTCTTTTGGAGTCTGAAAAAAATGGAGTGTCAAATTTATAGATGACTAGCCAAACAAGTATTTGGAGAATGGAGAGTTAGATTTTTTTGACTTCTATTGGAGATGCTTTAGTCGGATGACTAGGCTATATGGATAGCCAATACTCCACTATAGTAGTAGCCAAAATCCAGGGCATCCATCCTCGATGCTACTCTCTTCGTCCCATGAAAAACAAACCTAGGATCGTATGTGACCATTTTATAGTACAATAAATCTAGACAACTCTATGTCTAGATTTGTTGTACTAGAAAACGTTATATTCCATCCTATGTTTGTTTTTTGTGCGATGGAGAGTGTAGGAATAAGGTGGTCCCGCAATTATATGTCATTTCTACCTATAATATAACCCACAATGTATATCGTTTCTTCTTGGCCTCAAGGTGTGTCCCACATAAAAAAATAGACAAATACTCATGTAACCAGGTCATTAAGATATTTTTTTTATATCCTTGTGGCATAACCTTGAGCTTAAGGTGAACCATAGTAATATTCCCTTCTTATATCTTATCCTAGTAAATTGCATGTGCGTTGCAACAAAAAAAAACTACAGCACACATTGAAATAATTAGCATTTGGTTTATGTGACCCGGATCTTTATAGTATAGTATTTGAGAGATTTAGAAGTTTTCGCTAGAGTCAGTGCCTCTCGGGTGACTTGGACCTTTGGTCGCACAAGGAAGGTGGATGGTGGTGGTTGGTGGAGGCACATTCATGACCACCATCTACCACCATTGGAAGCATTTAAAGGAGTATGGATATTGAGCGCCCTGAATTGGCACTTTGCATTGGAGATGCTCTTGAGTATTCGCATATTAGATATGGAATGATTTTAATGAGGAAAATGAAACTTTGATGCATTTTTGGATGGGGTGGGGTTTGATCAGTGTGAAAATGTCACGAGGGTATAAAATGTGTCACAAGCTAGACTAATAATTTATCAGAAACCTTTCTCTTTTTATGTTTTACTTTGACCGCAAGATATTGTGTTATATAAATAAAGTACTGCTACTACTAGACTATTGCAAGCTATAACTATTGTAGACTATTGCATTGGCCTTTTGGAAATCTTATGGATTTTCATTGTTGAATGTGAGTTTGAGGTCATGTTGACGAGTAATTCCTAGTGTTAGATTAAAAATTAAACCGGAGAAAAAACTTGAACCTAGTTAGTAATTCATAGTCTTAATACTTACATCAGAAATTCCCAGTTGGCACTGTCCATGGGAAGTTCTGGGTAGTTCAAATTTGTAGTAATGTCTAATCTGTTGAGGGAGAAGTGTATTTAACTCCCCCACCCTCTTGAGGGTTGTTGTTCCTGAAACTAAGACAGATGTCTGAAAGTCAATAGAGCTCTTCCCGCTCTCTTTCGCGCTCTCTTTTGGCTGAGATAAAAGTTAATGCATGCGAATTAGGCGAGAGTTTGGGAGTTGAAAGCTCTAGGGAGCCTTAGTTCCATTTTTGGACACTTGAGATTGTTACCAAGGCAGTATTATGTCTTGTTTATTACTCTTGGAGGAATGGGATACCCTTCGAGCTGCACATGAAGGCACGTCAAGCGTGCGAGTAAAAAAGGTCGAGCTATTGAAAGGAAGGCTTTGAAGATTGGTGATAAATGATGACGAGACACCCTAAGAGGTTTTGTGCCCGCATGATGGTGCCTGTGAACAAGAAAATCGGGTTTTAAAGTGAAGGCATGGTGGATCATTTTGTAGTGAAGAGGTTGTTTAGAGCCTTCACTCCAACAAACCCTACCTCGGTGAGTTAGATCCAAGAGAACAAGTCCACACGGCTAACTACAAAGTGGTGTGCTAAGTTGGATCATAGCACATGAGCTCATGGAAGAAGAAGCCAATGAAGTTAAGGACCTTACTAGGCATTCATCAAATGCCAAGAAT
This sequence comes from Leersia perrieri, assembly GCA_000325765.3. Taxonomy (NCBI): domain Eukaryota; kingdom Viridiplantae; phylum Streptophyta; class Magnoliopsida; order Poales; family Poaceae; genus Leersia; species Leersia perrieri. Next base: position 8,268,350 of record CM002481.1, on the reverse strand, counting down.
GTTTTTTTGCTTTCAATGCCAATGAAATCTATGTGTTAAAGAAGGCATTGAATAAATTGTTGTCTTTGTGAAGCGGTTCAAGAAATTTCTTAAAGAAGGCTATCTCTAGCAAGAAAAGATAAACAATACCGTTATTAAGGAAAAGTCAATAAAGAAAGTCACTCTATAAGTGTGTTGACTAGAGTCGTTTCATTGTCAATTGTTGAGATAAGAATAAAACAATGATTAGAAGAAGAAGAAGTCATCTACCCACAAGATAAGATGCTCTAGTTAGGCTCAGGCTAGGTAAGAGTGGTAGCTCAATGACGGGTTCGACTCCAATGATGAAGGGTGTCAACCATAACATTTGCGACTAGATCAGTGAAGTCTCTTGTCGACAACCTGAGTGATGGTGATGAAGACAACACATCCACTTGACTCATGGCATAGGGGCACAAGGTTGAATCTCAAAGTTTGTTGATATGATTTCTGATAGTGGCACTGAAAGTGATGACAACGTGCTTAAAAATTAGCATGAAGCGAGGGAAAAAGCTTGTGGATACAATAGAGGACCAAAAAATAATTGATCATTCGTGAGAATGAGAGAACTTTGATCTTGAGAAGCTTCTTGATAAGGAGAAGGTTGAAGAATTTACCCCCTCTATCCCAAAATATAAGGAATCAAGGGCATGTATCCAGATTCATTCCCTCAATCCCTTGTCAGGGATGGAGGGATTACCAAGCAATTAACCTTGGTCAATGACTAGCCCTTAACCTAAATTATCTAACACCATACTTCAAAGGAATTCATGCTTAGTCAAAACCCATAAAGACCTTGTGAGGTACAATTTGAATATTTGTGCACGAGAGTTCGCTGTTACACCCACAAGTGACGTATATGCATGAGGTGGGTCCCACATGTAAGCTATAAAAGGCAACCAACCCTAAAAGTTCACCCGTCTACTTGTTCACCCCTAACGCCGCCCAATACTCCCCTCTACGCCATTGCCGCCACCACTCGTCCCTTCCTTTGCTAGATCGACTTTACTCCACCCAAACCGGGCCCCAAGCGCTCAAATCAACTTCTTTTCCGGCTAGATCGAGTTCCCTATGCCTGGTAGAGAAGCCTATGGAGTGATTCCCGGGAGGGCGAGGGACATGAGGACAAGCCTGACCTCAAAATTGTGTCCGTATTGATTGATTTTCAATGGATATTTAACTCAAGAATTTAACTTCAGAAATTGGTTTTCATATTTCAACGGTCTTTTTCACATAAATCGTCTTACCGGATCCATCGAAAACGTAAACCTTCTCCCGCCTCACCACCAGGCACTAGCCGCGCCTACAAATTATTTCACCCATGGCGACTGCCCCCTGCCGCGGATTTTGCCCAAAAACTCCATCCCGCGCAGGCGGGAATACCAACGCGCAAAAAAATTTCGGGCTCCCAAATCTCCTCATCTCTGATTGGCCGAGCCGCCCCTCCCACGGATCGTGCCCCCACCAACCCCATCCCAGCCGTCCACCCACCTCACAATCCAACCGTCCATCGTCCCCCCACGCGGATCGACGGGGCCACCACCGTGCCCTCCCCAACCGTTTAAATACCAACCCATTCTGCCTCGTCTCGCCACACAACATTTCGCCGCAGTCGCAATCTCGCATTCGAGCAAATCCACCGCAACAGCCACTGCTTAGCTAGCCATGGACGGCACCGGCACCGGAGCGGGAGGGAAGGTGAAGAAGGGAGCCGCCGGGAGGAAGGCCGGAGGGCCGAGGAAGAAGTCGGTGTCGAGGTCCGTCAAGGCCGGGCTCCAGTTCCCCGTCGGCCGTATCGGACGCTACCTCAAGAAGGGCCGCTATGCCCAGCGCGTCGGCACCGGCGCCCCCGTCTACCTCGCCGCCGTCCTCGAATACCTCGCCGCTGAGGTATATATCCATGCTCTCACTTCCCATTTGCATATCTTGATTTGTGAAATTGCGGCCGTGTGGTTTCTAATTTGATGTGTGCGATTGATTTAGGTGCTGGAGCTCGCCGGAAACGCGGCCAGGGACAACAAGAAGAACAGGATCATCCCGCGCCATGTGCTGCTGGCGATCAGGAACGACGAGGAGCTCGGGAAGCTGCTGGCCGGCGTGACCATCGCCCACGGAGGAGTGCTGCCCAACATCAACCCGGTGCTGCTTCCCAAGAAGACGGCAGAGAAGGCCGCCGCCAAGGAGGCCAAGTCGCCAAAGAAGGCCGCCGGCAAGTCCCCCAAGAAGGCATAGACAGTTCTTGACGCCTCGCTGGCGTGTTTAGGCTGGTAGACTGATGTGATGATGGGTGGTTGTTAGTAGTTCCAGTGCTGTTTATCATAGTGGTGTCGTTGAACCTTGTAACCTGTGCTTGCCTGTAGAAGAAGATAAATTTAAGAGATGTTAAATTTTTCTTCAGATCTGTTCCTTTTGTTTATATTTTAGTTTGGCTGTTTAGAATTGTGTCTACGACGCTTCTGTTTCGCGCCTAAAACTTGTTTTTTGCTTACTTTGGGTTGTTGGATCCGATTTGGTGTGTTCTTATACATTTGACTGTTGCTCCTTGTGACGTGCTTGTCTGAACATTTCTTCCAATGTGCTTGTTTCCTTTGGTTTGGCTAGTGAGTTCTGTATTTTGCGTGGTCAGATCAGATCTGGTGAAATCGTTTGAAATTTGGCCGGTGGTACTTGGGTTCGGCGGGTAATTGAAAATCCTAAATCTGGTGATGGGTGTATCTTGGTGTTTGTGCTGTCTCAAATTAGGTGAATCGGATAGAAACTATTGTAGGTGGATGCAGAATTGTGGGTATCTACTTGTGCATCGCGCCGATGAATGTTGAACGGATTGGTTGGAATTTGCATTTTTGGGATGTCAGTTTTGGCGCTCTGGTTTGAATTAGCAGAGGGACATGGGCAGGGAGGGATTTTCATCTGGATGTGGATCTCTTTTGGCAGGCCATCTGCGCCTCAATCCGTCGATTGTAAATCTTTGATCTAACCTAAGCCAAACGGGCAAACAAACTTGTCGCCTCAGTTTCCTTATGAATCAACAATTTCTGCGGTTCATACTAATTGAAAGATCCCACACTATCCATTATTCTTTTCCTTTTTCCCGTCAGGCTATAGTTTTCAAGTCATCCCTAATTTTCATTAAGCCTCATCGTTTTGTTTTTAGCTGTTTGGCATTCTTTGGGATAAAAGAACTAAAGAATGTCAAGTAATTTTCTAGTACTAAGAATCGGTACAAAAATTCTACTGTGAAATCTGTACATATAGCTACCAAATTACTATAGTACTAGACATTTTCTAGTAGAATCTGTACATACAGCCCTGTCGAGATTTTTAGTACTCCTTCCGTTTCAAATGTAAGATGTTTTGACTTTTTTTTGTTATAATGTTTCATCATTTATTTTATTCAAAAAAAATTATGAAACTATCATTTATTTTGTTTGTGACTTACTTTATTATCAAAAATATTTTAAGCATGATTTACTATTTATTATATTTGCACAAAAATTTTAAATAAGACAAATGGTCAAACGTTAAAAATAAAAATTTAAAATATCTTATATTATGAAATGGAGATAATACTAGAAAATACCGCATCTAGTACTAGCTATATTTTAGATGGATTACTAAGGAGTCCTAAAATTTCCTCGCTTAGAAGTGTATAACTTCTAGGGCAGCTTAGGTTTGTTTTTACTGCTGCCACCTTTTATACTAGCGGTCTAAAAGCAAATGTTAAAGAATTTTAAAATTAACTTCTAAAGTTTACTAGAATTTAACTGTAGTTGCTCAAACAAGGAGATATCCATGTATTAACAGAGTAAACAGTTACAAGAACAACTCTGAAAGGAAACAACAGCTGCGACACTACAATAGAAGAAATAGCAAAGGAGAAAATCCTTCCATCCAAAACTGGTTCATCAGATGCACTGATGCACATCAAGATTCAAGATAGAGATGACAGATGACGGCTTTAATATTTTTCAGATCAAATTCATACGATATCTGCCTTAAGAATGGCACAAAAGACAACTGTGGAGTAGGGTTATCTGGGTCCTCGAACATTCCTCACAAATATTACTAATAAACAATCAACGATCAACAGCCCGACGTTTTAAATTCAGTTACAAAAGAGATATATTCAAATTAACCTTCTCCTCATAGCAATGTTCTGGTTCACGACGACTAGTAGTAATATGGCACAGAAAAGCCACAAGGGAGTTAAACTTTGAAAAGCCAAGTACGGAGCCAGTAAAAATGCTACAGTTCCACAACGATGAATATGGAGTTGCATTATTTACTTTTACCTTCTTTTGCGATTTCCACAAAAATTAGTCTTCCGCGTAGGATCTACCAAAAGAGAGGAAATTAGGAGCTCAGGCTTAGAGTAACACCAGTCAAGTAAAAATGAAGGTTGGTCAGTACACATCTAAGTTCAAATATGAATTCCACACATGGTCTCCATTGATCCATTACAAGTTTACAACTAGATGGCTTTTTTCTACTGTCTCAAGAAAGATTAAATGAATGCTCATGATCCCAGAACAGAAATATTTCCCAGTGAAAGAAATATTCCCAGAACAGAAATATTTCCCGATCACAGCCTTGAAAACATTTTTAAAGAATATTTCAATAGAAATTTGAAAAGATAAAAGGAATATAAAATAAAACAAAGATTGCTGCACATGGTTTTCACAGTAAAAAGAAACAAAATGTTGGCTTCACATGGAGTTCCTAGTCAACTAACCGATCTGCAGCAAGATTCTGATTTGGGTTGCATGTCAATCCTATACTCACAGCTTGTGTCTCAATCTCACAGAAGTCAGGAAACTAGTGATCTGCTACCATTTCCATACCTTAACATGCAGTTATGCAAGATTACAAACATGTATGCATTAAATCTTGAAATTAGGTGTATCATTTGAGCAGTAAATCTGTCTTTTTCATCCAGTTCTAGAACAGGATCACATTCACATCACAAAAGTGCCTAGTCTAGTGCAGTTGTTACTAAAGGGTCTAACCAGCAGAGGCAGCAAGACATGGCAACAAAACAGTGGATTTTATCACCTTAGTATGCGATGTAGAACAAGATCTTCCCTTTTAGGCTTTCTAACAAAGCTGGGTCTATATGACCTTTCATCAAAAAGAAAAAAAAGTAGAACAAGATCACATCACAAAATGTGAATCGCAATAACCCTCTGCAGGTTTCAAATTTTTAAGCTAAAGAAGTGTATGTGAACAAGATCACATTCAATTCTGACTAAAAACAACAGGTATACAATATCCAGGATTTCAGAATATTTTATCTGATAAAGGACAATTGACCATCAAAATTTATAAGTTTTCATTGTATTAACACTTTGACACCAGGACACAAACCCTGCAGGTCATAGTCAAAATATAATTAGATGAGCAGAGGAAATACCCTTCCATCCATTGCCTTGACGGCTTTCTCTGCCTCTTCTCGAGATGAATATTTGACAAAACCAAATCCCTTTGGCCTGCTGGTTTGGTTGTCTCTCACCAATCGAGCTACATTTGATAAGAATCACAAGATGACAAAATAGAATGTAACTTGAGTCAATAGAAAGCAACAATAAAGATTTCAAATTGCCCTGTGGTTAAAAGCATGACTACTAATCGATACCTTCCTCAACAGCGCCAAATGGTGCAAAGACATTTTTAAGCTCTTCCTCTGTTGTGTAAAACGATAGCTCTACAAAATCCCAAGATGAACAAATCAATGTTAAAGCTGATTGAGCAATCAGGACAAGATGAAAAAATCAATGTAAAATGATAGCTCGATTGGTGAGAGACAACCATGATAACATACAATGTAGTGATCTATGTGTCTACTAAAGGTCCATGTGAGCTGGTGGGCATCTGCCGGCTCACAGGGTCAACTCAATATATTCTAGTACTATGTTAGAAACAACAGAATCAATCATCTTCTGTACTGCAATCTCCATGAGGTTGACGACAAAGACCATAAACAGCTACTACCTCTGTTTCATAATGTAAGGTTTTGACTTTTTTGTTTGCAATGTTTAACCATTTATTTTATTTTTTGATATACTTTATCATCAAAAGTACTTTAAGCACAACTTATTATGTTTCATATTTGCATAAAAATTTTAAATGGTCAAAGGCTACGAGCAAAAAAGTCAAAACCCTTACATTGTGTAGAGGTAGTATGTTTCTAGGCCGTAATTATCTAGAAAGCATAATCTGGTTAATCCTTCATTGCAACTGAATGAATCACATTATGAAAACACCTGATATTGATCCTCGTCTCACCTTTGGCATGCCTTCAAAGCTATCATGTTTGGAAAAAAAAAATCATTACATCCACCAAACCACCCCAAAATCACAATCGATCACGAAATTGCATACGAAATCACAATCGATCACGAAATTGAATACGAACTGAAGTTTCCGGCATACAAAACATCACAAGCATGTGCATCCTCACAAACACAGATCCAAGCATTTTGCACAGCAAACCACATGGGCATGACAAGGACGACAAATTAGTTGATTTTACTTACTGCTCACAAATATCTCCGTGCTGAAAGACTTGGCTCCCACCACCCGAGAGACCAAACCAGCCAGCTGCCCACCTCGCATCATCATATCCAGAGTCCCCTCCTCAAACCCTAGATCCCCAAAGCGCAATTGCAAAGAGAAAAAAAACACAAGAAGTGAATTAGCCACATCGACAACAATACAACTCCACATCTCTTCAAATCCAAACCGTCCATACTAACCCAGCACGATTTACAAAGCATGCAAGCTTGCAACCACCTACGAGCATCTCCAGCAGTTCCCCGATAAGGTAGAATTGAGGATGCACAATACACCTTTTCGATTATTGGGGAAAATGCTTTGCACTTCGCTATTTACTCTAACTACAATTCTACAAACATAAATTATATGGAAGGGAGAAATTTCTGAAGATAAGAGAACAGACTTCCCTTCTAACGGAAGTACACAAACTAAAATTTTTGAAGCTCACTTGATCCCACTCCCTCAGAAAGTAAAAAACTAATAATTTCTTGCAGACCAAACAATTTACTCCAATGTTCTGTACTTCTATTCAAGACTCGTATAGTCTAAGCTTACAAGAAGCTGAATCAAAGCAATATCCTTTCTCCCTGCACAAATTGAATGAACAATTCCTACTACAATCCCATACACCGACATCGACATTCTTCATCACAAGAATTGAAAACAAAGTGGCACAGCCCGAAGAGGCATTCTGTCGAGCACCTTCAGGGCTGTCCGGAGACAGGAGCAGGTCAGACGAGGTGGTGGCGTGGATGAGCTCTGACCTCCGAGAGGCGGGGAAGGAGCTCAGGCGAGGTCGGAGAGAGACGATTCAGTCGGTAACCATCGAGGCAAGCGGCGGACGGTTGGGCGGTGGAGGTTGGCCAGCGCCAGCGGCGTTGGTCGCACTCGCACCAGACGGCGACGCCGAGCGCGCGGGACGGTGGTGGCGTCGCGGGGGGTTGATTGGCGCAGCGCCGAAACAAAACAGACCGTTGGATGCGGTGTGACATCGCAGAATAATTGGAGGAAATAGAAAAAAGAGAAGAAAATGAGAGAAAAAAGAAAAAGAAAATTCAGCCCATAGAAGGAGCCCGGTCCTGCAGCAGCATGATAATGTAGTTAAAGGCCGAGAACACTGTAGTAAACTAGCCCAGAACTGTAGTGAGCAGGCCTAAAATCTCGTAGCAAACCAGCCAGACCAGTACAGTGTTTCGCTAGTTTTTTTTTTTTTTAAAAAAAGGAAGCCCGCTTGTCTGGTTTTATATATAGAAGGAATAGAAGCTTATGTACATGATGTTGTTACACAGCACAAAGCGACAGTGAAGTTTTGTCTAAGTGGATAATGTCGCGATATCAGTTGCTTCACAAATACACCAAAGATTGATCTCCTCGCATTCTTGCTTATCAGCCTTGGGATGGGATGGTTATCTTCCCCGTTGAAAACCCATCGATTTCGCGCACACCAAATTTCACAGAATCAACAAGAAAATGAACTTCACCCCCCTTGTTTTGGACTTGTTGGTGTGTTGGGTGGCCGTTAGTCACCACTCAAAGAGGGACACGTCCGGATCATAGACTCATAGTGTACATGCCCATCAATGTAGGCTACCGTGGGAGCAGTCCCAGCCCAAAACTATCGGACCACTGGACAGTCGTTTAGAAGACATTGGATGGTCTCTATGTTTCTAAAGCAGAAACGCAGAATTGACATAATTAGTTATTTGGCCATTGGCGACGCTGCAGCTGGTCAGAGGTCCAAAGCCTGTTTTACGTTGCTAACCAAGCGAAATCCTTGCACTTAGATAGCGCCATGACTTTCGAAATGACATTGGCGGCTGCAGAATCAGTCCCAGCCCCCAAAAAAAGTGTTAAAAACGGATTTGGCAGGTCCATTTCCAGCTTATCGACTCCTCCCTATTCACTTTCAAGACTACAAGACCCTCATTTGACTCGATACAGAGCCACACCCATATGACCTGTCTATCTGTTAAATCATCACTAGCAGTCATGCTCTTCCTTTTTTTTCAAATGTTTGTAAAGCGCCGGAGCAAGGAGCCTCAGCAGCCGGTCACCAATTTAGTTAGATTTTCAAATGGAGGCTTTACGACCATTGCCTATTGTCACCCAGGTTGCTGCAGCGAAAATCGACCCATCTCTCTCATCACCTACTAGTGGAGAAGACGTTGCAGATGAGGTTTTGCCACAATCTGCCATGTTTTGTCTTGAGGACAAGTCGATTGGAGGCATCCTTGCGGCTTGTCCATGCATCGCCACTCTGTTGGCTGTTACCTGTACCCTCTCTCTTCATAATGTCTTGTTTTTCGATGATTTTTTTTCTCAACCCAGTGGCGAGGCTAGGGGAAGTTTGAGGGGGTGTACTACCTCATCATATACTCCCTCTCACTGTTATTTAACGTTGGTTAGATCATTTTTAGCTAATCAACGTCAAATATATAAAACTAGAGGGAATGACATGTATAGAATTTATAGGTAATCTTATAGTAGGAAATCTGTTTTTCATCTACCATTAAACATAAGTGCAATTAGCAAAAATAAAAGGTACATACTCAAATTTATATATCTCACATTCTTATACTGATATTGGTAATCACACCACTTGTCCTCATCAGTCATCAGCCTACAACGGGGACCATAATAAAGTTCACCTATTACATATAGAAATATAGTCAAGTTTTTATAAAAAAAAAAGGTTGCAATTTTCCCCCCAAAAAAGAAATTATCAGCACTTGAAAAAATTCTTAGCATCAGAATTTCAAACCCTAACCAGTCAAAAAGGCATGTACCATATAATCTGAACATACTATAAAATATTAACTAAACCATATAATCCAAACCATATCTTTCAAATACAAGAGTTTAAATGAAACCATCAAACTAACAGCTAAAAAATTTGATAGAATAAAAGAGGCAAGGATCTTGCCTGTGACTTGGTGCCCTATTTTTCTTCAAAAGGATGGAGTAGGCGGCTGGAGCCTAGATGCCGGAGGTGGCCGCCAGCGACGGCAATGACGGCGACGGCAGTCGCGGTACCGAAGACGATGATGTGGGAATTGGGGAATCGGACTTCAGATGGAGTCGGCAGCTCGACGCGGCTAGCCGAATCGGCACTGCATGGAGGCAGCGATGAAAAAAAGAAGCAGATGAATCGTCGGTTTGTAGCTTGTGTGTGGCATCGAGAAAAGAAAAGACCAACCTGCTGCTGCTTGCCTGCTTCGTTTGGGCCAGCCCAATGTGTCAATGCGTATGTGCATTTGGAATAGGAATACTACAGCTTGGTTGGCCCTAAGTAGCCACCTGATCTCAAAATATATTTGGGCTGTTTGTTGCTTAGTTTCTGGGTTGAGTGCACCACCAAGTTAGGCCAAAGGGGTGCACATATGGTGGATAATAGATGGCAATAACTAAAACTTTTTTTGGACCCGGGTGCCATGACATCCCCTAACCCACTGGGCCTTGCCCCTGTCTCAACCCCCGAATTTGCATAAAACCAATGTAGTAGTTTCAACACTAATGCTTGGCTATTCACAAATTTCGACCGATTTTTTTTCTTGATTCTACTCGAAATTGTGTAACTCAAGAATTCAACTTCAGACTTTCATATTACATCACTTTTTTCACAAAAATCGTCTTACCGGCTCAATCGTAGACATGAACCTTCTCCCCGCGACCCCGCTCACACAAGCCACGCCTCCAAATTATTTCACCCATGGCACCTGCCACCATGCACGGATTTTGCCCCAAAACTCCATCCCGCGCAGGCGGGAACACCGACGCACAAAAAATTTTCGGGCTCCCAAATCTCCTCGCATCTGATTGGCCGAGCAACCCCTCCCACGGATCGTGCCCCCACCAACCCCATCCCAGCCGTCCATCCTCCTCACGATCCGACCGTCCATCGCCACCTCACGCGGATCGACGGGCCCACCACCCTCCTCTTCCCAACCGTTTCAATACCCCTTCCCATTCCGCCTCCTCTCGCCACCACATTCTCGCCGCAGTCGCAATCTCGCATTTGGGCAAATCCACCACCGCGCTTCGTGTGAGGTAGCAGCAGCAGCCGCTTAGCTAGCCATGGACGGCGCCAGCACCGGAGCGGGAGGGAAGGTGAAGAAGGGAGCCGCCGGGAGGAAGGCCGGAGGTCCGAGGAAGAAGTCGGTGTCGAGGTCCGTCAAGGCCGGGCTCCAGTTCCCCGTCGGCCGTATCGGCCGCTACCTCAAGAAGGGCCGCTACGCCCAGCGCGTCGGCACCGGCGCCCCCGTCTACCTCGCCGCCGTCCTCGAGTACCTCGCCGCTGAGGTAACCTCACTCCGCTCGCTCCCCATTCCTCCGAGTTCACTTGCAGTTGCAGATCTTGATTTGTGAATTTGGGGCATTCCAATTGATTTAGGTGCTGGAGCTCGCCGGGAACGCGGCCAGGGACAACAAGAAGAACAGGATCATCCCGCGGCACGTGCTGCTGGCGATCAGGAACGACGAGGAGCTCGGGAAGCTGCTGGCCGGCGTGACCATCGCACACGGAGGAGTGCTGCCCAACATCAACCCGGTGCTGCTGCCCAAGAAGACGGCGGAGAAGGCTGCCGCCAAGGAGGCCAAGTCGCCCAAGAAGGCCGCCGGCAAGTCCCCCAAGAAGGCATAGACACCACCACTAGGACGCCTTCAGGCTGGTAGACTGATGTGATGATGGATGTTTGTTAGTAGTTCCTGTGCTGTTTATCCATAGTGGTGTCATTGAACCTTGTCACCTGTGCTTGCCTGTTGAAGATAAATTTAAGAGATGTTAAATTTTTCTTCAGATCTCTCTCTTGTTCATTTTGGTTTGGCTGTTTAAGGTCTGATTGAATTGTGTCTACACTGCTGCATGGCGCCTAAATTGTGATTTGCTTACTTCGGGTTTTCAGATCCGATTCGGTGATATATTTTTTAAAACATTTTTTGCTGTTATTAAACTTTGCGACGTGCTTGTCTGTTGAACAAGCGATTAAATTTTTCTTCCAATGTGCTTGTTTTATTTCCTGTGGCTGGTTAGTTCTGAATTTTGGGTGGTCAGATCCGATTTAGTGAAATCGTTTGAAATTTGGTGGGGGGTACTTGGGTTTGGCGGGTAATTGATAAACACCCAAATCTGGTGATGGGTGTATCTTGGTGTTGGCGCCGTCTCAAATTTAGTAGGTGTTTGGAATGGAAACTAGTATTGTAGGAGGATGCAGTATCGTGGGTTCCAAGTTGTGCCTAGTGCGGCCGATTGTTTAAATGGAATTGGGGTCGAATTTGCATTTTTGGGATGTGAGATTTGGCGCTCTGGTTTGAATCAACATAGGGACATGGGCAGGGAGGGAAAAGTTTCATCTGGATTTGGCTGTCATTTGGCGGTTCAGCTGCGCCTGAAGACCTCGATTGCATATCTTGATCTAACCGAAGCCAAACAGGCAAACAAACTTGTCCCCTCAGTTTTCTTATGAACAATTTCTGTGGTTCGTAGTAGTATTTTAAAGATCCCACACTATCCATTTTTGTTTACCTTTTTCTAATCAGGATATCGTTTTCAAGTCAATCCTAATTTTCATTAAGCCTCTAATCATTTTGCTTTTAGCTCTCTGTCATTCTTTGGAATAAAGGAATGTCAAGTAAATTTTGTGGGAATTGGTATAATATTTATTTCATTTATTATTTAATTTATTTTTAAAAGTACTTTAAGCATGACTTATCTATTTTTATATTTGCACTAAATTTTTCAGTAACACGAATATTCAAACATGACAAATGAATAGACAAAATCCAATAATTTCCTCACTTGCCAGGACAGGACACAATCCAGTAGTAGAATTTTTAGAGCAGCTTGGGTTTGTCTTTACGCCTACGGACATGGCACAAAATAACGAAGAATTTCAAATAACAAAGAGACTCTAAATTAATTTTAGAATTAACTTCTAAAGATCACTCCATGGATTGAGAAAGTAAACAAGCAGATATCCATGGATTGACAGAGTAAACAGTGACAAGAACAACTCTGAAAGGAAACAATAGCTCCGACACTACAATAGAAGAAATAGCAAACGATCTAAAGCCATCTTAAACCGGTTCATCAGATGCACATCAAGATTCAAGATAGAGATGACAGATGACGGCTTTAATTACAGTTTTCAGAGCAAATTTATAAAATATCTGCCTTAAGAATGGCACAAAAGACAACTGTGGAGCAGGGGTTATCTGGGTCATCCAACATTCCTCACAAATATAAATAATAAACATTTTTCCAACTATCAACAGTCCGACGTTTAAATTCAGTTACAAAAGAGAGTCAATTTAACCTTCTCATACCAATGTTCTGGTTCACCACTAGTATAATATGGCATAGAAAAGCCAGGAGGCAGTTAAACATTGAAAAGCTGAAGTCTTCTTGTCGGTGACAACTGACCCAGATATCAACCCAAGTACGAAGCCAATAAAAATGCTACAGTCCACAACGATGGATACAAGCTGCATTATTTACTTTTACCTTCTTTTGCAATTTCCACAAAAATTAGTCTTCCGCGTAGGATCTACCAAAAGAGAGAAAATTAGGAGTTTATGCTTAGATAGAGTAACACCAGTCAAGTAAAAATATAGGTTGGTCAGTACACATCTTAATTCAGATATGAATTCCACACATCTCCCTTGATCCATTATCCACTCCGTCTCAAGAAATATCAAATGAATGCTCATGATCCCATAACAGAAATATTAATATTTCCCAGTGAAAGAACAGTGGAATGTCAATATGCTAGCAAGATGTATCCAATCACAACCTTGAAAACATTTCTAAAGAAAATATTTCAACAGCAATTTAAAAAGATAAAAGGAATATAAAATAAAACAAAGATTGCTGCACATGGTTTTCACAGTAAAAAGAAAGAAAAAGTTGGCTTCACATGGATTTCCTAGTAAACTAGCCGATCTGCAGCAAGATTCTAATTTGGGTTGCATGTCAATCCTATAATCCCTGCTTGTCTCAATCATACACAAGTCAGGAAACTAGTGATATGCTACAATTTCCATATCATAACATGCAGCTATACCAATATTACATACACATGCATTGAATCTTGAAATTAGATGTATCATTTGAGCAGTAAATCTGTCTTTTCCAGGAGGGCAGCAAGACATGGTAACAAAATAATGGATTTTATCACCTTAGTATGCGACGTACTACTAGAACAAGATCAAATCACAAAATGTGAATCATGGTAACCCTCTGCAGGCTTCAGAATTTTAAGCTAAATAAGTGTATGTGTTGTGTATATACCTTCAATTCTGACTAAAAACAACAGGTATACAATACTCAGGATTTCAGAGTATCTTATTCAATAAAGGACAATCGACCATCAAAATTTATAAGATTTTCATTGTATTGACAGTTTGGCACCAGCGCACAAACTCTGCAGGTCATAGTCAAGATAATAGATGAGCAGAGCAAATACCCTTCCATCCATTGACTTGACAGCTTTCTCTGCCTCTGTTTGGGATGAATATTTGACAAAACCAAATCCTTTTGGCCTTCCAGTTTGGTTGTCGCTCACCAATCGAACTACATTTGATAAGATATACACAAAGAATGAAAAATGAATGTTGACTAAAAGCAACAAAGATCTCCAATTAATCTATGGTGAAAAGGTGATTACTGACTAGTACCTTCCTCAATGGTGCCACATGGTGAGAAGACATTTCTAAGTTCTTCCTCTGTTGTGTAAAACGATAGCCCTACAAATATTAAAATGAGTGAATCAATGTTAAAGCTGCATGAGCAAGCAACATCAAGACATGATTGGAGAACATGTGAACAATCCCCTAAGAACATTACTTGAATAGTTTTAGTGTCCATAAATACTCATATTAGAAATCTACAAAAAATCTCCCACGTTCCATGTAAACGGGTTTGGTGTCTCACAAGTCACAGCCTCAACAGATTCTAGACCATACTATCACCCAGAGAGTCAATCAGCTTGCTGTCAAACTCCATGAGCTATCAGAAGATTATATAGCTAATTACATTTATATGCGGTACTAATCCGATAGAAAGCACCTGCTGATCGATCATTTTGATGCAACTTGCAATCCGAAGGAATCATATTCTCGAAGCACCACCCACTAGCACGTCTATCGTACATGGAAAAAAGAAGGGCCAACGGCCTTAATGCATTTCATCCACAAAACCCCCAAAATCACAGCCGATCAGGAAACTGCATAGGAACTAAAAAATTCCAGGCACAACAGATTATCACAAGCACACGCTCACAGATTAAAACATTTATCACAGCGACCTACATAACTGCGAAGAGAACAAAGAATTGCACGGGGATTTACTTACTGCTCACAAATACCTCCGTGCTGAAAGACTTGGCTCCCACCACCCGAGAGGCCAAACCGGCCAGCCGCCCACATCGCAGCATCATATCCACAACCACAATCCCCCTCAAACCCTAGATTCGCAAATCGCAATCGCAAAGAGAGGAAAACACAATAAGCACCGACAATAATACCACTTCACGTGTGTTACTTAAAATCCAAGCCGTTCATTATGACCCGGCACGATTACAAAGCAGGCAAAGCTTGCAAACTACCTAAACAATATCCAAATCCTTCTCGAGCACAAGAGAGGGGGGTTCTCGAGCACAAGAGAGGGGGGAAGGAGAGGAGAAGCACGGCGACGAAGCCCTAGTTGCTGGTGAACTTGGTGACGGCCTTGGTGCCCTCGGAGACGGCGTGCTTGGCGAGCTCGCCGGGGAGGACGAGGCGGACGGAGGTCTGGATCTCGCGGGAGGTGATGGTGGGCTTCTTGTTGTAGCGGGCGAGCTTGGAGGCCTCGCCTGCGAGCTTCTCGAAGATGTCGTTGATGAAGGAGTTCATGATGGACATGGCCTTGGATGAGATGCCGATGTCCGGGTGCACCTGCTTCAGCACCTTGAAGATGTAGATCTTGTACGTCTCCACGCTCTTCTTCGCCTTCTTCCTCCCCTTCTTGTCGCCGCCGCCTTCCTTGGACGACGACTTCGACGCCGGCAGCCGCTTCTCCGCCTTCGGCTTCTTCCCCGCCGGCGCCTTCTCCGCCGACTTCTCCTCTCCGGCTGCCGGCTTCTTCTCCGCCGGCTTCTTCTCGGCCTTGGGCGCCATCGGAGCTAGCTCTCGCGGGATTGGGGAATCAAATGGAAGAGGAGCAGATTCGTTGTTGAGGAGGAGGAGCTTCGCGTGGAGCTCAAGCGAGGGGGAGAGGCCTATTAATATAGAAGAGCATGGTGCGATGCGATTGGTCGAGACGGGTGGCGAGAGGATCGATGAGGTGGCATCCCTACTATCCGTCGGATACAGAGCAGGTGGAGCGAACGCTCAGGATGCGAGCTAATGGGTCCTTTAGGCTTTTGTAAGGCCCAATAGAGACGGGATAATGGGCCAAACTATCGCGGTTAGGGTTTACTGGGCTTTTCTAGGGCCCACGAAGTCACCGTGATATCAGAGGAGAATTTAGTGGCAGCGATGGAGCGGCGTCGTCGTGTGGCCTTGGTTGCTTCGGAATCCCACCACCCAACGCCCGTTCGGATTAGATAGCCGATAGCTCGCTCGTTTCCCCCCTTTCCTCACCATCCAAACCTCGTCTCGCCGCCGCCGCCGCCGTCGCCGCCGCTGACGCAGCTGCTGCTCCCTTCCTAATCCTACCTCGAATTCTTCCATGGCGACGACGGCTATGATGGCTGCGGCCACCACCTCGTGCTCCCCGCGCCGCGCGCCGGCGGTCCTCAGGCCCGTGGCGTCTTCGTCCCCCGCGCAGCAGCCGCAGAGGCGGCGGCAGCAGTTGAAGCAGCTGCCGGGGCTCCTGGCGACGGCGGCGTCTGCGGCGGCGGCGGCCGCGGTGGTGCCTCTGCCGGCGCTGGCGGTGGAGATGGAGAAGGCGGCGCTGTTCGACTTCAACCTGACGCTGCCGGCGATCGCGATCGAGTTCCTGCTGCTGATGGTGGCGCTGGACAAGCTCTACTTCACGCCGCTGGGGAATTTCATGGACGAGCGCGACGCGAAGATCCGGGCGGAGCTCGGCGGCGTCAAGGACGCGTCGGAGGAGGTGCGGCAGCTGGAGGAGCAGGCCGCCGCCGTCATGAAGGCGGCCCGCGCCGAGATCGCCGCGGCGCTCAACAAGATGAAGAAGGAGACCACCCAGGAGCTGGAGGCGAAGCTCGATGAGGGACGCCGCCGCGTCGAGGCCGAGCTCGTGGAGGCGCTCGCCAACCTCGAGGCGCAGAAGGAGGAGGCCGTCAAGGCGCTTGACGCCCAGATCGCGTCCCTCAGCGACGAGATCGTCAAGAAGGTGCTCCCATCCGCGTGAAGGAATGGATACTTGGCGTTCTTGTCCCCAACCATTTCTCGTAAAGATTTTCTCAGTGTTTATCGATCTGTGTGTGTATACGCTGCTGCTGGGCTGCCGTCGATTGTCGGCGATGGCCTTCCTACGAATGTAATTTCAGTGAACTTTTCGTGATAAAGTATAAATTAATGGTCCTTTCGTAGAAATTGGATTGAAATATGAACTGCTTAAGTGCTTCCCCTTTTCTCCCCAAATGGTGGATGAAAATGAAATGCATCGATGCCCCATTTGCAAAGCAGAATTTACATACGAAGCATCACAAAGCGAACGAGGATTTACCAAATTTTTTCCATGATCTTTCTCCAAAATTCCATTTGTCCTTAAGGATGGATTTGATCCACCATAAAATGGTTTTGAACGGCAATTTGCACATAAAATTTGTGTTGCACAAAACAGAGCTTTTTTTTTTAAACCGTCAAGCGGTGGCTTCATACCTGGTCAGGTCGAACCCGAACCGGCCGAACCCAGCAGATCGACCGGACGGACCGGGAACCCAGCATCCACCGCACCAGAGCTAAGGCGGAGCTAGGGTTTTAGCCGGCGGCCATGGCGCTCTCTTCCTCGCTGCTCCGCCGCCTCACCCGCGGCTCCACCCCCGTGTCCTTATCCTCCTCCGCCTCCTCCGTACTCCGCTCCACCTTCTGCTCCTCGTCCTCATCCGGCCCCTCGCCCACCGCCCAGTCGCCGCTGTCGTCCGTCTTCGGCGACGACACCGAGGTCAGCAACGTGCCGCCGCTCACCACCCCCAAGCTCTTCATCAGCGGTAACTCCCTAGCTCCCCTCCCTCACTGTTTCACAGCAAACCTTCTTTTTTTTTCTCCATATAAGATGGCTACTACTCCTATTTGTTTTTTGTTTTTTTTTTTTTGATCTCGCTACTACTCCTATTTGTTAGTAGTATGTTGTATGCTTTATGGGTAGAAGATGACTCGTTGAGCCCAATTTCGCGGTATAAAGCAGGGTGGTTTTGTGTGCTATGTTGTGATGGTATGATGTTTTATGCTTAATCAGTGCTACTAATGCATTTGTTGTTCTGTTGTGTGTCAATCAATATCTTTGCCCGTATGCTTATATGAACAACTGAACCTTCACTGACAGGCAATACTGTTGATTTTGTCTTGTCAACTTTCTTGAGGAAGATGTCATTTCCTGCGCCCTCAATTCCATTTAACATTTCTATACTTGTTGGTTGTACTCTATCGTTGTGTATTATTACTACTGTATTTTTTAGGCAAATTATTATCTACATTATGTATTTATATCAGACCTTTTCCCCCCTCGACAATTATACACTTCAAACCTATGTTGTGCTGTTTTTGACTGCATTTTCATATATGCCTAATGTGATTCAACGCAGGCCTTTCAAGGTTAACCACGGATGAGAAGCTTAAAAATGCATTTGCTCCCTTTGGTCAGCTACTTGAAGGTACAAAGCTCGATTCAAGTAGTAATGTTTTGACCATTGGCAGCTCTCCTCACAACTCATATGCGTCTGTTTTTTTAATTTTTTTGGTATCATGTAGCAAAAGTCATAACAGATAGAATTTCTGGAAGATCCAAGGGCTTTGGTTTTGTTAGATATGCAACTTTAGAAGAAGCTGAGAATGCTCGGCAGGAGATGAACGCAAAGTTTCTGGATGGATGGGTTATTTTTGTTGATCCTGCTAAACCAAGGCAGCAGAAGCCTGCTCCTCATCTGGACACTGATTCATCACACCTTGGTTTCACGACAAACAAAACCGTAGGATGGTGTGGTTAGTCACATAGCAGTATAGCACGGGCGATACGCACTTCGGTGCTATAGCTCAAAAACTTCGATACATGTTTCCTGCCTCATAACATTTTGTAGACACCTAAAAAATTCAATTTGATAGTATGATGTCATTCATACGGATTATGTGTAATGCCGTACTGTTAGTTTGACATTCGTTGGATCGTTGATTCTTTGCCACCAGAGTTTACATATCGGGACGCTGCCGTGCTCTCTCCATTGGTTGGTTACCATAGCTTAATTTGCTGCAATGGCAGAATAGTAATGCCTAATAAGCAATTGAAATTATATATTCAGAAAGAGTAAGGAATCGAGAGCAATTGACATCACATCTAATATAATAGCTGGGAACATGTGTGGCAAATGATGTACATCACACACGCAACCCAGTCCGCGGAGTACATAATGTCAGAAACGCTTCTATTCTTACAGGTTATGCTTCAGCTTCGAACCATCCGATCGACGTTAATCTACAAAACTTATCTTCTTTGGATTTTTTTTTTGTTGAGCACTAGCTAAAAAATCTACTGAGATACCTGTACCCTCTAAATATGTTGAGCCTTGAATCATCTACTAAAAAGATGGCAGGCTACAAAAATTGTTCAGTTGGCTCTCCAAAGGTAAAGTTCTATCCTAAAAACGACGGGATCAGTCTTCTCAAGCAAGTGATTTCTGCACCAAGCTTAGGTTCTCAAACATCACCAGGGGATGTTCCACCAGCATAGAATGTTTCTGTCAACAAGTACAGCATCAAATAGCGCAATCTCAGTGGTGTTATTGGACGGTAAATATTTACAGCAACCGCAGGAAATGCAAACATACAAGAAGAGGATAGATACATCATTACCTGTTCATCCGACAAAATAGTGTACCCAAGTTTGTTAGACCAGATCGGTGCCATTTCAGGATCAACAGGTGCCGTAAGAAGACGGACATTCCAGGCCTTTAAATGTGCCTCGATTAGACTTAGGAGAAGCAAAAAATAACCCTGCAGAGAGACAAATTTAGCATTTTGCTTTGCTAATTGCTATGCCATCCTAGTATTACTAGTACTAGATGTGTCATATCTATCCGAAAATACTTATAATGGTGGACGCGGGGAGTAACATGCAACGCTGCAATGCCTTTATTACTTTAAGTAGGCCATAGGGAAAAAAAAAAGCTTAAAAAATCTGATCTGTTACCACCTGCAGCTCCACCCCTAACAGTTGCGCTTTAAGAATTGTGCAATTTAATTTTTGGCAGAGCAATAGACACACTTCTCAAATAATGCTATGATATGTACTCCAATATTTTAAAATAAAAACTGAAAGGAACAAAACGATCAGATTTGAAAGGTAACTTTTTTATCCATTTGAAATATGCAAAACTAGATTTATGTCAGATAAATAACCGACTTCATTATGGACTATACATTTTACATTTATTCCCACCTTCTTTCTGCACTCATTACGCGTAGCAATAAGGACAAGTTCTGCAACTTCTTCTGCACGAACTTTCAGAATTGCAGCTGACACAACAAGAGTACTGCAAATACAGCAGGGGATGAAAAGTATGAGAACAACCAAACGATATGCAAAATAAAAACATTAAATTGTTTTTGTATAACAAAAATAATCAGTTAGAACCATTAATAGATTGCACGTGATTTCTTTTGGGCGTGTGGTGTTGAACCTGTTGGTTGTGCAGTGAGTGTGCTTTGTTATGCGTGTGGGTGGGGAATACACTATGTAAAGATTTTAGACATAACAGAAACATTTTGTTACATTCAGAACAATGAGCATGGAATGCTATAACAACAATGTGCTACATCAGAGATGCATTACCTTGTAGTTAAAACTGCACAATAGATTCCACGAAAATCCTTCTCTCCTGTGGTATCCTTGCTGCAATCGTTGAAGCTTAAATTAGTTAAGTTCAATAGACAAACAAAAAAAGGTGATTGATGATGATTGATGTGGTCATTCACTTGTCAGTTAAGAGTAAGAAAAATAAGTAAGAACTTACGATTTAACCATATCTTGTATGACATCAATGTCCTGGGCAGCTGTTTCGGCAAATGCATCCTATAGATACAGATGAAATGAGACTTTTGTAGCCCATAAGTCATTGGCATATGAAGGCATATTTGATTATAGACAAATCAGAGTTTTCAAAATGACAACCAGAAGCGCCACATAAAAGAACTTACTTTGAAGATCTCAATGACCTGATGCATGTACTGTTGCACATTGTTCCTTGTATTCATTCCACTTAAAAGTTGCCAACAAATGCTAGATCTTGTCTGTCTGAGAAAGGCAATCTCTTCCCTCTTTTTCAATCCTTCGTGTAAAGAAGAACGTAGCATCTGGCATTTTTCACAGCACATGAAGTTGAATTGCATGAATTCTTCCAAAACTTTCAGAGGTGCCTGAAATGTGCAACAACACAACAAGGCAACGACGTCTTATCACAAATCGAAATGATAAGTCTTCTTCCACCGCATGCAAAGGAAAAAGGCAAACATACCTTTTGTTTTTGAGGTCCTTTGTTGTAGCACTTAACATGGCATGCTCTCTCGCACTGTACATAAGAATAGGTGCAGTTTCAAGGTGGCAATCTTTTTCTCTCTTTGAATATTAGAAAGCATCCATCTAACTACCAAAGGCAACGTGTTGTGAGAAAAAAAGCACTAAGCAGAATAATACCTGGTTACAGAAGACAATCATGTCAACACTGATAACTCCAAGCACCGTACGGGAATCTCTGTCAAAATTTAAGGGTGTAGAGTCACATATAAATGAACTCACATTATCTTGTAAGTACACATTTTTATTCGTACCTACACATATAACAACTCTCAACTTGAAGTACTCTTTCTTGTAGTGTTCGCTTCAAGGGAACAATAATAGGTCTACTAGTGGTTGCAGACTCTTTGCCAGAACCTGTGATAACAATGGAAACAATTGGCACACTAGGGTAAGACCTCAATTATTTACTGACTCAAACATGGTATATATGGATCTTAAAGGAAGCAAAACAAGGCATGCTGTATGCCTGTTCTTATATCTGTTATGCACAGAACCAATGCATACTTACGCTGCACAATAGCACAGAATATTCTAGTATTTGTTTTTTAAAAAAAAGTGTGCCGTACATATCTACAGGAGACAGTTCACATTTCAAACATGCGGTGCAGACGAGGAATTGCATACACATATCTATAGATGAGCACCATTAGATGCGTGCAAGTAAAAAGCGACAAAGACAGGAGACAGATCCACCATGTATTCAACTTATACAACCCTACAGCTTTGTGCTGGCCCATGCCCCCAGAGTTATGGGTCGATTAAGGATTTAATCCACCAAACACCTCTGGGGTAAAACCGTACAAGGTGTAGGTTGTGCTGGCCCATGCCCCCAGAGTTATGGGTCGACCGTACAAGGTGTAGGCAACCCATGGCTTGAAGACAGGCAGACATAAATATTGCACCATCTTTCACTTCTTTACTTCCCATAAAACAAGGAGATGGAAATTGGAAAGAGAGATAGACAATACAAGTTTTCCACTTCAAAGGACTGGTTCCAACAGAAACAAACTGTTCTCTTCTTAGAATGAGCAGGCCGCCCTGTGCCGAATTACCCTAACTTCTGCATAGCTTCAGCTAACAGGCAACAAATCACAAAACTCTCAGAATGGAGTTGCTTTTTACCCCAGACATATTTTATTATTTCAGCATTAATACCTTCGGCTATAGGTTTTTACGATTATATGTGGAGTAATAATACATGTAGAGCCTAGAGAATATATAATGATTTGCTGATATAATCTTGGCACATAAGAGAAAACATGAAAGTTTTCTTAAAAAAAATGGGAAAAGACAAAGGAGGCGGGGTACAAAAAGGAAATTCTAAGCCATGTTAATGGTGAAAAAGTTAAGCTGCTCCAACAAGATTTGCATGCATTGCAGTGATAGTATACATATAATCTATCTAATGCCAACTTTCAGCCCTTGGTAAGATAGTGAAGTGATTCTTCAGCTGCCACAATCTCAGTGCAAAAAGTTGACTACTGTGCCATTGCCCCCATGCTGAAGCATTTCTATGCTATTTCAGATATAAACCTTGTGATCCTATAATAGTCCAATGCCTCAAGTTGTATCAAGAAATCTAAGGCTAAAATTACATGCAAAAGGATTGTTCTTCCTTCAATTTCTGTCTCTTATGTAAATTTAGATGCAAAGCTTAACCATATAATAGTCGAATAAGCAACAGAAGATTAATTACTCACGCACATCCAACAATAGAGATAAAATCATCTTCTGAATATTCCCCAGCAATCTTGCTATTTAAAATATATTTATTTTTTCACTCTTTACTTGACAAAATATCATCTCATTCATTGCCTAAAGAAAATGAGTAGTTACATCACGAACTAAATCAAGTAGAATTGTACAATTTTCATCTCAGCTGCCCATTAAAAAGCATGAGCTCTATTTTAAGTTCATGCAGTAGTTCACCCAATGGCTCAAGTTTTACATTTTTACTAGAATGGTGGGCAACATTACACATAGTTTATTGTATACTCTTATATGAACTCAAGAGACCTGCAATTATTTTTGTTAAACTACTCCAGACAGATCTCCTGGCTCTGCCACCATATTTTTGGTGTATGTACCATCCTCTAAAGCTAAAGATATATCAGACAGGTGGATGTTAAGCTCATAATGTAAAGATTTCACCTAGGATATTGGAGCAAACTAGCTCTTAACTCTTTGCTCCTAGTCTAAAGTCAACTAAGGAGACAATGAATCATCAAGAGATCAAATGTAGACAAAAGCATGATAATCTTCCCTCTAAATGTGGTGAACTGATAAAGCCATGTTCACAAAATGCTTTCTATAAAAGAAAAGCGTGAGCCTCATCCCTTAAAAAAAACTGATAATGCCATTATTGCAGTAGATTAAACAAGGAAACATGAAGACACTATGGGCCTGTTTGGTACAGCTCCAGCTCTGGCTCCGCCACTTCTAAAGCTGGAGCCCGACCAAACGATTTTAGCTCCACAAAAAATATGAGCGGAGCGGGTGGAGTGATCTCAAAAAATGAACTAGAAAGTTGGAGGTGGGTTTAGGCCGCTCCACAACTCCACTCCATCCTTCACTCCTGAAGTTATTTTTAAGATTTGGAGCTCTGCCAAACAGGGCCTACAGACATATCCCCAAATATTCACAAAGAACCTGCTGAACAATTCTAAAGAGATCATGGTTATTGATTTATTGTGTTGATACCCCTCAAAATGTAATATTTAAAATAATGAAAGCATAAGGGCACCCTGCCACTGGGATGAAATAAACAGAAAACTGAAAGACCCATTAAGTTACCTGAAGTAAGAGTAGGGAGTTCATTGATCGTGGAAGAGACAGCACTGCTCATTGCGTTTGAACTTAAACCATCCTGCAGTTTCAGTGCCAGCGCATGAAGTGATATCCCCTCTGAATTATAAATGCTGCGGTACCTGAAACCACAATTATCCTCCATTTAAGTGAACAAAACAAAAAGATCCTTTTGAATCAAAAATATTACTAATGCCTTTATATGTAATGATGGTGCTTACGGTTGTCGTCTTTTCCCCATTCCAACATGATTTTCAAATTGTGAAGGAGTAAACTGGACACAAAAGAGGACAACCAAAATAAATAAATAAATAAATAAATAACAGGATTTAGCCCTTGACCAAAAAAAAAAGGCTTAAAACCAAACTTTAATAATTTCTAAGTTTGGGACAGATACCTCTTTACTGCAACAATCACAGATTATGCCTGTCCCCAGTTTATATCCACGCTTTAGAATCTACAAGACAGGGAAGTATGAATGTTTCTGAGAGGTGTTCAAATTTTTGGTGATGGGAAAGGATATACAGTTCATTCAACTATTTAGAGGACCTCTCCATTCTTCAACATGTAATATAACAAAGCAAAGTCTGGGAGGCCCCCCTCCTTGAAAAGCATAGGGTGCAGAGTGTTATCCCTGGAGAAAAGATGAAAGAAAAAGGATTCATGAGGTATGCATCATTTCAGTTAAATGACATGCGAGTACTTAACTTTCACAATTTCTTGCAGCAGGATAACCTAAATGTGACAAATGTCAAGAAATGCTGTAGGTATAAACTTTTACCTCACTTTTGGTTGCCCCAAATCTTTCGAATTTGAGTCAACATTGTGGTCCGGTGGATGATCTTGAATTACTGCAACTGGACTTGGCAAAGGAATTGCAATATTTACGGGATCACACTCTGAAGATGTGGATCTCAATGCTACAGGTCCAGCAGAATTACGTTTTATACCAAAACCTGCGGAGTTCTCACTAGGAGTTTCTTCAGTGCCATTCTTCATGGAAGTGCCTGTAGATAGACCAGATGTCTCTTTGTCAGGGCTTCTACTCAACATTGGAGTCGAAGTTTCAGCGCCTCCTCGTTTGAACTGCCTATCTGAACGCCTCCTGAATGAACTCCAGTTGAGGATTGAACTGGCATTGCTAGTTGAGTCTTTCAAGGAATTCTTCAAAGAGCTATCTGACTCTTGCGAGCTACAAATTGAGTTTTCAAGAATGCTGGAGTTACTCTCTATCTGTTTATAATAACCTAATTTTCTTCATAAAATAAGGTAATTTTCTTGATAAAATAAGGTAGTATACAATATCAAAACGGTAACTAAAGGACTCATGCTTGGGGAGGAGCTTAAATTGCAACCTCATTTATACTGCCACATGTATAGCATTAAGCTGCTGCTACTATGGGGCTTAGAAAACCTATTAAAAAGTTCAAGCCCGAAAACAAATGTTTAAGAACATAACATATAAATCCCCATAATACCAAGGTACACCAATTGGTTTCTGGGCAATCCAAACATTAAGACCCCCTGAAATTTCACGTGCACAGTAATTCACCTTTGAGTTGAACAAGGATTTGAAGGTGCATCACCAAAATCATCCTTTTCCAGTTGAAACGAAGCTAAATGACAAAAAAAAAGGATAGGCCAACAGAAAGATTAGCATCTTGAAGTACACAAAAGCTAGAAAGATGTAGGTACTCAATTGAATACCTTTCCACTTCTCGTATTGAATCATATTTGGAGGAAGACAGATCGCTTTTTCAATCACATCCCCAAGCATATCAAGTTTAGTGTATTTCAGTATTTGTATCACCATATATAAAGAAATTCCGCTGTCCAAGAATATGTGATTATTTTGATTGTTGGACGACTCACCAGAATGCTGTTCAAATTCACTTGCATTCAATATCTGCAATTTGTCAAAAAAAAATCAGATAATATATGGGAAGAGACAAAAATTTCTAGTAATGAAGACAACAGAAAGCTGACATTTCTATATCCACATTCTAAGCAGCCACAGGAATATCCCTGTCCATTTATTCTCCCAATCCTCTCAACCTAAGAATCATCAAAAGAAACATATTTTTCTTCAGTTCAATCAAACGTAGGTTTCCAGTGAGATTCAACAGTGCAACTACTATTTTACTGCCTGAAGGAACTAAACGGACCTTATTGTTCTTGTAGGTTACCCTGAAGCCTTCAAGAAGGCCAGTGGACAGCAATCCCCTCACATCTTTAAGTATGCTCTCTGGCCGATACTTGGTTTCCGTCACCCGCACCCTAACAGGAGTGGTCACTGATAGACTACTATCCCAAGGTTGCTCAAGAGCTGTATTCCTTGTCTGTTCCGCATCAGGCATTGCAAAGTCATTGGCTGCTGTAATCTCCACTTTAACAGCAGAGGTAGTTGACAGAGCAATATCCCTAGGTTGCAAAAGATCTGCATTCCTCGTCTCCTTCGCATCAGCCATTGCATAGTCTTTGCCTGCTGTTACTGGCACTTTAACAGTAGTGGTTGTTGGAATACCTCTATTCCTAGGTCGCTCAACAGCTGCATTCCCCATCTCTTCTACATCAGGCATCGCATGGTCACTGCTTGGTGCATTCCCAATCGCCTCTGAAGCAAGCCCTTCAATGCCGTCCATTGCATTTGTTTCGGTCCTTGTGCCACTCGCCCTGTTTAAAAACCAATTGAATTAAACCCGACAAAATCCTTCAACTTAATACTAATTTTACCAATCAACACGTCACAGTTCCTAGATTAGGCAAAATCCAGGAATTCATCCACTCGCTTTAGAATTCATCCCCATAGAATGATAGAAAGCCCCATACACCTTCGCCGTGAAATCACGCCAACGCAGCACTACACAACGATTTCCAGACTGAAAATCAAGCAGCGAGTCGCTCACCTCAAGCCGAGGAGAGACAAACTGGCCTTCTCCTCCTCGGTCAGCAACTCCACGGTCCCCCGCTGCGGTCGGGGCGTCGCGGAGGCCGGGGGCAGCTCCGCAGCCACCACCGAACCCGGCTGATCCCGCGGCGGCGCCTCGTCGGCGGAGGAGGCTGCGGCGGCCGCCGCGGCGAGCACCGTCATGGGAACCCCCGCGGCCATCCGGAACTCCTCGGCGAATTTCTCGGCGGGCACCTCCCTGAGCGCGTGGAAGAGCTTGTAGAGCGAGCGGCCGTTGCGGAGGAAGATGTGGCCGTTCTGGTTGTTCGTCGTCACCCCCGCGTGCTTCTCGAACTGCAGCGCCGCTAGCACCTTCCCCCCACACCGGAGAAGAAGAAGAAGAAGGTGAGAACAAAAAAAACCACCTCGCTGCTCCGCGCAAAAAAACCGGGAAGGGAGGCAAAAAAAAACCGGGATCTCACCTTGCCGCGGTAGCCGCAGCGCGCCTCGGGCGGGCAGGCGCAGGCGTAGCCGCCGGCGGCGACCGTCCCCTCGAGCGTCACCTGCGCGTGCGCGGGGAGTGGAGGTTATTTCAGCGAGCGAGAGAGAAAAAGTGAGACAAGAAAAAAAAACCAGCGAGAGCGAGGAGGAAACGCGGCGGCGGCCGGGCGAGCGGGGAAGGGAGCGCGTGGGCTTAGCTCGATCCGCGCCGCGCCACGCCGAGCCGGGTAGGAGGGTGGGTCCCACCCGGAAGTGGGCCGTGGATGGGCCGGCCGGCCGGCCGGCCGCCTGCCTGACTGCTGGTACTCACGTTTTTCTTCTGGAAGCGATACGTGACGGGGACGCCCTGCAGGAACGGGAAGAGATCGTTCACGGTGGTGATCTTGAACGGTAACGCCGCCGTGCTCGCCGGCTGCTGCCGCTGCTGCGGTGGCGAGGGGGGCTTCATCTTGGCGTTATTGCCTGGCGATTGATTAGCGGTGGACTATGATGGTAGCGAGACGTCGGCGTCGGGGGAGTCTCGGATTAGAGAAAGGCTCACGGCGGCGGAGAGAGGGACGCCGTAACGCTCCTTCCTTTACGAGGAAAAATAATAAGACACCACGATGATCGGATAGACTTAGACTGGCTGTGCATCGGTGCATCCCACAAATCTCCTCGTATTGGAGTAACAAACTTTCCGGGTCGTGGTGCAGCGCAGGTAACATAGGGGGATTCGCACGTGGAGTCGTGTGGAGTGTGGACACCCCCGTAGGCCCAGCCCATCTGTATGAAAATGGAAAGGTTGCACAACCAAGCCGATAGCTGTCTAGCAGCCCAGCAGGCCCATTTCAGCATTTTTCTGTGGATTGATGGCTCGAACATTAGAATAGAGGATCGTGGTCCTCTACAGTATTTTTTTATAAGCCTCACTGAGTTTAATTTGTAATATTAAACTTATACATAGACACACCCTTCACACACACCTAACACCACACTCACACATTTATACGTAAGCTAAATCTTATCCCTACACTCATATTCACATGCCTGCCTTGAATAGATGGTCTCGGGTCGAAATTCGTTTCGAAGAGATTTGAACCTACGACCTCCTATTGAGACCTGGTGCTACTGAGGATCTGGTGACCAACTGGTCCCAGACCCGTTCGCGTGGTCCTCTACAGTTAGTGCAGAGCTGGGTCACTGACATGACGAGTCCACACTTCAGTGGAAGAGTTCATTTGCAGTCGTAGAGGATTAACCTCTAGAATAGCAAATGAAGAAAGTCATACGACCAATATTCGTTGCATTTTTTCAACCTGATTAGCTGACAAATTAAGTTAGTCATTGCAAGTTTTTACAACCAGTGTTCGTAGCATTTATCGCCTTCAATGTCGAGCTTTTGTTTGCTAAATACTCAGACCTATAATAGTGGCTAGATGTGGTTCCTTGGAAATTAGATAGCTCAAATTTGCATAAACAGCATTGCAGCAGATCTTCAATAGGAGAAACACAAAAGGCCCAATACTATATGATCTATCGCCCAGAAAGAAAAATGATGGTTCCATACATACCAAGTTGGTTCACGCAAGGTGAATGTTTGGTTCAAAACCTAATCTTGACAGGCATAATAGCGATCTAATCAGAAAAACCTAAATATATCTCCTCATAGGGAAAATACAGTTACCAGTACTAGAGCTATTTTAGGCCAGACATGTACATTCTTTTTCATTATTAAAAAGCAGTAGATCTCTATCTATTCTAAAAGCACAAGAACTCAAAATGTTCAACCTTGTGCGCTAGTATGTGTTTTCGAGATACCTAGATTACTCTGGCTTTGTTTTTTTAGGGCGGGCTTTGTATTAATTAGTAGAGGAAAAACTATATAGAACCCCTGGAGGTAGGAGAAAAGGAAAAAAAAAAAAGGCGATACTTGGGACCTAAAAACGTCGGCGCCCAGCTCCTAGGCTACGTTGTTAGCCACGCCATATGGCGTGCACCCGCTAAATCCCATTGTTGCTTCTCTTCCATGACTCAATGTGCTACCTCTACCTGCTCCACCTGTAACTCTTCCTCTGTGTTTGTTGCCCACCATTTTAAGGCACTAGTATAGTGCTTTAGATGATAAAATAAATTATCGAGATATCATACCGATCAGTGGATGCTACATGAACGTACGGAGTTGGAAGAACAACATATGAATATATCGTCATTAAAAGAACAGATAGTGAATATAGTAACCAAAACAAACCACATTTGTAGTGCAATCAGCTTTTAGAAAACATTGCCGCAATAAGTGAAAATCAAAAAAAGAACTCCAAGGACAGAAGACAAGTAGATTAATTAGATGAAAGCGGTAGGTACAATGAAATACTACATCATGAGCATGCACATAATGGATAGAGCCTGATGCCATCAGTCAGGCTTTCCATTGCATTCCATAGAAGCATGCAGGCTGTTGATCAACACCTGTAGACTTCTTGCATATCATTAGCTTGCAAAACACCAAGCTACAAGCAGACAATGTCAATATAACACAATGAAACTTTATAGCGGCGGGCAAACAATAGTCAGTGGGGACTTGGGAGTAGCAAACTCCATATTGTAAGCTCCCCCAACTCAACTAATAAGCACCAACCAGGGTGAAGGGCATGGAGAGTAACTCCACGTCAAGAACGCAACTATATTCAATTTGCACGGCCCCTGATCACATCGATGTCCATCTCAGTAGGATCGGTTGCCTGCAACTCCACCTGGATACCATCAAGCTCCCTCTTGAACCTGTCCTTGGAGCTCGCATACAGCATCTTGCTCCGAATCTTTGCGGTGTCCGGGGACCTTAACATGAGCACATCATTGAAAACAACAAATTACAAGGCGATCGATATAAATACATTCATTATTTCATTGTGACAACAAATCAGTTTGTGAACAATGGAAATCTGGAAATGCAATATACCACGCGATGAAGAAGATCTTGCTCTTCTGGCAGTTCTCCGAGGTGATGAAGTCGAAGTCGTAGATGCAGTATCTGCACTCGTTCGCGGGGAGGCTGGCGGCGAAGTCCTCGTAGGTGAGGTTAGGCTCGCCGAGCTTCTCGACGACCGCCTGCTTCAGCTTCTCCTCGATCTTGAACACGATGAAGCGATAGGTGCGCTTCGCCTTGAGCTGCAGGAACCTGATCTTGCAGTCGTCGTCCACGGCCATCCCTGACGCCGCGTTAGCCTGCATCCACCACACACACAACACAAAATTTCATACAAACACAAACAGAACAGAGCTTCATACAAAAACAAGCAGAATAGAATTTCATCCAAACACAGGCAGAAGTCAATCCACCGGGAAAAAAAAAAGGGGCGAGGGGGAAGAGAAGATCGGGAGAGGAAGAGCGCGTACCATCTCGGAGAGGGTCGGAATCTCGCGTGCTCGCGGCGGCGGATGAGGAGGAAATGTGGGCAGCCGGGGGGAGAGGGAGAGGCGGCGCGGAGGGGGGATTTTCTTATTCTTCTTCTCTCCGGGAAGGTGTAGTTTTATAGCAGCGCCTTTGTTTGTTGCCCTGTTTTGCGTGGTCACTTGCGTTTCGCGTCGATCTACCACTTGTTTGCTTCCTTCACTTCACCCCTGCGCGGCGCCTGGCGAACGCATCGCCGCGCCTCTTTCTTCCACGGCTCTGTTGCGCACTTTGCTTTTCTTACTTTCTTTTCAACTCTTATATTGTGCATGTAGTGACGTAATTTACGTTACTAAAGGTGCAACCCACGAACACGTATTGCTTTCCGTCTATACCAGCAGTTCTCATCGTTAAGGTTCAGGTTAGTAGACGTCAGTAGGCGTCGTCGTTGACAGCCCGAAGACAGGGATTTCATTCGTAAAATGCAAATCATGCCTTGCTCACAGTTTATAGGAGCAGTTCTAAAGACCAGAGATTCACATATTCAGTTCGATCACCGTTCGTTCCTGAAAGAATGTTTGGCAGTCAGGCAACGGAAAAAAAATATATTCAAGGCTGTCCAGCCAGCTCGGATGAACTACCAACAGGCAACAGCCATGCAAATTCTTTCTGGCCGCCGAAAGTCCCATACAACCAATTTCTGGTGTCGATGCTCGAGCAACAAATAGCAGGCAACTCAACAGATTTAGAAATGAAAGCAACAGTAAAACAGGAACGGAAAGCTGTCCGGCTGAAGAAATGGGATGTCTTAATCATGAGACTGCCAGTCAAGCTTTCTTTCTTTCTTGGAAAGCATTTCGTTAAATCATAAAAAGAAAGCAGCACATGTTTTTTAATAGTTTTCATTCCGTGTTCTTTCTGTGTTTTGCCAACCAGTGAACCGATATAGGGTCTACTCCAAGTTTTTTGAAAGTAACAAAGTAACCATCAGAGCCTTATAATTGGGCCAACACAAGCGACACATAAATGAGCTAATCATATAATGCAAGCGTGCACCACTCATGCATGAATTATTCATCTGGGCACGATGAGCTTGCATTAGCTAGCTGGTCTTGACAAACCAACATACTGTTATTGGAGGAAAGGAGCATGAGTATTTGGCCTCTAACTTGTCAATCAAACTGATTAAAATGGCAAATCGGCAGCACATCTTTCAAACGCTCACAAAGTAATGTCATCACTGATCATTTATTCTCTAAGATACATAACAAGCTCAGTTTAAGAAAACTCACAAGATTTCTACCTAAATCCTAGGCATTATTAAGTTCTATAACAAGCAAGTCCAATAATATAATTCCATAGACTAGAAAAGAAAGAGTAACTATCTAATGAGCATTTCTAAAAACAAATACGGCATATATTTAGCACGGTCAAAAACTTGGATCGGCAGTGAACTCTTAGTTGGCATTTACACCAGCAGAGTCTAGCAGGAAACCAGGGTGTAGTGCCTCTTGATCTTCAGGCTTCGATTTTATTGCTTGGAGCAGTTTGACACACTCCTCTACTTTGGCAGACAACATGTTTGATGAGTAAAGCAGCATGACCACTTCACAATTATCTAGCTCAAGTAACATTCCAGTGATTTTACTGGCAAGATCAGGCTGCAACAAAGAAGGTATATACCAGATTAATAGAAAACTATATCCCTTTTGAATGAAAGAAAAAAGGACACCAAGATAAGGATAAAACTGATGGGAAAAATATATTACATGATGTCTCTCAACCAGCGGATATAGCCTATTCCCAAGCATGTTCTTCTGTTCCTCAGGTGGAGCATCAGCCAGCAAGTTGTTAAAAGCATCATTCATCGATGAAATAGAATCGCCATGATGAATAGCCAATCCATTGGCCATGACATCATTTGGAATGTACTTAGCATGGTTGAATCGCTGCGTATGTTCAAAAGCTAGCATGTTAAACTCGATAAAAAAATGGAACAAAGTCCAATGATCAACATAATCGACAGTCATATAACACACAAGAACATCTCATGAGTACTTAAACTTACAATCAACCATTAAAAGATGTTTGCTAACAGTAAGAGTCTAATGCTGTTGCAGAAAAACTTCTGAAAGCACTAAAAACCGACATAATAAAGTAGACAGCATACCTGTCGTGACATGGACATGATTTCTTTTGTTGGTTGTGCATGTGGTACATAGTTCACAGTGTGGTGAAAATGCATCATATTTCCATTCATCCTCCCCCTGTTGTTTCTGTATTGCCTTGGAGTAGTTGGCATCTACAAATAAAGCAACTAAGATTTTAACAGAAGTTTACTTGAAAAAATATGGAATTTGAGCTAACCAGGACAAGTTCATACAATTGGTGAATGTATTTGCTGGATATTATGTGGCGAAGGGAACATATTATGCCTCCATTCTTGACCGAGACCCATGGGTGGATACATAAATCCTTGTCTTGAAGGACCCTGAGGGAGTTGTGTACTAGGATGGGCAAAGTAGAAATGAGGATATCCGGTGGGTATGACAGGGCTTGCCGCTCCCACCATCGTTGCAAGCTCAGCAAAACGTTGCTCTAGTTTGGCCCTCCTTTCCTCCTTCCTTTCAGCAATAGCAACATACAGTGGTTTGCCATAAAACATTACACCTGGTTAATCCAAGCAAATAAAAAAATGTCATATGATGGGATGTTATATTCATTAATAAGAACGAGCATAAAAATATTTAGTTATTTACCACGCATGCTGCTAACAGCACATTTTGCTTCCTCGGGTGTGCTAAAACATACAAATCCAAATCCCTTGCTAATGCCCTTCTCATCGCGCATAATCTTTGCCGATGTAATGTTTCCAAATTCATTGAAGCGTTCACGGAGAGCACCATCATCAACCTCATCGTTAATATTTTTTATATACACATTTGACCCCTGGAGAAAAGAGAAATAAATTTGTAAATGGAAAATTCAGAAGAGAATAGAGGACAGAGAAAAGAGTTCAAATGGAAGTTACATTGCTCTTGATGATTATTTCATTTCTCTTCTCTTCGCGTAACCGTTGTAGATAGTGTTTCCTTTCATTTTTCTTTTGAGCCCGTGCTACGTACAATGATTTTGATCCTGAAAAATGACACAGACAATTGTATATCAAATTGCATAGGAGTAAACCAGTAAGGTTTCAATGTTCAAGGAAAAATATTCTTTCTACTTTAGTTATTTAATATCAGAGCAAGGAGTATTACCAATTAGCATTCCATGCATGGCTTCCTTTGCCTTTTTGGCATTTTCTGGGTTATGAAAACTTACAAACCCAAAGCCCTTGGATGTCCCATCATCTCTCTTCATTATCTTTACACTAATTATCGAACCATATTGAGAGAACTTTAACTTAATAAGTTCCTCTGTTATGTCGTCATCAAGATTCTTCATATACAGGTTAGTATATTTGTCATCATTATTCGCAGACCGTTCACTCTTCTTAATGAACGTTGCAACATGCCTGCACAATATGATCATCATTGTAAATCATACTGTTGGTAGGATAAACAATAAATAGCCGAGAAAGACAAGAGTGACACTAAAGAAGAAACATACAATTGCCTATCACAAAAAAGGGTGTTGTTAAGATTCTCAATGGATGCATCTGCTGACTCTTGCAATGCAAACTGAACAAATCCATAGCCTCTACTTGTCCCATCCTCATTTCGGGCAACTTTACAAGATAGTATATCTCCAAACTTGGAGAACAATTCTTGAAGACTTGCATTGTCAACTGAATCATTAATATTCTGGACATAATATCGTATCAAATTAGCACTTACATATGACAATACACAGTAATAGGTCAATATACTGTGAGAATATTACTGTTTTTTACCTTAACAAACACATTTCCAACCCCACTTCTCCTGGCATCTGGATCTCGATTAGACCACATTACTCTGATAGGCTTATCCAAAATATGGCTATGATTAAGCATCTCCAAAGCAGTTGCAGCTGTCAAATGTTAACCAACTAGTCAAAATTTTATTAACAGTCGATCACAAGAACATTAAATTAAGTGCTAAATTGTTACAAAGTAGCAGGTGAAAGGCACAAAGAAGTACTCCATCCGTCAAAAATAGATGTCGTTCTAGGTTTAAAATTTGTTACGGAAAACTTATCGTTTTGGAGCACTACTTATCACATCAATCACCTTCAATTCAAAAGGTTTCTCCATTCTACCCCTAACTACCTCGCACTTCCCACTTATGCATCATTTATTAAGGGGCACTATAGTCATTTTATCTTAACCTTAATCTCAACTAAACAACCTAGAACGACAAGTATTTTGGGACAAAGGGAGTAAGTAGATAAGTTGCTTTCAGGCTTTAAGTACAAACAAAGCAAGAACGCAAAATTTTAAAAAAAATATGTCTGCTAAGAGCCAAAATGTGGAGTCACAAAAACCTAACAAAAAGATGAAAAGAAAGAGTTGTTTCAATGTATATAAACATAAAAAATATGGAAGTTCTGCATTTAAGGGCCATATATTGAATGCGCATATAATTTGGTATATTTAGTACACGACTATTTATAGATATAGTCACCAACAAAAAAAATATTACCCATATATCTTCTATTCAACAACAACGAATCATTGTACATCTCACTAGAAAATACAACACTTCAAAACCATAAAGACATGTGTAAGGAGAATATACATATTCAACAGTATCCACCGACTAATCATATTAATAGAGGATAATACATGGATTTTACAGAGCCATATCTAACATCACCACGTCTGTTTCAAATCCCAAGCTTATTTGTTCAAATAGATCACATAAACCGCATATCTTTCTAGTAGAAAAACAGAGAGCAGATCGAACATTAGCTCACACTTTCTTATACTAATAATGGAACCACAATGCTGCAAATTCGGTCTATTTAATCAAAACATTTATAACTTTGACCATTGGTTTTACATTGGAACGAGTTTAGAAAATCTAATGAGGTTAGGATATTACGATAGTACTTTATGAGGCAAAATTACACATACCATTATTTTTTAACTAAGCATTTTATAAGCAAAAAAAAGTTCTAACAATCAATATTGTCTTCAATATAAAATATTCATGACCAAAGTGAATACGCCCTTTGATACCCCCAGCTAGAGACTCTGCATAGCGCAAATGGTAGAGCATGCTGTCCCCTTGCTTGACGTTCCGCGTTCGATACCCTACGATGCGCTCACCCCTCCATTTTTATCCCCCCCTCTCCAAACACACACACACACAAAAGGGAAAATTGGATCTATGCCACTCCAATTTTACAAAATTTGTGATATGCCATCCTGACCCACGTGTCATTGACTCACGAGGGCTCTACATGTCACTGAGATACCGATGATATATTTCTAATTTTACAAAATTATGATGGCATGGATCTAATTAGCCCAAAAAAAAAACCCTACTCTGGTCCTTCCTATGGTAGGGAGGGAGGAGCATACACCCGCAATGAAACCGTCTGTCAACCTGGGAAAAATGGAACCATCGAGTTATATATTCAAGTTATGTTACATATAGGAGTATTATACATAATAATATATATAATGACACATTGCTCATACAGAAATGCCATGTTTTGATCCTCCCTATACAGTAGGGAGCATGCACGCAGACACAGTCTGTCAACTACAGCACGTGTTTTGATCAACAGAATCAAAGGAGATCTACGATCACCTCTGTCTACGCAAGCTCAAATAAACACAGCCCGATGGCCCCGATCGACCGACCTAATCAAAACAATGCATATAGGATATATATAACAAAGGAGATCGAGGACGCAGATATATATATCATGCACGGGGATTTCGTATACCGTCGGCCTGGGAGAGGTAATTCACGTATCCGTATCTGAGGGAGCTGCTCGTGGCGTTGTCGCGGCAGACGCGCACGGACGTGAGGGTGCCGATCTTGCCGAACGCCTCCAGCAGGTGCTCCTCCCGCGCGCCCTCGTGCAGATCGCCCACGTACAGCGCCGGCACCGTCGCGTTCACCCCCGCCCCCACCGCCGCCGTAGCCGGGACCGCCTGATCCTCCTCCACAGCAGCGTGCACCTCGGCCACCGCCGCCACGTCCGACGCCGCCATGAGCAAACCTGGCCGCCCCCGGGCTAGGGCAAATGCGATGGGAAAGGGGGGAGATGGGGAGGAGGAGACGAGACGAAACCGAACGCGCGGAAGGAAACGAAATGCGCGTTTCGGCTTCCGGCCGGGAGCTTGGGGTTCCGTGACGGAAAAA
Organism: Leersia perrieri; assembly: GCA_000325765.3. NCBI lineage: Eukaryota > Viridiplantae > Streptophyta > Magnoliopsida > Poales > Poaceae > Leersia > Leersia perrieri. Next base: position 8,231,184 of record CM002481.1, on the reverse strand, counting down.
AGCGAACTCGTAAATCGCGAGACGCCCCGGGCTCTTTGTCGTGCGGGCCGGTGGACGCGCGCGCGTTGCGGGCCGGTGGACGCGTTGCGGGCCGCGCGCGTCGCCTCCCAAACAACTCCGCGTCCGGTGGCCAGTGGCCACCCGCATCCCTCGCGCGCCGAACCCGAATGAATCACTTACCACCACCTGCGCGTGGGCCCGCGACGTCGGCGAGACGAGGAGGATTACCACCCTACCTGCGCGTGGGCCCGGGGTGTCGGCGACGCGGGAGGATTCCCATCTCCGGTTCGGGTTCGGCCACGGCCACGGCCACGGCCACCAGCAAACCTACCAGGACTGCCCCTGCTCGGGCCAGAGTTATTACCACCGGCCAAGAGGCAGTGAGGGGCAAAAGCGTCCGCACACCGCCGTATTTGACGCCTCCACCGTCTCGTGTCGGCGACTCTTTCGTTCTTCTTGCTCCTTCCTGACCTGATCTTTCCCTTTCCCCTTCCCCCGTTTCGTCCCGCGGCTACCCACCTCCCTCCCGGATCCCGGATCCGAGGGGCGAGCCGCAGATCAGATCCATCCGATCCGATCCGTGCGCCGGCGGCGGCGGAGATGGCGTCAACGGCGGCGAGGCGGCTGAGGGAGCTGCAGGGGCAGGCGGGGAACAAGACGTGCGTGGACTGCGCGCAGCGGAACCCGCAGTGGGCGTCCGTCTCCTACGGGGTGTTCATGTGCCTCGAGTGCTCGGGCAAGCACCGCGGCCTCGGCGTCCACATCAGTTTCGTCCGCTCCGTCACCATGGATTCCTGGACCGAGGTCCAGCTCCGGAAGATGGAGGCCGGAGGCAACGACCGCCTCAACGCCTTCCTCGCCGCGCGTGGTGTCCCCAAGGAGACGCCCCATGTCGCCAAGTACAATTCCAACGCCGCCGCCGCCTACCGCGACCGCATCGTCGCCGTCGCCGAGGGTCGCCCTTGGACCGACCCGCCAATCGTCAAGGAGACGCCCGGATCTGGCGCGCCGACCCCCGCTAGGAAGCCGCCCTTGCCCGCCGGAGGCGGCGGCGGTGGCGGTGGAGGCGGTGGGTGGGATGATTGGGACGATGATTTCCGGCCTGACATGAGGAGGAACCAGTCGGTGGGTTCGTTCGGCGCGTCGGGGGCGGAATCGGGGAGGCAGCCGCCGAGGTCCAAATCGACGCAGGATATGTACACAAGGCAGCAGCTGGAGGCGTCGGCGGCTGATAAGGACAGCTTCTTCGCCAGGAGGATGGCGGAGAACGAGTCGAAGCCTGAGGGGATCCCGCCCTCGCAGGGTGGGAAGTACGTCGGGTTCGGCTCCAGCCCGGCGCCGTCGGCGAATCGGAACGCCGGTGCAGCCCAGGGCGACGTCATGCAGGTCGTCTCCCAGGTAAAAGATCGATCTTTTTGGTGTTACTTATGCTATTTAGCTAGCTGTTTCGATGAACAGATACTATTTATATAGTTTAATTTTTATTTCGTGGTCAAGAGATTTAGATCTGCAGAGTAAACTGTTGTGACATAAAGCTGGTTTATTTGTATGTACAAGTGATTGGCATAGGTCTTAGCATCACCTTAAAATTTGATAATCAGCAACTTACTTTCTATAGTTTGGTATTGTTCCTGCACCGACTGAAATGTATGTTTTGAAGACACTGTTGTAATAGAAGTCCTCATGCCTAATGGACACTATTTAGAGGGGTTGAGCATACTTAGTCCATTTTATTAATAGAAGAGCAAGCGAGCATACGAATCTCACCTTCAAATATGGTTATAGAAAGCCCAGTACTCTTCCTAGTATGACATGCTTTGATATATGATGTGGTTAACCAGTTTTTGGTATACTTTTTTATTCAGTGTATCACTGCATCAGAATCATGTGCATATTAATTAGACGCAATGGTGCCTTTTATCTGTACCTGCCCCATCAGTTTAACTCCTTTACAATTTTATCTCTCCAGGGATTTGGACGCCTTTCACTAGTTGCCGCATCTGCTGCCCAGTCTGCTGCCAGTGTTGTTCAAGTTGGCACAAAAGAGATCCAATCAAAGGTATCTTTTGTTTACCATCTGAATTTGTAATATGGCAAGTTGAATTTCCAGAGCTAGCTTTTATGAAACATGGATTTGTTTCTCTTATAGGTTGACTGCACTTACATTGTGTCAAGGCTTAATATAAGTGTAATAAATTACACTGCATTCATCTGAATACTTGAGTATAGTATTGTAATACATCATGGTTACTGTTTTTCCTGCTTGGTAGTCTTACCTCAAACCTAGTCTCTTATCATTTATGTTGTACCTTAATGCATATTCTTCTACCAGCATTACTGAGAGAGCATTTTTCTTCATCTTACACACTTTATTTCATGCCAATAACTTAATTGTTGAAATCTCGTGATCATGGTTTACACCTCAAGAATGTATAGATTGAACTAAAGCATGTCATGTTTTAAGATTATTTGCTGGACTGATTTATCCTTGTCTTGCTCCACTATATGTTTTTAACGATGATGCCGTTCTGCAATGCAGATGAGGGAAGGGGGCTATGATCAGAGGGTGAATGAAACTGTAAATGTTGTCGCGAATAAAACAGCAGAGATTGGAAGCAGAACATGGGGAATTATGAAAGGAGTAATGGCGTTGGCATCGCAAAAGGTTGAGGAGTATACCAAGGAAGGTGGAAATGGCTGGGGGGATGATTGGCAGCGCAGGGAGCAGGGCAGTGAGCCGTACCAAAGGTTTGAGCATGAGACCAACGGTAATGGTAATGGATGGAATTTTTCTCATGATGGTTCATCAAAGAACTACAATTCCAATTCCTGGGATGATTGGGACGAGCAAGGCAAGAAGGATGAGCCTGCAAAAGAACGCCAGAGCAGTGACTCCTGGGCCGGCTGGGATGATGGGAAGGACGACAGTTTTGATAGTTACAATCACAGCACCCCTAGCAAGGGGAGTAATCAAAATGGAACCTCCGGTGGCTCCTATTGGACGGAAGGCGGCTTTCGCTGAAGTTGATTTCTTTCTAGAGATATATTATACTTGCAGAGTTATACATGCCAGAAAGTGTGAGCGTCTGGTGGTCAGTATCATTCAGGATACTGAAAGGGTGAAGTAAAAGAGTTTGTGTTTTTGTACGTTGTCTACAACTATTATGTCTAGTGGTATGTTCTCAAGGAAGCCTCATCTGAAACTGTCATCCCAATTACTAAGAAATGTCAAATTGAAACTGTAATCTACATAAACTTCCTCTCATATTCTTTATTGCTTCAACTGTTCTTTTTTCTTGGACGTGCTACAGCTGTCTCGGCTCTACCATTATTTGTTCTAGTTGATAATACTGTCCAGAAGCCAGTGTGTGCACCATATTGCATATTGATTGGCTGCGTTATTTTCTTATTAGTGATTTTCCTTTGTTTGGCGCCAATCCACCTAACCTGATAAGGCATTGAAAAGCTCTAACTGCTTTGTTATTGGCTACTTTCACGACATCTTTTGATGCGACATGACTCATAACGTGTTATTTTCCGATATATTCATTACTATATTTACTACTACTAATGAAGTAGTAGTTGATTCCTGACTTCCAGCAATTCCAGGCTGAAGCTGACTGTGATCCCACTCTCGGAAGGTTTTGCAACGTGAGGCTCGAAGCTGTCTTGCCATTTCACCGAAGAAGCCAAAACTTTCCTCAACTTTGCTCGGATACAATCGTTAGCAGGCAGACTATTCAGGTGCATGCACAGAACCATGGACAACTGATGCAAGCAATGAGCCCTGTTTAGTTCCAAAAATTTTCACCTAAAAAAATCATATCGTATCTTTAAACAGCATTAATTATAGATAAAAAATAAAACTAATTGCACCGTTAGGCTGTAAACGACGAGATAAATCTTTTGAACCTAATTAGGCCATAATTAGCCATAAGTGCTACAGTAACTCACATGTGCTAATGATGACTTAATTATGCTCAAAAACTCCTCCCGACATCCAAAATTAGTTTCCAGGCTAATGTCTCGTGGTTTCCAGGCTAGCCATGAAATTAGTTTTTTTCATTCGTATCCGAAAACTTCTCCCGACATCCGGTCAAACGTTTGATGTGATGTTTTCGCTAAAACTTTTCACCAACTAAATAAGGCCTGATTCAGTGATGCCTGGCCTGTCTTGCGTTGTGCACAACTGCACACTAGCTGCCTGCGTAGCTAGTTGGTGCTTTGCTGGAGCACATGCACGCCAACTTGTCTCCCAAACACGACCATGTGGAGCAGTGGCCTAGAGCTTCCTTTTTCTAGCATCAAAATAGGCAGATCATTATATATGGGATGTATTATAATATTGTTATCTGCTTAAAATATAGGATTGCACAGCACATTTCACTAACCGTGGGACGTGGGGACAAAGTGTGGTTGTTTGGTTGCGGTGGACTTTTTTTTTTTCCGGAAAGCATTTTTTGTTGTGTTATATGAAAACCACTTTGAGTTGTTGTTTATTTTATTTTAGATATGTCTACGGTCAATAAAACTTTTTTTTATCTAAAAACATATAGTGATTATCTTGTAAACAAAATGAGGTGGTCATATCGCTCAAATATACAAACAGGATAACAGTGACAGGTTGAGCAGATAAACTGAGAACAACAAAACGTTTTGTATAAAAGTGATTATGTTCATAAAAGTAACGACGAAGCTTAAAGGCCATCCTCAAACATGCTGCCCTATATTAAGGCACCATGTTGCAAAAAATTCAAGTTCTTTGATGAACCATCATGAGAAGAATTCCATCCATTACCGTTGGTCTCATTACCGGAATTTGCCTACAACGGATACAAGAATTTGCTTACAGTAAGGACTTAGGGGGTAGGGTGGGGTGCACGATAAAGCAATATGTAATTTCATCGAATTACATTGAAACCATATTACCTTGGCGCCTTGACACTGTTTGATTATGTTGTAATATGGCTCACTCATTCATCGCCCAAAAAGTAGCTCTAGCCCGTAATAAAGAAAGAAAGATCGACAAGTAAAGAACACGTATGTGTCAACAGGGATAGGGGAACTTTTTATTGTTCACGATCACACAGAAGCATATGTGTCACAGGGCCTTAGCATATTGGATTTCATTGAGGAAAATGGCTTTGTCTTGTGAGAGGCATATGCAAGTGAAGGAATCAAATCAGTTTGTGTGTGATGGAAATGAGGGAGTTTGAGGTGGACAGTATATGAAAAGCTAATGTTGTACACTTGCATCGGATGAATTGCAAGTACATTATAAATACAAGAAATTGGATTCATCATGGCGCCTATTCTCCTCCTGGATTATGGCAATGCTTGGTTGCAATTTCTACCAAGAATGGAAACGATCAACGGAGAAGTATGTTTTTGCAAAAGGCTAATTGGGTTAGCCATGATACATGTCCCAATTTGTGGTGGCACTATCTACATTTTAGTGGAATTCCTGATCATGATGAATGAGAGATACAGTGGGAGTGAGGCGAGCTGAGCAACACTGGAAAGGAGGAGGAAAATGGACTCTTTGGCACAATCAAATGTTTTCTTCATGACTCTGTCCCAAGTAGCGCACAAAGGAGCGTCGTCGCACGATTCAGGTGTGGCCAACAGTCACCGAGGCATGGACTAGGATGAAAAGCAAAGCCTAGCAGCTCCGTAACTTCACATCACATATACAACGTCAGACACAAATGTTGAGTGGTGGTGCTGAATTGGGTATGGCCTTGTTGCCCAACGAAATGGGGAAGTCCAATAGGATTTAAACTGCCATTTGGACCTTGTTTTCATATAGAAGCGTAAAAGTGGTTTTGTCGAATAGCGACAACTTGAATACGGAATTTACATAACCATTGGGTCGTTGACACCAAGACCTACAGGAAATACATTTAAAAAATATAGAGGGAAGACGGTGTTTATACATGCTCAAGCCCCCCGATAAGGATAATAGCCCTACATCCTATTGGTCGGAAGCCTTTTTCTTGTGTCAACAAATAAGGTTTGCCTCTTTTCTAGAACAACAAATAAGACTTGTCGTCGAGTAGGATGCTATTGCTAGCCTAACTTACTGACTAGATTATATATGGAGTGTATGAATGTATATGTGGAGCTTGTCGATGTCACGTAGACGGATTAATGAGTCGCTTCCCTAAGGCTTGGATGTCTTTTGGTGAACTTGTGTCTTCAAACTTGCTGTAATTTGTGTCCTTAAGCTCCGTAGAGGCATGCATATTTATACCCCAAGGAATAATGTGTTTATAATCGGAACCAGGAGTACATGGTTGTATGAGATAGGAGTCGAGCTTATGCTATCCAGATGTATCTTTCATGTATATTATAGTTTTCTTATCTAATTCATATCATACCATAATCGGTGGGCCTCACTCCGTACATATAAAGGTAGCCGAAACAGTTGATTACCGTACAAGAGTAACTAGTCGACAATATGACTACCATATCCATTTAAGCTACTATAAAAATATAAAGTCATTACTTGTGGGTCGAATATAATAGGATGATGTGGTTGTTTGTGAATGCCACTTTATGACTATTAATACATGTCAATGAGCGGAGCTGTGATTTGTGAGATGGCTTTGTTGGATCATCCTATGGTTATTGGTGAATTTATTCCATCTCCCTCTTTCCTTATCCCGTATCACGTGGATAAAGAAAAGCACATGCATGTGCTTTTATCAAATCAACAAACTGATTAAATGTTGTTTCACGGAAAAATATAAATTAATGTTGTTGTGAGGTCGCGACACATGTTCTCGTTTAGAGAACCCCAAATCAATATCAAAAGTGAGCTTAGTCCGGCTCTGCAACTTTACGGTGATCTTCCTTTTTTTTTTCAATCGGGTGTGAGTTTGAGTTAAAAGTTTTCAATCTACTATTGGTATTGGTAGTTATAGAAATTACAATTGTAGGAACTGAAAGTAATTCAAAAGTTCAGTTTTGAAAAACCAAACGAACGATCCTCGATCCTCTAATTAGCTTTTGCGTGCCTACTTTGCCGAATCGCCAAGAAAAGGAACAGGAGGACGCGAACCAAAACAGTTGAAATAACGGAATGATCCGATCCCGAGCCAGCCTGCCAGAGGCCGGTCCCGACCGGGCATCCAAATATCCAATCCGTCCTCATCAAGCCCGCGTGGAGTCGTGGCCTCGTGGGTCTCTTCCGCGGCCGCCTCACCACGCGTTCTCCCTACGCGTCTCCCCCTCCTTTATTATTTCGTCGCGCCCGCCACCCAAACGAAAAAAAAATCCCCAATTTCCCCCACCCCTCTCGCAACCCTAACCCAGCTTTCCCCCCAAATCCCGAATCCGCCGCCGCCTCTTCGTCGTCGACCTCGCTCTCTCTCTCTCGCCAACCCTACCCTAGCGCCCCAGATCTACCCACCCCTCGAGCATCCGCCATGGCGGAGACCCTCGACATGACGCTCGACGACATCATCAAGAACAACAAGAAGGCCAACTCCTCGTCCGGCGGCGGCGGTGGCCGCGGTGGTCGCCGCGAGGGCCGCCGCGGATCTGCCGCTGGCGGAGGCGGTAGCGGTGGAGGCGGTAGCGGAGGCGGCGTTGGGCCGACGAGGCGCCCCTTCAAGAGGTCGGGGAACAGGGCGGAGCCCTACCAGCCGCCCAAGGTACGAACAACAGCAACGGATCGAACGGGCTAGGGTTTGCGCGCGCCGTCGGCGGGCGGAGGAGTGGGCTTCCGCTTTTTCGACGGCGAGGCGGGAAGGATGGATGCATGGTCGGGTGGTTTTCTCACTGTGGTGTGACGCGATCCAGGCCCCGGAGTCGGCGTGGCAGCACGACATGTACTCGGATGTCGCGGCGGGCGGCGGCGGCGGCGGCGGCAGCGGCGGAGGTGGGAGGGTCTCTGCTATCGAGACCGGCACCAAGCTCTACATCTCCAATTTGGACTTCGGCGTCTCGACCGAGGACATCAAGGTATATACTTCTTGTTGACTTGTTTCTTCAGAGCATTTTATTGTGGAGGAACGTGAATATTTTTGGTGGAATATGTGGTTAGCTCAGGTGTTCTACAGATCTAGCGCGAGCATGTGTTGAATTCCAGCAACTATTCTAGTTTTGGTCATTCTGCTTGTTTGATCTGGTGTTATTAGTTCTGGTCCATCGAGATCTGATGTTTTTTCCTCTGAAAAGGCCTTAGTTTTTGCAAAGATAGTAATATGCTGTCTGTGGTTTATATGTTAACCCACGTCTTATTTGATTTCAAAAACAATTGATTATTTTCTAATGTTCCCATGAAGCACTCAATTTACTTCATGCTTTTTCCTCTATTGGATATTCTTTTTCTGTTTCATCAAATTACATGTTAATCTGAAGATCAAAATACATGCCAGAACCAGTAAAAATTGCTGAAATCTACCTGTTATATTTATGTTTTTCCCTTAAACAGTTTGCTGAGTTATTTTGTGTTTAATGGGTGCAGGAACTTTTCTCTGAGTTAGGTGATCTTAAGAGATACGTAATTCACTATGACAGAAGTGGGAGGTCTAAGGTACTGATGCAACCTTGCACTTCCTTCTTTATGTGCATTTGTTTTTTTATGTGATAGCCTGACATTGGTCTACTTATTTCAGGGAACAGCTGAAGTTGTATTTGCAAGGCGTGGTGATGCTGTCGCAGCCGTGAAGAAATATAACAATGTGCAACTTGATGGTAAGCCTATGAAGATAGAGATTCTGGGGACCAATACTCCAACCTCTGCAGCTGCTCTTCCAGCAAATAACGGAGGTTATGTTAGGAATATTGCCAAGAGGTATGTTTGTCCAGCTTTGGTACTTTGTTTGTGAATTATTTCCATTGCAATACTTGATACATGTGTTTGTCTATATGTTTAAATTTTGCACTATTGTTGGCACTGACAATTATTTGCTATTATGCTCTACAATGCTTTCCGGTTTCCATTTCATCAGCTTCAGAAGCTTTATGTCCATTGATTTCCTATATGGTCTCATATTTCAAGAAAGATTATACACACATGTACTTTATGATGATTTTCATAACTGGGCAAGATGTTGACATCTCATTTCTTTTTTTTTTTTTTGCTTTGTGAAAATGTTCTCCTTTTATTTTGTTTGTGCTGTCTGTTTTGTCTGACCATTCCTTTATTTTTTTCGCAAATGTTACAGTGCACCAAGGGGTGGCCCAGCTGGATTGCAGCAGGGTAGACACCGTCCGAGGGGTGGTGGGAGGCGCCGTGGTGGTGGTGGTGGTGGAGGAGGAGGAGGTGGCAGTGGTGGATCTGGTGGCCGCCGTGGCAAAGAGCGTAATCAGCCAAAGTCTGCTGAAGAACTTGATGCTGACTTGGAGAAGTACCATGCTGATGCGATGCAGACTAACTAGATCTTCTCATTTTTGATATTTCAGCATGAATCTGAAGGATGTTTATCTGCTTGTTCCTGCTATTTGTTCTACCATGTTCAGGGGCAACAACAAAACCTTTGTTTGTCGGTCTTGGTTTACTGAATTGTAACGGTTTTATGTGTCTACATAGAACTAGAGTTAAGTGGATGCTGGAACATTGTTATCAATATTACTTGGTTGCCGCTTATATTCCTATTCCTGAGGAGTGAAGAGTTGCTCGAGTTACGCCACGTACAGAAGTTACTGAAGATGTACGAGGCGCTCTTCTCTTTTAACTCTCCTTAAACATGCAACGTCTTCAAAGTTATTCACCATTCTTTGTGTGGTTATTGGACATTATTCCTCGCTGTACAAGGGATTTAAGCATCAGCCATCCTTGGTATGAGGTATGCAACTCTCATTTGTTTATCTATTTACTTGTACTGTTTATTGTTTCATATTTATCTGCATTTGTTTTATGTGTGTAAAGATCTTTTATTCTCATCTTGCAGGTGGCTGGTGCATTTTTGTCATTTATCATTCAGATGTTGATTTTGGGCTTAGCGATCTTCTCAGTAGTGATTCACGCAACAGATGGAGGGGGTCACATTCTCTTAAAAGTTGATTTCCTCGCAAAACCTGCACCTCGTCCATTGACAACAAAGTTGTTTTATATGGTAATCATGGCTTCTTGCCAGCTGATCTTCAGCTTGAAGAAGCATCAAGGTGCAAATTCTTGTTTAAAATCTGCCATTGATATTTGATGGTCATCTATGTCTAACAGCATGGTATTATCAGGTTCGCAATCCTGTTGGGCTGTTTTTTTGGCCTGCAGTCCATTGCCTGCTTATATGTCATGTTATTAGCATTGCAGTGATTCTGTCTGTTTGCACTAAACAAAACTGTAGCCATCAAGCTCTCTTATTGCACCAATTCATACTTTGTTCTCTTCAAACCTGTGGGTTGGTCGTGATATAACTGTGCTGGGAAGATCCATCTGGGGGGAGGTCCATGTTTATGCCCTACAATTCAGTTTCCAACAGAAGGATACATACATCTTATTCGTTGTCGATAAGGATTTGACAGTCGATTGATTAGTTTGAGCTTGTTGGTTGTCATCGGCTGTGTGCTGGACTATTTGATTGGAGATGATTGAATCACTCTAAAGTTATCTGTCTTGCTCATGGTTGTCAGTATGCGTTGATGGTAATTGCATCGGTTTAAGTTCTTTGAAATTGTATGGTGTTTATTTTGATGGCATAACAGGAATTTGAATTCCTTGTTTAGATTTTGTCAGTTTTAGTTACAGTAGGAAAAAAAACAGTTTCTTTGTAACATACCTCTTTGGTCATTGACTGCATGGGAATTTGGAAACATTGCAACAACCGTGTTCAATGTTCTCCAGAGAGTAGTTTGTGGTGTTTAGCTCCTTTGAGTTTATTTTGTAATTCCTTACTGTCGGATGCCTAATTAGGTCTCTGTGTGGGAGGTGTTTTTTTCCTTGTACATATTTAGCGCATGATAACTGTGTTTTCAAGGGTTGTAGATGTGGGAGATATGGTATGATGTAGAGTTTTAGAGTATTTGGTATGGATCAAGGTGTTATTTAATGTATTGCAGTTTTGGCCCTCCAGCAATTTTTTGTATAGGCCTCAATATCGCCCAAATCAAACATCAGCTATTGCATGATCGGAAGCTTCAATAAGTGATATTTTGTTTGAAGTGTATATATTTTTTCCCCAAATTTTTACTGTGCGAAACTAACTGCATTCTTGCTGCATGCAAAATCGGTCCGGTTGTCAATTGTTGATTCAGCACAGTTTGTTTTGATTTGTGCACCGTTGTACATACTACCGTCGTACGGGTCTCCGGGAGACTCGCTTTACCCGGAGTCGCGGACATTTATTTGGAGGAAAAAGTCCACTCGAGGTCCCTTAACTTGTCGCGCAGTTTGATTTTCATCCCTGAACCGTAAAATCAGATACAACATATCCCTTAATTTCTAAAACCGGTGTAAATATGGTTCAGTTTTGTGGGTGGTTTTGGCTGACATGGCACGTGGAACCCACCATTCGGTCGAGTATAAAAGAAATTAAAAATTTCCCCTCCGCAGCATTTCCACAAACACCTCGCGTGTGTGCTCTTCATGCCGTCGCTGCTCTACTTGCTCGTCGTCATCTTTGGCTAATCCGCGTGTGCCCCTGCCGGCGTGCTCTTCGTGTTCGGCTAATACGCGTGTCCCGTCTTGTCCAATTTAACTGGTCGGCGGCGAGCTTACCCCGTTGCCGACCTCGTCCATGGCCTTCTTCTGATCCTTTGGCAGCATCGCCGCCGGTCTGCCGTCTCCCCAGTGTCTCTCTAAGTCTAATCCTCTTTTTCGGCGTCCCCTCTCCCACCTGAACCCTAAATACAATTTTGGTGGACTCTGACGAGCTTTCCCAAAGGAAAGGAAGACGGTGAAGAGGTTGGAGACAAAAATAGACCCGCCCGTGCGCGAGACCATCCCCTGACGCACTGGCGTGGAAGAGTCGTTTCGTTTGGAGTGCGTCTCATTGGGATTGAGATTTGAGAAATCACATCGCGTAGACATTTCGCTGCCCCCTAGGGGCATTGTGGTAGATGTAGTTGACAGCCTCCGTAGTCGGCTGTCACCGGCTGCCCGTCTGCTTACATTATTTTCAAGGAGAGAAACTGCAACAGCGAGCGCTGATGTATTTTCAAAACCGCATGGCAGACTGGAAGAGTTCAGCGCCCGCTAGTTTGGTAGACCGTGAATCTCAAGAGAAACTGCAGCAGCTAGCTGCTGCTGCATTTCCAAAACCGCATGTCAGATTGGCAGAGCTCACCGCCCGTTAGCTGACAGCCTGACTGATAAAAGGATTACACCGTGAAAGTTAGGACGAGGATCTGAACTTCTCCCGCGCATATAAGAGTTAAAGAAAAAGCATCCACATCATTGTGCACACGAATCGCTATTAATAGTATATCAATGTAAATGAATAGGTTAATGAACTATAATATCCATAGCTAATCAAGTCTGAAGAAATATCCACTGTTATGTAGTGCACCTAGAGATATCTTAACAAAAACAGGAGATAAAACCAAAAACTACAAAAAGAATTGGTTACAACTGCAGCCGTGTAATATGCTAATAACCTCCATCACTCCCTCGCTTATAAATTTTCAGTTTGCAGGAACCTTCCTGTTTGGCTCAAAGACATTCTTAATCAAAGAATCCTTGATGGACAGTAGCTCCGGGAACTCGGACTTCAACTTCGACGCATCCATTTCATTGTTACTTCTTGGCGCAACTATAACCTTGGCCTGCTCCTCTAGAGTAAAGTTGCTCCACTTGAAGTCGGGGTTGATGTATTTCGTGTACATCTCCAGGATCTCGTTGTGGCTGACAACCCCAGGGTTGGTGAAGTTCCATATGCCCCTACAGTCCCGTTTTGCCATCTCAATGGAGATGGGCAAAAGTTCATCCAAAATTGTCATACTGTTGGGGATGTTCACCACCTTGTCATAACGAGCAATCTTTGTAATAAAGTTACGAGGGTTGCTTAGATCGGATGATATGGGCATCCTGACTCGAAGTGTACAGACGTTGTCGTACTCCTGCAACAGCTCTTCGACCTGCATTGCATTGTAATAAAAGATACGTTAGTATTTGAGAGAATTGAAAGGACAGCTGTTTTAGTTCTTAAAATGAATCAGTGAAGATTTTGGAATTAAAAGGATAGACGTACCATAGCTTTAGTTTTGGAATAAAATGAACCAGTAAAATTGGGCTTGTCTTCCTCTTTAAAACCAATTCCAGATCCTTCAGGGTGCTTAGCATCATACTCAAATATGCAACCTGTAGCATAATTAATCATGAGCAAGCCCTGCTCACAGCAAACATCGGCAAGATTCAAGGTGCCGACAACATTGGTGCGGATAGTATCCTGTTTGTGGGTCTCGCACCAGTCAACATTTGGCCTCCCAGTGACACCGGCAGCATTGAAAACATGAGTTGGCTTCACATTTCTGATGTCCTGCAAGAGCTGAGATCGCTCTTCCAGGCGTCCTTTCCCATACTCATATGGAATACCTTGCTTATCACATATCTTACCAAGCAGACCACCAATCCATCCAGTCCTACCATATATCAAGAACTTGTATGAGGCCTTTTGAGGGGCACTGCTGGTGTTTTTGACAGATGCTCCAGGAGCTGCAGTGCTGGATTCCTTAGCTTCATCTGAAGTGGAAAGACATTTGATCTCCTCAGTCCAGTTATGCCTTTCAACTCCAGGTGTCATCAACATCCTTGGATGAGGGAGCAATGCACCAGCAACATCTCCCCAGTAACCAGGATTGTTGGTGTACCATTCAATTGTTTTCTTCAACCCCTCTTCCCACGGTGTGCGCTCTGCCCATCCCAATTTCTTTAGCTTCTGATCATCCAAAAAGTACCTCTGGTCATTGAAAGGCCTGTTCTCAACAAATCTGATGACCGTTTCAGTGTCCAAGCCAAAGAGCTTGCATATGTCCTTGGCTACATCAATCACCCTCCTTTCCTTCACAGTACCGATATTGTATACATGCCCGACCTCTCCTTTGTGAAGAACCACCTCAAAAGCTTCAGCAACATCCTCACAATACAAATAACTTCTGACATTTGAACCATCACCGTGAATTGGAAGAGGCAATCCTCTCATGGCCAGAAGAATAAATTTGGGAATGAGCTTCTCAGGAAATTGATTTGGCCCATACACATTGTTGCCGCGAGTTGTAATCACAGGAAGACCATAAGATCTTCCATAAGCCATCACAAGCATCTCAGCACCGGCTTTTGTAGCTGAATATGGGTTTGTTGGAAGCAGCTGTGAGGCCTCGTGGTTGCCGACCACAGCATCCTCATCAGTTTCTCCGTACACCTCATCTGTACTTACATGAATAAATCTTCTGATCTGACCAGTAACCTTGCAGGCCTCAAGAAGGACATGGGTACCATATATATTGTTCTTTGTGAACTCAAAGGAATTTCCAAATGAATTATCCACATGAGTCTGAGCAGCAAAGTGCATGATGGTGTCAATTGACTCAGTGATGAGAAGGTAGTTCACCAGATCAGCACTTGCAATGTCACCCTTGACAAACTTGAAATTTGGAGACGGACGCGAAGGGTTGAGATTCTTCAGGCTTGAACAGTAATCAAGCTTGTCAAGGACAACAATCTTGTAGTGCGGATAGTTCCTGACTAGTCGATTCGCCACATGTGATGCGATAAAACCAGCAGCGCCAGTTATAAGGATGTTCTTGGGCTCGTAAGCCGCCATCTTCGCCTGCTGATGTGTTAAAATGGCATCAGAAGCATTCTCACATGTGTACTGTAAAAGCAACTTAAGACAAAAGGAAAAAAAACAGATGTAGCTAACACCCTGGCAAATGAGGAAAAATTAAACAGCAAGCAACTGATATAATCTCAAGTTATTCAAGAGAAGGAGCGCAACAAACATGGATCCCTTGAAAATGGGCATAGTCTCCAACCAAAAAGAACCCCGGTTTCATGATCTGGCCTCAACCTACCAATTCGAACTTAGCACAGTAAACAGTTGTGATACACCCAAACCAACGCCAATGCCCACCCATGATCCACAACCAAATACCACGAACGCACTAACTACAACAAACGAAATTCAATAAATGGAAAAAAAAAACCACTGCCATCACAATACAATTGCGATCAGCACCACCTCCTTCCCCATGCGCGAGCAAGGGAGATCCATCTCCGCCGCAACGCGGAGTGCGCACGAGAAACGGAAACGAAAACAACCAGCACCTAAAACCGCGCCACTCAGATCACATCACCACACACGCAGAGCAAGGGGGCATATAACCGCATGGGCCAACCAGATCTATCCGTTCCAGAACAATACGAGAGTACAGGTCTCAACGAGCAAATTGAGCGAACCAAACCGGGGCAGCTAGCCCCCGCCGGCCGCCGGCCGGCCGGCCTACCTAGGCTAGGAAACGAGAAACGACGAAGCACGGGGTGGGAGAGAAGCGGGGGCTCACCGAGCAGATCGCGCCGCGAGATGGGATCTGGGCGCGCGGGGGGCGGCGGCGGCGACGAGCCGGCCGGATCGGAGGCGGAGCGAAGCGATGTGGGGTGACGCAATGGCGGTGGTGGTGATGAGCTGGCGAACGGTGGCGATGAAGAAGGAAGGAAGAGGGAGGAGGGTGGGGTGGGGCCTTAAAAGCGGGGAAGATGAGAGTATCCTCCCGGGCCGTTTCGCCGCGTGGAACGGGCAGCTGTGGGCCCGAACACGCGGTGGGTCCCGCAAGTCGGCGACAGCGGTTGTTTGTTTTGCCGGTGAGGTGAGGCCAGCCGCGGATGCGTGTGTGGAAGGGTAGGTGGCGGATGCGTCGAAGCT
The DNA here is from genome assembly GCA_000325765.3 of Leersia perrieri. Lineage (NCBI taxonomy): Eukaryota > Viridiplantae > Streptophyta > Magnoliopsida > Poales > Poaceae > Leersia > Leersia perrieri. Next base: position 8,215,375 of record CM002481.1, on the reverse strand, counting down.
GCAGGCGGCTGGCGGCGACCGCAAACTCGTCGCCGTGTGATGGTGGTAGATCTGGAAATTCTGGACTGATGACTGTCGGATGCCCATTTGGAAACGTGGAAATCTTTAACTCGCTGCTAATGCTACGTACACTTTGTTCACGGAAGTTATGAGCTTGTTCAGTTTATTGCCAAAATTTACCTTACTATTTATTGGTAAAGCCAAAATTTGGTAATGCCAAAATTTTGAAAAGGTCAAAATGTAAAGATGATGTTGAGTTTGCTACCTTGCTAAATGTTGGTATGATTTCATGAGAAGAAGTTTCTGGAATTTTACCAAATTTTGTGGGCATTGCCAATGTTGGGTAACAAACTAAATGCATCCAAATTTTGAGAGTTTGCCAAATAATAGAATGGTAAAAAATGGTTATAATCTGAACAACCCCTGTATTCCGGAACTCGCAACGGTATTGTTGTTTATACGTCTCACGAGTCACAGGTACTCTAATTCGCAAATACACAAATAGGGAGTAGTATGTACAAAAGGAGTACCAGGAGTACCAGCAGGGCGTGGATTTTCCTGAGTTTGAAAGGAGACACGTTATTATTGGCAGATTTTAGAAGTTTTCTGGTTAGTAGACGGCAGAGATCAGCACGTTGTGGGCAGTTTGACATCTAACAAGAAGGTGGGCGGTTAGTCGCCAGTCGCCACCTACATCGACATGTTCGTCGCTACTCCTCGGACATGGATACTGGAGTACATGACACGCCGTTTGGTACGCACATGTCCTTTGCTTTCAGATGAAGCATACGGTCGCTGGGTTGGGTATTCTCCTTCGTTAGTCTTCAGAACGTTTTGTGAACGTGAGAACGTGATGGCGTGATGCCGATAAAGGCAGGCTGCCGGCAAGCCGCTAACTCAGTAATTCTGGATTACAGATGTGTTTGCAAGACTCGCCGTTAGATCATGCAACCAATGCTCCAGATCCACGCCCATGCGACTTGTGCTTACTTGGCTTCAAGAGTCAAATTGTCTACCAGCAGTATGCGCTGTGTAATTGTACTCGATCTCATTCTTAAAAAATCGGAGTACTAGGAACAGTCCAGGAAGAAGCTGCAGGAGACCAATCAGTTCTGAGCACGACAGCTGCTGATTCATGCGTTCGTTTGTTTGTGGAGAACGCCAAAACCAGATTTGTTGGTATAGCACTTTATGGTTATTAATCCGTACGGTACTAGTACTTGATTCAATTAATCAATCCAGCTCAGCACTGAGCATTCCAACAGCAGATCCGCCCATCACAAACAAAAATAAGGAGTACTTATTTGTAGTAATCCTGTATAGATACAAATGACAACGATTAATTTAGTTTATACAGAGAACGAGAACTTCACGTTCCAAACAGACACATGGGCACAGAAATGTGCAAACATGATACTCACACGTGTACCCAGCAACAATAAAACAAGCTTAAAATTGCATCAACATTGCTATAATTGATTTAGGGAGTACATAGGCTACAAACAAAAGTATAACAAGTTGTCCAAAAGCGGTAATGATACAAATAGCCCAGCCCCGTATGACGATTCTAGTAACACAATATTTCAGGTGAACAACAAAGGTGTATCAGAATTTATTGGAACCCAAATTCCACGATCAACTGCACCACAAATAATGATGAAACCCAACTATTAAGTGTGCTCTGGTGACTGTCTTTTGCCAAATGCAATGAAGCAATTTAGGCCTTGTTCTTAGGCACTTGGAGGCGCTCCCGGAAATCATCTTCCATGAGCACCAAGCCGTCACGCAGAACGATCTTGGGCTCCCACCCCAAAACTTCCTTGGCCTTTGTAATGTCTGGCTTCCTCTGACGAGGATCATCAGGAGTGTTCTCAGTCATGGTGACTGTAACCTCTGGGTTGATCAACTGCAAGGTAAAAGCAGGTGCTTATCATGCCATCCAGAAAAATCCCATGCATTGCAAATGGAATAATGGTCAGAAACAGGATATTTATCTTACCTCCTTCACGTTCTCAGCGAGTTCCAGCATGGTAAATTCACCTGCAACACAATAAATTATGGTCATTCAGTGATATGGACATAAAATCCATTTCATTACTAGAAGAATACTAGTACAGACTACCATACCTGGGTTTCCCAAATTAATTGGTCCAGTGTTGTCTCCGTTCATCAGCTTAATAAGACCATTAACCTGCATTGAAATGGTACCGATGATGATGTGATGAAATGATATAACTGACTTTCAGCCAGCTATTAATCAATGACAAATCAAAAGAGATGACAAACCATGTCAGCGACATAGCAGAAGCTCCTGGTTTGTGTACCTGGCTTCTGAACAGTCAGGGGCTCACCACTGCAAAAGTATGTTGTGAGAAAATAAGCCCAAAAACCACCTGGACACAATCTGAGAAAGTGTTGAAGTCCAGCAGGTATTACCGTACGGCCTGAGCAATGAAGTTACTAACAACACGCCCATCATCAATGTTCATCCTAGGTCCATAGGTGTTGAAAATCCTGGCAATTCGGATTTCTACAGAAATATAATGGAAATACTTATTAAGGCAAAATCACAATCCAGTACATCACAAGACAAAAAGGTGTGGACTAAAAGTATTACCAATGCCATGCTGCCTGTGATAGTCAAACATCAGTGTTTCTGCGACACGCTTACCCTCATCATAGCAGCTCCTGACTCCTGATGACATAAATCAATTCAAATCATAAGTGAATTTGGGGCTAGACTAAGAAAAGGCAGGATAAATGTAGTGCATTTCTCATAGAACAGACATACCAATTGGGTTAACATTTCCCCAGTAGGCCTCAGTCTGAGGGTGCTCAAGAGGATCACCGTAAACTTCAGAGGTCGAAGTCAACAAAATCCTGCAATAGAACATAAAAACCTCCATCCATTATATATTTGTCATAAATTGCGTAGGAAGAATTAATCAGCATTAAGAAAATACAAACCTAGCGCCAACTCTCTTGGCAAGCCCAAGCATGTTCAGGGTTCCAATAACATTTGTCTTGATGGTCTGTACATGATTACAGTACATTTAAACATCAGAACAGGACATGAACAAGACTGTATTTGAAATGGTTGGAGTAAGCATAGTTAATATAAAAAAACAGAGGCTGTAGTGCTGTACCTTGACAGGGTTGTGCTTGTAGAAGATTGGTGATGCAGGGCAAGCAAGGTGATAGATTTGGTCAACCTCCACAAGCAGGGGTTCGGTGACATCTGCAATGGAGCAAAAGTGTTAGTGTTAATATTTCACAATAATATACCATTGAAGAAATGATAATAGTGACTGCAAGAAAGTTTGCTGACTCAAGTCCTTTCGAAATTAAGATGAACATAGGATAACATCTATCAGCATATTTCATGGTTGGGCCAAACATCCTTTTCATAAATCAAAATATAAGCATGAATTCATAGACTTTTATTTGGAAATTGGGCCAAACAAGTTCAGAAGTATTGTAAGTTCTGGTCAACAGCCAACTAAAGACAGTGCTTTTGTGTAAGCATTGACTAAAAGTTGAAATTATCATATGGCACTTTGTAATTTAGTAACCAAGATCTACTTTTTAAATTTTGAGCAAAAAGACTTACTGGCTGTAAAACTTTATTACCACAATGTAACAATAGTTCATGAACCGAAATGAGAATTTATTCGAAGATCATTGAAAATGTAGCAATACCATGACGGATGAGCTCAAATCTCGGGTGTCCGATCCACTTCTTCAGGTTGTCTTTTGAACCAGTGAAAAAGTTGTCAGCGACAATGACCTGAACAGAAAAAGAAAACAAGATCAAAGGCCCACATTTTCTCAGCTAAAACTCTGCAAAGCAGTCGCATAAAGCAACATTACTCAATTCTATAGACTCTTGTGAATACTGAAGCGTACACTGCACAAGGCATATCTCAAGCCTTAGCATGGCTCGGCTTAATTCGAAAAACCTCCTCAGTGATCTTGGAATGAAGTATTAGCAGCGAGATCTCTACACCATTGCTACTGGATCTTGGTAATCTCTCACCATTTCAAACAGATCCAAGCTAAGCTTAGGTCATATAATGAAGTACCCCTAGCGAGATCCCTGAAGTATAGACACTGATATCTGTGATCTCTCTCGTTCTGGAAAACATTCTCAGGTAGCACGACTCAAGAAGAGCTTCCAGGTTAAGCTTCAGACAGATATGCTCCACTTCATGCCAAACGTAGCACAAAAGCTTGCACCCCGGAGATCTGGCAGAAGCATCTCCATTCATTACGCCTCTGACCATAGATCTCAACCCCCTCACACCTAACTGATCACTCAGATCTAGCTACAGTTCCTCACAACGGAGCTTGACCTCACCGACCGGCACAGGTCAATACCGAAAAATAAAATCCAATAGACTGGCAAGCAACGGAAATGGATCATGCTACTAGATCTCAACCGTACCTCGTGCTTCTCGTTCTCCATAAGCTTGTCGACGAGGTGCGAGCCGATGAAGCCAGCTCCGCCGGTGACGAGGATCCGGAGGTTCGCCTGCTCACAAACACACCACGAACGGCCGGCGATCAAAACCACGAAACGCGATCGTACCGTGCCGTACGGCGAGATCCAGCGATCGGATCCCGAGAATTTTACCTGGAAGAACTTGGAGAAGCGGAGCGGCGAGGGCGTCGGCGGCGGGCGGGCGGTGCGCTCGCCGTTGCTGCTGCCATTGGCCTCCTTCTGCGCCATCGCGTCGAGCACCTAAACACCACAGATCCACCACAACCAAACACTCAGATCGTCACCAAAAAAACACGCGCCAATTCCCCCCTCCCGAAACCAACGACCGCCCAAACCAACCAAACCACACAAAATCGAAACGAAACCCCACAACACGATCGCGATTGAGCCGCGGACGAGGAAAATGGGAAGCGCCGGAATGCTCACCGTGTCGCTCGGGGGATTCGGGGGAGGAGGGTGGGCTAGCTTGGAAACGAGGAAGCGGCGGGTTTGAATCGGATTAGACCGAAGGCGGACGAGGAAGAAGCCTCCCAGATCTGAGCCTTATTTATAGCGCCCCACCTCTCCCTCCCCTTTCCACAGCGCCAACACAAAACACACGCACCGACTGCTACCAACCGGCGCTGGCCTGATCTAGCCAGATCGCACCACCACCCGACCTCCACAATTAAATTCCTCCCACTCCTAAAGCGAACTAGGCGAGATTTGCAGAAAAAAAATTATCATCCGGTCACGATTAATTAAAAACAATAATCCGTGCGATGCAGTGTGTGACAACGGCGAGCGCTCTCTGGCTGGCGCTTCCAACGGAAGCAAAGGTTGCTGGTGCGGGAGGAGAGGCGCGCGAGATTCCGACGGGTCGATGGGGACAGCTCAGCGTGCCCGGATCTGGACGCCCAACCCAAGCACCGTTTCGGGGTTAATTACTTGCTTGAAATGGAATTTTACCTCGGTTAGGCGGATGATTAGGTGGCGATTTGGCTGGTTGATCACCTCTGCGAGGTGGGGACATTAGCTCCCATCGGTGGTTATGGTAGGGGATTAATTTGTTTAAGACCAGGAGATGGGAGCCCGGCACGGCTCTGACATGTGGGTCCAGGTGATTGACTTTGGGTACGGGTCGGACGCGGTGACGAACCGGGTTCGGAGGTCGGAGACTCGGAGAAATGAGATGCGGCGGTGCAGGGTGGTGGAGCCGCGCCGTGCGCGAGATTCATCGCGTTGCTTGCGACATACGCCGGCGAGTGGCGAATGATTTCGTGGCCAAGGGAGGCGGACGTATGTGATTGGCGGGCACGTCGGGGATTATGATGACCATCGAGATCAAGGTCTTGATATTATTGTATCGGTGTTTGTTAGGATTAATTGTTTTAGTCCAAGCTACACCAAAAAGTTCTCAACTTTTTGTGACGATGCAGATGGGTGGTTGCACAATGCGCTAAAAAGCGCTGGGTGTTTTTGTAGCTATATTGGTTGATTTCTAGATATCTCTTTGTTGATGATTAGTAAATGGTTAGGTTCTATGTGTTAATTTCATTATGGAACATGGACTGTGTAGGTTGAGACGCGTCTGACTGGGAATGGAGTTGTTGATCCACTGCTGTTGTGCTGTTTTGCGTCCGTGTTTCCATGCCTTGCTCGCCTGAACTTCACGCATCCCCGATCGGCCCAATCTAATCTAGTTTATGAGACTACGATCTACTCGAGGTGCGCGCTCGAGTAAAATTGAGCCATAATTAATGCTAGCCTATCTGATAAGCCACAGAATTAAAGTTGTGCCTCATTTGAGAGCTCGAGCTTAGGTGGGCCTGGGTTCACTTGGTAACTTTTAATTGATCTGGGCTGCAAATGGGCTTTACGGTCAGTAATAAGGATTGAGGCTCTATCGAACCGGCCCGGCCGCCCATTAGCCTGTTTACATTGATAACCTGGTTACAGTAAGCAAAAGGTCAACCATCCAATGGTCTTGGTTGCAGTAAACATGTGCAGATTAGCATCTATATTATCATATGGTTAAGGCGAACGTACTGCCAAGTTGCTTTGGTCTCGGTTCAAGTATATATTTATACCAGTATATTCTTTTCTTTCATCAGCTTTTGGAGGAGATTTTCTTCATCCTTCGATATGCATCGGCTCGCTGCGCTTCCGATGAGTTCTACTTGACCTGGAGTCTCCCAAATAGAGATCTACTCCCAAGGCACAGCTTGCTCCTCACAAATCTCCCGTTGAATTCGCGAGTACTCGTAGTGCGTAGTACTGTAGATCTCTAGATTTTACCATGCCTCGCTCGCTCATACAGTCGTACCGGCTGTCTGCTGCCGTCGGTGGATCGATGGAGCTGCTGCTGGGTCGCTCGCTCGCTGGCTGCAGGTGAGGCGAATCCACAATGGACATAGGACGACTAAATTAAGTACCCAGTCATCATTAGGTGGAGGCTGGTCGAATTAATAGTACCCCGAGCGTGAGCACGATTTTTTGTCAATTCATCGTAGAGGGAAAGACCAAATCGATATCGGCATCACCCGTCGACGTGCACGAGACAGTTAACCCTCCCTCCCCGCTGGCTGCGCGGCAGTACTCGCGTAGTCGCGTACTGGCCGTGCCCGTGCATGTGTTCGACAAATGACTGCCGCATGCGTCGCCACCGAATTTTAAGATATGTAGAATACAGATTGGGGGGAGTACGGTACAGTTCGTCCACGATAATTCAAAACTGGTTGGTTCGCTTTCCACTATCTAAGGTGGGCCGTGCCCATCCGCCGAACTAAGGAAGAAATTAATCAAGAGGTTATAACAGTATAGTTGATACTGCTCCAACGTATATGCATAGGTCTACTAGTGGCCGTAGGGGAACGGAATGTCCGTATACAAGGTGGAACTTTCATTGATTTTGGCCCTGTTTTAAAACCTACACTTTTTTCCACAGAAAAAAAATACACTTTTGCACAACAACCGTTGCCATAACTTTCCTTCTAAAAAATTGTAGAACGGCTCAACGCCTCGATGCCATCTTCCGTCTAAAAGACTTGCTACGATTCATAACCCCTGATAAAATCTTTTTTTTTTTAGGCGCTCATAAAATCTTTTTGGACGAAGATAAATAGAACGTTTTCATCGATACTTCTTCCCTCCCAATCACTTTATTTGTAGAAATGTATACTCCCTCCAGTTCTATAATTGTTGACGTTTGACAACGATAAGATCTTTAAAATATATGATGCTTTTTATTAGAATATAAGTGAATATCCTAAGAAATTTAAACTTTAATTTATGAAAGTAATTTTTAAGGCTAATATATGCATATAATTTTTAAGTTTTTAAACTAAATATTTTAAAATTATTTGCAATCAAAGGAGTAAGTTTTTATGTTTTGAAATCAGTGTCAACAAATGCTTAATGATGTGGTATAAATTTTAAATTCAATAAAAATATTTAATTGTTTAAATTTTGGGAGGGATATAGTAAATTTCTGCAACATGCATGGAGCAGCCATCCCAGTCCAAGTTGAGCATTCTAGAACATCACGCTAGATATCCACGATAACCGTGTGTAGGTAAACATTGTTAGAAAAAGTTTTTCTTAGATAATTGATTCATTAATCTAGCCTGTGTATCCACGAAGGATATACACAACTAAAAGATATATGAGTTCTCCGATTCCGAACCTTACATAAAGAGAAAAACTCAAAAATAGAAAATAAAAGGTGCTCCCTCCGTCTTAAAATATAACTACCTAAGCAATTTAAATTTGTCTCAAAATACAACTAACTATATATCCACCTACCCCATCTCTACCAATCACAACCATCCCTCCCACCTACCCTCTTCTCCCAACCAATCACAACACTCCATTTACTTAACGGCATAAGTGCTTGTATTTTGAGACGGAGGTAGTAGAAGACTTAGCTTTATCCTTTCACCACTACCAACTTTGATGTCTTGTTGTCCACCGTCGCCGCTCAGAACCCCTAGCGCCCCCACCACTATTTGAACGTCCATACTGCGTCGCGAGGCTTCTCAGTTGCGTCATCATCGTCTTCCACAACCATCGAACGCCATGTCACTCTTAGAACGTCGTGGAGCCATCGAACATAACATGCACTTGCCTCACCACCATTTGTGGGCTCATTGGAGATGCCCCAGCAACGTTCACACGTAGTAGTCGTATCTAAACCTACGTTAGATGAGTCGCCTCCCAACCCACTGGGCCTCACCATCCCATTGTTGTTGCTTGGCAGCGGTGAATAGGACTAGGCATCGGGACTCTCAAAGCGCCTGATGTCCCTAGGGCACTGCCATTGCGATTCACCATTACCGTAGTCTTCAAACGTTGTCGCCAAGCACACGGCCTTGAAGGACCTATGGTATTTCAAATGAGCACTTAAATTTTTGTGGCATTTTGATTCAAACCTCAACCACGATACAAAACTTCTTTTACCATGATCGTTGGGCATAAAGAAATGGGCCGTTCCATGGCGTCATGCTTCAATTGTTGTTCTCATTGAGCTCTTCTGCCTTCGTTACTCATAAAAATTTATTATTTTTGTTGTAACTTGTAAAAGTCGGAGTTATCACTACAACAAAAACCTTATGTATAGGCATTTTTCTAGAAACAGATTTCAATTTACCACTAAAATTAGGAGTTATCACTACGTGCACTTGTTAGAGGCACTTCCAAAATTGTCTATGATATTTTTACTTTAGAGACACTTTAGAGACAATTTTAAGACAATGTAGTAAATTAATAATCTAGAGGCATCTTTTTGGCACTTTGAATGTTGTCTCATATATAAAGGCATTTTATTGAGGCATTTTTTAACCTTTGTAGAGACACTTTTTAGATTGTTGATATATGGTAAGTAGCTGACAACGAACATATGTGTAAGAAACTTCATGAGGTTAAGATGGTTAGTGTGTTGGAGTTAAAAATTCTTTATCCCAAGAGGTCTTGTGTTCAAGGATTAGCACCAACAAAAATAAAAACATTTTTTCTCTTTTTTACACTGCTGTGCTATGGTAGTGATACAATTTAATGTCTAGAAAATGTCTCTATCCTCTTATTGACATAATATAGTGTTTCTAAAAAACTATTGTAAGATATAGAAACATTCTATAAAATGTCTTTTATTTTTTTTAGACATTTCACCAGAAGACACTCATAAGGCATTTCAAAAATGCCTCTAGTTTTTTCTAAAGGCATATGAAAAATGCCACTAGTACTAGAGAAATGTCTCTACATGGCCTTTTTGTTGTAGTGTATGCTTGTGTGTTTGTGTAATAATTTGATACATATTTATACATTTTGTAATTATTTAAACTTTTTTACTATTTGGATGGCGCGTACAAATAAATGAAGGGACGTTTCCTCGAGAGCACAAAAGAGTTTCCCGCCACTGCCATCCTTTTGTTCCTGCTCTTCTCTCTTTGTTCACGCCACTGCTCTTGGTAACCTGTCTCATGAATAGGTGGATTTCACGACCATGCATGCATGTATTATGGATTATATAAGAATTAGGTTGCATCATTGCGTTGTATTTAGTTGTACTTTTTTCGTTTACATAAATAAACATTTGAACAAGGATATTACATATTCTAATACAACTAATTTGGATAACGATTCTGTTAAGATTTATTCTACTACTATGCATCACATCCCAGTCTAAATGTTTAAGTTTTTGAACGAAGGAATCAGCCAACCAGGAACCTAGAAGTACTCCTACTTACTGTTCATTTTTTTGTACAGGTAGTTTTACCACAGTCCCTGCTACTCGTTGCAGATAACGTCCTAATCAACCGAGTCAAAGATAAGAGGCAACGAGTCGTAGCAAACAGCCAGCCAGCCAGCTAGCTCGCAATATCAGCTTGAGAGTTGAAACTGCCATTGGCATGGACATTGCCATGTCCGACTCAGCAATATCTAGTTAAGCCCACGGTCTCATTCTACCGTCAACATCAGGTCATGAGCCATTGCATGTGCAACCAATTAAACAGTCAAAGAAAGGCTGCAATCACATCGTTCCAAACCCATCCAATCCTCGTCTTTATAAGCTCCAAGCATTCATCCCGAGTGAACCCAAGCCGCACACACACTTCTTCTATTCTAGCTAGCGTGACACATAGCCAGCAGTGACTCACTGAGAGTGAGTGCAGCCATGGCATTCCGCACCAAAGCTTGCCGTTGCTTGGTACTTGTCTCCTTGGCCTTGCTCCCACTGACCATGGCCATGGACTCCATTGGCAACTACTGCTCCGGGAACAGCTTGGCCGGCAACAGCAAGGCCGTGGCCAGCATCAACTCCGTCCTCACTGACCTCGTCGCCAAGGGCTCCACCGGTGGCTTCGCCACGTCCTCCGCCGGGAAAGGCAACACCGTCATCTACGGTCTCGCGCAATGCCGCGGCGACGTCTCCGCCAGCGACTGCCAGGCCTGCCTTGCCGACGCCGCCAACCAGATCCTCAGCTGCAACTACCAATCCGACTCCAGGATATGGTATAGCCACGAACATCTGAAAAGAAATGAACTCAGACGATTGACAGGGACAGACAAGTAGCAAAACTCTAATGATTATATTACGTGTACGTGCAGGTATGACGACTGCTTCATGAGGTACGAGAACGCCAACTTCGTGGGGCAGACGGACACGGACGTCGGGGTGATCCTGGTGAACACGCAGACGATGGATAACGCGAAGGCGTTCCAGAAGTCGGTGGGGAAGGCGACGGGGAAGGCGACTGCGCAGGCGGCGACGGCCGGGAGCGGCGGGCTCGGGAGGGCCAAGGAGCAGTACACGCCGTTCGTGAACGTCTACGCGCTGGCCCAGTGCACGCGGGACCTGTCGCCGCTGGCGTGCGCGCAGTGCCTGTCGACGGCGGTGTCGCGGTTCGGGCAGTACTGCGGCGCGCAGCAGGGGTGCCAGCTCAACTACAGCAGCTGCAGGGTTCGCTACGAGATCTACCCGTTCTACTTCCCGCTCGCCGCCGGAAACGCACGAGCCGCCGCCACCGACATGACCAAGTACACCAAGATCGTCGTGCACCGTTAAGCATAGTACCTGGCGGTGTGCGTGCATGCCTGCATAGGCTGCATGTGCATACACGTCACACCTACTAAAGTACAGTATAGTGGTACGTGTTGTTTGTGTGTGGACGTTTCAGCATGCAGTGGATGAATAATCAAGGCTACAAAATGTAGCCTTGGCATGCTGCAACTGGGAATAAATAAGATGTGTACTAGCCATTAGCCAAGCAATGTACGCATGTTCGTGAGGACTATTAATTAATATACTGGAATGTTAAAACGTATGCACTGTGCTCTCATTGTGTGCTACAAACTATCAAGCATGCACTCGTGATCTTAAGCTCCCTTAGTTGTTAAAAAACAATTTTTAGTACGGTGAACAGCAACGTTTCTGGGGGACACGGATTTTCTACACGAGTAGAATTGCACCTAGATTATGCATTTTTTATATAAAAAACAATGACAAGATGTATTATGATAATTAAATTAGCTCAAACTTGCAACTTCAAATTTTGATTTGACGCTGTGATAAACAAATAACAAAATACTATACCGCAGAATGCATATATAATTTGTTGTTTTATGTCATCAAATATAGATTGAACTTGAACTTGCTTGTTTGTGTACTAACATATAACATATATTATCACAACATACATCGTTCTCTTTAAAGAAATTATATAACTATTTACCAAGTACATAACCTAGGTGCAATTACACCTAGGTGTTAAAAATATTCTTTGTTGATGCAATAGAAAATATTTTACCATTTGATGTCAATATGTCCTCACTTTCTTTTAGCCTTTTCTACAATTATTTATCGTTTTAGCATGTATTTCCTAAGTATATTTCTATACTCCAAACTTCAAACTAATTATGTTTTAAGATTCGCCATAAGAAATACTTTCATAATGTGCAACTCAAATGAGGCTGGGATGTTCGATTTAGGGGACAGTCAGAACGGCAACTGATTTTAGGTTGCGTTCGTTTCCGGTGGTTCCACTCGGAACACAGTTTACACGCAAAATGAGAAACGCCATTAGTGCATGATTAATTAAGTATTACTTATTTTAAACTTTTAAAATAGATTAATTTGATTTTTTAAACAACTTTCGTGTAGAATTTTTTAAAAAAAATATACCGTTTAACAGTTCGTAAAGCGTGCCACGGAAAAAGTATTGTGTTGCCTTTTAGGTAGAAACGACCGCAGTCTTAATGGATGTACTTTTTTTAAAAGAAGGGCAACAGGGATCAACAAGTGAAACAAAACAATAAACATTAAACTCCATATACTTAGTTGTGTAATATTCACACCATCATGTTTGTTTTCTAAACTTGTATATAGGGCAAATATAAAGTTACATGGCACATATTGGTCTTCATTGTCAAGACTTTTTTATACCTATTTGAATGGTACACACAATATAAAGGAGATGACATCCCCTTGAGGTTGATAAACATCCCATGATACTATTGCTAAAGCTTCAAAATAGAAATAAGCAAACCATCTTTATATTTTAGATAATGGATAATAATCCAGCCTCTATATGCACAATACAGCCAAAAGACACCAACTTATTATACATTTTCACCTGTTCTATGATAAAGCCTTAAAATATCAATCTATTGTTCTACATATACATAATATACATAGTTATATATTTATGTGACTTGTTATAGAAAAATTGAAACCTTGAGAAATTAGATACAGTCAATCTTTTTTTAGCACTAAGTGAAAAAAATGGAGGATTTGAGTAGACATTAACTATTATGTGCCAGTTTGGTTTCTATTAAATAATTGGTAGCCAATGCACCAAATGAGTATAATTTGATAATGCTACCCAAAACCTGCAAAAGATTTGGCACTGCACTACGAACAATTTAACAGTGTAAGGAACTAGTATTAATTGATTAAATTCTACACGCCTGCCATAGTAGCAGTGTAGCACTGTGATACTATGGCTGTTGCCATCTATCCAGTTCAAGACATTTGCAGTGAGCCCCGCAGCCTGTGTTTTGTTACCCCGTCCCCTGCATCTAGCATTGTGCCCGTCACCACCTCATTGGTTGCACACTTGCACCCGATGCAGGTACGGTCAAATCTGCACAAACTATGCATTGGCAATTCGCTCTACAGTCACATATAATGCCTTGCTATTGGCGTGTTGCATCGACTAGTCCAAGCCAGCGCCAGAAACTCTGAAACTGATGCTTCGAGAGAAAGAGTTTACATACCCAAAGTCCAAACTTCATGCAGGATATATCGGCAGGACGACCAACTAGTTGCAAAAACGACGTGACATACCTAATAAAATTCAGAGTTAGGGGCGATCCAACCGGATATACCGGTCAATCAGCCCCTTTGTTCGATAGCACTATCTATTGGTCAATCTTTCGCTGTCAGTAGCTCGACCTGATCTCGTTGACTCCATGGCCACATGTTTTCACCCTTGCAAAGTAGTAATCGATGCTGTGGCCAGTTGAATGCTTTACACAACCGTCAGATTTCGGCCTCTAGATAAAGCCCAGATTTGACAGGCCTCATGTACTTTGAGGTCGTCCGAGAGGCAACCTGCTCGGCCCGGATTACCCAAAGACGAATTTAGCCCGTGTGCTCGCTGTCTCACCGATCAGCGATAGCAGGGGAAAAGCCAGAGGCAAACGTACGTGGAGGCAGGAGGGCTGGTCACCGCGTGCATGCGCGCCACCTCCCTGCGCTACCGCTCCGGGCTGCCGCACGGACAAAAGGAGCTTGTGGGAACCAGCTATGAGCCAAAGACCGAATCGCAGGATAGGTAGATAGACACAGCACATCAGGATCCGTCAGGTGAGGTGACACTGTGAAAAACCTCAGCAAGCGAGCCGCGTCATGGCCTCCGACGCCGTGAAACCGGCGCTCGCCTACATCGTCGTCTACGTCGAGGACGTGCCCAAGTCGGCCGCCTTCTACTCCACCGCGTTCGGCTACGTCGTCCGCCGCATCGACGAATCCCTCAAGTAATTAATCCATCCATCCATCTCTTGTGTTTCTCTGCAAATCTTAACTTGATGACCGACTACTTGCGCGTGTATGTGACGTGTGGTTGCTGATTAATTAAGGTGGGCGGAGCTGGAGAGCGGGGCGACGACGATCGCGTTCACGCCGCGGCACCAGAGGGAGACGGACGCGCTGACTGGGGAAGTGCAGCTGCCGGAGTCAGCCGGCGAGAGGGGCCCCGTGGAGATCTGCTTCGACTACGAGGACGTCGACGCGGCGTACCGGCGCGCCGTGGATAACGGGGCCGTGCCGGTGAGCGCGCCGGAGCAGAAGAGCTGGGGCCAGAAGGTCGGATACGTCGGGGACATCGACGGGAACATCGTGCGCATGGGCAGCCACGTCCGCGCGTAGTTAGCGGCAGCGCGCCATCTGTGTACGTGCGTGGGTGGGGAATTAGCTGTGCTTGTTGAATAATTAACCCCTGTAATCGACCGATCTGTTCATATGGAATAAATTAAACTGCGATTTGATCACCCTTGTTGGTCGAAATGGTCATCGTTGAAGCATGACTGGATAGATAGGCGTCCTTTTTTTTTTTGAGATTATAGATAGGCGTCCTTTTGCTCCTTAATCCGAACGGAACAAGATGATCATGTATTTATCATCTGGGCTGTTAAAATTCATGGACTACCATAGGCCCACTGTCTAAATGAGCAATACTGGCATAGCCCATTGGCCTCTATGCACGGTACATCAGCCCGGGCCGTCGAGTTTTGATCTGTCTGTCCAAAAAAGGCCCGTGCCGAGCTCCCGTCCATCTTTCTGGCATGTCCTTCTCAAGTCCTCTTTACGGTACCAGGTGGCGAAACGAAAGGGAAAAAGGAAAAAAGAAGCATAAAAAAGGCAAAACCCTTATCATCTACGAAGGCATGAACGCCACTCCTACATATAATTCCAGCGTTTTCCACTTGGCACGGGACCCCGCTGGAGCGGTCGAACCTATCGAACCACGCTCACCAACCCGCACAAGTCAATTCAACCGCAAGAAACCTGGGACCGACCGAGCAAGAGTTCCCCGCACCGTTCTGGAGACGTCGCGGGTTTGCGCCACGAGACCCGAACCCTCCACAAGCTTACGCCGAGCCGAAACCGCCTCCGCCTATTCGCGCCACCCACCCACATCACCCTCCCACTCGAACCTTCGCGAACGCCGCACCGCTCAACTCCTATATAAGCGTTCCTCTGCTCGGCTTGATCCCCCACCAAAAAATCGAGACATCGAAGCGAGAGCAGAGCAAAGCGTCCGTAGCTAGCGAATCGCAAGAACAACACCACAACTCGATCGTTCGTTCGTTCATCAGAAGAGAGTAGTTTTTGTTTTGGTTGATTTTGATCGGAAGAGAAGAAGATGGCGGGCAACAAGGGAGAGGGTCCAGCGATCGGCATCGACCTCGGGACGACCTACTCGTGCGTCGGCGTCTGGCAGCATGACAGGGTGGAGATCATCGCCAACGACCAGGGCAACCGCACCACGCCGTCGTACGTCGCGTTCACCGATACCGAGAGGCTCATCGGCGACGCCGCCAAGAACCAGGTCGCCATGAACCCCACCAACACCGTCTTTGGTAAGCCCCCTCTCCTTGCTTCCTGAATTATTCGACATCAGTGTTTAGATGACATTTTTATAGGATTCTGGGATTAGCATGTAATTGGGCTGTGGTAGTTGCACACCTTGCTCTGTTTCCTCTGTTTTGGCGGTAGATGACAAGGATCACTAGCTTGGATTTGTAATTTAAATTCACCTCGATTGCAACAACTGCTTACTGTAAGATAAAAATTGCGCCCACGGGGTGATAAAAAAAACTAAAGATTTAATATACTCCTACTGTAGATATGAAAATCCAGTAACAACAAACCTAGTACTAGTCGTATTTTATACTGTTCAAATGTTCTGACATGCCGTGTTACTTGTGCTGCAGATGCCAAGCGGCTGATCGGACGGCGCTTCTCGGACCCGTCAGTGCAGGCGGACATGAAGATGTGGCCATTCAAGGTGGTGCCTGGCCCAGCCGACAAGCCGATGATCGTGGTGACATACAAGGGCGAGGAGAAGAAGTTCTCAGCAGAGGAGATCTCATCCATGGTGCTGACAAAGATGAAGGAGATCGCCGAGGCGTTCCTGAGCACAACCATCAAGAACGCCGTCATCACCGTCCCGGCCTACTTCAACGACTCCCAGCGGCAGGCCACCAAGGACGCCGGCGTCATCTCCGGCCTCAACGTGATGCGCATCATCAACGAGCCCACCGCCGCCGCCATCGCCTACGGCCTCGACAAGAAGGCGTCCAGCACCGGCGAGAAGAACGTGCTCATCTTCGACCTCGGTGGAGGCACCTTCGATGTGTCAATCCTCACCATCGAGGAGGGCATCTTCGAGGTCAAGGCCACCGCCGGCGACACCCACCTCGGAGGCGAGGACTTCGACAACCGGATGGTGAACCACTTCGTGCAGGAGTTCAAGAGGAAGCACAAGAAGGAGATCAGCGGCAACCCGAGGGCGCTGCGTCGGCTGAGGACTGCGTGCGAGCGGGCGAAGCGGACGCTGTCGTCGACGGCGCAGACTACCATCGAGATCGACTCGCTCTACGAGGGGATCGACTTCTACGCGACCATCACGCGTGCGCGGTTCGAGGAGCTCAACATGGACCTGTTCCGTCGGTGCATGGAGCCCGTGGAGAAGTGCCTCCGCGACGCCAAGATGGACAAGGCGCAGATCCACGACGTGGTGCTCGTGGGCGGGTCGACACGCATCCCCAAGGTGCAGCAGCTGCTGCAGGACTTCTTCAACGGGAAGGAGCTCTGCAAGAGCATCAACCCCGACGAGGCCGTGGCGTACGGCGCCGCCGTGCAGGCCGCGATCCTCAGCGGCGAGGGCAACCAGAAGGTGCAGGACCTGCTGCTCCTCGACGTCACGCCGCTGTCGCTCGGGCTCGAGACGGCCGGTGGCGTGATGACCGTGCTGATCCCGAGGAACACCACGATCCCGACCAAGAAGGAGCAGGTGTTCTCCACTTACTCCGATAACCAGCCCGGCGTGCTGATCCAGGTGTACGAGGGAGAGAGGACGAGGACCAAGGACAACAACCTGCTCGGCAAGTTCGAGCTCACCGGCATCCCACCTGCACCCAGAGGCGTCCCACAGATCAACGTCACGTTCGACATCGACGCCAACGGAATCCTGAACGTGTCGGCGGAGGACAAGACGACCGGGAAGAAGAACAAGATCACGATCACCAACGACAAGGGGAGGCTGAGCAAGGAGGAGATCGAGCGGATGGTGCAGGAGGCGGAGAAGTACAAGGCCGAGGACGAGCAGGTGCGGCACAAGGTGGACGCACGCAACGCGCTGGAGAACTACGCGTACAACATGAGGAACACCGTCAAGGACGACAAGATCGCGTCCAAGCTGCCCGCCGACGACAAGAAGAGGATCGAGGACGCCATCGAGGATGCTATCAAGTGGCTCGATGGGAACCAGCTCGCCGAGGCCGAAGAGTTCGAGGACAAGATGAAAGAGCTTGAGAACATCTGCAACCCGATCATCTCCAAGATGTACCAGGGCGGCGCTGGCGGCCCGGCAGGCATGGACGAGGATGCCCCCAACGGCGGCGGCGCTGGCACCGGCGCCGGTCCCAAGATCGAGGAGGTGGACTAAACGAGCTGATGTGGATGACAGGTGTTGAGCTGGTGGCAACGGCGTAGCATTCGGGACGTCGTCGTCTTGCCTGTTTTTCTGGATTTTCTCAATGTGGTTGCTGGAGTTTCAGTGTGGTCAAGTTGAATAATGGGGTGCTTGTATTCGAGTCATGAGTCTTATGTTAATCACTATGCTAGTACTAGGTTTTAGAGGTTATAAAGTATGTATTAGGTTTAGTTGGGTAAATAAAAGTGTACGAACATCCATACATATGGTTCCTGTAATTCCTTCGGGATTTCTGCTTTCACGAAAGCTTCGAGTTCAGGAAACCATATACATAGTATACTGTTTTTTCTAACACTCAGTTGCAATGTCCGTGATTTATTTTTGAAACCAAATGTCCGCGATTAATTGTTTTTGTTTTAACCTGCTTTGAAGAAAGCATTGATCTGATTTTCTTTTATTTTAGCCAGCAATTCCTTCTGGCTTTCTCCGTTTGATTGGTTAAAGAAAGCCTTTTTTTAGGCATGATGCTCTGCTATTATACAAACAGAACACATGCCGATCCCAAATGTTCTTCTAAATTTAGCTGACATGCTTTCGAGCTCTCTTATGCACAGTCTTAAATGATAAAACGGAGAAGCACACAGTTCATGAGCAAACGAAAACGAACAAGCTTAATTATGTGATAGAAGAGAAGCTGAGAGTAAAAAGATAAATTAGACTCGTTGAAATGGAATGTTCATTGCTTCAGCCGGACAATTCATGATTGGGACAAAACGAAACGAGCGATAAGCAATACATCTCGCCCATGGAAGAGATCCGTGGGCGGAGTTCAGAACATAAAAAAGGGAGGAAGCCCATGGAACCTGCAGAAACACTTAAAACCAACGAATGGGCTGCCCCTTATGAAGAAGCGAGCCCATGGCTGTGCACAGTGTTGTTGGGCTTCATTTGTAAGTTGTAAACATAACAATGGATGCTAGTATATGGCTGTGCATCTCGGCCTTAGAGCTATCTATATTTGGTCATCTATATACCTATTTGAATGATAAATATTCCTCTTCTATATCCATACGCGCTCTAAGAGACCATCCATACTCTATTCTCTTATATTTTAATAATATTTTTTAACAACCTCTCTTCTCTTCTTCTATCATATTGCTTGCTTCAAATATGTAGTGAAGAGAGAGAACATCTATATTTGAACGATCTCTTCAATATGGATGATGCTTTATTTTTGGATGATGTGATGGAATATCTTTTAGAGCAACATTTTTCTCATATATTTGAGATGGAGGATGTGATACAAGAGTTGTTGGGTTTGCTCTTATTCGGCGGTCGGCAGGCATTGTTGTTGTAGCTGTACAACAACTATGGGGCATGAAAACGGTTGGTAAACATGGAACTAATTTCACATCACATTAAACATTAAACCGGGAATAAAAACAAATATAAAAAAAATCAAAATATCAAAATGAAATTATTCGATCGGAAACATATCGGTAACGGTTGGAAGACTCCAAACAGATAATTTATTTCGAAGAATAAAATACATGTATATTAAATTGATAATAAATTTAAGAATTCAATGGTATTTAAGCGATAGGTCCATAAACCACGATAAAAAAAGATACACAAATAAAAAAATCCAAGACATAATGCAGTAAATAAGAGGCATAATACCAGCGTATGGGGTTGTGGCTTGTGGATTGTGCCATTGTCACCTTGTGGGGGAAGAAGCATAGTTGAGCTGTTGGGTTTTGAGGTTTGGCACGAGCCTTGCAAAAAGGTATTTTTTTTATATTCATAACGGTAATTACAGAAATAATACCGTTTACCGACAAAATAGTCGGTAAATAGCAAAACCATTTCCGTATTATTTATCATTTTTTATGGTTTCTACTAAACCATTTCACTTTCCTACGGTCGGTAATTTTGAAACCGATATACGATAGATCGGGAATTTTCGTAGCCGCTTCATCCCATTAGTGGTGTATACAACAACTAGAGTGGCATCAACAGCATATCACACATACACAGTGGATACGGTAACACCCAACGGAATCTGCAACTAGTCGAGACCACCCAGCCGAACGGCTGCGCTGCACGGTGCAGCCTATACCATTGTGGTTGTACAACACTGAGTTGCTGAACATACCCCTAGTTTTGATGGTGTGCAAGTGCGCAACGCCAAACCTAAGGTTTTAGATTGAGGAAGAAATGAGGGTGGCAACGACAAAGTCAGGAGGGTGGTGATCACCACCTTTGCATGCGCGTGAGTAAGGCGTTATATATGTGGGCTGACAGAGAAGCTTGAACCAACCATTTTCAGGGATATTTTCTAAAATACTACCCTTAAGGAATGGCAATTCGAAAATAACATTATAAAAATAGTGGCCTCTTCAAAATGCCACTCGCGAGTGCAACTCTCTGACCAAACTACCAAAACTAGCCATTTTATCCCTAACACCATCTGCCAAAGCAAAATACCTGCAAATTAACCAAAATTTTTTCATTGTTAACAATCTTTTAATTTTTGGTCACATTTTAAAAATTTAAATTTTTTGGATATTTTTTTGAATGGTGTTGAAAATTGAAATGGTGTTAGGGGTAAAATGGTTAGTTTGGGTATTTTAGCTAGAGACTTGTAATTGCGAGTAGCACTTTGGAGAGACCATATTTTATAATGGTACTTTAAAGTTGCCAACACTTAGAAGTGCTATTCTGTTAAATATCCTGTGTTTTCATCAAGACAGGCTGGACCTGAGAGACATTTTTGTATGCACTGGCCGGCTGGGAAGGCCATGCAGTCAACCAATAATAAGAAGACGCCTAAAAAAAACTATTCATCTTTAAACTTTGAACACTCGTCTTTTCTGAAAATAAAAAACTCAAAAGGTATGTCATATTATCTTGCACATGGAACTTTCACCCATCTTAATCTAGCCATTTAATCTAATTATTGATCAAAGTGAAAGCACTATACTGCAATCCTTTTCAACCTTAGTGCATGTTCAGTTTGAAGGAATTTGAAAGAAGAAGTATATGAATATGCAATTATCTACAATTAATGGACATTTAACTGCCATTCGCTTAGAAGGAATTCACTGAAAAAAACTGCCAAAAAGTTTTACTATCCCACTATTTTTGGGGGTTAAAACATAGGAGACAAAACCGCTAAAGTTCGCAATATTTTTCAATCATTTGCTTTGCATATGTATTCACACTATTTGTATTTTCTTCCGTTTATAGTTTGAAAATCCTATAAACCACGACTCGTGACATTTAACGCCGCTGATGTTTTGGAAGAGTACCTAGCTCCGGAACAAGTCTCGATGTTTCTACCAGAGTACTGTGAGCACCACACAACACCAGGGCATTCTGGTCCGCTTCTGCATGTTTCTTGTGTCTTCTTCTCGTTATCTACTTAATCTGAAAGCTTACGATCATTGTTAGGCATCGCATGACTCAGTATGTTCATAAATACAATTATTTTCAGCTATAAATCTAAATATATGTTTTAATATTTATAAGACAAATACCTATATTTATATATGGAGGAAGTACATACATATCTGCCGAAGTTTCAGAAATCTACTGCAACTCAACCAGGCTGTTGTTGAAGATATGAGAGTGAAGACCCTCCCTGCTCTTTTGTGTCAAAACGTAAATCTCATCAAGCCTACAGATCTAGATGAAGCAGCAGCAAAAACATTGAGCACAATAGCAATGTAGGATACACCATTAGTCCATACGGACTTACGGAGAACATTATATGTTTACGTAGAAACCATTTCGAGTACATTACTCGGTCGCTGAGAACCTGAAAGGCGGAACTGCAATTCTACAGACAAAATTAAAGGGGTTAAATAAAAAGCCTGACTACCCAACTAACGCCTGTTCGAATGGCCTCTTTTGCATGGCTTCCGCCACCACGCCGTGGAGCCACTGTTGCGTCACCCTCACCCCCTCCCCCTCCCCCGCATACAATCAAGGTGACGATGTCATCCCAACCGGTCAGCAGTTCAGCTCGTCGGAGGATGACAAGGGGATCACTGGAGAACGACGAGAGGCTCGCCGGAGATGATGGATAAGGTCTCGTTGAAGGGGATGATGAGGACCATTGTCGGAGGTACCAAATCTGATGCCCCTTTCGCGTGATGCCCACCGGCGCTGTCGTTTTTTCTTCACCGGTGTCGCGTGAGTACGTAGGTACCAGATCTTGGTATCAATCTGACATCTAGGATACCAAATCCAAAATCTGTTACTAGATCTGATATATGAGACTTTCTTCGATGCTTGGCATATACCACAGCCGTTGATTGCACTTGATCTAACGAACATGGTGGAAGGTACTATCCTAAAGGTACTTAAAATGTGAGCCGGGTACTAAATGTGGAAGGTTAGAGTGGTAATTGCCTCCCATTATCGTTTCGTTAATTAACAACAAAGCACATTTTCTGTTTGTTCTTTCTTCCGTTTCTGTTGACTTGTTGATTATGCCGTGAAGAAAATATAGAATTTGCAAAGTGATCTGACACCCACATATACCAGATATGATACCCAGGGTACCATGCTTGAAATCTAACCAGACCTCGTCCCCCGTACCTCGTCGTTGTTGTGCACCTTATCGAAGAAGCACATTTCAAAAAGGTATCGATCTAATATTCCGAGGTATCGTCCCTCTAGTATATGAAAGATATCAAACATGGTACCTCGGGTACCGGGACTGATACCTTATTGTGTATCCGTGCCTCGTTGAAGTTGTGTAGCTATTTGAAGCCGCACATCCTAGTTGTCGTCGCCAGATCTGTTATTTTCTGAGGTTGTCGTCTGCGGATCTAGCCTCGTTGTCTCCTCCCCGCTGTGTTTGTCGGCGTCGTCCTCTCTGCATCCCGTCCCCGCTCTGGCTAGAACAACAACAGAAGGGCATCGTGGCAGCGAGTGTGGAAGGCGCACATGAGGGAGGGTGGCTGGTCCCTTGATGATGGGGCGGAGGAGGAAGGAGAGAGTAGGAAGGAGGAGGAAGGGAGCAAGAAGAAGAAGAAGAGAGTAGGAAGTCGTTCGTTTCAACGGATGGCTGCCCGTACTCTTTCTCAAGAGAAAAAAAAGGGCCCCAAATAACAAAAAAAAGCTGAGTATACCCCACTAGAAAATCTTCATGAAATAATCACTAGTCGTTATATCCAAGTTTGATGCTATTATAAATCCGAGTATGCGGTTTTCTTCTAGCCCAATCTTATAGAAAATAATTTAATTTCTTTTTTCCGAGGACAACACATCAGCAAGCCAAACCACTGGGTACCATTGGCCGTAAACGAAAGCGACTGAAATCAATATGTTCTGCAAAAGATCATATTTGGTATGGTCCCAAAAACAATCTCATACTGTACGTTAGTGAAAGCAAAATGCAGTCCAAGCATGCCGACAAGGCTATGGCAGCAAAGTTTAAAGCACCAAGCACATTTATGGAGAGTTGATGAATGACCCAACTAAACCAAGAATCTTTTCGTAAGCCATTCTACATTTCTACTCCATCTTTTGCCATGATGTGAACATCACGTAGACTGATTCTGTATACACCGGACTTTTCTCCGGTCACGAGTTCGTTGCTCGCACTCATAGGATAAGCAAACACAAGCTGGACCCTTAATTGCTTATCCAGTCTAGACAGAAACCAAAAAGAAACTGGAGTACTCCTATTATCTATAGACAGTAGTTCTGTGCCTCCTTGACATTGCCAGTGCAAAAGTGAGTTGTAAGCGGCGTTTCCACGATCCGAAAACTGAGCTTATCAGCACGACAGTGTATGACGGAGGCGAGACACCAATTTGTGCGGAAAAAAAAGGAAAGAAACCCCACACACCGGAGTCTGGCGACGACGATATGCGGGAGCACCGTTTGGGCGAGCGAAAGGTCGCTTCGAACGTCTTATCGAAACGGAGAGACGCAGATACTCCTATGGGGAAGGGGCACGGGGTCAAGTTGCTGCTTCGCAATCGCTTTCATAATCCAGATCCTTCTCTTGAAGAGTTGCAACTTGCAGGTCAACAAGGATCGAGTTAAAAAGATTGTAGTATCCTCCAAACATAGTGTTTATTGATAGTAGATCGGATATGGAGTACGTGGGGATGAACGAGAAGAAGATCCTCGAGTGTTTGCAGAGATGTACACGAAGAACGTCGTGAAAGGAGGGCGTAGGAACGCAATTGGCGCATGAAGAACGTCGTGATAACTGGTTGTAGTTCATTTAGAGCAAAAACAGGGTATTGAATTATCCTTTATCTTAAAAAACCTTCTAGGGAAATGACGATGCTCGTGAGATCAACAGATTATAAACGACCAGCTGTCAGCTGGTATAGTCAGGAGTCATATGTGAAGGATTTCAAATAATTGTCACTTATAGGCAAAACATTGCAAACCGATGAGTCAGCTTTCACCGAGACATTGCAGTAATGTGCATTGCCATTGCGTAATCTCCTTGTCTGAAATAACAATGCGCAAATATGTTACTTTTATATCTCATGACCAAAGATGAGAGTTTTATATACTCGCTCCAGTTCGTTCTGACGTTTGTTAGTTAAACATATGGGAAAGAGGCAGTAGTTGTGTAACATCAACTTATCTATATGTGTTATTTTAAATGAATTTGTATGCTATCATTGGAAAATTTTCTCAAAATATCAATGGAAAGAGTTTATTGGAAGTAAAAAAAATGTCCCAAAGATTATCATTGGAAAATTTTATCAAAATAATTCAATTATCAAGAAATTATATAAATACATCCAATCCAAAGGGAAAAAAAGTTGATTGATGAACCATGGAGCATGCTTGTGACTTCGAAGCATTGAAAAGAGTTTTGGTGAAACCACGTGGACTGGGGTATCAAGAATAGAAAGGCGATGCCATGAGCCCACAATTTCGCTTTAGGCGTGACCAACACTCCACGGTGGAGCGTGGTCTCAACCCGAGATCAAGGAATCTCGCCGATGTGGCTGCGGGAAACAGTGTATTGCCGGAGTGCACATGACATACAGGGCCTGTTTGAGGGACTTAAGATTTTGAGAAGCAGCTGTTTGGTAGCCAGCTTCTGGCTTCTTAGTTTATTTTTCAGAATCTGTAACTACAGCTTCTCAGAATCTATGTACCGTTTGAGACAGCTTCTGCCAGCTGCAATTTCTGGGAGAAGCCCCAAATGCTGCAGCTGGCAGAAGCTCCCCAAAATGGCCCATAGAGGTCATACTATCCTTGTCGCGTCTTGGATGAAGACTCGTCGAGACCACTCTAGTACTCCACTAGGTCACATGTTGGGAGGGTCTGAAGCTACACGTTGCACCCATGTAGAAGAGGGAAGTGGATGGCCTACCAAGCATTGGGTGAAGAAGAGACCGCCTTCCTCGCTGTAGCCACGCCACCATCATAGATCCATCAGCCTCCCCAACCGATCTGGTGCCACCGATCTATTGAGGTTTTGCATGCCGCTCCTCGCCATTGTAGATCTAGTGAGCTCTGGTCAGATCCAATGAGAGCGGTGGAGGCGAGTGCGATGAGACAGTGTCAGTGTCGAATAGGTGGACTGTGAAGGTATATCATCGATTCGATTGGAGAGGGAGGGTAAAGTAGTATTCTATCAAAGTGGTTGACAAGTGGGTATGGAATTGGGATATAATTATTTCTATGATTTTAGATGGTGTACTCCATATTTATCCAACAAAAACATATTTTGCCGAATTTATGGACTGAACTGAAAAATATGAGAGAATAAACTACAAAATTCTCCTGGATCCTAATTTCTGAAGCTTACTGGATCCTAATTAAACCACCGTGTATTGAAGTTTGAAGCTTCAGAAATTAATCCCTGCTCTCGGCACCCATCATTTAGAATTCCATCTAGGACAATCAGGCTGTTTTACATCTTTTAGACCGACCTTAAAAAAAAACATCTTTTAGATTGTCCCTGTTCCCTGCATCAAAAACGCAAATAAATGCATCGAAGCATACAGTTCTTAACGAAATGGGCAGAAGCAGCAAAACAATGGGCAGAAAACCATCACTACTGCTTCTATCCCTCTGCATTTCAAAACCTGAAAGGCATACAGAATAACAGAAATTGTGGGTTAAAGTCGACCCCAGATAGAAAAATGGCAAGAGTATATTCCATGTAGTTCTTAACGAAAGAGAGAAACGATCGTCGTTATATCCTATTTTGAGGAGTACTACTACTACTACATCCGTAACAGAAAGTAGATCGTCCTGCATAAAAATCATTTCCTAGGACAATTCTCCTACATCAGCAACCAGCTAAATGTGACGACATTGGGCCATAGACGAAAGTGACTTCGGAATCGATTTGGGATTTTCTGCTTCAAAATATCTATTTTATCTGTTTTGTATCGCAAGTCATTTTGATTTTTTTAAGTAAATTACATTATAGATACATGGACTTGTCAGTGGGTGTAATTTAGTATATAAATTTGCGCAACGCTCATTTTGGCGTATGAACTTGTCCAATACATACGAACCAAGTCCAAAATGACACAACAAAACTATTTTTATTGAGTTAAAATGTTAGTTAGGACGTTATGTGCATATGGGAGTATATATGATACATAGACACTATATTTGTTATATTTGTTATGTACAAGGTATTTATTTTATCCATTATCTCTCTTTGTTTCTGTCCCATGCATCATTTTTTGGTATTTTATATGTTGTTCTCTTTAACACCATTATGCCTTCTAATTTTTTTTACCAAACAGATATATGTATAGGACATCCTTTCTCACATACGTGCATAATTAGTATCCTAATCAACACTTAAAGTAGCAAAAATCAGCTATGTCATGTCTTTGTGGCCTTAGTTTACACGCAATAGGCAAATTTATGCACCAAAATGAGTATTTTGGAAGTTCATGTACTAGTACATACATGTCAAGTTTACGTACCACCAATATAATTTACTCTTTTTTATTTAAAGTTTTTTAAGCTTAACCAAGTTTATAGGTAATCATAGCAGCATCTGCAAGACTAAAGTAATTCCATTAATTTTTACATGAATACGTTTACGTAGTAAACTTAAAGAGAAGACGAGATATAATTACCCTGGAGTTTGCTTTATCATTTTGATCTCCGACATGTTCATTTCGTTATGTGCTACGTAGTAGCTTCTCAACAAACATAATTATCCAGTTGAAAAATATTTTATTGGTAAAAAAGATAACAATTATCTTTGAACTGAAAATTTGAAAAACAGAATTTATTTTTTAAAATAAAATTGAGACTAGATCTGATGACATTCATAAAATATTTTCACTACTATTTTAACTCAACTAGAATATGCTTTCTTTCAAATGCTTGGTGAAACGTTGAATTTGGTCATTTTGGTCGAAACTTGTTTGCAAATTCTTTTAATAATGTAAAATTCAAATTCCAGTTTAAAAACTCTAGGCTTAAATTATTCAAACCCCTTATTGTTCTCTCTTTATATTTTTTTAAAAGTTCATTTTGAACTTTATTTAGTATTTAGCAACACATAACTATGTGAAATAGGCAACATGATCATTCTTTTTTGGAAAAAAAAAGGTCAAACGATGAAATGGGTATGTAGAGGATCAAAAGAAAAACTCATGAGCTTATATGGCATAATAAATCGGAGGCAAGGGATTAAGCAAACTTTAGGAGCCATGTGATGCATGGAATTGCACCTAAAAACAATCACATACGGTACGATACAGGTTTAGTGGAATCAAAATGCAGTCCATCGGGAAAAAAAATGCAGACATGCCGTCGGTGTTGACATGGTTATTGCAGCAAAGCGAGGCACCAAATTTTAATGGTAAGTTGGTGTATGACCAAACCAAGAATACCAAGTCATCTCGTGTCTCTTTTCTCTTGCTCTCCTGTGAATGTGAACATCAGGTAGACTATACTAAAACAATATCAGTACACCGTACTTTTCCCCAGACACGAGCTCGTTCTTTGCACACAAGGATATATAATTGCTTATCCAGTTCAGACAGCAACCAGAAATTCATTATTGCAAAAGTGAGTATAAGCGCCTCTCCACGATCTTGAAACCCCAGCTTATCAACAAGACTGGATATGACCAACGGCGAGACACCGCCAGACCGGCAATCAAGCACGCCCGCCAACTTGTGCTAGATTATACAGTACAGATGCAGAATGTCTTTTGGGCGAGCCAGAGGCCGCTTATCGAAACGGTGAGATGCAGATACGGGCGAGGGGCACGGGGCCAAGGTGCCACTTCGCAATCGCTTTCAGATTCAGACCTCTCATCTCCCTCTCCTCTCCTCTTCACTTGCTCCCTCTTCTTTCTTGCAGGTCAATGAGGATCAAATTAAAAAGAGTTATCTTCCAGGATCGGATATGGAGTGCAGACGAACAGGAAGAAGAAGATCGTCGAGTGTTTGCAGATGCAACCTCAACAGAAATGACACCTTTACTTAAGAAAAATAAAGAACAGAAACGACACCATGCTTGGTGCGCAGTATATGTTCGTTGGATCGAACGATCAATCAATAAATTTATGAAAATGAGATGATATCACTGACGGAGAGGAAAAACCAGGGTAGCCAGCTGCCCAGCTGTCTGGTATAGCCAGGAGCCAGATGTAAGTATTCCAAACAATTGTCACTTTCAGGAAAAGCATTACAAACCGAAAAGGTCAGCTTTCACTGAGACATTGCAGTAGGGTAAACTATGTGCAATGTTCTTGTCTGTAACATGGTATACTAACTAATAATCAAATCATAAATATCATAACGAAGTCGTGAGATTTCAGTCAAACGATCTAATCCATGCAACTGTTACGCATTCAGGAAAAGTATTAAGGTTGAAATTTTCTGAGGTTGAAACCAAACAACCATACTGAATGGTACCAGATGAAAACTGTTGTTCTCATAACTGATAGACGCTGATCAGGTTCCATAATGATAACAGATAAATACATTGGTACCATAAATCACTTACATTTGCCTTCCAGCGATTACCGGAAAATGTTTACAAACGCTAAAAGCCTCCCACTAATTCCAACTAAACATTGGCAAATCCTAAAAGCACTGACAAGTGACAAGTACTCCTTTTCCTAGATTCCATCAAATAAATGAGATGAAATTTCCAAGAATGCTCACAAGAACAAGCTTCTCACCTATCTATGGAAATCGACTACAAATGCCTATACAGTTCTTCAGGAGTCAATTCTGTAGATCAATCAAACCGCTCAAGACAATAACGCACATACAGAAGCAAGTCGAGCGGACAACAAACTTTGCATACACAGAAATTCTAATGAAAGGAAAAGATATTACATAAGGTATTCCCAAACAAATATACTAAAACGAAGATCGGATTAATCCAGATACGTTCCTTGTGATCTGTAGCATGTTCCTACAATATTTCAAATGCCAAATACCAGAATTACGATGTTTCCATTTTCCGTTCCAATTAGCAAAACTGAGCTGCATTTTCTTGCATGATATGCATCTGAATCATGTCTCCTTGCGAGCTGAGGGTTAGCAGACAACAGAACATCACTACATCAGCCAACAGCAGTTGATAAAAATGGATTTCTAACAGCTACAAAAGCATTGTACCACACACACCTTGAACATGTTAAGACTGGCACCAAGATGAGGGGGGCCTCATGGACACATGAACTTCATGTTCTTCAGGACCAACACGGTATTTTGGAACAATAATCTCTAGGCCTGTCCCTGATTCATCACAGTATGCTTCTAGATTAGCATCTTCCGGGATCCGTGTAGGGAGTGGAATTTCCCTAATAAATTCACCTGGTGGACAATGCTCAGGTGAAGGATCGACCAACTTGAAGGTCCGATCATGTCTCTTCAAGAACGGCAACCGGCCAACACTAGTGCATGATACCTTAACTATCCCATTTGTAGGAGTATTCTTCCATGAAACCTTCACCCTTTGTATATCAGCAAAGGGTAGGCTAATGATGATCAAGTACCCTTTGCTATCTTCATATATTGTTTTTGCTGCAGTCACCGGACCCGAAGCATGGCGCATCACACCAGTGAAGTCATTAACCCATGAAGGCTCAAACGTATGGCTCATGTCCATGTCCTGGACCTTGTCTGAATTTGAATTGCTGCAATCTTCTTCCATCGCAGTGGGGGAGGACTCCTTCCGGCGCTTGTTGCAAATATTTGGGATGTCTAGACCATCCCCGGAGCCATGATTAGATGGCTGCGTTGACAGATTAAGGCCAGAACCATTCAGCAACTTCTTGTGGTGGCCATGTGAGCTACTCTTTGCCACAGCAGCAGTTGCTGGTCTCTCGAGCTCGAAATCTGTGCTCGGAAGATTCCTCCATGACTCATAGTCACTAGCCTCAGCATCAACTGAGAAGTTAGCATCCCTTCCGGTGAGATCAGTCCACCTCTTCAAATCAGCTTCAGGCACACCAGCCAAGTTTGGTGCCCGAACAATCTCAATCCCGTGCAGGCACTGTGGGTTCGACAGTCCCCGGTAGTGCTTGCGCTGCATACGATGTGAACGCACGAACCCTTTCTCGGCGCTGAACGGGAACTGAGGCTCCCCAAGGCGCGAGTGCCCATTCATGAAGCTCCTTAGCTGCATCTTCCCCAGGGCATTCTCTGGCCGCTCCTTGAACACCCACATGTACATGTTCTCCATGTCGTGCTGCACCAGGAAAGCATCCAGTGTAGCATTATTGCCGTTCCCACCGGCGGTGGGGGCCTTGGCCTTGCCGCCCTTGTCAGCCGACATAACCGGCTTGAAGTAGTGGGTGAAGAAGAACCACGCGCCCCATATGGTATCGTTCCTCTTCACGCACTTGCGGGCAGCGCTGGAATTGGAGCCCTTGGCATGTGATACGGCGACCGTGGTGTTCGTCGCCGCCGCCGCCGCCGGGGCCGTGGCGACGCCGGTGGTGGTGGCGGCAGGTGAGTCGGAGTCGTAGAGCTGCGGCCCGCCAAGGCCGACATCTAGCATGTCGACGTTGGAGTCGTGGAGGGCGGCGGCGGCGGCGGAAGGCGGTGGAGGAAAGGAGGGGTCGGCGTCGAGGGGGAGGTTGATGTCAGGAGGGACGGCGGCCGCGGCATGGATGCAGCGGCGGAATGGCCCCGGCGGCGGAGGGAGGAAGAGGTCGAAATCGTCGTGAGAGGCGGTGTCCATGGAGAGGAAAGTGGAGGGACCCTGGTGCGGGTGGTGCGCCGTGGCGGTGTCCATGGAGAGCGCCGTCAGCAGCGACTCCCCCATGACGGCGTCGGCCGTCGGCGGCGGCGGCGGCAGCGGCGCCGGTTGCTCGTCGCCCGTCGGTGCGGTCGTGGCCAACTCGTCGGCGCTTCCGCCTCCACCGCCTCCTCACCGCGCGCTCCTCTCCCCCGAATCTCTCCACAAGCATCAGCGACCGGGCTTCACACCTCCCTCGCGTCCATCACACAGCCGGAGGAAGAGGAAGATGGAGAAACGGAAGAAATCTCCCCTCCTGCACATCACAAACCCAAACAAATCACCCCCAAATCCCCAAATCTAACACCACCACCAAACCTCAACACCAAAAAGATCTAACCCGCATCTAATCCAACCCAAAAGAAAACCCACACGTACCTACGCCAAATCCAACTAACTCCGCAGTTCCAAAATCAGAGGATCTCTTCGCATCCAAAAACCGTTACACAGACGAATAAAACCACTCCAAATTTCTTGGGGAGCGTTTTCCGTTCTATCGAAATCGAGATGAAATCGAAGGCGCGTTGATGAGGGTGGGGGAGGTGGGGGAAGGGGAGAGACGGTAACGGAGAGATGGGGGGTGTTAAAGGGGAGGCAGCCATCTCCACACACGGTGGGCGCAGGCGGCCTCCCCCAGAAGCGCCCTGGACGAGGGGGGTGGGGTGGGGGGCCGTTACTTGACGGCGACGCCTCCGTGGGGTTGCCTCGCTGCGCACACGCACGCACGCACGCCGGTAAATCTGCCGCGCTTGGGCAGATGGACGGACGGATATGGATGGATGGATGGATGGATCTTCTTGTTGCCCGGTCTCGTTGTGGTCGCCTCCCCCTGCAACTTTCCCCTTTTTGGTTTGTTTACTCGCTTGTTTTCTCTGTGTGCCAGCGAGCCCTCTTGCTTCCTGGTTTCTTTGGGAGTTGGGGATAAAATAAGAGAGGGGGACTCTGCATGGGATGCAGCAAAAAAGAATTGGTTTTGTGTGGGGGAATTATTTTATCTCAACTGTGTTGTATTTTACTTGTGCAACCGGGTTTTATCATAGGGACCCTTTTATCATATAGTACAGTTGTTTTGGAAATGGTAGTACAATAAGTACTCTTACATGTATACTAGTGCGTGCGTGAACCTATTGGGGGCATGGTGGTTGTTTGACCCAAACAACTTCGTGACTTTCCCTTCACAGCTTTTGCAAATTGCAAGTAGTGTTAATGAATTATCAATACTCTGCTTTTGCACGATAACTTATACGTAGTACAAGGTATGCCTCTCGTTCAGACTTCAATTCGGCCTTTACCGCTACCGCCGGTACAACAACCAAACGGATTCACCACTGAGGCCTCTCAAAAATTTTCGCCCAAAAACATCACATTAAATCTTTAAACACATATATAAAGTATTAAATATAAATAAAAAATAAAACTAATTGTGCCGTTAGACCGTAAACAACGAGACGAATCTTTCAAGCCTAATTAGACCATAGCTATAAGTGCGTAACCCACATGTGCTAATGACGGATTAATTAGGTTCAAAAAATTCGTCTCGCAGTTTCCAGGCTAGCCGTGAAATTAGTTTTTTCATTCGTGTCAAAAACATCTGCCGACATCTGGTCAAATGTTTGATGTGATGTTTTCGCAAATTTTTTTCACTGACTACACGAGGCATGAATACTTGCATTGCATCATTGCATGGCCACTTGACATGCCCTGCCAACACCGCATTGCACAGGCAGACAGAAGAGAAACGTCTCCGCGCCCCCCGTTTTTCAGCCCAGGTCACGTCGGCGGTCGGCCTCACGTGAATTCATTCATACGTGATACACCATGCGCCCTATCGGTCTCACTCACGCTAGCTCTGTTCCTTCCTTTCACCCGCGCACTCGCGTCGTGCAGATGAAAAAACGTGGTGTTTTCGGCGTGACCCAGCGGAAGCGAGCCCAGTAGCCCACGGTGCGCCGCGCCGGTGCGTGTCTCAGTACAATCTCGCTGTCTCGGGTGTCGCCGCCATCGTTCGTGTGGCCGCGTGCGATTCTCCGACTTTTCTCTCGGTACACTACGAGGGATATATTTCTCTCGTCGTATGGTTGGTTCGGGTTGGCTCTTGGATGACACATGAGAAATTGAGAGGGAGCTGTTTCTTTATGCGGAGATAAGGTCTCGAATCGAAGCCAACTTGGGGAGGCGTATCTGATAGGAGAAAGGAGGTGCTATCTGCCTATCTCCTCCTCATCTCTCTCAGCTCGCTTAACGACGACAATGACGGATGATAAACGCCTCGTCAAGTATGGCTGGAGTTTTAAATTCAGGACAAGTAGTAGGAGTAATAAAGTGGATCAGGTTGCTGACGCCGCAGAATATACCGGGGCTAGCTCTCTGTGATTAGGACCGTGATCTTTCGCCGTAAGCACGGGAACGGCTAGTTGGCTACGCATGTCAGCATCGATCTGTGCCTAGAAACTTTTATTAGTTTTTTTCAGGTTGTATTATAAATTCGGGATCTGGAAAATTGGATACTCCCTGTCTGGACAAAGCCGGAATGGTGTTGCTTATGCGCGATGGACACTCCCTCCAGATCGACACGGGACTCGTGGTCTCGTACGAACATAGGAGCATGATTAATAGAAAGGTCGTCTTCGTCATTATAGTTCTTATTAAGGTTTGCATTTGCAGGGCTGTGATTGCACCAATCGTGATTTGTTTTCTCCTCCTCGGCTCCTCTCTCTCTACCAACCGAATTCCACGGTGTCAATCGCACCGCACTACATTTTCAGCGGTTTTTGAGCAAGACCACTACGTTGAGACTGCTCCCATCGACAGGCCAATGAGATCGTTCCGACGACGAATCGCCGTCTTTTTCTAACCCGGAATCGTGGAATTGCAGTACTGTACAACAACCACTACAGTGCAACGAGCAAGTTTGACCCGGCTAAAACTAAAGCGAGATTAGAGACATCCAGGTCCAAAACGAGATACATAAATGGGCCTTGATCAAATGTGGCCCATGAAGTGAGCCGGCCCACCACCGCGCGCGAGGCAACCGGGGAGCCGAGCCACGCGTCGAGCGCGCCGCGGCGCCGCGCGCGTCGGCCTCGACGACATCTTCGCGGGGGAAGCAGAGCGAGACCGATGGATATGCCTCTCCGCGCGCTTGTCCCGACCACCCCACCGCCATATATACCGACGACGAGGCGAGGCGGGAGGCGGGGATCGATTTGCCAGCGAGCGGACGAGAGGAGAGGAGATCCAGAGGAGGAAGGGTAGCCGGCGGAGGAGATCGGGGCGGTGGATTTGGGGGAGGAGCGGCGGCGATGGATGAGGAGTACGACGTGATCGTGCTGGGGACGGGTCTCAAGGAGTGCATCCTCAGCGGCCTCCTCTCCGTCGATGGCCTCAAGGTGATGAATCCCATCCCCGGTCTCTTCAATGCACCTTCTGATTGCAATGCGCTCTACTGTTCGTGTGTGCGCATTGGTGGATTAGGGTGACATTGTAAACTGACATGCTGACATGAGATCCTTGGGGTCACATTTTGGATTTGGTGCTGCTGGAAAACTTTGGACAGTTTGACATGTTGAATGTGAAATGTTACTGGATGTATTCCTGGTGTCCCAACATAAAGATCAGAAGATCTTAGGATGCTTCATTTTAAAAGAATAACAACTTGCAAACATCGATCGTACAGATCACTCATCTGATCGTATCTCTTCTACAGATTTTCAACGCAATCTCGACCCCAACTTATAAAAGCGAATTGATCTCATAAGATCCCAGAATATTTTAGAGGCTATCGTGCCCTTTTAGAGAAAGGAACAATGTACACTCTGAAGTCATTTTTTTGTCTTTGTTATTGTGTATATACAGGTTCTTCACATGGACAGGAATGACTACTACGGAGGAGAGTCTACATCACTTAATCTCACTAAGGTGTGATAACGTGACCCTTCACACCGACATTTTTGTTTGGTACAAAATATAGGAAGAACTGCAAAATCCAAACACCATGTAATGACTCGCTAAATCTGGTGCTAAGTTCTATCGTATTTTTCTCCATTGGTATGATATGTATAGCTCTGGAAGAGATTCAAAGGCAGCGAGAACGCCCCTGAACATCTGGGTGTCAGCAAGGAGTACAATGTTGACATGGTTCCCAAGGTCTGACATCACTGAAGTCTATCAATCTTTCCCCTCTGTCTCAAAATACCAAAAATTAGTATTGGATGTGACTTATCATAGTACTACGAATCTGGACAGAAGTCACGTCCGGTACTAGATTTTTGTATTATAAGACGGAGGTAGTGCTGTATTTTTGTTCATATGCAACTTGCTACTAATTGTTTATCTGCAGTTCATGATGGCAAACGGTGCATTGGTCCGTGTACTGATCCACACAAGCGTGACAAAGTATCTGAACTTCAAGGCTGTTGATGGCAGCTTCGTTTACAACAATGGCAAGGCATGGATCTGATATTAATATATTATGCAACTGTCAAACATGGTTTATTTTATGGATTACTGATACACCTTTATTTGTTTGGTGATGCTGATAGATCCACAAAGTTCCTGCAACTGATGTTGAAGCCTTGAAATCTAACCTAATGGGCCTGTTTGAAAAGCGCCGCGCCAGGAAATTCTTCATATACGTGCAGGATTACGAAGAAGATGATCCAAAGTCACATGAAGGCCTGGATCTGCACAAGGTCACGACGAGAGAAGTCATCTCGTAAGCTGCCTAAGTTGCTGACTGTTAACTGACAAAAAGCCAAGTTGTATTTTGCCACCATTTCTTATGCAGACATTTGTGGTGTTTGCTTGGTTCAGCAAGTATGGTCTGGAGGATGATACAGTTGACTTTATTGGGCATGCGTTGGCACTTCACCGAGACGACAACTATCTGGATGAGCCTGCAATTGACACTGTGAAAAGAATGAAGGTATTGACAAAACATCCTTGGAGTCTGCATATATTTTGCTCACTATTGAACAACAATGCCGTGATCAATTATGCACCTTAGAAATATTATTTTTCTTTTAAAAAAAATCCTGAACTGTATTGTTGGAAGGTGGATTACAAAAGGATATAGTACGGCGACAATACTTTATATGACCATGATCGAGCCTGCTAGGTTTGGATTGAAAAATTATTAGTGTGACCAGGCACCTGTCCACAAACGGGAATATCCTCTGCCCTGTTCTTAGGGACCGTCTAAATCCAAAGGATTTGTTTTTGGACAACCTTTGAATCTAAGGATTAGAGGGCTAGGATATGGATTGGATAATGCATTATGACTTGTCTAAGATTTGAACTGAGTGATATGGAACATTAGAAAACCCCTTTTATCCCAGCATTCAAACTATGCATTAGTGGTGCACGCTTGCAATCAAAAGGTTAAAGACACGGGCATTCGAATGGCCTTCATAATGTCATTGAGTGTTATGCTGTTGTTTCAATTAATGGTTAGCCGTTCTTAACATCGTGGCCAGATGCAGTGATCGGGTATTCAGGTGTTCTTATGATAAGCTGATATTCTTTTGCTCCACAAAAGTTCTCTCCTTTTTCTGGAATAATATATATATATGGTTGCACATGACTGATGATTGCACAAATGAATAATATCATAAGCTTGTATGTCATGCATGTAGAAAGTGTAATTAACATCTGATTGTGATACTCACATTTGCCGTCTGTTTCGATAGCTTTATGCAGAATCACTGGCGCGTTTTCAAGGAGGATCACCCTATATATACCCTCTGTATGGGCTAGCAGAGCTACCTCAGGTACGCGCGAGTCAAATAATCTGGACTCTCCACACAGCTTCAGCTTCATTCCTGCTGAAGTTCTGCATATTGTAATAGGCCTTTGCTCGTTTGAGCGCTGTTTACGGTGGCACATACATGTTAAACAAAGCAGAATGCAAGGTAAGTGAAGCATTTCAGACACTTAACAACTCCAGGGTACTCAGATGCTACTTTCCAACTATCCAGATGAATATGCTTAATTTTCCAGCTGTTGTCAGGTTGAGTTTGATGAGAATGGAAAAGCCTATGGTGTCACTTCTGAGGGGGAGACCGCAAAATGCAAGAAGGTTGTTTGTGACCCTTCATACTTGCCTGACAAGGTATTTATACCATTGAGACTCATTTTGAGTTCAGTTCAGGTTCAGGTATATGTGGTAGTATGTCAATTTAAAATCTTTTCAACAAATTAACAGGTGAAGAAGGTTGGAAGGGTGGCGCGTGCAATATGCATAATGAAGCATCCGATTCCTGACACCAAGGATTCTCACTCCGTGCAGATCATCCTCCCAAAGAAACAGCTGAAGCGCAAA
This sequence comes from Leersia perrieri, assembly GCA_000325765.3. NCBI lineage: Eukaryota > Viridiplantae > Streptophyta > Magnoliopsida > Poales > Poaceae > Leersia > Leersia perrieri. Next base: position 8,177,622 of record CM002481.1, on the reverse strand, counting down.
TCAGACATGTAAGCAATTTAGTTATTCTTAATACCATCTTAGTTTTGACAGGGGGTTCTCTAAAAATGTTAGGGGATACTCAAGTCTCTGTTCTTGTTGTGACCATAAACAATTAAATCTATGGCTCCATTTCTTAGCACATCTCATGAATATTTCGCTAGAACTGATGGCATTTAGATACCACATAATGCACACTATTTCATCTGTTACATGTTGCATTTCAGGTACGTGTTCTGTTGCTCATATGCTCACAATGTCGCACCGAAAGGCAAGTTCATCGCTTTTGTTTCGACGGAAGCGGAGACTGACAAGCCTGAGATAGAGCTGAAACCTGGGATTGATCTGCTTGGACCTGTAGAGGAGACATTTTTTGATATCTATGACCGGTACGAACCTGCTAATACCGCTGAGGAGGACAACTGCTTTGTAACAAATGTAAGTTCAGAAAAGCAGCAACTTTTCTACTCCTCCACACTGCAGTATTGTTGATGAGCACCTGCGTTTTACAGAGCTACGATGCAACTACTCATTTTGAGACAACGGTGAAGGATGTGCTTGCATTGTACAGCAAGATCACTGGGAAGGTAATTACATGAATAATACTACCAAGTTCAATACCGAAGCAGGCTATTATTAGAGACAAACATCCCTTTAGTTGAAAATGTTTGAAGTAACACTTCGCACACATCAATGCAGGAGCTTGACCTTTCTGTGGATCTGAATGCTGCTAGTGCTGCTGAACCTGAAGCGGCCTGAGCGTTAGCTACTTCTTCCAATCCATTTTATTCTTTCATAGATGGATCTGTTATATTTCACCCACTTCTTCTTGCTATTCCAGTTCCATTTTGACCTTACTGAAACAAAGTACAGTATCATGGATTTATATATACATGGAATAATCTTCATATGTTGTTTCTACTGAGGCTGTCTTATACTCCTATTGTTCATCTGATCATTCTGAATATCCAATATTGTGAGTAAGCATATGCAGAGCATTGTCCCTAGAACATAACTCTGCATATCAGAATTCAGGCAGACTTATTACCGTGCCCATCTACCTGTTGTACTGATGACAGTAAGCAGAATAAATTAGAAGTGCACGACGTTGATGTCCCTGCACGCTTCCTGCTTTGTATGAGCAGAGCTAAATTAATTAGCACAGGACACCAGTGACCCTGATCTGATGCACACACGACATGGCAAAAGAATAAGAGAGGAAGAACAGATAAAGTTTTCAATTCTCAATATGGTGATTAGTGGTCCAGTAGTAATTTCGCATGTTACTCGTAGTTCACAAGATAATAATTACTAGTATTAACTATCTAGTCCGGACAAAGAAAGATGTGGGCTCCAATTATTGACGACAAATGATCAAAGGCCAACAACCTTCCTCTTGTGCTAGCATATACCATCATGGGCCAAATCATTTCTCTTCTTCATGCCGGACACTGATATGCTCTGCATCTTGCAATGCCACCTTGTGCTGCCACCAGAATCTTTTTTTTTTTTTGATGAACGCACCATAATCTTTTTGTTGAAACCACTCTATTGCCTGTCTCAAAAGTGGTAGTAGCAAAACTGCACTTCTGATAGGTTTGGTGAAAAGCTTCATGTGGTGCATCAAGAAGGATAACCAACTCACTACTTTTGATTATAGTTTTCTGTCACCCATCACAGAGCAAGAATTTTTATTACTAGCAGTAGTATATAAATATATCCATCCTCAATCTCAAACAAAGCAATGAAAGTGAAGAAGAGATTAACGTTTAAAAATAACCAACATAGTTTATTTGTCCTCAAAGATGTTTTTAGGCAATTATATCTAAATATTATTTAGAGATTATTTACAACTATAATTAGGAACAAGTCAAATATACACAAACCACCCAATTGTCACTTTTGTTTAGAAATAGTTTCCAAAACCCATTTTATTGTAAAGGCTCACACGCCCAAACCTCTCGATGCATGTGAACAACCTACTGAATCATGATTTGAGGTGGGTCTGACTCAAACCTAACCCAACTTAAAGAGGAAAAATGACCTTGAAGAACAAGAGGACGCAGGGTGCCCGATTGACCGTGATGGGTTGCATGGACTGCTGATCTAGACTGTTGTGAGTATACGTCGGTTATTGTCTACTTGCATTGGTTTAGGTTGGTGGCCTTTTTTATTTTGAGAAAGTTTTTAGAACAAGAGTGTAATTTTGGTTAATGCAATTTTGCCGATGCACAATTAAGATCAAAACATGCACTGTGGAAACAACATCGATGTCCCAAAACAATACAGCATTTCAATAATCAACTGTCCTTTGTCAATTTTCTGAACCAAGGGAGTACATAATTTCCCCTAATTCTATACTGTACAATATCGTCCATTTGACCTCTTAAAGTTTTACTACTTTCTCCGTCTCTAAATATAAATTTTTTTCCCATGTATTTGTACAGAAAAAATCCCTTACATTTAGGGATAGAGTCAGTAATAGCTTGCACGGATGTATACTGTCACGGCGGGTTCACGGCCACCTGCTTCGTAAAAAAAACAGTCAGCTCGGTGTTCCAAAAAAAGATGTTACCATCCAGACCACATCACGGGTCCTTTGATTGGAGTATTATCATAGGATAAATACGAGACTTTGATCCTTAGTAACTTTTCTTATAGAGATTCTTTGGATCATAGGATATAAACTTGGCAAATTCCAAAGGAATGGGTTCCTATGCCTCAATCCCATAGTATTTTAAATTAGAGAAATAATCTAAACCGTTCGTGTGAGAGTATTCCTTCATATTTCTACTGCCATTAATTTATTAGGTGGTAGTAAAAGTCAATCCAATCATTTGGATTTAAATATATCTATGGTTTATATTGATTTCTACTTTAACTTTATTTTTCCTTTCCTTTGATAAGCCCACAATGCAAACTCAGTCATTCTCTCTAATATAAGTACAATATAATATCAAAATTTATATATTTTTCCACGAGCCATCCAAACACATGTTTTGAATAATTCCCGTGGATTTGTTTCCAGTAGTATTCAACATGCAGTGACATTCAACTCTGTGTTTTCCCATTCCTATGTTTTTGAGAATTTCCAAAGGAGCCATTAGTAAAGAAAATTATAAATCTAACAAAATGCATTTGAAATTACTGTTCGTTTTTGACATCTTTGCTGTAGCAGGTCGCTAGCATCAATTAGCGCCATCTTCACGCGTGAAGTTGCTGACTGTGAGATGGGCTAATAGCACCTTTCGTGACAACGGACAATCCCAATAATTAGCGCCGACTAAGCATACTCCCACCAGGAGTAAACAATTTAATCTTTTCATTCAAAAAGGTACACGCCCTTGCTGTTGCCGATTGCCACCACATTTTCTTTCTACAAACAGGTTTGTCATTAGTACTTGTACTACCTCTCTATCACCGTCGCATCGGTCAGTAAATACGTGCTAACCCACATTGTTATTATCCACAAAGAATATTTATCAGCATAATCTTGTTGACACTTTACTTTGGTAATTCCAACCAGTAAATAGTAATCGCATCACGTTGATGAGTGCTTTGCTCTACTAATAGCAGTAGACCCGTAGTACCGTGAGGACTCGTACTCGCGGCAGCAACTGCAAAAACCAGGACACGGTACGGTACGGCTCACGTCTCCCCGACCGGCTGCTCTCTTGCTTGCAGGAGACGCTGCGTTTTTGCAGCGGCAGCAATTGCCAACCTCTCCCCTCGCCTTTACCTCACACGCTTCGTCTCGTCTCCACCAAATAACCAATCCATCACATTTTCAATTTTTTCCCCCGATTGGATTTCTTCTATTCAGGCGGTTAGCTCGTACGGCTCCGGCGAGCCGCCGCCGTCCGCGAATGCCGCAGCTCTAGCGCCGACATGAGGAAGCAGCCGCCGCAGGCGCACCACCACCACCACCGGCTGAGGTGGCTCCGGGCGCTGCTGCTGGCGCTCCCGCTCCTGGGGGTCCCGTTCCTCTACGCCGCGCTCGGGGCGGCGCCGCGGCCGCCGCCGCCGCCGGCGGTG
>CM002481.1:8070736-8173570 GCA_000325765.3 Leersia perrieri | reverse complement strand
GGACGCCGCCGAGGCTGGCCTACCTCGTGTCCGGCGGCGCCGGCGACGGCCCGCGGATCCGGCGGCTGCTGCGGGCGCTTTACCATCCCTGGAACTTCTACCTCGTCGGGGTCGCCGGGGAGGGGGAGCGCGCGGATCTCGAGGCGTTCGTGCGCGGCGAGGAGGCGCCCCGCCGGCACGGCAACGTGCGGGTCGCCGCCGCGGGGGAGTGGGGCCCGGTCTCGCGGCGGGGGCCCACCGAGCTCGCGGCGACGCTCCACGCCGCTGCACTGCTGCTCCGGGAGTTCGACGGGTGGAGCTGGTTCATCAACCTCAGCGCCTCCGATTACCCGCTCATGCCCCAGGATGGTAAGCTCTCTAGCTCCTTTGAGATGGATGCTAATGGATTGCCCATTCTCAACGAAGATATTGTTTTTCACTTGCAATTTAAATGCTTTTACGTTTCAATTTTGTACAAGCATGTATTGCTCCTCTCGTAATTGACTGTACGAAATCTATTGTTGACAAAGGGTGTGTCTTGCCCTTGCAATACTCGAGTATAGCTAGTCAACATATGGCCTTCCTAACTTCCTTCTATTTGTAGAGCGTCATTTAAACCAGCCTAATATTAAGTTCTTCTAGTTCTAGTATACGCTATGGTGGTGAATCAACTGTATGTTTTAGTTTCATTTCCGGTATGTTCTGTTGCATATTGTTGAATGCTTGCTATAAAGTGTCTTGCTGAAGCACTTCGATGTGTGGCCTTTGCTCATCTTGGAGCTCTGGGTTATGGAATTCTTCAGGCTGCGGAATAGAAATCTGCTCGACTAGTCTATCACCTCAGTGTCAGGTCTTCAATTGCTATAATCCTTACAACCAATTTATGTTTAATGTCAATGCATTGCAAATTTTCCCATTTGTATATTGAAGGTTGAAAAAATAAGGCATATATCTCAGTTCTATTAAGGCACTTTTGGATTAGAGGAAAAAAATTGAATATAATACGCCCGGAACATTATTTGCTAGTATGCCAAGCTCAAATGGCACAAAATGCAGATGCAAATGAACAGAAAAGAACCACTTAATTTATAACTACTTAGGAAGGACATATCAAAGAGATTAAGGAACATAGCTTCAAATTCAGCCCCTCATCACCACATTCAACACTTTGGCGATCCAATCCTTGCATTACCCACTTGCTCTCACCCCTCTTCACTCTGAAAAGGCAACTAGAGCTGCATCAAGTAGATTAGTTGATAAATGGAGTATCTTCATGGTCGATTGGCTGTTCCTTTTTTTCTTTTGACAACCATGCCACCACAGCACCTTCCATGTGCAATCAATCTTCCTTTGTTTTTCCTTGGAGATTTCTCAAATCCTGGGCAGCTGCCTGGAGCCCGGGCCTAGAGAATTGTATTAAAAAACTTAATATTGATAATGAGCTACTGCACCGTTTGGCTTCAGTCTTTTAGTCATGCATACTTCTCTTAGCCCTGAATGCATTGAAGATTGGGAGAAGCTTTATTGACCTTAGACAGTTACATCAAGATTATACAATTACTCTAAGATCACTTAGGCAATGCCTCTACCACTGTTGTGTGTCGACTAAATGACGCTAGTTATCATGCACAACATACTCTGACACAAAGTGCCACTTGAATGTAGAAAAAAGTGTACACAGACCACAGTTCTTTCCTTTAAATTTGTTCAAATGAATGTATTAGACATGGAAACGGCCTGTTCTAAGCTGTTAATTATGCCTTTGCCATGCAAACTTTCCTTTGAAGTTTGTCATATATGCTACATGCTTGCATTAGCTGCTAGAAGTGTATCAGTAAAACTCACAATGATTAACTTCAGTCATAGCATTCTATCACTTGGGATGTTTTTGCACTAATCAGTTTAATATATTACTGCATCCTTTCATTGAATATGTTATGTTGAACTAAAAAAGTTGGTAAGTACTCTACTTTAGTTGATAGATTTACAATGCTGTACCATACTAATAGGTGTTCTCTAACTTCCAGAACTAATATTTATGTTTTGCCCTGATTCTTGACAGACATCCTTCACATCTTCTCATATCTCCCACGAGATCTGAATTTTATTGAACACACAAGCAATATTGGTTGGAGGGAGTAAGAACACTTCTCTGCCGTTTCTTTCTGAACCTTTCTTATATGTTCTTCATTAATGTTTCGGTGCATGTGCAGATACCAAAGAGCACGGCCAATTATTGTAGATTCAGCATTGCAGATCTTAAATAAAACTGATGTTGTGACAACAAAGGAGAAACGGAGCTTGCCTTCAGCTTTCAAAATATTTGTAGGTATTGTCTCATCCTTGTTTCTACTCAGTTTCCTTCTTTTTCAGAATATAATATTTTTAGCACAACACCAATAGATTCGTGTATAATAGAAATAACTACCACACAATTATAGACCACATTTCGATGTGCATAAATTGTCATAAAATTACCATAGAGGTTGTCTAACTGCTACCGGCTTATCAAGCTCATTCATGAAGGTAAAGTAGTTTTTGCATAATATGTACTTTTGTGTCAGACATAAGAAGGGGAATTGTGCAAACTATTTCTAAAATATGATCATGCGGAGACATAAATAGAAAATTCATCGACCAACTCAACTAACAGGACACAATGCATCCTCAGCCCTGAGACAAGCAGCATACACAGGATCTACTAGATTATTAGTTCTGTCCTCCACAGATATATATGGGCTAGGACCATAATGCATTCCATTTCCTAATTATTTGCACAGTTATCATCTCAGTTGCATATGAATGTTGACAACACTTGACTTCTGCATGAAATGCAGTTGCCTATATTGTGGGGCTAGGAACAGCCTGTTGGAGTATCTAAAATGCTCAATATATTGCTTAATTTAACATAGCAAGTCAATGGACATTTTTGTCATTCTGTAGGGCTGATCCCTAACCTGTAATGTTCACCTGATGCAGGTTCTTCATGGGTAATAATTAGTCGATCATTCCTGGAGTTTTGCTTACTGGGATGGGACAACCTTCCTCGCACACTACTCATGTATTTTGCCAATTTCTTTTCATCCTCGGAGGGCTATTTCCACACGGTGATCTGCAACTCAAAGTACTACCAGAACACTACAGTTAATGATGATCTCCGATTCATGGCTTGGGACAATCCCCCGCGAACAAATCCTGTTAACCTGACAACCGAGCATTTTGATGCAATTGCGAACAGCGGTGCGCCGTTTGCACATAACTTTGCCAGTGACAATCCAGTCCTGGATATGATTGACACCAAGCTGTTGAAGAGAGCACCTGAACGCTTCACACCAGGTGGATGGTGCTTGGGTAGCTCAGAAAGTGACAAAGATCCATGTTCCTTCTTTGGAAGGTCCTTTGTTCTCAGGCCGACGAAAAGTTCGGCAAAATTAGAGAAGTTGTTGTTGAAACTTTTGGAACCTGATAATTTCAGGTCTAAACAGTGTATATAACACATTCTTGTTACATGTAGCCTTGTAGCCAGTTGTAGAATTTTGATAGTGTTCAGAGGCAAAAGTGTGACCTGAGGTGGTGGTTCTGATTGTTGCGGCTGTAGGATCACAGTGACACAGCGTGGCGTTGTACATTTGCAACTGGAAACTCAAGTAAAGGGACTGAAATCATACGTTTACACAGTTTTTAAATCTCTTTCCCTGGATACGGATAAACAGTGGAGTGGAATTGGAATACAGTTGTATATGTGGGCTTACCCCAGTTACAGTGCAGCCAGTCTTTGTGGGCTTGCGGCTGAATTCTTAAGAGATGTGATCGAGGCTTCCGACGGTCTAAGTAAAAACCGGGCATCTACCGACTGTTGATCTCTTCAATCCTTTTAATTGCAGCCTCGTGGAATGCCAATGTTCGCTTCACCTCCCTTTTGCAGTTCACACCGTGTGATTAAGCAAACGCCTTCCCGCCTTCCTCTGATTAAACCTGCACGTCTGTATAAATCCGGCACAATCCCCAGCATTGATCAGTGTTCACCTCGAGCAACTTCTCAGTTCTCTCCCTTGCTTTCTTCTCTTCCTCCGATCATCTGAAGAGAAACGAGATGGGGTTCCTGCCGTCCGACGACGACGGGCCGGCGATCGGCATCGACCTTGGCACGACGTACTCTTGCGTGGCCGTGTGGCGACACGGCCGCGTCGAGGTGATCCCCAACGACCAGGGCAACCTCACCACGCCGTCCTGCGTCGCCTTCACCGACACCTGGCGTCTCATCGGCGACGCCGCCATGAACCAGGCCGCCATGAATCCCGTCAACACCATCTTCGGTGAGAAATTCCCCCACATTGACATAATGCCATCCATCCCAGTACCAAATGCTAGTAATTAACTAGCAATAAACTTGAACTAATTGAATCGATTGATTTCTTTAGATGCGAAGCGATTGATCGGCCGGAAATTCAGCGACGCGTCGGTGCAAGGTGACATGAAGCTATGGCCTTTCGAGGTCAGCTCCGGCAAGGACGACCGGCCGATGATCGTGGTAAAGTACAGGAGCGAGAAGAAAGAGTTCTCACCGGAGGAGATCTCCGCCATGGTGCTCTCCAAGATGAAGGAGACGGCAGAGCACTACCTCGACAAGAACGTCGACAAGGCCGTCATCACCGTGCCGGTCTACTTCAACGACTCCCAGCGCGAGGCCACAATGGACGCCGGCGCAATCGCCGGCCTCGACGTGCTCCACATCATCAACGAGCCCACCGCCGCCGCCGTCGCGTACGGCCTCGCCGGCAAGATAGCCGGCAGCAGCAGCGACGACGGCAAGGAGAAGATCAAGAAAGTTCTCATCTTTGACCTCGGCGGCGGCACATTGGATGTCTCCGTCCTCAAAATCGACCCGGGCGTCGACATCGACATGGCAATCTTCGAAGTCAAGGCAACCGCCGGCGACACACACCTCGGCGGCGAGGACTTCAACGAAAGGATGGTGAAGCACATGGTGCGCGAGTTCCTGAGACGGCACAAGCGGCCGGAGATCAGGACCGACCGGAGGGCGCTGCGCCGCCTTCGGACGGCGTGCGAGAGGGCGAAGCGGACGCTGTCGTCGACGATGCAGACCACCATCGAGATCGACTCGCTCCACGCCGGCGTCGACTTCTACGCCACCATCAGCCGCGCCAAGTTCGAGGAGCTCAACATCGACCTCTTCACCCGGTGCATGGACACCGTCGAGAAATGCCTCCGCGACGCCGGGGTCACGGACAAGAGAACCGTCGACGAAGTCGTTCTCGTGGGAGGATCCACCCGTGTCCCCAAGGTGCGTAGCCTGCTCCAGGACCTGTTCGACGGTAAGGAGCTCTACAGGAAGATCAACCCCGACGAGGCCGTGGCACACGGCGCCGCCGTCCAGGCCGCCATCATCAACGGCGACGCCACGGAGGACGAGCTGCGTGACGTGCTCCTGCTCGACGTCACGCCGCTGTCTCTCGGGGTAGAGACGCGCGGTAGAGACATGACCGTGCTGATCCCGAGGAACACAACGATACCCGTCAGGAAGGAGGATGATTTCACGACGTGCTCCGACAACCAGACCACCGCGCTCATCAAGGTGTACGAAGGAGAAGGGGAAAGAACCAAGGAAAACCGCCTGCTCGGCAAGTTCGAGCTCACCGGCATCCCGCCGGCGAAGAGAGGGGTGCCCGAGATCAAGATCACTTATGACATTGACGCGAACTGCGTGTTGAAGGTGACGGCGGAGGAGAAGACGACGGGGCGCAGTAAAAGCATCACCATCACCAGCGACAAAGGGCGGCTGAGCAAGGATAAGATCGAGAAGATGGTGAAGAAGGCCGAGAAGTACAAGGCCGAAGATGAGGAGGAAATGAAGAAAGCTGAAGACTACTAGACGCCGTAGAGGAGAACAGCTATTGTGTGGGGTTACTGGGGTGGTTGGTAATTGTTTGTTGCAGTCTTGCAGAACTATGCTTCTGATGATCATGGATGGGCATATGTGTGGCACTTACCTTGGTTTGTTCATGTTGGAAGTTGGAACAATGGTTTAATTGGTGATATTTGGGAACAAGTTTGTCGGATGCATTACATGTCCAAAATACTAGTAGCATCTGTTCGTTTATGCAGATAAAGTTGTGTGAATAAACTAAACAATCATATGTGCCACACGATTCAGATAAAACTATGTGGTCACAAGCTGGAGTAAACATAGGGAGGACTGGAACTGAGATCAAAGCAAGATAAACTAATAAAAGCGAAATAATAGGAAGTGATATCCCAAAGAATGTGGTAAATGCAGACAGTTGCCAAAGTTAAACCAAAAGAATATGTGGTCATAAGCTGAAAGTAAACTTAGGAGCCAGGGACTGGAACTGAGATCAAAGCATGAAGTATAAATATAAGTGATGCAGCAGGAAAAAAACATCCTCACCAAAATGGCAGCCTACTGGGAAAGCTGCAAACAAAATCTTATAACGCAAGAAGTTTAGTGGAAAATCATATTGATATTGTGTCCAAATACCTAGTCCGAGACGGAAACGTAAGAATTATTATGAATTTGTTCATTGCATTACTACACCATTTCATCAGTCACTTGGAAGAAAATACCGTCTTCCAGACATCAAAGACAAGGCAGCAAACATGATTAACAAATGATTTCATATAAATGGAACTATAAGCCCTTGTCTCGGCCAAGTCGCTGAAGATGGTAATTGATGGTCTTCGCTGCATTCTTTGGCCTCCCTTTCTGAGATCAAGTCACAACCATGAATTAGAATTCGGAAGGAGCCAAGCTTAATGCTCTGAGTAAACAATTTGAAGGGATAAAAAGAAAAATCAGATAAATGAGCTGGATTATGACCTGAGCCTGAGTACAAGCAACTAAGAGATCCTTCTGCCGGACACACTTGTCATCGTTCTGTTTGTTCAATGCTAGGCAATTGAGGAAGGCAACCATCTCCAACATGCAAGGCTTGGCGGCACCACCGAACTTCTTTGGGTTTATATAAAGCCCACCCTTCCGACCCATTCTGGCACTTCACCTTTATGTGATTGATATGCATTAATAGGAAGGAACCCAAGATAAACGGGCATACAAGAAATGCAAGAACTGAAATGTTTGAAACAAAAACCGTGGGAAACAGTAGAATTTGGAAGATATATTTATCGGTGTTTTACTAAATATAATACAGAGTAGAAAACATGTATTGTCTTCTATGCTTGTAGATTGAAAAAACTTATTTCTCCAAAACAACAACATAGCATATACCTACAGGAGATTAGTGTTGGCTTTAACTGTAGATAGCAATCATAGCATCAGTGGCAAATAGGATTACCGCTACAGGTAAAAATCTTAATTCCCCTTAAAAGCCAACTGTAGAAAGAATCACAGGAGTCACATCACTTGTTCTAGGTCTATTATCCTCAGCTATGAATCTAATAGATCCATTTAAGAAAAAGATTCAGTTGGTTCTCCAATTAGCATGTCGGTCACAATCTAAGTCGTGTATATCTTCACAGGACAATTCTGAAATACACCAATAAAAAGGCTATTGTCCACCATTTTCAATTTCTTTCATCAAAAGGAAATTCACGATTCTGTGGTAAAACTGCATTTTCAGGGACCATCTTTTTTTCTGCTAAGCCTATTACTTGATTATCACAAAATGGATCTCCACTGGAAATGTTTTCAAACATGAAAAAATTCGTTGTATCATCTATTACAAGCGATAAACATTCTGAAATTACATGTAGCCATGTGATTTAGCTGATAGCATTGATCTGAACAGGCCATTTTCTTAAGCATTCACATTTACTGAATCTACAAGCAGTAGTAAAAACCTCGCAAGGTAGAGTAGAGGCTTATCCCTATTTAAGAAGGTAGAGTGGTATGTAAGAACCGCTTTGTACGGCTTTTAGACTAATTATCTTCGGGCGAGCATTCCATCGAACAGGTTGCACGCGCCGGCAACCCACGAGCTGAGCCTTCCGCACATAACACAGCAATCCCTCAACGGCACAAGAGCTGAGCGGAATGGAAACCCATACGCCAGCGCGAAAGTCAGGCTAGGCTAAGATCGTTCGGCATGCTGTTCAGATGCACCAAGCAGCCGGTCACCCGCAGCCTCCCGCGGGGCCTGTCCACGCCGGCGACCCCGAGGTTTCCAGGCGGAGGCAAGCAAGTCGCGGTAAACGGAGGAGATGGGGAGAGAGGATGGGAGGAAGATGCGCGCTCGTACCTCGTGACGGCCGCGGGGGACAAGCGGCGGCGCAGCCGGCGCGTCGAGGCCTCGATGGGAAGTGGAGCCGAGCGGGGAGGATGGAAAAGCCCGGCCTTTTCTGGATCCTACTAAAATTACTGGTTTTGCATAGGAGACCCTGTACAGAATTTTATCTCAGCAAGGTACTTGCATATCTGGAACTGGGACAATTTTGTTATTTTAGCCTTTAATAGGGGTTGTTATGAAAATAATACACAGATGCAGTAATTTGAAAGAGATATTAGGATCAAATTGGACAAAAGCAAACCCCAAAGCCCTAGCCGCCATTCGCCGCACCTTTCCACCACTTCTCCGCCTCCATCTCCGGCGCCGGTGAGCCGGGTGCAACTCCCCTCCCCCCCACCCCCCGACCTACAAGTACAGGCTAAAGCTTCACAGCCTACTTGTTTGTAATCTCCGAGGCGCCCCTCTTCTGAACATTTTGCCGCTGAAGCATTTCGTCGAGCAGTTGGTGCGCGCGCGAGGCGGAGATCATGGCGATGGCGAGGGCCAAATCCACCTCCCTATCTTTCACCGACAAGTGCAGGGTACTGCTCTCCGTCAAATTAAACGCTCACTTCCTCCCTCTTCTAGCTAAGTTTCGATTTACCTTTGCAGAATATCTTGGCCGCCAGTTGGGAAGGCCACCTCAACACCATCAAAGCCGACGCCAAGGGAAGGTTTGCACATCTGATCGTACGCCTATTCTTGATTCATACGCTCGTGTGATCAGTATGTCGTGTGAATTGGCCAATAGGGCCTGAAAGATCAGCAGTTTCTTGATTTGATTTTTCGTCCTGGGCAGCAAGGGGGAGATTCACACATCGAGGGTAAACTACATGGTCGACAAGGGCACGCCCTACTTGATTGTCCCTGAGAACGACAGGCACAACGTTGTAATGCTCTAGCTCTGATGCTCTTTTACATGTCATGGTTGATTAATCCTTAAGAGTGCTTGCTGTAATGACTGAATTGCTTGCGATATCCCTAATTTGATAGAACATTGTAATCGACGAGCGGGGCTCCCTCTCGGTCTGTAGCCCAATTCCAGGCCGCCTTACTACTTTGCTCAAGTCCCTTGGCAAGGTCCATCTCTAAATCTGTAAACGCACCATAATTCTTCAGAAGCTTTTCTATTGCGTCTTTCCTTTATGGTTTTCATTTGATGAGGAATTTTTTTCCTGGTGTAGTTGCCTCCTCGGATTGCTATGACTGGTGATGTCCTGCTCTTGAAAGACACAAAGGTACACATGTTCCGAGTGCCTGGACATGGATAACAAAAATGCCTGATTGGTAGGTATGGTTGTAAGGGGATATTGACTGCTTCAATTGTTGTGCTTTAGGTTCCTATTATTGCTGATAACCTCAAGAAAGCTATTATGAAGGAACATAATGCTGCTAGTGAAGCAAGTTACGGTGTATCAGCAATATTATCTTCTGCAAGTATTACCTGCAGATCACGGAGCGAAGGCCTCCTCAGTTTACTCGACCAAGGGAGCTCGTACAATATCTTGAAGTTTGAAATTGGGTATGAATTATATACTCTCTTTACTCATTGATTTTCTGATGTTAAATGCCTTGTTTGTATTAGTTTATATAATCACAGTAGTTTTTTTTAGTAATTTCCAACATCAGTAGTTGTTTGTAATTGTTGTATTTCCATGCAGTTCTTGTGTCTACATAGATTCATCTGGAAACAGCCATAATATTGAGTTGGATAACTTTGTACCACCAAAAGCAGATCTGCTACGTAAGCTTTCTACTTGATTGATTCAGCTATGCATCTAGAATTAATGTACTTTGTGTTAATTTACCAACCCGTTTGTTTATTTGTCTAAACAATTAATTGCTCATTTGCCTTCTCATTCTGCGATATGATTTCACCTTCAAATATATATGTTCTCCTTTGTAGTCCCATTCTCTGCTAAGCTTATTGATGGCATCAACCGGAGTGACTCAAGACGGAGAGCACTTATCATTTTCATCTTCGAGTATTTTAATGTCACCGCAACAGTAAGTGATTATCATATCTGGAATTCTGGATAACTTGCAATGTTGGATAGCGTACTGATGTATTCTTAGCTCTGAAGGTTTTCTGTCTTGTGTTTTGGACAAGTCATTGTACAATTGTACTGCTGTTGATTTTCATCCTCTTGTCTTTTGTTAAAGGACGCAGTCTTGCTCTCTATTGATCACCACGGATTCGATGTGCTTGCCAAGGTCCCTGATAGAGCAATTCTCCTGGATGTCCCACGACAGTACCTCTGGAAAGAGTTCCGATTTTCATTTAAGGAAGCCGCCAAGGATATTGAGGACTTCTGCCGCATGTTGGTTGAATTAGAAGAAGAAGTTCTACAGAGTGTAAAGAGCTATAGCGGTTTAGGTTGAAAGGGGCAACAGAGTCAACTTATTTTTTACTACATTCTGGTACCCGAAAACTTATGATAGCAAGTTCTGGTGCTTAGCTTTGATCCTCATGTGTCTCTATTCTCTTTTCTTATACAAGTTTCGCATTGTTGTACACGGGTCACAGGTTTAGAGTTGAGACTGCCAATTAAACCGATAGATAAAACTGTGAACAGTAAAATAGCCATTGAAATCGTGGAAAGTAGAAACTTGCCTTAGAATATCTGTTGGTTCATTGCAGTTGATTTCTGTTTTTTTTTCTTTGTTGACAAGTTAAAGCTAGCTCTGCCGTATTGTCATCCATCCTATAGTTGAACAAATAGTGAGTACCAAAAGTGTCACACTGTGTGACATATCCAACGTACTGCGCTGCTCCATCCGCTGAGCATCAACGGCTTAGATCGTCTCCCTCCCCCGTGCTCCCCCGCACCCGGCACGCCCCTACCCCGCGCGGCCGCGCCCCTTCCCACACTCGCACACACGCCCCCTTGCTCTCCTAACCCTAACCCTAACTCCGCTTTCCGTTCATGCCGCCTCCCCACGCCGCGGCCTCCCAACGCCACCGCTGCCAGCCTGCTACCCGCCTCCCCTCCTCTCCCTCTCCCTCCGCCGATTTCTCCCCTCTACCTCTGGATCCCTCGCGGTGGACGATGACGGTCGACGACCTGGGCCCCGGAGCCCCGGATCCGGCGGCGCCGTCTTCTGTACGTGCTGCAGGATGGAGCGACGACGACAGGCGAGGCAGATCTGGCCGGCCGCGCCAGGTCTTCATCGCCGGCCTCGGCCTTCGATGCCCTCCACTAGATCGAGGTCTGCCATCATCACTGTCGCTAGAACCTCTCCTCGATCTCCCGCTCTTCGGCTAACCTCAGTCCTCCACCCTCATAGCAAATGGAGTGCCGGATCTTTGAAGACCATCCGCCTGAAGGTAAGGTACCTCAACATTTCGAGCTCGATCTGTGCATGCCGTCTCCTCCGACTATCACATCAACCTAGGGCTATGCCCTCCGCCATCCACCTACGCCGCTTGAACCTTTTTGCCTGCTGAATAGAACATGGGTTCATCACAAGTACTCGCACATATTTTTGGATTAGGAAGTCACATGCATTATCCGTACTGCCAACCTCATGTCTTGTGGTGAGCCAATCAACTTTCTTATTTCTATAGTTCCATTTCGATTTGCTTATTGTAATGAGTATCATATATGATACTGCGGCTCAGGTTCTTCAGAACATGGGGTGTCATAGTATGATGGGCAATCCAGAAAAGAAAATTCAATTTTCTCTAACAGAGTGCCAGGTGACAATGCATCCATGGCAAGCAACAGAGAGTTGCTCGCTTAGGTGAGTCAAAAATGTTATACCAGTATGCATTCATTTTTCAATGTTGTTGCGGACTTGTTTGTGCAAATTACTAATACATTTTTCTGCATTAATGGGCCATTTTGGTTTGGAGCCAAAGTTGGCCTTGCCAATATTTAATAATTTCAAGTGTTTAGTTCCATGTTTGGATTGTGGCCAAATTTTGGCAGGCCGGCGGCTCCAATCCAAACAATACTTTGCTATGACCAAAAATTGGCCATGCCAATCTTGCCAAAAATCGAATGATTTCTCCTTTCTTCTTGATTTATATGGAATTAGATGTCTTTAATTTCAGTTGAATTTTGAGTTTTGTTTCAATCTCATGATGGAGGAGGGCAATGACAAAGTTACCAACGCAGTGAGTTTGCCAATCTCTGTTCTCTTGCAATTACAATTTTTTTTCAGTACCTAGGTTTTGCTTCTGATTGTTCTCATGATTTTGCAGGGCAGCACAAATGTATACATGAAGAGGCAGCAGGATGCACTTAGCTCGAGTGAGGTTTTGAAGCACCAAAACTGTACTACACTAGTTAATATCTCCCATCTGTTGCATTCTGGTGTTGTTGTTTTTTTAATCCTGGGGACATTTTGATGTACTTGATCACTGCATCCATTGACCCTCAGAGCTGCATCCTGCTGCATTTTTATCTACTTAAGTGGTGCATTATTCTCACCTGAAAATGGCAGATGATGTGTGAACTGTAGAGTATGTTGAGAAGCGATGTACAAGCTTAATTTTGAGATATATCTTGATAAGGTTAATTTGTTCGTACCATCTCTCCTGTTAACTCTCATTGCATTTTGGTGGCGTCATTCTAAAAACTATGTTCCACTCTTTAGTATGCAAAGCCAAATACTATGGTATATATATTGTGTTAACTTTTCCAATATCAAAAAAATGTGTGAATACCAGATACAAATGCTAAAGAATTTAGAGTTGTGATGCTAATTAGCTGCGGCAATTTGATTGTAACCTTCAAGTTGATTTGATAAGTAGTGTGTGTACATAGTCGCAACAGAATCTGACAATTGAATTTCAACTGTCTGTGATTTGCTTAATCTTTTTCAGAATAAGCTAGGAGGGAAGCAGCGCAGGTGTTGGAACTAATGAAAAATGAGCTGTTTAGGTCCTGAATTACTTCGGATGAGCTAGGAGGGAAGCAAAGGAGGTGTTGGGTCTGACGGAAGGGTAATTGTTCAGGTGGTTGTCTTGGTTTGGACATAATCTCAGCGCATATTATCTAATTATGATGGTGACATAATCTCACAACATCATATATATTTGCTCAACACCTGTAGTTTTGCACATGTTTCTATTCAGTAATCTATATGGATATTCACTGAACTTTCCTTTTTTCATATTAACGCCACTATATGCATTGTAATCTTGTTATATATGGCAGGATATATAAGGATATATCATATATAGATTTGGCTAAATATATGGCAGATTATATTATTTTGATTGAATCTTTGTAAGGAGTATTCATGTTCACCCTCATGTGCGTATATATGGAATAGGACTGCACAAAT
Source organism: Leersia perrieri (assembly GCA_000325765.3). Taxonomy (NCBI): domain Eukaryota; kingdom Viridiplantae; phylum Streptophyta; class Magnoliopsida; order Poales; family Poaceae; genus Leersia; species Leersia perrieri. The sequence continues at coordinate 8,160,032 of CM002481.1, read as the reverse complement.
TTGTATGTTTCCATATATACTATAATTGATATGGTAATCACTGCACTCTATATATAGACTGTTATTTCCCTCTATATGCATGTACTACACACGTTTTATTAGGCATTTGCTGATAGAGTGCTTGGTCTCGTGCGCGATGGAAGCAATGCCAACAACACCGTCATCATCGGCGACCATGTCACCAAGCTTGACGCATGAACCAGACGAGATGAACGCGGCGCATCGTCCAGATGACATGGAGGTGGGGCAGCAGCCAAGCCAGATGGACACGGAGCATCGCCCAGATGGCATGGAGGCGATGAAGCAACCAGACGACATGGAAGTGGCGGGGAAGCAGGCAGACGCCATGGAAGTGGCGTCGAAACCAACTCAGGTAAACAATTCTGGCTGCTTAATTTAAGTACATTCGATTGTAACTGGGTGCTTTGGTGATCAAACACTCTTGATTTTTAGATCTTGACTGCACTGTTCTTAATTGGTTGCAAATTTATTCTCTTTTGATCTGTGAAAGTATAGGATAGGGTTGATCAGTCATGCTTGGACTACATTAGCTCGCCTAGGTCTTTGACCTGCATGATTCCATCTTCTGCCTTGATGGACAACTCGATGGAATTTTGCAATTAACATGATATAGAATTTGCAAGTTAATTAATGCTTGCGAATGTGCTGATAGTATGTACTTGTTAATCACGATTGATATTTTCATACAGAGCCACCTGGATACCAATACGGCTCCACAATTGATCCGAGAAAAGATCGGTCAAACCTACGATTATCTACCACAAGGTACATAATTATTATCCATGCAGTACACCTGTTCATGTCTATATCTCTTATCAAACCTCGCTTTTTGCAGACTATGGATTATCCAAACAGGATGAAATTGCCGTTGCGACTGTACTTTTTGGGGATCCAAAACATACACTTGTATCAATTGATGATGTTTTTGTTAAGAAATATGAAATGGACTGTCTTCTTTAGAAAGATGAGTGGCTGGATGACAACGTAACTGCTTGCATATAATTATTATATGGATTAGTGATTGTGCTTCCATTCAAACGCTTCTTGTCTGTCACTTTGATTTTCAAATACTGCATTTGCAATCCCATGTCTTCTGTGTCTCTGTGATGCTCAGATTCAACTTGAGAATATCTGAATATTTGCAATTTTGGGTTTCAGACTTCTTGTATCGTATATTCTGAATTTTTAGTGTTTACATTATTTCATTGTAAATCTATGTTCCAAAATATATAGGCTGATAGTTATACTCTAATCTACAGCTTATCGGGGCTTATGTTTATTGTATACGGGACCAAGTAGAGCAACGGGGTGGGGCTAGTGCTCTGAATTCTTTTTTTGAAAACCCAGTCATTTCTGCGCTGTTCAAGCGGGATGGGGAAAATGGAATCAGAGAAGAAAGAGTGTCCATCAACTTTCTGTCAGATATTGCAAAATCGTATCTTCGATATGATATGGTGGTGTTTCCCTACATATATATATATATCTCTGTGTGCATTTTATCTTCAATACTTTATCTTGTTTATCTCTTTTGTTTAATTGTTAGCTCTTGTATTTTTTTATATATGCTAGGACTTCACTGCTTTCACCCAACCATGTCTTGTTATCTGTCTGTTAACATTGGATACAAAATTCTGTTATTGTTTTTTAAAAAGAGTAATTAACCTATTGTGTTTATTTACATGCTTCTTTGGCTAACACAAGTTTGTGGGTAGGTGTTTCTTCCAATAAAGCATTGGATTCTAGCTGTTATAAACGCTAGGAAAAAAGAGATTCAGGTACTCGACTCCTTGTGTTGGGTACACAACCGTGCTGATCTTGCATATACGTGTTTCGCTATAGGTAGTTTCCAACTTTTTTGATTGTGATGTCATTATTATAATTCATTAAAAAATATTGTTTTGTAGCGTTAGCCTTGATTGTACCCTGCCTGCGTACATCGCCACCAATATCTATTCTGTAGTGGAAGCAGATAAAGCTTCAGTAAATCCATTGTGAATACTCCCTCCGGTCAGTAATCTCAGTTCTCCCAACATCAAATATTGTTGACCGGAGTGAGTATTTGGTTTAGCTCTTAGCTCATCATCATTAATTTGATGTTGTGTGGCAGGCAATCTGCTTTAATTTGTCTGTATAGTCGACTTTTTCATACACAATACTAACCGGCAACACTTTTATACACACAGTCTATGCATATGTAAATTCATGTCTGTAATCAACTGTTCCAACATCGTAACTGCACATCCACCGGTATATTATTTGTCACCGTAGCGTTAGCACGGGCACTTTATTAGTTATAAAGAGAGGCAAAAAAAAACAAAAAAAAACAGGTGGGTTGAAGAGGAGGAAAAAGAAACATCGAGCCGTATGCATAGAATATTTATACACTTTTGTGGCATTCAACACAATTGCTGCGCCCAAAGGTTAACTTTTTTGTTCTTCAGTCTTACCTCGGTAGCTCCAGAGCTCAAGAAGTGTTTCTCGTCAAAGTGGAAATTGCTCATCTGTCCATTGCTGCGCCCAAAGGTTAACTTTTCGTTCTTCAGTCTTGCCTCGGTAGATCCGGAGCTCAAGAAGTGTTTCTCGCCAAAGTGGAAATTGCTCATCTGTCCATTGTTTATATGAATTTTCTGTTGGTTCATTACTTCATGGCAGTTGATTTCTTTTTTTTATCTACCGACATTTATCTTGTCACAGTCTTAATCTGCATTTTTCTTAAAGACAAATCCATATTACAATTTACAACCCTCAACTATCATAACCGGACAAAATACCCCCTAAAGACAACCTTGGATGATGCCTATTAGCAAGAGATGCAATCCTGTTTTAGTGAGGGATAAAAAGACCAACCTAAGAGTGAGCCATATTTTACATTGCAGTGTTGTAAACTTGGGCGCTGCATTGCAATTGAATCGGCCTCAGATTGCCATGACTAATGATTTGGCAATCGTGCGATGGAAATGTGGAAAAGTAGAGAGGCTCAGACTTAACTGAACATAAAGGAAAATGAGTATAGCAAATACTATATTAATTAAACCATAATCCAAACAAACTTAACCAGTAATAGAGGGCCATAATGCATGCCCGGACCAAAAGTTGCAGAGCCGTAGCTCCAGAATTCTGTGTAATATACGAATGACAAATTATTTGAGGTAACTAGCGGGATAGAAAAAGATCAATCATTTAGTCGACTTCCTCGATCTTGGGGCCAGGTCCGCTGCTTCCGCCAGCCGCCGATGGAGCATCCTCGTCCATGCCTCCGGCCATGTCAGCTCCGGCGCCCTGGTACATCTTGGCGATGATGGGGTTGCAGACGCCCTCCAGCTCCTTCATCTTGTCCTCGAACTCCTCTGCCTCGGCGAGCTGGTTGCTGTCGAGCCAGCTGATGGCACCATCAATGGCGTCCTCGATCTTCTTCTTGTCGTCGGCGGGCAGCTTGGAGGCGATCTTGTCGTCCTTGATGGTGTTCCTCATGTTGTAGGCGTAGTTCTCGAGGGAGTTCTTGGCGTCGACCTTCTTCTTGTGCTCCTCGTCCTCGGCCTTGTACTTCTCTGCCTCCTGCACCATCTTCTCAATGTCCTCCTTGCTGAGACGCCCCTTGTCGTTGGTGATGGTGATCTTGTTCTTCTGGCCGGTGGTCTTGTCCTCCGCCGACACGTTGAGGATGCCGTTGGCGTCGATGTCGAAGCAGACGGTGATTTGGGGAACGCCTCTGGGTGCAGGCGGGATGCCGGAGAGCTCGAACTTGCCGAGCAGGTTGTTGTCCTTGGTCCTCGCCCTCTCTCCCTCGTACACCTGGATCAGCACGCCGGGTTGGTTGTCGGAGTAGGTGGAGAACACCTGCTCCTTCTTGGTCGGGATCGTCGTGTTCCTCGGGATCAGCACCGTCATCACGCCGCCGGCCGTCTCGAGACCCTGCGACAGCGGCGTGACGTCGAGAAGGAGCAGGTCCTGCACCTTCTCGTTGCCCTCGCCGGTGAGGATGGCGGCCTGCACGGCGGCGCCATAGGCCACGGCCTCGTCGGGGTTGATGCTCTTGCAGAGCTCCTTCCCGTTGAAGAAGTCCTGCAGCAGCTGCTGCACGCGCGGGATGCGGGTGGACCCGCCGACGAGCACCACGTCGTGGACGGTGCTCTTGTCCATCTTGGCGTCGCGGAGGCACTTCTCCACGGGCTCCATGCACTTGCGGAACAGGTCCATGTTGAGCTCCTCGAAACGTGCACGCGTGATGGTCGTGTAGAAGTCGATCCCCTCGTACAGCGAGTCGATCTCGATGGTGGTCTGCGCCGTCGACGACAGCGTCCGCTTCGCCCGCTCGCACGCCGTCCTCAGCCGACGCAGAGCCCTCGGGTTGCCGGTGATGTCCTTCTTGTTTTTCCTCTTGAATTCTTGCACGAAGTGGTTCACCATCCGGTTGTCGAAGTCCTCGCCTCCAAGGTGGGTGTCACCGGCGGTGGCCTTGACCTCGAAGATGCCCTCCTCGATGGTGAGGAGGGACACGTCGAAGGTGCCACCGCCGAGGTCAAAGATGAGCACGTTCTTCTCGCCGACGCTGCTCGACTTCTTGTCGAGGCCGTAGGCGATGGCAGCGGCCGTGGGCTCGTTGATGATGCGCATCACGTTGAGGCCGGAGATGACGCCGGCGTCCTTGGTGGCCTGGCGCTGGGAGTCGTTGAAGTAGGCCGGGACGGTGACGACAGCGTTCTTGATGGTGCTGCCGAGGTAGGCTTCGGCCGTCTCCTTCATCTTGTTGAGCACCATCGAGGAGATTTCCTCGGCAGAGAACTGCTTCTCCTCGCCCTTGTACTGAACGCCGATCATCGGCTTGTCGCCGGGGCCTGCGAGCACCTTGAACGGCCAAAGCTTGGCGTCGCTCTGCACCGACGCGTCAGAGAACCGCCGGCCGATGAGCCGCTTCGCATCTGTAAACACGGAGATCGCACGAGTCAGATCATCGATCAAAAGTACAAACAAACTATGCAAACTTGAATATTTTACTTGACAGCAGAACGATCTGTAGATTGGTTAACGATGGTGTTCACGGGTTCAATACATGAACGTTGGTCAACTAATAATTTGGTACTAATTTAAAATTTAGCAGGTCGAGCCGACCAGATCGATGTGACTAATAAAGACGGTGATGATGGGTTCATGGTGATGATCAACTGACAACTTGGTACTAATTTAAAATTTAACAGGTCGAGCAATTTAGTTGACAGGTTCATGAGTCATGACGATTGATCAAGTTGTTCTTCTAGCTATTGAGTTCAATTTTAACATGACGAACCGATCAGATCTAGTGGACGAAGTTGACGTGTTCATGACGATTGATCAACTAACAACTTAGCACTAAAAATTGAAATTTTAATTGAATGAACGAGCAGATCGATCTATTAGTTAAATAAACACTATGATTACGAGTTCATCGCAATGATCTACCAAAACATAGCACTAAATTTGAAAAATTAACTCGATGAACAGAGTAGATCGATCTACTAATTAATAAAAACGATGTTGATAGGTTCGTCATGACAATGATCAACTAACAACTCGCCCCTAAAAATTAAATATTCAACTGGCCAAGACGAGCAGATCTATCTAGTAAATAAACAGAGGAGTGGATCTGTCCATGCCGATGATCAACTACCAACCGAGCACTAAAAAAATAGAAAATTTAAATAACCGATGCGGCGAGCAGATCGATCTACTTACCGAAGACGGTGTTGATGGGGTTCATGGCGACCTGGTTCTTGGCGGCGTCGCCGATGAGCCGCTCGGAGTCGGTGAACGCAACATACGATGGCGTGGTGCGGTTCCCCTGGTCGTTGGCGATGATCTCGACGCGGTCATGCTGCCAGACGCCGACGCACGAGTAGGTCGTCCCGAGGTCGATGCCGATAGCCGGCCCGTCTCCCTTGCTGGCCATGATAGATCTCTCGCCGAGATCTGTCGAGCAAAACCGAAGGGGAAAAAACTCTCGAACCGAAGAAAAATCTACGCGATCTGAGGCAGGGGAAGAGATCGAGATGTGGGTGGACGAGAGGTAGGCGGCGTGTGGCTTGGTTTTTATAGGTAAGCGTGGTTCTAGAATGTTCCGGGGAGGAGCCAACCGTCGGATGCGATCCGGACGGTCGTGAGAGACGTCCGTGGGAAACGGGCGACTTGGACTCGGCCAGTGCGGCTCGTACGCGGGCTGGGGGCATGTCTCCAGAGATCTCCGGAAGGTTCGAGAGACTTGAGTTTCCTTGGGCCGGGAGCCCCGTATCGGTCGGTTGCCTTGTTTGGCTACGGGCCTATGGCCTGCCAGCATGCACCCGTTCGATGACGGCTGGGCGAGGGGAACGCCGGGTTTTGACCAGGATTTTCTGCGGACAGGGGAAGTCGACCGTTCTAATTTTGTGTAGTTGCTCGTAACGTGCAATTGTAACTTTGTAAAGAAGTGTTGTACTCACGATACATACATAAAACATTTTGTGTGTAATCGTTTCGTTTTTAAATAAGCCATCGCAATATGGACAACTCAACAAAAAAAATTAATTTATAGATAAATTTTTTGTATTTATGTTATTCACGATTTGAAATCTAAGGCTGAAAAAATATCATGACGAAGAAATCTTAAAATCAACTTTAAAGTTATACTTGAAAATTTGAATTTTCACTGTGGCTTTTAGGCTAACAGTGAAACAATGGGAGTCTTTGTTTGATATAGAAAATTATTTTTATGTATATATAGGAACTGGATAGCTTCATATAAAATTCGTAAAAAATCCTGAAATTCTTATGTTTCAGGACCATGAATAACTTGTGCGAAAACAATTACGTCTTCTCATATTTAGGGCAAACTTTCTCTCTTGTATTCTCTTGTAAACTAGTACAGAACACTCAGTTTGCTCGTCAGCCGTTTAAAAAAATTCCACTATGAATAACTATATTGGCCGTCAACTGAAGGGAAAAAACTATATACACTTGGCAACAACGTGATGGGCTAATTGCAATATTGACAGGTTTGAGAGAAACAATATTCGTAATATAAGTTAACCCGGTTGAAGGCTAAAAGAAATAACATAAATAGAAAGGATAAATTGCACTTCGCACCGAGTAAAACATACATTTGTTTCACTCTGCATCGAATTTAGCGCATATTTTTACTTTGCACCAGACGCATCAAAATAATTTCACTTTACTTGGTTAATATTAAAATAAGGTATTAAATTCATAAATATTTATGGACTTAAATTATGATTTAAACTTTGTGAAACACGGCTTAAATTTAAAACATTTTTCAAGTTCCATCATATATTTTACAAGACTTTCTTTTTCAATTATATGATACAATCTGGTGAAAAATGAAACTTATTTTTGATGCACACGATGTAAAGTGAAAGTAAATGCTATATCCGGTGTAAAGTGAAACAAAATAAATTTACCGATGTAGAGTGCAATTTATTTATAGGAAAATGTATAGTATGGTTGTATTGTATATATCTATGGTAGTTGTTGATCATGCCGACATTTTCTAAGAGCAAGTACAATAGCAAGCTATAAGCTAGCTATATACTTATGTGAGGAGAAAGACAAAGGAAAAAAGAGGAGTGAGCACTTATCTAACAGTCTATCTACTATACATGTTCGTTATAGTCCTATTTTAGATGGGCTTGTAGCCAACAAGTGAGCTATAATATTAACCTTGCTCTAATCTCGTTATCTTAATCACAAATTGTGCCATGGTAATGCCACAAGACATGTTTCGTTAAGTCATTGTGCATGCCACTATAGGTTGTTGTGCATTTGCACTAGATTTTAGAAACATGGTACAAACATAGGCGTCTATATACGGGCGTACACTCACCTTTGTAAACGCACATATGCATATTCTACCCCTATGATCATCTTCATCTGGACCGACATATCTTGGAATTGACAAAGTCACCATAGACGTTTCGCTATTGATGGATACCTAGCTAGTAGAACCGAACCAGACCGACGGTCGGACCAGAAAAAACCAGAACCGGAGCCTCCGTCGGTCTGGTCCGATTAAAAGACCGGATGTGCAAGCGAACAGGGGAAAATCGGATGAACTAGCGGTTTTTATGTGAAAATCGGGTAAAATCCGGATGACAGATCGATAATGGGCAGGGCCCGTCACAAGTCTAAGCACAACAGGCACGTGGCAGCAAGGTGGGAGGGATGGGGCTTCGAACCCACGACCTCGCCTTCCATCAAGCAATCTCCCACCGCTAGGTTATGAGCCCCTTTGTGTTTTGGTCTTAGTTCCTCATCTATTTGAATGGTGGCCTTCACCGGTTTGATGTCCGGTAACGTCGTCTACCACTGAAAGAATATTAGGCATAAATGCGATCACCCGTGTGGCCGTGTCAAATCAGGGTAAATGCGAGGACCCGTGTCAAATCAAGGATTTGAATTCAGGTGGACAGGTTCCCACACTAGGTACCTAACTAGTTGAGCTATACTCACTTCGCCATTTGCACTAGATTTTACTCCGGTATTTGTTTGCTTTAGAATTTTACTCCACTATATATCTTTTTTTAGAGCCTATCCCCTCAAAATCCGCTTCCGACGGGATTTGAACCTAAGACCTCCTGCTGAGACCTGGTGCTACCGAGGCTCTGATGACCAGCTGGTCCCAGACCCGTTCGCTACTTCACTATAGATCCAGTGACGTATCATAGCACACATCAACAACGTGTATTGCCCTTAAGTCGATCACTAAGTAAGCCTCGTCTTAGTTGCATTAACTCTGGGTAGTTATAATCCATCACGAATTAAATTTATGAGTTTTCAAAAAAAAAAACATACCTATATTAGTCACGTACTCACGATAGAACCTGGCATACGTGCCATGGTCATAAAACCGACATTTTCACGGGCATTGTCCCAACGCTGGTAGTTGTTATTGATGAGGAAATCTCATCTACAAAGAGTAACATCCGAGAAGAACATTTGTTATGGATGGTAGTAATAACAACTGCCTCCGTCCCAAAATATAAGCATTTATCAGTTTTCGCACATCGCGTTTGACCATCCGTCTTATTTAAAAAAATTATAGAAATATAAAAAGTGAAACTTGAAGTATACCTAATGATAAAACAAATCATAACAAAATAAATAATATATTTACAAAATTTTTGAATAAGATGGATGGTCAAGCGTGGCGTCTGAAAGTCAACAAATAGGGATGGAGGTACATCTATAATAAAACTCGTACAATGTGATATTAAACTTGCAAATTTTGTTCCAAAATTCTTGTGCACGTGATAAAATATAGTTTACATCAAACAACTAGAATGATACATTAAGAGAGCACGTGTTTAATATAGAATTAAGGTTTTGATTTATAATTTTATGATGAACAATTGGCACTTGAATTTTGAATTGATTTTGAGTTGTTTTGGTGAAAAGGTGTGGCCTCGGGATGAGGCCGATCAGATCGGTCAGTGACCTGCGGTCAGACCGGCCAGACGGTCAGACCGGCCAGACGGTCAGACCGGCCGGTGCGGTCTGATGGGCGATCCAGAAGAGATATCGGACTCGATTGTTGGGCCGGTCCGATCGGCGTGTAATGCCCGGTCAGACCGGCTGAGCCCGAATAGGATTGATTTCGGTTTGTTTTCTTGGATTGCAAGTTTCCTTCGTGGATATGATTTGATTATGGTTTCTATTTGTGGATAATTCTGTTGTGTGCTAATGATGAGTCAAGTTGGTGAAAACTTGGGCTCGGTTATGGTTTCTTGGTTGTTTCATGTGTAGGTATCGCTTGAGGCCTTGAGAGAGTATTGCCGGTGATGGATCGGAGTCGACTTGGGAGAAGTTGATGTCCAGAGGATCAAGAGATCACGCGGGATACGAAAAGGCTAGAGAATAATGCACGTGGAGGTGAAAATTCCATATGACATACAAGAGGAATTGTGTGCGTATGGAAGTTGAAGTCAAATTTGGAAAGGATGAGTTGTTTACTTGTATGAGTAGGATTCCTAAGGGAGTAGGACTTCTAATACAAGTAGGATTCGTGGCTTTGCACAGCCATGTCTATGGGTATAAATATATGAGGGATGTGTGCCTCATGTATTGGTTTTGGAGAGAGAAGAGAAGATCTAGGGTTTAGCCTAGGGTTTCGGCTTGAGGTCGAATTTAGAGAGAGGAGTGCTGTTGTTACACTTTGTAAACACATATTGAAGCAATAAAGTTGATCTACATCTACATCTATAAGTTCTTCAATATTGTGTGTTTTGGCTGTGGTTCCAGGGCCTCGACGGTCAGACCGCCGGCGTCGGCGCGGTTAGACCGGCGGTGCGGTCGGACCGGAGGTGTAGGCACGGTTAGACCGGCTACGTGGTCAGACCGGCCTAGACACTACGGTCAGACCGGCTTGCGACAGAGGGAAGATAATTTTTATTCCGCAAAAAGTTACTGGTTTTAGGTGTTCCAATTATTCACCCCTCTCTAGTTGGTTTGTCTTTTTGTTCTCGATCCTACATTTAAAACTGGTACATCCAATTGAAAGGTCCTGTACAACCAAAGTTAAAACAAATAGTGTACTCCATTAGATAGACCCTCTCACCAAACGATCACCAAAATTCAGGCATCAAAATAATCCACACTAAGATAAATGCAGGTTTTGTTATACTAACAAAATCAAGATAACTTATTTATTGTTCCAGAGCCTGAAACATCTCACTCTTACCATCTGCTTAATTAGAAATTAGGTAATCTACATGGAAATTATCATCATCTTTATGCAATAGCTATCGAGTAAACTCTACTCCAACTAATAGAGACGTCACAATCAATAAACTACTGGAGAAACCATTTTCAGTAGCAGTCTATCAGAAAATCTAAGGCCACGTTTGGTTCCCAAATTTGGGGCTTCAAAAATCACATCAATCATTGAACACATATTTAAAGTATTAAACATAGACTAACAGCAAAACAAATAACATATTCAGATTGTACACTGCGAGACGAATCTTTTGAGCCTAATTAATCCGTCATTAGCACATGTTGGTTACTGTAGCACTTATGGTTAATCATGACATAATTAGGCTCAAGAGATTCGTCTCGCAGTACAATCCGAATATGTAATTTGTTTTGTTATTAGTATATGTTTAATACTTTAAATGTATGTCTAAATATTGATGTGACATTTTTGGCCAATTTTTTTGAGGAACTAAACTCAGCCTAATTCGTCTTCTCTGAGCTCATGCAACGAGGCAATCAGAAAACGTGGCTTGATAACTGAATATGATAATTTCCGGCTGCCATCTCACTATTGTGTCTCCTGTATGTGTTCAATGTCCAAGCCTATCACATAGGTTCCAAAAGTTAGTAGGCAACTATTCAATTCCTCCAAAAAAATAGTCATAAATTGAAATCAAAATTTGTTGTACCACATAACAATCATAGCTAATTTCTTTTTACAAGATCCATAAATACCTTCTACACAAACTTACACACAAAATAAGAGCATTGTCAAAAGCACAATTATCTGTACACTCAACTTGAACTCTCTATATAAGCAACCTGAAAAATTAAAGTGAAAGAGTAATATTATGAATACCGAAGCGACGTCAGGGTCACAATGGAAGGGGCAACTTCCTTAGTTTAGAAAAATAGCCTAAACAATAAGCAATCAATGTGTGAGAGTTTTTGAACAGGATCTTCATCATCAGTGCTAGATTTGAAAAAACCGACACTAACATGACAACACAAATACTCCCTCCGAACGTACATATTTGACATTGGCTAGCTCAAAATTGAGCTAACCAACGACAAATAAAGAAAAACAGAGGGAGTATGTTTTTTGAGATAGTACTAAAAGATATACCTAGAAAACATGCCCTAGATGTCCCATCTAGTTTTCACATTTGCCCTTTTACGAGGGTCCTGTATAAACAAGGGTAAAAGAGTGATTTTCCCTTTTTTGTTTCTCATCTATATAAACCCATGAGGTGAGTCGAATAGAGGACACTCAATCATCCCCCACACACACATAGGGGCTAACTAAGTCTCTATACCACTCTCTTTCACAAGTGCTAGGTCCCAAAAAATAAATGTCCGCCAAAAAAATCATTTGTTCCGACAATGTACAAGAGATAGTTACTCATATGGTGAGATGTTAAATTCATATAATTTTATCTGGTCAGCGATTTTTCTACTTAGTGGAATGTAATATTCATTCATTGAGCTTTTTTAGGTAGCAGATCATGCATAAAATATTTCACATTACACCCCATATAAGTTCATCAACAATACATGTATCACACCAACAAAAGATTTTCTAAAAAAAATAGAACAATAGACTATATTAGGCTAACAATATAAACTTCGCACACACTAAAGTAGAGAAATATCAACAATAGTATGAAAAAGGTAAACATGAACTCATAAGATTTTTTTTCGTCATGCATGAAAAAGATAAACTAGAGAAATATCAACAATAGTATGAAAGAGGTAAATTAAAGAAATAACATATTTAAGTTATCCCTCTTAAACAATCAAATGTTGTTTGGTGCAAAATATTAAGATAAATTCTCCCAAATCAGTGCCAGGAGCAACATTATTATCCCTAACAAAAGATTTGTCGTGAATCTCAATAAAGACAAGTGTAATGATAACCTGCATATATGATCCAAATGTAAAAAAAAATATAATATCAAATAAAAGAAAATGTTCAACAACATTTTCAAAAAAAATTTAACCGATGCATAGAAAAATACATTTAAATTGAACTGTACATTGGTACGATCACCTTAATAAGCAAACCATGTTCATGTGTTATATAAAAAAATTAAGTAAAAAACTAATCATGAGAAGGTGTATGAGCCAAAATGTAAAAAAATAAATGGATAATATTCACATTGAGAATAGTTTATAACATGCAATCAATTTCTCCGAACTTGAAACATTATGAAACTCGCAGGAATTTAAAACAATATCGGCTTTAATCCATAAGTATGCATAAGAGTGTTTAACACGTTTGTTTATGATTTTGTATAACTCCAGATTTAAGATTCAAGTTATAGCAAAGAAAGAAAAGAAAATTTTTACGCACCATTATCTAAGAGATGTCACAATAACATCAAAGGCTACGAGGGGACTTGGACTAATACCAGCATCATGATCTACATATATTCTCTTTTCTCTACAATTTTTAATCGAAGAACTTATGTTTTTTTTAAATAACATTTGTAACAAAACAAACACGAGTGAGAAACACCGGCCTCAATTGTATATTTTCGCGGTACAAACATTAATGGGGTTAGACTCCCATAGGTAGAGTACACTGAAAAATTTCCGAGACAGAAAATTAATCTTCATGTCATTAAATAACTATTCTAAACAACAAAGTTAACAAGTGTAACAATTCATTTATCTATTTCATAAATTGTTACAGGAAGATCATTTTAGACAAGATTGATTACATGATTTAACAGAAGATAAATTGTTGTTCGTTTAACATCCATCAACTACATAAAGAATATTATAAGGGAAATGATATTCATAAAGTAAATGTAAATGAGTAGGACAGATTAAGCACAAAAAAATTTAAGGGCTACAAACACTCATAGTCTGCTTGAATTCTAAGTCAGTGTTCTGAATAACGGTGCCAATATACTACCACCCTGGAATATCTAACCCAGGGAAGACATTCAGGCTTGTTCACTTCATTGGCAAAAAAAACTTTCCAAAATTTAGTAATGTCACAATTTGGTAAGATGATGATGGTGGTGTTAAGTTCAGTGCCATACTAAACTTTGGTAGAAAATTTGAGGGTAGAATGTTCTAGAAATTACCAAATTTGATAACTTGTCAAAATTTTGACATTTAATTTGGAAAGGTTAAAAATGACAATAAACCGAACAGCCCCTTCATGTCTGCAAAAATCAACCTTGTACATCACAACCACTCGCAAAATCCTAGTATTATATTATATATGGGCAAATTCGGAATTTTTATTTGTTGGTTTCAGAACGACAATTACATCCTTTAATAAACTTAGTGAGTATGAATGTAAAAAACAATTGTGCTATGCAATAAGGTGAAATTGAATTCTTTTCAAAAACCATATTTCCACCATTTATATAAAATACTAAACTAAAGTTATTGGTGACATAAAAGCACATGTAAATAAATATTACCATTTATTTTTTCTTACTTGAAACTAACATTGTGGGAAAAGATTGAAAGCCCTAGACCCCATCAGTTAGCTTGCAAGATATCACATCTATATAAGCAAAAAAAAGGAAAAAGAAAAGTCTTCCAAACATGTCCTAGGAATAATCCAGTTGTCCCAAATTTTAAGAACTCAAAAACCCAGCGTTGTCGTGCAACTGTGCCAGCATGTGGGGTGCGAAAAGAGTAGGACGCGTGCTCAATGCGATGTTGATTTTGTGTGAGGACACTGATTGGAATACGCAATGGATTCAGAACCCATACCAATACACATGAGGACGGACAAAGGCCTATAGACAGACCAATCCTTTTTTTTACGATGGAAACAACTTTCCTTTTCATAATAAATAGAAGAATTGCTCATGTATTGCAACGAGAAAAAGCGAGATTACAATACTATTTATTTGATGGTTAATGTTTATTTTTTCTTGGCACGGACCCTTTAAGAAAATAATTTGGTGACATTTACAAGTATATAGCAAGAACACGAAATTTCTTGTTAGAAATATGTGTTGAGCTGTAAATTGTAGCAATGTTTAATTTGTTAAAGGGCTAGCTAGGTGTTTATGACCTGTCTTTCTCTTTTTCACATGTATGCATGCGCGCATTGACTGTGCAAGGATGAAAACGACACGTTCCCAAAGTTTGGGCGCATGGGCTATTGTTTGGGCTGCCGGTTAATCATCGATTGTCTGGCCCATTTGGTTCCTAGCGCTCGTCCACACGCACAGAGAGCCAGAGGGCTTCGGAGCTAACATATAAACAAAAATGGGGTTTCATCGGGTCATCTTTGAATTAGGAACTTTGTTTCTAGAAACAAAATTCCAGTTGAATGTTACTTTTGATGTTGCAAAACTTAATGTGTGTCAAAGATCTTATAACAGTGTATCTCATATCTTAGCTAAGTATGGGGTCAATATGGGGAGTGGCACTTTTAAAACGTGGTTAGGACACTTCCCTGAGTTCGTAACAAACTCAATAGCTGTCGGTTTTGCCGCAATGTCGTTGTAATAAAAGAGGAATGCTCTGTGTTCCTTTCAAAAAAATAAAAGGGGGCTAGCTCATAATCGGTCTATGATTTTGGGAGACCGACGCCCACATGATGCAGAGGCCGTGTTTAGATTGAAAAGATTTTTTTTGTCAAAAATGTCACATCAATGTTTAGACACATAATTGAAGTATTAAATATAGACTAATAACAAAAAAAATTACATATTCCGACTGTACACTACGAGACGAATTTTTTGAGCCTAATTAAAAATCTGTCATTAGTATATGTTAGTTACTGTAGCACTTATGGCTAATCATGACGTGATTAGGCTCAAAAGATTCGTCTCGCAGTATACAGTTGGAATATATAATTTGTTTTGTTATTAATCTACGTTTAATACTTCAAATAATATGTATCCAAACATTGATGTGATATTTTTTTGACAAATTTTTTTTTAATCTACACACACCCTAACTTGGAGATGATCGATTGTTTCCTAGCTGGATAACGGACGAATTTTTTTGACGTACCATAAAATCATCTTTCGTTTCTATAATACTCCTAGTAGGGAGTAGAATACGAGATATACGGTTACACAGCAAACGTCTAAAATTTACTCATGAAAGCGTAAGCAGTAGGGTGTCCTATACTACCTCCTAGCACACTCCCTCAGTCAACCTCGACGACAACTGTTCAGTCACAACAGAACAAGCACCGTGACCTGGCACGGACAATCAGGTCTCAGGGACTATTTGGGGAGCTTCTACCCTTCTCCCAGAAATTACAACTGGCAGAAGTTGTCCCAAATGGTTCACAGCTTCTGAGAAGCTGCAGTTACAGATTCTAGAAAATGAACTAAGAAGTCAAAAGCTGAAGAAGCTGGGTTTCAGAGCTTTTCCAAATTCTCAGAAGTTGGCTGCCAGATAGCTGCTTCTCAGAATTTTAACCCCCCTCTCTATGCCTTTCCAACGTTTGTTACGTGTCTCCGAACATGGCAAAACCTGAGACGTCCCAGTGGATGGTGAGCTGGAAGTCTGGAACTCGCGTGGAAAACTGGAAATGTCGGGCAAAGTATGTGTGGACAACAGAGGAAGAACCCTCGTTGCAACTACTCCAAAGATCCCGCCTGTCCAGTCTAGAGTCTACTGTAGTCAACAGCAGCAAGCCAGCAACAAAACGACACTACTCCGCGTACCGCTAACCACTGATCTAGTTTTGGGCTAACTCGCGCTACCGAGAGTTTGAGCTTGACAGGCCCGATTCGACAGATTAGGACTCGTTAAAAGCCTAGTATGGACGGGCCATATAACTGGAAGTCTAGTACCAATCCTAAATCCCTCGTAGGCCCACTTGGGTAGGCCGTAGGCCGTGCACTCATCAGTGCGTGGGCTGAAACACCTGATGAAGTGAGACGTTAATAGGGGCCTGTTACATTAGGCGACCCATGTAATCTGGATAATAAGCACGGACAGCGCGAATTGGTCGTTTGCCGATAGGAATAAGTTCACTGGTGGTCCCTCAACTTAACAACAATATTTTATGAAGTCCCTTAACCGTAAAACCAGAAATTCCTACCTAAACTCAATCAAACCGTTCGTGAGGTCCTTCGGCAGTATTTTTGACCGATTTTGATGACGTGGCAGTCAACAAAATTAAAAAAGTTTGTGGGGCCCACATGTCAGCTGCCCACCTCTTTTTTTCTTCTCTTTTTTCCTTTCCCTCTTCTGCATCCCACTCAGCGGCGAGCGAACGCGGCGCGGTGCTCGTTGACGCCGCCCCCGGCAGCGGCACGAGCAGCCAGATCCCTCTCCACCTCCACGCGCGCCGCCGGCCACGGCCGCGTCGTCTTCACCCAGACCTACCGCCTCGCCACCGTGCTTGCAGCCACCCGCCCCGCGGCCGACATGCGCATTGTGCTCGGATGCGAGGTGGGCTACTCCGTCCCCCTCGACGACCGCTCCTCCGATGACGACACCACCAACACCGTCAAAAACACCACCCACGGCGTCCTCCTCCGTGAGCTCGCCGCCGACCCGCTACTCAGCTGCTACGGCGCTGTCGTGGACTCGTGGTGGATGACGCGCACGACGGGATGGCGCTCACGGGCGTCGTGCTCAGCCTCGTCAGGTCCGCCGCAGCGCGCCGCCCCGACCTCCGTGTCGTCGTGACGTCGTCTGCCTCGACCACTTCAGCACCCTCTGCAAAGGCAGCATAGATGCCTTCTTCTCCAGCTCCGGCATGGACATCAAAGAGCTCTGCTTCCGTACATATAATGGTCTATGTTGAAGATATTGTCAGGTTTGTTGAGCCTGACTTCCAGCGCAAGAAGGTCACATGCGACATGGTTCTTTGTGAGAAGATTTAGGAGATGATGACACATAGTTTGTTATAGATTTAGCTAGATAAGATATTATGTAAACTACTTCCTGTAAATCAGCTAGAGCACTTCCTCAACGGCGCCCGCGCCGTGCCGGGTCTGGCTACGTGCGCTCTACACGATGGCATGCCGATGCACCGGATCAACGACGTGCTCCGGCCGGCAGCCGACGGAAGCGAAAGGTCGTTCTCGCCACCGATGTCGCTGGATGCGACGTGTTCCTCGTGGAGGGCATCAAGTACATCGTCGACTCCGGCTACCGCGGAACGGACGACAACGCACCCATAAATCGGTACGTTTGTGCCTCAGAAAATCTCGTCGCACGGTTTGTGCCGTCGTCGCCCGATGCCGCTCAGCCCGTCGTTGTGCCCGCCGCCGCCCGCATCCGCGCTCGCCTGCTGCCGCTCAGCTCGGCGCTGACTGGGATGAAAAAGAGAGAAAGGAAAAAAGAGAAGAAAAAGAGGTGTATAGCTGATATGTGGGTCTCATATATTTTTTTTAATTTTTCTTTTGGCTAACTATGACGCCACGTCAGCAAAACCGGACAAAAATACTGCTATAGGACCTTGAGGGTACGGTTTGTGTGAGTTTAGGGGTACATATTTCTAGTTTTGTGGTCTAGGGACTTAAAAAATCTCGCTGTTAAGTCGAGGGACCTCCGATGAACTTATTCCTTATTCCTTTGCTGATATATGTTAGATCCCGCTCCATGTGACAATGTCACCATATACGTGCGTTTCAGACCCGCTCCAGTCCATTCCCGCGCCGGCTTTGTGCGGTTTCGGTTGCGAGCGGCCGATGGTTTGTTGGTGGTACGCAAAAGGAAAGCGACGGCCACATTGGCCCGCTCGCTTGTGTTTTCTTTGCTTGCCAACCCGGTGATTGAATGATAGGGCACGTTACACGTAGTCACGTAGACGTAGTGTCCCTCTCCTCTACAGCTCGAATCCTTGAGATGATCAGGTTTGTATCTTATTTTCCACCTAGATATATACCTCCCGATCGTCGTTTTCTGCCAATGTGGCGGCGTGGTCTAGCTATTTATCTCGACTCAGTATTTTTTTTTTCCTTCTCGCGCCTAAGACTATGTGAAAAAGAAGCTAGCATCGATGAACAAACAAATTCTTGGTAACCGTATTAAATCTTCCATGAGCGCCTGAGAGATGTAAATCGACTTAAATTACTCCTTAAGCAAGATATATACTGTAATAATGATACGATCTCGTGATGAAAGAACGGTCTGGTAGCTAGCTTTATATACATCTCTGTCTGCGGGTAGCTATCAGATCAAATTCAGGCCGGCGCAACCCTGCAGATTTACGTTGACAGGGTACGAAAATGTCGCTTTAAAGCCTAAAGGCGCCGCGCATTCTACCCTAGCGCCTTTATTCCCTTCTTTCCTTTTGCACGGCGGACCATCTCACCATCAGCCGATCGAGAGCTAGGCCTACACACATGACACTGCTACTGCTACCAACCCGGCTAATTTCAGATACATTCGCTTCGATCGGCCAATCCGGCGGCCGGCCGGCCCACACACGCATCGTGATCGCACAAACAAAATCCTTGTTTTCTCTCACTGTGCAGCAAAAGCGCGGAGATCACCCCATCAAATAATATTCCCTCCCGCAACTTTCAGTCTTTCAGTCTCTTTTTCAGGTACAAACCAGCACAGATGATATACATCCAGCTGGCTATCCATCATCCAGCAAAAGCTACTGCTAAGCTCTCTGGAAAAAGAAGGATACACGATCGTGGAAGCTGAAATTGTTCTCCGATTTTTGCAGCTTAGGCTCACGTTAGGGAGAAGCTCGATTGCCGGGGACAGACAACGGCAGTGAATGCAGCATTGCAGTCTAGCCCATTGGGCCGGCTTGTTGGCTGGCCACATGAAACGGTTGCTGCTGCCCAATCGATCTCGTTCCCGCCCTGGCATAGAGTAGTGCTGCCTACTGTGCTGATAGGCCATAGCAGCATAGCTAGGTGGTTAGTACTTAGTACTGGTTAAGCTGCAAGAGATGAACGTACCAAACACAGCGAGACCCACGCGCGCTAGCTGAGACAGACCACGCCGCCCCGGCCCGGCCGGCCGAACGGCAAGCACTGCCTTGTCGCCCGCGGGTTGTCCAGCGTATGGGCGGCCGGTAAGACGGAGCCATGGAGAGAGGGGGTCAATCAGTCAATGGTTCAGAACCTGGCTACCTGCATGTTGCAATGCGTTCGGCAAAAGAGGTGGCTGACATGACGACCTCTGTCGCTTGGAAATTTTGGCTTAATTCGCCTTATCGAAACATTCCTTGCTACTTGCTAGATAGTTTAACTGTTTCGGTTCATTTGAATGAATAATGGAGTCCACCGAATTTGTCTACTGACAGTGACATTATTCTGTGGATATATAATTATTTTATTTTTCAGGGGGTTGACTGTGCCGTTGTACGTGCTGTGTTGATGTGCAACACTGCAAGTGCTCTTTTAATTTTCCCCGTTGTAACAGTACAATCAACAACACGGTTTCAAAAAACACTACAATTAACAATTAATCCCCACTTCCTGGCAGTCTGACAGTGTCTTTTTTCTTAAGCCAACCAAGATTGACGTACTGATCTTAATATTATAGGTTGGGAAAAAAAAATAGAACCTCTGTCCAAAAATATAGAATGCCATTGTTTTCGTGAAAAATCTACATCTGAAATTTTTGACTTATAATTAAACCGACTAGCTATATAATATTTAGTGTAATGCATATATTTCATAATTAAGATTTGTATTTGAAAGTATTTTTGCATGATGTTAATTTTATAATTGTTAATAATGTGTTATGAAACAAATTTACGATTCAAGTATAAATGTACGAAACCATGTAAAAAAAACCAACACCTTATATTATATTCTTTGATAGATGGAGTAAATTCAGAAGTTCATATTTACAGCTGAAAATAAATCACACCGACACAGTGATTCTTGTGTCCTTCTTACCTCCTACCATATATACTCTAGGTCTGAACTTCTCGGATAATGCCACCAGCCAGTTGTTCCGATGTTTGTCGTGTTCGCTCGTCAATGCGGTGTACTAGATGGACACGGACCTGGTCCTCAAGCCGTTCTTCATTTGCTCGTTGTCATTATCTATTCCCTTGCCACCATTCCAACAGAGTGTTAGTAGCTAGGCCGACCAATATGGGGTTTAGGTTGTTGATGTTGATTTACATTTCGCGCCAGCAAAATGTGCAAAATACATTGATTTTGCTGAGTATTCTCCCGAGTTTGTCCATCGAAATACAATGTTATCTTGCCTTAATCCTTATTCTAGTTCACAATATCTTTTTCCCCAGGAACATCCTTATATGGTAATATACCCCCGTAGCAATTGCATCATAAGGTTGCCTCTAATCAGTGGCGGAGCTTCACTTATTTGCCGAAGGGGTTAAAGTGTGAATGTGCTTTAAAATAGGGATCATTATACAATTTTATTGTACACGATTTCAATGCAGTTTCTCTAAACCTGGAGGAGGCTGGGAGCCTCTTTGGCCTCCACACAGATATACACATACATGTCATTTATCGATCCATCTATCCGCATTTGATGCTTCTCATACTGTTCTTTATTTCTCCTCTAGAGTGATATATATTCAGTGTCAAGTTCTTTAATTACCCATTGGACATATCCAATTTAAAGTTCAGACAGCCTCTTTGGCCTCCACACAGATATACACATACATGTCATTTATCGATCCATCTATCCTCATTTGATGCTTCTCATACTATTCTTTATTTCTCCTCTAGAGTGATATATATTCAGTGTCAAGTTCTTTAATTACCCATTGGACATATCCAACTTAAAGTTCAGAATTTCACTCTCTAGCCATGTCCAATTGTTACCTTTGTAGGTGCTACAAAAGACTTCGGCCATTGTACACGCCCATGGACATGAGCTCTTCAATATATTGAAGGGTCGTGTCCACGAGTTACAAGCTGAGCTCATGGGGGATTGGGCCAGGGAGCCATTCTCAGGGTTTAGATTTAAGAAAGGGGGAGGGGGATTTTAAAAATTTTGAACGAAATATTCAAATGAAACCCAAATTTTAAACAAAAATATATATGAACTTTTTTTTATGGGAGAAGGTCCTAATAGCTTGGGTTTTAGCTTAATTTGGTCTAATATGTAGTGAGATCCATGGGACATGGCTCATCAGCTTTGGGGATTTTAATTGTTTGATCAGTTTTGACCAAAATTTCTGAAAATTTGACATGTTATCGAGACTCACTGATTCATCCGAGATTTCAAAAATTTCAGAAATTTGTTCTGGAATCTTGAGCCCTGTAGTCCCGAGTCCTCATTGTGACAATTTTTTAAAAAAGATAAATTTATCAGTACTATATAATGGTATCGAACATTAAGTACACACAGTTTCAATCTTAATTATGCTTGGTAGACACATCAAGAAATAAAAGAAACTGGATTTTTTTTCCTGATCAGGGAGGTTATATAAATGAAATAAAATTAATTCCAATGAATCTGTTGCTATATACTCCCTCCATTTTTTTTATATTTGACGTTGTTTAGCTCAATTTTGAGCTAACCAATGTCATATATATAAGACCTGAGGGAGTATATAGCAATACCATATTTTCTTATAAATTTTTGTGGATGGTGGATAGTTATAAATCTGCATACCTATTTTTTTTTTCATGTACTAGGATCATAGATATCCCTGAGACCCTGAAGGAACACCTGAAATTCTTTCACTCCATACAGTAAGCTTTGATACATACAACCCAAAAGCACAATAGCAAGCTGGACCACTCAACTGTGAGTATTAGGGTTTCTGAAGTTTCTTCTCTTTTGCATCCTCTTATATATTCTGAACTTTTCTCTTGATGCTAGAAAACAAACCAAAAAACAGTCACCCCTCACTAGTCACCACCTATCCAGCCATTTCTTGCCATATCAGTCCCCTCTGTATCTCCACCAGCTGGTTTTTTGCATTCAATTTTTCTGCTGAGCACAATGCTTACAGTCTTAAAGGCTAAGCAAGCTTTAATTACTCTTTCTCTTTCTCCAAACATTCTTCCCAACCCCACAAAGAGAGAAAAAAAACAAGAAATATAAAGCCACCCATACGCTTGAAAGGAGAGAAGATAAATTCATGCTTTTCTCCTCCCTTTCTCTTTCTTCTCTCTCTCTTTCTCCTGTCTTCTCTCCTGCAGCTGCTGGATGTGATTCTCCACCACCTCCCTCTCCTAGCTAGCCAGAGGACTCCACACCACCACCTCCCTCCCTCCTCCGTTTCATCCCAGCTGCAGCCCTGCAGCTCGCTTGCTTTCTTCTTCTCTTTCCAAACACAAATCCCCAACAAGGAAAAGTGCGTGCGAATTTATAAAGAAAAGATCAGAATTCAAAGCAGAACTAAAGCTAGAGGAGTTAGCACCACTAACTGGCTTCCATGGTGTTCCCTTCAGTGCCTGCCTACCTAGATCCACCTAATTGGAATAACCAGGTATAGTACTGGCTGCATGATCTTAATTACTTCTCTCCCCCTTCTTCTCCCTCTCTCTAGCTAGTGTTGAATTCTCGGCTGCTTCATGTCAAGAGAATTTTTGCAAGCAAGAGGCGCTGCAAAGAGATATTCTTCTAGCCTTCTTGAATATTCAGAGTCAATATATTCCCTCCTATCTTTTATCTCCTCTTTGATCTGTATTCTGTAACATACGCTTTATACATGCATGTATGTGTATATTTGTAGCAGCAGCAAGGCCAGCCGCCGAGGCCGGCGAACGTCGATGCAGCACAGCACCAGCAGCTGCCGCCGGCGGGCACGACAGCGGCGCCGGGTGAGGTCGGTGGTCTGCCAAGCAGCAGCTCATCAGCCAGCGCCGCTGCTGCTGCTGCGGCAGCGCAGCAGGCGGTGCGGCCGAACTCAATGGCGGAGCGGGCGCGTCTGGCGCGGGCGCCGCAGCCGGAGCCGGCGCTCAAGTGCCCGCGGTGCGACTCCACCAACACCAAGTTCTGCTACTACAACAACTACTCCCTCTCCCAGCCTCGCCACTTCTGCAAGACCTGCCGCCGCTACTGGACGCGGCGCGTCCTCCTCCAAGCCGTCCTCGTCGGCCTCCGCAGCAAGGCAGATTCCCGGCGGTGGTGGCGCGTCTCCGATGCCGGGCGGCGGCGGCGGCGGCGCGATCATGACGCCGGCGGTGATGAGCTCCATGTCGCACCACCACCTCCCGTTCTTGGGTGCGGCGATGCACCCAACGGGGCCCAATCTAGGGCTAACCTTCTCCACCGCCGGATTCCAAGCTCTCGGCGGTATGCACCACCACCACGTGGACGCGGTGGATCAGTTCCCGGTGGCGAGCGGCGGCGGCGCATCGCTCGAGCAGTGGAGACTGCCGCAGCAGCCGTCACACTCACAGCAGCAGTTTCCCTTCCTCGGAGGAGCACTCGACCTTCCACCGCCGCCGCCGCCGATGTATCAGCTGGGTCTGGAAGCTAATCGAGCAGCAGGCACCGGATCAACGACGGCGGCGGAGGCGTTCACTTTAGGGCAGACGAGTGCTGCAGCTGCTGCCACGTCAAGGCAGGAAGGAGGAGGATCGATGAAACTGGAAGATAGCAAAGGGCTGGAGATGAGCTTGCAGAGGCAGTACATGGCGGCTCTACGCCAAGGGGATGGTATCTGGGGTGGCAATGGCGGCGATGGTGGCGGCAATGGCGGCGGCGGCGGTGGCAGTTGGACAATGAACTTTCCTGGGTTCCATTCGTCGACGTCAGCTGACGGCGGCGGTGACGATGGCGGCGGAGTGATGTAGAGTGCTACTTCTTCTTCTAGCTAGGTCATGGTGACCTGGATCAGCAATTCGATCAAGAAGAGGTTGTTTTTCTAATTAGTTATTTGCATGGTTTGAGCAAATGCAAAGAGGAGGCAACGAAGACCTTAAGGGGCTTGATCGACTTGAGTGTTAACTCTCTTCATCAACAGTAGAAGCACACGGCTATATAGCTAGCTCATGATGATCTCAGGTAGGGGGTTTAAGTTAAAGCTGCTCTTTAGTTAACGCTTTTTTCCGCCATTTGGTTTTGAACTCAAAGGTGTGCCTATGTTGTGTCCATGGTGTCACCTTTTTCAACTTTTTTACACTATTGTTTACAGGGGGGGTTAGTATATATATATAACCAAACTTGGTGCATTGGGGGTATATATGATCAGGATATAGTATTTGACTTGGGGATTGGAGATTGATCAAGTTACCTCTCATTAGTTCTGCGAAACTCGCATGAAATTAATGTATGGTTTGTGTGCCATTTAATGTGTTTATGTTCCTCAATTTCCTTATGCATGATTTATCAGTTATATATATGCACCTAAACTCTTGTGGGCTCAAACTATACACACTCCTTGGTCCTTGCTAGCCTTAAGGTATCGAGAGAAGTACTGTACGTATGTTTACAGCAGTGTATACATATAGCTATCCTGAATGTTGCTCGACTCTGACATGCACACATGCATATAGCTTTTGAATGCCTCTCGACGACTGACATGCATTACAACCTGGAATTGAAGGCAAGTATATATATGCGTTAAGATATACAACTTACTGGGGCTAACCATTATAGTTCATACATAGGAGTATATAAATGTGTGTGTGTGTGTACATGTAGTTAGTTACATGCACGCATCGATCAATGGCATAGCTTTTTCCGTCAGTAAAAAATAGTTTGCATTCGATCTGTGCATAAATACTAAATCTCCCATATTCTGGGAAGTATAAGTTAGTAAGAATTAAGTATTCTACAAAAATGTCATATGCACTTACGTTATGCATGGTTAATAAATTCACTTCTATTTGACTACTAAATCATTTAATTTAATTATACGAATCTCCTGGTAACTCTTCACTTTCGCATTAAGAATGGCTATGGTACTATGAAATTAAAAATGCTAGAAGATTTATGAATCAGTAGTAATCACCACACTCAAAAAAAGATACCCCTCAATTGATGTTTATAAGGTTACTCAAAAAAAATGATGTTTATAAGGAATACTTTTATTTCAAAGGTCAAACTCTAGATATTTAATATTTTAGATTTTGACCACAATTAATCACAGCACACATATATTCGGTGTAAAAAAAATATCAACAGATATATATTTCAAAGGGCTTTTACAAATTATTGGTTTATAGCTACTGCCTATACTGTACGCAATCACTGGCCACATTTTTTAATCTTAAATATTTTTTCTATAATAAAATACTCCTACCATTCATAAATATTAATTTGGTGATTAGGAAATGATTTAGTAAAAGTCTAAAAGCATTGACCACCATTTTTTATTATAATAACTTAATAAGATATACTAAATTTATGGCAAAGACAAATGTACACATACCATTTTTTTAAAACTAAGCATGTAAGAAATTATTAATGGTCAAAGTTTCAGAATTTTTCTAAATCTTATATATCTGAAACATCAAATGTCCAGTACATGAGAGAGTACAATATCAAAATAAAAATAAAATGTCTAAAAACATTGTCCATAATTTTTTTATTATAATAATTTAATAAAATCTGGTAAATTTACGGTGAACACAGATGTACTGATATCATTATTTAAACTAAGAATGCAAGAAATTATTCATGGCCAAAGTTTCAGTATTTTTTCTAAATCTTATGTGAAACATCAAGTATTCAAGAAATGAGATAGTACACACTATCAAAATAAAAATGAAAGTTAAATAAGTGTTGCAAAATTGATAAGATTTCCTTGCATTGGGTAATATTTTTAAACATGTGTAAATTATCCTAAAATTCACTTGATATTTATGCATTTCTTTCTTACACAAGCTAGCTGTACTCTCTTCTGACTAAATTAAATATATAACTATAGAAAATGGTGACACTCCTTTCTAACTTCTCATATTTTAATATTTTAGTTCTTCGATTTGCCTCAAGTTATTTAGCCTTGCACTGGATCTCCTGCAATTTCCTATCCTAAATTATTTTTTTATTTAATCAGTTATTTATTAGTGCACGAATTATTTTGTGGAAGCATATGTGTGGAAAAAAAAGCAAAATCTATTTATCTAGATTCATATATAGTAGAGTATGTACGTATATAGTCTCTTACATTGAAATGCTTGCATTGTACTCCCTCCGTCCCAGAAAAAACGTATTTCTGGGTTTGAATCTGGACAAAGGGTATATCCAGATTCAAACCCAGAAAAAGTTTATTTTGGGACGGGGGAAGTAATTTATTTCTTTCCACACACATATATATGCCAGCTATCTGAAAAAAGAACTTGACGTAAATTAAAATACTCGAAGTTATAAGCCCTAAACCAAACTAGGGTAAGCAAATACTCCTATAAATCCCGTTCGGTGAATTATATATAAAAATAAGTCAGTGGTCTCGTGCATGTGTGCATGAAAGCTTTTCCTCAGTTTTTGCAGTGCCAGCGTACAGCATGATGTAACCTCGGCCGGTCACAAAGTGCCAGTACCACCATGATTAGATTATGATTGGAAATGATGGATTTTCCTTATTGGAGCGATATATGATCAAGAAAACATATACTACAGCATACGTATGCATGTAGTGTGCAAATTTCTGCACATATATTTAAACCCAAAAGTATACTATATTCTCTTTTTTTTTTGCTAGCTAGCTGCATCCCGGCCTCACGCACCTCTGCCAACGGGTCAGTAGTTTAATGTTTCATGCGTACGTACTCCTGAAAAAACCACTAAATGTCATGCCTGTTTTGATGCAATAGAAACTGGTGACCGACCATATTCATCTTAATTGCGATGTACAAATGCTATCGTCCATGGATAGGGATGCATGCTGGGTACATCATATATATGAAGGCTAGCTGATGCACTGTCTGCTCTTTGGAGAACACTGTACTGCTCGTTGAAAGCTCAGTATGTGTGGCCATAGCTAGCTCTACCATTGTAGTAGCTTTGTGGCATTTTGGCCTGCATTGCTATCTACCCTTCGATCTTTTTCAGTAGGGCTGGATGGCTATAGCTAGATAGAACTAGGGCGCTGTGCATTTCGCTTTGCTGAAAAGAATGGCTTTTGACCAACCTGATGCACATTCATGTCCACCACCGGCCGGTGATCGATCGATCGATTGAACGATCGGCCTGCGCAAAAGACGACGACGACGACGAAGACGACTGATATAGTATATCTGGACCGATGCATGTGTCCCTGTCTTCTTTAACCACTCCACATTTCCGAGCATCTTAATTTTGCCAGCAGGAGATGTGTGTTGAGCTAGAGAGAGTTAAATTAAGCTATAATTTCTCTGCAGCTTCAATAGATCACTGCCTGCATGGTCGAATCTACTTGCAGCTCTATTGTACAATTGATGTTGGGAAAGCAGGCATTCTGCCTGGCCCAAAACTCTGTTGCCAGTGCCGCCGTTAATTATACTACCTTTCAGATTCTTTATGACTTTGAGTCCAAGGTTGTACTGTTTGCGAAATGAGATAGATTCTAGGAGGTATAGGAGTACATTGTATAACTAAGCTTTCACAAGAAAGAGTATGCAACGTACAGTAGTACACAGGAACTAACGGGCATTCAATGTCCTCTTGATCGATCGCTTTGATCGCCTACCAGCAGCTGGCCATCGTCTAGAACACGCTTGCTGCCAAAAGCCAGACCACGCAAACAGGCGTACAGAGACTTATAGTTATCCTTGCATGGACCACATATATGTGATCGATCGACCAATATATGTGGGCGCATACATTAACAAGTTAAAATCAAGATTAATTAATTAGACAATTAGGATGGATCGGTTTGCATGGTTGCATTAATCACTAATCACACGACGGTTTAGAGTAAATTGCGATTGTGTATATGAAATTGTTAGTGGGTACAATTTAGTATATGAAATTATTAAAACACCTATTATCATGTACAAGCTTAACTAATGGGTGTGCTTTAAGTACAAACTTATCTAATGTATATGAATCCGAAAGGCATGTTAGGAATTGCGAAAGCTCTTATGTCAAGGTGAAGACCGTTAGAGATATTATCCAAATTTTGATATATCATGCATTTGGATTATATTACTAGTAGTACGATTAGTTTCATATTATGACTTTAAGTTTTTTACTACTAGCATTACTAAGTTTTTTTTCTTTATATATCTCTTGTAACTTGCACAAGAAGGGCGCGACGGTCTAGTGTATCACCTATATTTGTATCAACTCCTTAATACTGATAGTTGCACGTGTTTTTTTAAGGGTTTTCCACATTAAATTAGTATTTCTATTGTGCCTCGAATTTTCTAATAGCGTAACTAAGCATGCTGAGTTGGACGCTAATTAGGATGTTACATACACATGTGAGGAATTAATG
Source organism: Leersia perrieri (assembly GCA_000325765.3). Lineage (NCBI taxonomy): Eukaryota > Viridiplantae > Streptophyta > Magnoliopsida > Poales > Poaceae > Leersia > Leersia perrieri. Next base: position 8,131,078 of record CM002481.1, on the reverse strand, counting down.
GCGTGAGACATATATCATATACACAATGATATTTTTATATACCTATTGTGGAATTTATTTATTCTTTCATTGTTTCTTATCTACGACGTACATTCTTTATATTTTATATATCTTTTTATACATGATGAACATGACTTATTCAGAATAATCAGCCTGGTCGACATGCATGCGAGCCTACATGACACCATAATCAGCCTTCAACTCAATGGGGTTGTTTTTTGGTCTTGGTTCACATGCACCAAATAAATTTGTACAGTCAAACGAGTATTTTACAAATTTATATACCAACTGTGCCTATCTTGCAAGTTTGTCTACCATCAATATAATTTTTATAAGAATGTATTGTAATTTGATAAGTTAAGCTTCATAGATTTTGACCATTGATTAGTCTTAGTGTACAAAAGTTAAATATATCAATAGATTTAGATATTTAAAGATTAAATTTCTTTCAGGTAACATTAGTTACATTTTCTTAAGGATGATTTCGTAGCTATATATATTACATATACTAAAAAAAAAATCTAAGAAATCAATGGTCAAAATCTAATCCTAGAGTACCTTTTCAAATTAAATATTCCCAACACAATTAATTAGTAATCTGGACCACATATCACATATGAAGATGAAAGCCAACAACTATATATCTACTATTGATCCCCTGTGAAATTTAAGTTAGACAATGCTGGTCAGATTATATTCCATCTGAAGCTATATAGGACTGTTTTGGTTCACTTCCCTTAGACAATGCTTTGCCAGATTTTGGTAAGATAGAGATGGGTAATTATTGTTTTGGTTTACTAATTGATGCTAAAATTGTGCAATATGAGATGGGTTCTTAGGTGTTTCTAACAGTAATAGTAAATATGGTGTTAATGAAGATTACTTTAAGTAAATATGGAGTAGTATATATTATCACGAGTAGAATTACAGTGATCCCAACCGTTGATTTATACTTCTTACATATTACTGCTCATTTTGTTGTTGTTTTTTATATTGGTTAGCGTAAAAATAAGCTAATTAACCAATGTCATATAATTGTGCATGCAGGAAGTATAGTCGAGGGAAGATATTCTACTATAATTAGTTGATGTGTGGAAGTACCGTCCCATTAGTTTAGTGAAACAAACGATTTAGATCAATTCTATTTATACCTTTTTTTGTGGGGACGATTCTATTTATACAATATGGTGAAAATAACTCATTGAAGAAGTGATTGGTTTGTTACCTTATCATAATCCTTACATATTACCAGATTCCCATAGGGTTGATAATTCAAACAAGCCCATATATTTTCCCGGTAGCAGGGAAGGTGAACAGTGTCACGTTCATAATGAAGATTAATTGCTTGTACAGATCTTTCACTGTTTGATTATTATGATCCTACACCTTTTTTGTTTCGCTTTACCTCTTTAATTTATACATCTGGCTGCCCACCAGGCCACCACGTAGTTTTGTTCCTTGGCCTGCAGGTTGCTACTTGGTACTTTGAGCATGCTCCCTCTGTGTGTCATCTGCATGTTGTGTACATGTGCATGATGCTATGCTACTAGTGCTCTACCTTGGGACACAAAGTTTAATGCATACCACCAAAGCCCAAATGAAGATATATGTACGGTGTCAGACGGATCATTATGCAGCTTAATATGTCAGGCATCAAATAAGTTACGGTCAGCCATGCATGCATGCCTCTTGTGACAGATAGAACTGGTGCTTTACAACTGATCCATTTATAGCTGCTTCCTCAAGTTAAAAAAACGGACGTTTTGGATAACACTAAAATCAAACTTTTAAAACTTTGTCTATAAATAATTTAAAAATACTTAATTTAGAAACATGGAAACCACACATATAGATTTATCTTGAAAAATGTTTCAATACAATCATATTTTTATTTATATTTCTATTATATATTAGTATATAAAAACATGGTCAAACATGTTTTCTTAATAGCACGTACTTGTCCAAAATGTTCATCGAGGGAGTATTCTACTGGTTATTACAGTAACGTTGACTACCCAATTTTTGCAAGAGGTCTACAACTCTAGCGTATTATGAAACGCGTATTAATTAAATGGCAACACCAATGAGCTACTCGTTGAACACTTACTACGTTCTGTTCGGAGGCAGTATTTTGCACTATTGTATCAATGGAGACGATTTTTGTCAACCATCGATTGCTACTGCTAGTATTACTAGAACTATACACAAGGGTTCATGTAAAAAAAAGGAAAAAAAAGACCCAGCATGTTAAGGGGGTGTTTATTTCCCTGCACAGGGGAGCCAGGCCTAACTCATGCAAGTATCTGTTGTTTGGTTAGCTACATCGCGATTGCCTTTTGCATCCTGTCTTGTCTGGATCACGAATCAGGGCTCCTCCAGGCTCCAGGGAAACGGAAGTGATCCCCGTTTCTTACGAGCCAGGCCCATGTAAGATACATTAGTGGCAAGATTATAATATTGTTAGCATTAATTAAGCAATATTAGTGCATATTAAACTATATTAAGGATCAATTTGGTAGATGGTATTATTAAGCTATTTTTGAAGCTTTGCTAGTATTTATTTTTTAAATCCACACTACTTATGCAGCTACTCCAATGCAATCAACCAAACAACATCCTAACAAACCCAGGCTGAATTTATCAACAAGCAACCAAACATACTGTTGTTGTATCAATGTATCCTGGTTTATCTTAGCCTAGATGCACCTCTTCGGCCTGGCTGCAAGTACACTAGCAACCAAACACACCCTTAAGTTGTCGGGGATGGGCGGATGGGTCTGTAACAGTCTAGGATGCACACCTACGTACCCACATGGGCCACGTAAGAGCACCGCTCCTGCAAATCATTTCAATTTTCATAGGTGGTCTTCTTAACATGTCGTTTGTGTCAATTGTCATTTTCGTAGGGGGACATTATGAAGAACTGTGCCAATAATGTAAAAAATTTAAATTTACACAGACGTTCTTGTTACCACGCCGCTTGTGATAGCACACAAGCGGCGTTCTTTACTACACGCATGCATGTTTTTAGGCACAATGGTCTTTAGATTCCACCAAGATGAGACTACTGCATTGCCACTAGCCCACTTCTTTGTGCGCTTTGGTGATCACACGCACTCCTCAGGAGGCAAATTGCCACACTCTGGTCACCTTATTCACTAACATGACACATAATCTTAACCTTGCACTCCTCCTAACATACAATAAAATAGAAGGCAATGTAGGTGTTCTCGCCACACTTCTCTTTGTTTCCATCACCAGCCATGGATAAACTGAGACATCCAGGCATAGTACATCTCCCTAATCCGAAGGAGGAGCTGGATCCCCTCAAAACTGAGAATAGAGCCTCTCATCGATGCCGCCACCCTCGCCTGGTGATGAATGCCTAGACGACGAGTATGGCAAGCCGCTGAAGCATAGCTACTCTGACGTTTATGATGATGGTGGTGGCAACAACAACAATAGCAATGGCAATGACAAAGGTGATGACGCCGACAGCGAGGCGAGCATAGCAGAGGCAGAGGTACTACCCGAAGTGTAGATGAAGCAGCCGAGGCTAGAGACAAAAGAAGCAATCAGTGTTACCATGCTCGATATGGTGGCCGACATGGTGGTTTAGGTGATGCCAGAGGCATGTGAAATTGCATGTGCATAATCCAGGCCTTAAGTTGCCCCCTTTGATATTTACACAAGCAGGTTATCATAATTTTGTCTAAATAGCAGTTTTTGGTAGGTGGGAGGACATAGGTGGCCGAGAAAACACATATAAAAATGGCTTACCAGACACATGTACACATTTCTTGTTCAATGGATGGTTTACAACACTAGCAAATCTTGTAATTTTAGCTTCTTAATTCCTAAGATATATACAAAGAAAAAGGTCAGCATGAAAAAAAAGCCTAATATTAGTATGTTGGCATCCTAGTGGGGCCTGACTATAGAATAGTTTGTCCATAATTTAGAAGGCGGAACCCTATGGCATACAAAGAAATTGCATCCAACAAGTTGCTTGTCCTAAATATTACTTCACCTAGCCATGCACGGAAAACATCATTTTAGACATGATTCATGATAAACATAAATTCTTTGAACACCAATAATGTTTTTAAATATTTAAATCGATTGTATGAGTATATGAAGATTTGCCTCTCAATTGGTATATAGGTACTCAACACTCATTAATATGTATAATTTCATCGGGTTTTGTTGGATATTTTGAGATAAAAATTAATGGATATTTTGAGTTGGACATTTTTTCTATGATTTGGTTCTTTTTAAAAAATATAGTTTACAAGAAAACTCCCAAAAAACATATTGAAAAAGGACCCACAGCTCGGTGCTAAAGTTGATTAATGTCTCGGCACCAAAAAAAGCTATCACCGAAAACCCACCCTCAGCTCCAATCAGTTGGCAGAAAGACCCTATACAACCTACTAACAACTTCCCTCTCCAAATCCTATCGATATGACGTTAAAAATTTTGAAAACTGACATATTTATATATGATGATGTTTTTGCTAATTTATTTTAATGTTTAAAAACTTAATCTGGTGTGAGAGTGTGCCCTCTCCCCCTTAAATCTTTTTTATTTGCTACCAAATTTTGGGAAAATGGGACAAATCAATGTATCATGCTTCAAATTCCGCAATTTGTCTCCGTTTATATAAAAGATGTGGGTTGGGTCCCTCCCTCCTCATTTCCGTTTATTCGATGGATGTGGGGTGGGTCCCTCCCTCCCCCACCCTACCCTCTGTTGATTTGGTTCAAAATAAATGGTAAAGTTCACACTACCATCTCAAGTACTATTCATAGAATAAAATTTTATACTAGCAGTAGACCTCATAATAAACCGACCAATTAAGATCGTTTCTACCGGTACTTTTGCAATTGGTAGAGAGCACCATAGTGAATTTGTATTTGTGATATGCCCTAGAGGCAATCATATGGATGATTGTATATATCACTTACTATGTTTATGGATACTATGAATAAAGAGTTATTCCGTTCCTATAAATAGTTAATTTACTAGTTGATCAATGAATATGTGATTCATTAAAGAGGCTATCCATGTATTATGTTGCTATTTCCAAATGGTCTCTAACCATATGTCATATGTGAAACGAATGTGATTCTAAGATTAGCACATGTATTGATTGATGATTATGTCTCATGGATCATGGTGTGGAGATACCATGTATCAATATGTAGATACATGTTAGAGCATATTTTGTTCGACAGACCCACATGAGACACTGCAAGGACTATCATGTGTCATCAATTGGTCGCAAGTAGGGGTGATGTTAAGTCTTTATACCTGAGATCGCCATGGTTCTCAATATGCGTAGTATATTACTAAGAGACTATGAAATGTTACTTCAAAGAAAAAGAGACTATGAAATGTTGCATTGTAACTGGGTAGCTATAAAGAGAGTCTTCGGGTTCGCTATGAAACATATAGCGATATGAGTGATCAACATGGGATTTGCCCCTCCTTGTTCATGTGACAAATATCTCAAGGACCACTTGATGTAATGGATTACGGAAGTGCATGACCATACCGAAGTAATATATTACATGATCTCTAGTGAATGATTAAGTTATTGAAAGGATGACACATGCATCGCCTTGTGCTTAATTGATATAGTAAGGCAAAGGGACTCAAACATAGATACGGTACATGTTCAGTCAATATAATCTTTTTATATACTCGGCACACCAATATACGTGGCTAGAGACCACTATTGAAATGTGGACTTTTTTTTTTGTTACAACCATGTATACATGAACCTACCGAGTTGCATACTTAACGGGTTAAAATGGAGAGTTAGATGGAGATCCAATAGGTGCTCAATTCAAATAGGGATCCGAGTAAAGTTCCCAATGGGCCTATGAGACCCGCTTAGAAACTCTATATATTTGGAGTTAGGGGATGATGGAGGTACAACATCTGAAACACCCAAAACCCCAACTGCCTCCCGCCACTAGTGAAACCCTAGACGCGCGCGGGTGCTAGCACGACCGCATATGACGTTCCACCCACGTGTGGATCAGCAGAGGCGCTGCTACTTTGTGGCGTTGATAAGCGTGTGATCACGAGGAGGTGACGTTGGCGCATGGAGGAGACTATCAGATCCACTACTTCCTCTACATGGACGTGTGCTTCTTCATGTTTGGCTACCATGACTCTACTTCCGCTGCTCTGCACGTCCAGTAATAACGATATATGATCTCTATAGTCACAAGATATTTGGTTGATGTGATAGAAATTTGATTTATAGGTATCGTAGCATACACGTATCCCTATAACTCGCCCATGTAAGCTTTCCTAGGTATGAATAAAATAGTCAATTATATTTTCTCCTGGATTGCTACTTTTTGCTAACAAACCATGATGTCGATCGATTCATTCATGCATATGCGACTAACCTTTTTTTTTTCTCCCATGCTAATTGGACTGTCCAAATTGAATTCGATGTCATTATGTTCTTTACCTCCACATCCATCTGAAAGAGAGATGGGGCGGCCAACGTTCTCACTTTTAAAGCTAGTACCTTTGCTGCGCATTGTCTATTTGTGGAGCAACCAATCCTACCATATTCACAAACGACGTACTAAAAGGAACGTAAACCACGCACGCAAATCTGTCGGCATATGCAGATCTAGCCACATCCGTGCACGTAGTATATACACATCGACATGTTGATCCACACAGTGAGTCAGTGTGAGTGATATCGACACAGCAGCTAGCCAACAGGAGGGTGTGGGAGACGGAGACACAGTAGTAGAAAAAGCTATTGCGTCTTGCATATGGACCAGGTACACGGAGTTTGGTTAATTAACTAAAGCTTTTGCATGCCCTATAGCTTAGCTAGCTGATGCTCTGGTCCTTTACAACTGTGATGTACTGATAAGGCGCCAAAAAACAAATCCAACGACGCATGCATGATGAGCATATGCATGCACTAGCAACAATCAAAAGCAGCGCGGGAAAAAGACAGGGGAGGAGAGTGACAGGAGTAGCGAGACGGCAGGCAAGCAGGATGGCCGGCTGCGTCGTCGCGAGTAAAGCGAGCAGCCACACAAAAGCGAGGCTTGATGAGGATCATTTCCCGTGTAATTTTGCAAAAGGTTTGTGTCATTGTGTGCGCGTGAGTGTGCGTGCGTGCTGCGCTGGCCAATGGCTCGCTGGCTGCTTTGCTTCACCCAGGGAATCTGTGGAGGGGGCTAGCTGCTGTGCCACTGCTACACTGCTGGTGGTTCGTGCTGCCCCAATCGATCGATACCTGGCTACCACACCTAGCTAGCAGTAGCTGAAGAAGACCCTTCTTTACCGAGTATCGAGGCAACTTGCTTCCTCTTTGTGTGTGTGTGTCTCTCTCTCTCATTGTTTTTTTTCTGAGATATTCACTCTCTCATTTTTTATTTTTTTTATTTTTTTTGCGGCACTCTCTCATTGTTGAGCTTGCGGGCTTGCGGCGATAGGGAGAGGAGAGAATAAAGGCAGCACGCATATCAAATGGGATCGATGCCCATATGCTGTTTCTGTGCTAGGTAAGGCTTATACACGAAACATGCTGCCTCTTAAATATAAATATAAGGCTTTTAACTTTGACTATTCATCTTATTAAAAAATTAAAAAAATTAATATTTTATTTATGATTCGCTTTATTATCAATAGTACTTTAATTATGACTTATTATTTTTAATATTTACAACAAATTTTTTAATAAGACGAATAGTCAAAGTTATAAAAAAAGTCAAAATATCTTATATTCAAAGACGAAGGTAGTAACGAGAACAGTGGCAATGGGAAAGGCACACACCACACGCTGCTGTACCCTTAGCTATACGTGACTGTTTGTGTGTGTGATCATCCTCATCGGCCTAGGTCATACGTATGTCAAAGCTTGCACCCCCGGGCCTATAGATGGCCATATGACCCGTGGCCCGGACATTTGGCACGGCCCGACCATTGTCGGGCTTGTGTCGACCCGGCCCGACTGTTGGGCTATGTCTGGGCCTGAGGTATAGCACACTGTGCCGGCCCGGCATGATCCTAAGTTGTCAAAAAAAAATCCAAGGACCAAATTAGACTTATTCAATATATCTTGTGCTAAAATAGACCTATTCTATAGTGGAGGGACTGAAAATAGACTTAACTTTTCATTGTTTTACGCCTATAGTGGACTTATTCTTCACAGTGAGGGACCAAAATTAGACTTTTTTTGGAAGTTTTAGCCCATGGCACGATGGACCGGCTATGTTTTCAGGCCGGCACGGCACAACCCACCATGTCGTGGGCCGTGCCTGGGCCGCAGCTCCGGCTGATGGGCCGACCGCACGGCACGGTCAGCCTGTCGGGCCATGCCGGCCCGACAAATCATGGGTCGTGCCGTGCCGGGTGGCCTATTTGGCCATCTATACCCGGGCCTAGCCTTTGCAATGGGACGGTCCGGACCGGATTGAAGTAGAATGTCTCAGTCCCTGACCCCTCTGGAATCCTCCTCTAGCTCCGGCCCCGATATATACTTCAGGGCAAAAGAGCACCCCAGCCTCGGTCCCAACTGATTCTCGGGGGTGACTAGGGACACATGGGGGCCGGTCAGGATGACAACCAATAGCTGGTTGCATGGAGGTAAGGACGAGCCGGCGACGTGGAAGCGAGGATGATGGAGGAGAGGACAACGATTGGTAGCTGGTGGCGTGGGGCGAGGACGAGCCTAGTGGCATGGACGCGATCTCGGCGGAGAGGATGATTGACGAGCTTGGCGACAGCAACAGGCGACGAGCAGTGTGGAGGCGAGGACGACGGCAACGGACAGTGTCGGCGGCGAGTGCAGCGGCACTCGACGGCAGGAGAGGGCTATGACGCTTGGAAGCATGAACAGGCAACGAGACGGCGACAGCGGCTTGGACTTTGGCAGCCGACCAGAGGGATGAGAGATTAGGGTTTTGCTTCATTAGTTGTTCTCCCATTCTGTTACTTGGGCCGGTTTTTGTAGAAGATTATTAATGGGTTGCTTGTGCATATGAACTGTTATTTCCTATACTTTGAGGCTTGTGGGGAACCAACGGGTGAGATTCATCCCTCGGCCCCACTTGACTCCCGGGGGGTGAAAATATTGCTATTTTGAAGTATTAAAGATAGATTATTGATAAAATCAATTCCATAATCCCTGAACTAATTTACGAGACGAATCTAATGAGGTATATTAATCCATGATTACCGAATAATTATTGTTGCAAATCATAGATTAATATAAATTGTTAATCAGATTCGTTTCACGAATTAGCCCAGGGGTTCTAGGATGGGTTTTATCAGTAATTTGCGTTTAGTATTTCTAAATAGCAAGATTTTGAAGAATTAATTATTAGGCCAGAGGATCCAACCAGGACATATATATCCAAGCAGCAGCAACCAGCAAGCGCCTGGCGGCATCCTGGCGATGTCGATGCTGATGCAGCCAGCGTAAGAGAGAGGGACAGAGACCGGACAATGCGCCGGGCCAACCTTAGCTTGCAACATTAATTCGTGAACAGTAGTCATCCTTAAACCACACAGCAGTCAGCAGCCACTAGCCAGCATCCAGCAGTCAGCCTTAAAAAAAAGATTCGGTACGTCGCGAGCCGCGACACATCTCTCTTCATCTCTGTGTGGATCTATATATCCATCGTCTTTCGTCTCCCCTAGCTAGTCAGCTACTCAGCTTCTTCCGTATGCGCGCGGTGTCTCGGTCGATCACCCGTGCGGGAGCCACCAGCTGCAGGCATGCCGACACGCCGTACGTGGCTGCCCAGCCCCGGCCCCGGTCCGCGGGCGCGGACGCGGGCGCCTGCACGGTGCATGCACATGCGGGAAAAAAATATGGCGGATCGCGCGGCGATCGCGAGGATGGAGGCCGTGGTAACAGGGGTGCCCCATGATCGCCGGCTCATCCTATCCCTGCGACGCCTAGCTGTGTTCACCGCCAGTGGCGAAGCCAGAGCGAAAGGGAGGGGGTGCACTACTTTACCACATGAGCTCTTGGTTGTTAGCACTTATGAGCCACAACTGAAATTTGGATTTTAAAACATAAATTTAGATATGATTTTCAAGTTTTTTTTTCATCATCATAGTCTTTTTTTTTCATTCTTCAAATACTACGGATGTCGATGTGTGTGCTTGACAAGCAGGGATCCCGGGGACCCCCTTTGTTGTTCGGCTCAGGGGTACGGGCTGAGGCTTGAAGCTTCGCTAGATGTTTGGGGGGAAGGGAGAGTGTGTGTCTGAGGTGTGAAGAGAGATGTGAGAAAGGTGGGGAAGAAGGGAGAGGCGCGCCTGAACTGATAAACACAGAAAACGCAGGGGTTTATATAGGTTCGAACCGCTAGGAAAGCGTAATAGCCTACTACTGTTCTTGTTCTTGATATAGTGAATGAGAGATTATAAGGATTTGGTGTGGTGATTTGCCAACAATGAAACGGGCAAAAGGTGGGTGATAATGAGGGGCTGACAGCCGCGCCTCACGTCACAATAAATGCGATGGGACAGACGTTAGACCTCCCTCTCTATCCAAGGGCATTGGATGCGGTGGTTGACATTTGGCTTTGCTCCCCGCGCCTCTAACAGGGGGAAGTGCGGGTGAGTGACGTATGGGGTCCGGGCGTCCCCGGACCCTAGCTCTATAGGAGGCGAGCCCCCGAGTGACGCCCCGAGCCATACCCCTCGGAGTGTCGCTCGGCCCGAACCCCCTTATGTGGGGCGTGATCTCCCCGCAAGCCCCCGGGCGCACCCTCTTCAGGGCCGGGTGTGCCACGTGGCCTCGGGTGGCCCGACCCCTGGTATTGAAGGAAGCCCATGTCCAAAACCCGGGCGCAAACCCTCTTTAGGGCGTGCCACGCTGGTTCGGGGCAACTTTCTCTCACTATATGGGATACCCCGTATCCATATCACCGACAACGGATTATAAGTTTTACTTAAAAATAATTTTTCATTGCTTCGCACGTGGAAATGGGTTATCTACATAAACAAAACAATCAGAAACATGGCATAGCTGTGACATGTGGTACTGTACCAGATCTAGTTAGAAAAATTTTCAAGCCTAAACAAATCTTATTATAGGCAATGATGTTTATAATTCACTGACAACATTAGAATTCTGAAGACGACCTTTCGATGTCACTGGCAGTGAATTTGCTGTTGACATGCTATATGTATTTGAAGAAAAATAACTATAGTAACTAGTAGTACAGATGGTATTTGTTTGTATTTATAATTGAACATATGAGAGAGTAATGTAGAAAAAGGAATAAAAATAATGAATACTGGTCAGCATAGTGTGGAAAGATAAAACCAGAAGAAATAAAACGTAAACAATCACTACAAGAAAATCTACTATTAGCCACCACACATCTAGTTAACAAGGATGTTGGTGTCCAGATAATCCTAAACAGTAATCAACATGCCAACAATTTTGTCGCTTCATGTATGATCACGTAACCTGAATTAAACAGTACAAAATGACGTTGTTGTTACCAACTAACAGGCAAATACGTGGTTGTTATTCATATGGGAACCTGTAGCAACCAAGGAACCTAATATTTAAACACACGGAGGACTAAAATGCAAAAACATATCCCACCAATTCCCCACTACCGAATCAAATCGAATCAGATTGGGAACGCAGCCTAGGAGACGAGGGCTGTTCCTTCAGCGCTGAGGCGAGCTTCTCTGTGGAAACTTCAACGCAATCGCGACCCATCATCCCGGCATCCCACGGTAAGCCCATGTTGCCCCTCATCCTCCATTCCTACACTCCATTTTCATCTAGGGCATGAGAACTTGCGTTGAATGGTTGCAGCAGTGGTATTGTGTTGAATGGTTGCAGTAGTGGCATGAGAACTTTGATATGGCACTTGTGTACAGAATAGTTCTATAATACACTGTTTTTTTCAGGGTTGTGTACAGAATAGTTCTATAGCAAACCCTAACTATTATTGTTAATTGAATGCCATGTCTAGAAACGAAATAGTGTATAGATCAGTGATGTATATAATGGTATACCACTAGTAGTGTATTGGTTTATGTGAGAAATTTTATTTAAGACCCTTACCGTATCTCTCCATGTTTTTACTAGTATGTCATATCCTAAGATACGCGCAAGGAAAGTTCATCCCAAGTGTCTGATTGTTTATATGCCCTTGCAATTGGACCACACAAGAAAGTACATAAATATTCTGGTTGTATTGTTGGTGGAGTTAGATGATTTTTAACCAAGGAACGAGAGGAGGGTCGAAAAACTCAAAATAGTGGAGTATGCGCTGGGGGCCCACACAAAGAGAAAATGATAACTTATTATGGCACTCTAACAGATATATATGTCTTGTATTATCCTAATGAACGACAAATTGCCTTATTTAAGTGTGATTTGTATGATCTAGAGAGAAATAAACCTGTGGTGATTGACAATGACTTTGTTAGCATTAATATAAGCAAAAAGTGGTACACAGATGACTGTTTTGTGTTGGCTAGTCAAGTTAGCAGGTCTTTTATGTTCCTGACACAAAACTGAAGGGGAATTGGCAAGTAGTGCAAAAGGTTAACCACTGACACATATTTGATCCAGAGGTTTGGAGTGCTGGGAGTGAACATGCTTTAGACATTGGTGCTAATGAAGATATTGCATTTCAAGAAGGAGAGGCTACTGATATTATTCTGGATGATACTTTTGAAGCTAATATACCATTATGTCACGATGATGTGATGCCAGAAATTGTTACTGATCCAAAAGAAATAGCATCTTTAAAAGAGGGGCCTATTTCTTGAAGTGAATATGAAGAAGAAACTCAGATTTAGATTTTTTTTTAATTGCATTGGACAACATTAAGTATGAACTAATATTGCCATTGGAACTTACTCTTATCAATCATTTGTGCAGTATGTTTATCTTTATTTGTTTAAAGACAATTCCATAACTTGGTTTTGCTCACTTATGCATTTTATTTTTAAATGCAGATGGCACCAGGACAAAAAGTTCAGCCTCCAAGAAACACTCAGCCATCTAATCGTCTGCAGACTCAACAAGCATCTTCTTCCAACACCAAGAAAGTGCGAGGAAAAAACAAATCAGAAGGCTTGGAGCGCTTGATAAAAAAGCTGGACACCCATTGAACCTGAATATTTCTAAAGAAAGGAGGCCAATTGGAGAGAATCATGAACTGCTTTCTAGAGAGATTGGGCTTCTCACTAGGTACCATGCACCTCTGAAGCATGTTGGTTGGAAGGATCTTAGTGATGATGACAAGAAACCTTTGTACGAACTTCTTAAGGTATGTAAATATTATCCTTTTTATCATGCTATATAATATCTTTGGAGATCCTATACATGTGGTTGATTGCTTTATTACTCTTTTCATGGGGTTAGGATATAAAATTGAGCTGCATGTTCTAGTAGTTCAGTTCTGCTAGTATATTTATATTTAAATGTACAATGTTTTGCTATCGGTAGACATATTCACTATCTGAAATGATGTGTATCTATTTTGTAGATGAAATTCAACCTAAACTTTGATGAACCTCATATTAAAGGCTATGTGGAGCTTCTATTTTCTTCAAGCTTTAAAAGTTTTCGCCACAGATGCTATACTCATTATCTGAGTTCTGGTGGTGGGGATAATGCCCGTAACAATCCATGTGAACCACTTCATGGTAGACAACCTGAATGGACATGGCTTTGTGATCATTTTGAAACTGAAGAATTTAAGGTATATCATTTCTTCCATTGCTCTACAGTACAAGTATTTCTTGCTCATATGAACTAAGACATACATACATATGCAGAAAAAATCAGCTATAGGAAAAGCTAATCGTTTGAAGCTGCCCTATGTTCATAAGAAGGGAACCAAACCATTTATGGCACTACAACATGAACTTGTATGCTAAATTTATCAATTTTCCTAATGTGTTTCTTTTCATGAATCTTTGTTTCATTATATATTATGTTTTGGCAGCACCGTGGTCCAATCTCATTGTACAAAGAATGCTATTGTACTGAGGAAGGATGGGCATCAACAGATGCTAGGGAAAAATATGTAATTGTCAATCTGATGAGTCATTTTCACTATATATAGATAAGTGGTCTTGCCATGCTAAGAGTTCTTGCAATTCCTTTTTGCATGTAGGAAAAAATGCTACAGATGCAACAACAAACTGAATAAGAAGGAGAGATACAGTTGACAGAGCAAAAGATTTGTGAGAAAGTTCTTGGAAAGGCGTATGGGTACATTAGGGGGCGAGGTCATGGTCCGAAACCTAATAGAAGAGCTTCATCAACTTCAGGAAGCACCGTTCAGCAAGTGGAGGAAGAATTGGTTTCTACAAAACAAGTTGTTGCTATGCAACAAGCCCAGCTTGAAACTCAACAGATGCAAATTGATTGTTTGCGTAGTGTCGTCTCTAAACTTGCTGGGATTTCACCTCCCTCTATGGATGATATTGGTGGATCAGGACCAGTACACACATCTACAACCTCATCTGGTGGATCTGGTATGCAACACTAGTTCTTTGTAGTACAGAAAAGCATAATAAATTATTGTGTCATATTTTAAATTATTTTTAAAATTTGTTTGATAGGTTCGCTGGTTTCAGATGGAATCTCAAGGAGATCATGCACTTAAAGATGTTTGGATTAGGAGATACAACTATTTTAAACTGATTTTTGACTAGGCGTTTTGCTAAAAGTGTAGTTAACCACCTGTTTTATCTTCACCATTGCAAAGAACATATTCTAGTAATTTACAGTTGCACTATTGCTATTGCATCTATTTTTTGCTACTATTAAAAATCCATGGTCAGAGTTTTACTTGGATGATAGTTTTATTTTCGACTGGATTGTAAGTTTGGATTTGACCATGCCTGTTGTAAAGCTCTTAGGCTCTTATACCAGGACATTTTGTAGTTAAAATAAGGAGTTGCAGATATGTATTTATGATTCATGCATATATCATATATTGGCAATAGAAATTTGTGAAGTTTTTTTTCTTCTGACTACAACTTATAGAAGTTGGAATTGCATTACTGCTACTGCAATGGTTTTTGTTCCTTATCTTATTCATGTGATTTGAGCTTTTTTTCAGGTACCCTTCAGCATACTCCCAAGCCTACAATACTGACAATGTGATCTAGATGCAAGCATCTATCTTTGCCTCAAGACACTTTACTTATAGTTCACTATAAAATTTCCTTTACTTATGGGAATGATTCATAGACTACTGTATCAAAATTTAACCTTTGGAACAGTTGCTTGTACTGTTGTAAAACAAATTGATGGTTACAATGTGTTCCTGCATAAACATGTGTTGAAGAACAGTTGCTTGTACTGTTGTAAAACAAATTGATGGTTACAATGTGTTACTGCATAAACATGTGTTGAAAACAGAATCTTTAAGTTGAGTTTATCGTGCCATTATTCTTTGGTTGATGCCATGAAAACCATGCTATCTACATTATTTGTGTTTCTGATTTTCATGATATTGGAATTTATATTGATTTCTTCTTAATTGTGTAATGGGGTTACCATGCCTTTAGTCACCAAGGTATGCTACAGGCATGGTGACAACATATTTTTAGTAGCCAAGTAAACCATGGTGACAAAATATGTCTAGTAACCAAGAAATGCTAGGTCATTAGATTTTATTAGTTACCAAGTATTACTTGGTTGCTAGAAACATTTAGTTACCAACATTTTCTTGGTGGCTACTGATTTTACCTATTGCTACCAACTATGGTTGGTAACTGATGGTATCGTCTTTAGTCACCAAGAAGATTTCATATTGGTTACAAAATGTATTTAGCCACCAGGCTGTAGCCACCAAGATATGACCAAGGTCTAATGGTGGCTAAACATTAACAGTAACCAACATATAGCATCTAGTGGCCAAGCACCTTGGTGACTAAAACTCATTTCTCCTGTAGTGAATCCAACCTCAACGTCCTTTAAAGAGGGATTTAACAGTAAAAATGTATCGAATTGTCCGGTGGAATAAATGTTATATTCTCATTTTTTTACTCTATTTCTTTTATCCAAGTAACAAATAAGAAGTTATATATTTGTTGAGGAATATTATCAATGGGTGATGAGGACATCAGCAGAAGCATGCTGTGACAGTGATTATCCAGATCGCAGAAGAAACTAATAATGCTAAGCTAGAGGAGGATGGTGGCATGACCGTGCTGTTGTGAGCTGCGTGCGTGTCTCTCCTGTCTTCATTGGTTCATTGCCTGGCCAGGGGGGTGCACACGATCGATCAGAGGGGGGTGCACAACCAATGAACATAGCATAGTTACAGCTAAAAAAACAGTTTGTACCGGGTGCCTGTGCATCCCCAGGACCTCTGTAGCTTCGCCCCTGTTCACCGCTCGTCCGCTCTGCTCCCGCGCCCGCCGCTTGTCGCGTCGCCCAGATGCACTTGGATCCGTTCAGTTGAGGTTCTCGATCGGTAGTTAGCGCGGTCATGATGGGCCATTCTGTCTGTTACTCTGTACCTGCCTGTGCTCTTGGTGGTGGCATGGCAAGTGTTTCCGCCTTTTTTCTTTGGTTGTCGAACCCACGTCAAATACTACTCCCCCTATTTTTGAATGTTTGATGTTATTGGTTTTTTATACATATTTAACCGTTAGTTTTATTTAAAAAATTTACATAATTATTAATTTTTGTCTATCATTTGATTTATTGTTAAGTATATTTTATGTATTTGTATAGTTTTACATATTTTATAAAAACTTTTGAATAATACGAACAGTCAAACATGTGTCAAAAAGTTAATGGTGTCAAACATTTAAGGACAGAGGGAGAGTAGTGGCTAGCTAAGTACATTGTCAAACACTACCAGAGATGGGAGCTCACTGGTGCTCTGTCAAACGTACGAACGTAACGTGCGTACTCACATCGCAGACGTGGTACATGTGGTACGGTACTACCTTTTCACTGATCTAAAAGCCAATGCCAGCCAACCATGTTTTCACTTGATCCTGATTACGTACGTGGAAGAATGATGATCAAGAGTTCTACCAAATAGAATTAATAAGATTACCTAATCTAATGTCTTACATCTGGATGGTTAGTAGGGTTACTTTACGGAAAAAAAAAATCCTTTCATGCTAGGGCCAATTGACATGTAGTAGTGCTTAAGAGACACCACAATGCTTAGAAAAGTTGTTGATTCCCAGCCTCCTATATGACTGGATGGCCCTGCGATACTTTAAAATAATACTACCTCCGTTAAAAATTCTAAGACGTACTACCCCTTCGATAGGACGCCTAACAATTTAAAACAGAGGGTAATATATTTTATTCCTTGTTGATTGGTATTAAGCTTATGGTCTGGTTGGTGTTATTTACTGTTTTCAAAATACTCACGTAAGTTTCTTACCGGGTAGTACGACCATATGAATGCTTATTGACTGTTTTTATACTACGCTGGTGGATGCCCTAAGTCGTCCCTTTGACCGATGACCCCTGCACTCAATCATGTATGACATGCATCATCATTACCAGGATGGCTAGTTCATCACACTGTTTGCAATCAGGCTAACGCAGCAACGCCAGCTTAATTTAGTGGGGCATCAGCCACGGCATGCATACAGAAAGCTAAGCTAGCGAGCATCTGCGTTTAGTAATTATTGGTATAGTTTGGTACACCCATGCATGCATGCATGCAAACCAATTCATGGCTGTGTGCATGAGTGCGCGGGGCTGCCGCAAGTGTAGCACACGTCACATGCACGGCATCGATCGATAGATCGGACGGCAATGCATGGTGACCACATGACATGCATGAGCGAGAGATGCAACCGAATCAAAGCCGTAATGATCGTGTCGGGGGCTATGTTACACACGTACTCCCTCATGCCCATGGAGTAGCATGCATGTAGCCGGCTAGCCGCCTTTAATTTGATGGCATGCATGCGTGCATGGTATGGATTGACTCTCGCACTTGCATCATCAGTGGGTGAGGGGCATCTTTGGTAATTTTATAGCCACAAATGTTCTAGCATTGCTACTGATCAACTAACTAAGATTATCCACGTAGTAAGATCATGCTAGAATATTATTTGGGGGAAACTACCGAATATTCTAGCATATTGCTATACTTACTGATCAGTCAACTAAGATTTTTCAAAAACGCAGTCGATTGACAAAGGGCGGTGGCGGTGACCTGAACGGGCACCTTAAGGCTTCAATTAACCAAGAAACCGATCGATCGATAAACAAACCTAGCTATGTGTAATTCAATGATAAAAATGGTCTAGTTTAGTTTGCAGTGAAGATAGTATATATAAATTCTAATTTTACAGTTCGATAACCTAATCAGATTGCGCACCTAGCTGTTATAAACTTTAGGAATTCCTAAAATGTATTTCTACGTGGTCTCTTCTTTTAATACAATTATTAATTTTGAATTTCATACTTCTTAGCAAAATTATATTTTACATGGACTCTTATTTTCTTTCTCTTATTTTGAATTTCTCTGTGATCATGCATGTAAAGAATTTGAAGTGTCAATGAAAAAATAAACACTAGTCATCTGTTTCAAGTTTTTTTTTTTGGCGAGGTTGCAAGCAATATTAGACATATATAATTTCATATATTTTTTTGGAGGATATGAATACAGGTACCACAAGGAAAGGCTTATTGACTATGCTACAGAAGGTGGTCCGAACGATGGGCTTGGGATCCCGTAGAAATGGTTATTATTTGTAATCCAAGAAAGAGAAAATATGGGGATAAGATATAAATCCCATGAATACTGGATATCTATTATAGACAAAATAGGAGAATTTAGTCATATCCGAGTATATATATATAACCTTTTTAGTAACCACGCCCCTCATTCTACATATTAGGAGGTAGAGACCCCAACAGAGGATACCGTCTCCGTAATGGCATACTCATCACATACAAGCCATGGACACAAGGCAATCCCATCTACAAACAGTACTAGGGCATTGCTCCTTTGAGAGGTCTCAACCTGTATAAATCATTGTCTTGTGTCACCATCTATCTTTAGGTTTCTCATATAACCCCATTAGTAGTATTGCCGAAAATTAGACTCATGATTTTTTTCATCTCGTAGCAAATTCATGAATGCTTTTATACTTATGAATGAAAATTATAGTGTTTCGTGTGATCAAATAGACAACAGTGATTGTTTGAAGAGAAGTGTAGGCACCTTTGAAACGAAGTAAAAGTAAAGGATTCGAACCTTTGCTTGACGATAGAAAACATCAATGCCTTACCACCTGGCTATACTACAAACGGTTGGTTCCTGGGGAAAGGGGAGGGGGATTTTTAGAGCATTTGGATCCTCAGGGTGATGTACAATTTCAATGAAGTCATGTGGAACAAAGGATTGATGCTCAAAATTACTTTGAAAATCCCGTGGAAAGAGCTATTTCATTAGGATTTCGGAGGAAAACAAACTGAGGTCTTACCTCGTACGTAGTCTGGGGGTTCTTCTGGAATACTCATGAATTCGAAAACACAGAATTAACTTCTTGTATAAGTCGTTCCAAAGGAACCCAAATATATGATGATAATTTTCCTTTACAGGTATGTATTGATCTAAACTAGCTAGAATACGTGAAAGACCTTTTTACCAGACCAGTAGTGTCGTGTCACTCGTACTTATACCGTTATTTGGAGCTAGCAAGATTTAGTGATACTTTCGATGATTGTGTAGCATCATGGGCGCCAATGGCCAATCACAAACGCATGGTTTCACTATATATATTTGCAGTCCTGTACTTTAATTGATGTTTCAGAAAAATGGAATGCAATCGCATGTGCCTCCATATTAAAACAAAACAAAGGTTCCTTGCGGTACCCAATTAGCTAGGTGGTGAGTGGTATAGATAAAATATATCCATTAATAATAATTAAAAGCTCGTGTGATGTTTATGTAAGCTATGCATTTAGCACTTGAATTTTTCTAGCTAGTGGCTAATTTCATCGGTTGATGTCAAATTTGACAACATATATTCAAGTGCGCAAACAGTGGAAAATTACACTGGCTAACTCCAATATAATGAGTTCTGGCTGGCTAGTTGTTGCTTACCTGATGTATTAAGCCGACAGAGTGTTAATTTATTCATAATGAATAGGGATTAAGGGAACTCCCAATTCATGCACAATTTAATGGTGTATGTCTATGCCAATATCCATGCACATATATAGACACCACTTCAAAATTAAAATTGTTTCCTCAATGTATAATTTATACTTGTGTGCCTAATCAGAGTTTTTTACGGATCTTCTTCCCCCCCCCCCTCTCTCTCTCTCTCGTCCACACATAGACCTAGTTTATTGCATTAGACTCTATATCTTCATTTTTTACTTACTAAATAGTGTTAGCTCAACAAAATTCTACAATATTGTTAGCACTAGTTTTGTTCATATTACATCCAAATCTGCTTACCTCGCATACTATATAATTTTTTTTATTTTAATATAGTCCTACTCCTATCTATAGTTGGCATATGGCCCAAGGCCTGAAGACCTGGCCCAAGGCATGGGTTTTGGCATAGCTCAAGCACAGCCCCGGTCCGAAGATGATAGAGACAAAATAGATTTATTCTAGTCATATATAAGACATGTATGTCATCTGGGGGAGATATATTTAGTGCTGCAGGTTTGTCCTGCCATCTGAGTGATCATTTGTCGCATCAGCGCCATTATATCGCACTAACTACCACGGCCAACTGATCACATTCTCAAAAAAGAAAAAAGAAAAAAAGAAAAAAAAACTACCAACTGATCACCACATGCACACATGCGCTTGTGGCATGGAGTATGGCATGTACTAATTAACTAATATTGCTTCGGAGGATTATCCTCGATAAATACTTAATCAAGCATGCTGTCACTAGCAAGCCGGCCTTGTGCGATCAATCATATGGCAATAATGCAAGCATGCGACGCGACGTGATGGGTGGTTTGCCATTGTGGAACGTCAAATAATGCAGCCATGCGCGCGTGACATCCGTTGGTGGGTTCGTGTTGGAAAGGCACGTACGATGCAATGCACACAGCCGCTTGCCGATGATATATGCATGGCTACATATATGTACGGGGGGCTTGCTATAGCGGATCGATCATGCATACGGAGAAGACAAGAATTGGCAGGTGGAAAATAAGGGAATGTCATTCTTGTTCGTTCGCTGGCACCGGTTTGCTCTTCACTACGAAGCTAGGAACGAATATGGTAGCTGATTCATAAGTTTTTGCGCGTGCTGAAGCGTGAAGGTGGTCAACGTTGTGGCTGCGCTCGTGTGTTCGTATCTCTTATAATATTTTAGGACCTGAGTTTATTTGTTTTATGCTACAAGGATTTGGATGATCATTTTTTTATTTTTATGATCCAAGCCATTAGAGAATCTATATCTTATCCTCTATCTCCAATCAAGAAAAACTAACCCAGTTATCCAGTTATTCGTGTAAAATCTATTTCTTATTCACCAACTCCAACTTCAACTATGATTTCGTAGAATTGCTTTTAGAGCAAGTGTAATAGCGGAGTCAACTACTAATGGCAAAACCATGTTATAGATAATATATATAATAGATTAATTGTAAGGTTGGCTATAATTCTCTTCTCATATATCCTCTTGGCTATAATTCTCTTCTCATATATCCTCTCACCTATCCCTCTGGTTTTATAATTCTTTACATTTTGGACAAAGTTTTGTCAACTTTTAAAAATTTAATTGCAAATATTTTTAATATAGTTAGTTTAAAAACTTGAAAACTATATGCATAGGTTAGCCTTGAAAAATACTTACATAAAAGTATAGTTTCTTATGATATTTATTTATACTCTAATAAAAAAATGGTCAAAACTATATTTCGAAGAGTGTATCGTTGTCCAAAACTTTAAAAATTATGGAACTTGAAGGAATATACATTTCATCTCATATATACATTAATTATGTTTTTTCTTGTAGTGTGTTGAGTTAGCTCTTGCATGAGAGCCAACTTAAAGCTTGTTATATTGTACTTGCTCTTAAGTCTTACTAAAACAGGTCCAACGGGATAACAACATTAATTATTAAGCACTAATAGAAAACTTAAGATAAGTTCAGTTCATTGTCATTTTTAACCATACAATTATTTTGGTAATATTCGATGTGTTTAGTATGAAGTCTTACCAAATGTTGGTAATGATTTTAATAGAGGAAGTTTCTAGAATTACCAAATTTCGGTAAGGTGACAATTATCAAATTAT
Organism: Leersia perrieri; assembly: GCA_000325765.3. Taxonomy (NCBI): domain Eukaryota; kingdom Viridiplantae; phylum Streptophyta; class Magnoliopsida; order Poales; family Poaceae; genus Leersia; species Leersia perrieri. The sequence goes on along the minus strand of CM002481.1, from coordinate 8,108,819 downwards.
GTTTTGTTTGTTATCTTTCCAAATCTTGGTATTAGGCCCATAGTTTTTTCTTTAGAATTACACAGTATAACACAGACACAACGCACGCACACTTATCCCTATAAACGTATACACGCAAAGATTGACGAAGTCACCACGGACGTCTCGCTGTCGACATATCTTACCGCTGAAAGCACAAAGCCGTTATATCCTGGAAAATTCATTCTCACGGGAAATCGAACCCAGGACCTCAGGTGCTACTGAGGCCCTTGTCTACGTGCCCGTTTGCATTAGGCCCATTGTTACATTGAAAGGAAATTCGGATGGTATTCTATTATCAGCGGCTAACTAAGATTTGGACGTGGGCCTCATGCGAACACGTGCTGAATGGGGGGGGGGGGGGCGTGCGGGCACAACCGCACAAGCTGAGTCGGATAGTGCAGGCGCTTGCAACATAGTAGTAGTGATGTGGGCAGCCGATCAGGAAATGGAAGGTGAGGGATCAAATTTTTTGACGTGTCATGAAATCAATTAATTTATATATAATAGTGCAGATTAACATGGTCTGTAATCTCTTTCTGTCTCCAAAATACCCACCTACAAGATGTGTAACAAAAGGGGTTTGTCAGTTCAAAAAAAACAAAACAAAAGGGGTTTGTGAATGCTCTCATGCACATATATTCTGCTAGCTAGCTACGTACAATTCCTGAATTCCATACTGTTGGTAGCGATAACGGAATGGCCCGTCGCTTGGTGCTTTGGGCCCCGCCGGTGCCAACAACGTTGTTGTTGACGTTTTTATCTTATCCGGTCACATCAGGCGCTTTTTTTAATGGAAATGCGGGCTTTATTGATTAGATAAACCGGTTACAATCTTGCAACAGTATATGCCGAACACAAGACGGAGCCTGATCACGCCAAATCGCGCAATGAGCCGTCCGTTTAGCAAACTGAGCAAGTTCATGAGCTACTTTATTACAATCTCTCCTAACCTGTTTCACCCGCACCTCTTGCAAAATCTCCATTGCCGCTCTGACTTCCCGGAATAAGAATGCCCATCTTGACCGGTCTTCAATCTTCCCATTTAGATGCTTCGCTACCAGACTGCAGTCTGTCTCTAGCACAGCCGGCAAATAAATCAGTTGTGCTGCTAGCTTCAGTCCTTCAAGGCATGCCAGGATTTTGGTCTCCTCTGGACCAGAACAACAGCGTATATACCTCCAGACGGATAGTAAAACTCCCCCAGTCGCATCTCTGATGATCACTCCAATACTTCCAGCACCCGTATTTGACTCAACGGCTCCATCAACATTTATTTTCGCCCAGCCCTCAGGAGGAGGCAACCATCTACTAATACTGTCAGATTGGCGCTGCTCACATCAGGCGCTTTGACACTCTTGACATCCATCTCGATCACCTGATCTGTACGTACCCTGACATCCATCTCGATCACCTGATCTGTACGTACCCTGATTTCTCCGTTATAATTGCTCGATCAAGCAAGGACAAATCACCACATTACCACTACCACATCATATCCTAATTCCTAACTACACAAACAAATTCTGCCTCTAACGTTGACAAGGAGGAAAAAGGTACTCCTACTACAAGGAACACGCATGCGGGTCGAGACATATGGCCGTGCCCCCCTCCCTTTCGGCCTTCGCTGTGACACGTGTCTTGAGGCAGAAGGTAGTGTGGCCTAATCCGTCCGGCCGGGCACCACACCGTCACACCGATCGGGCGATCTCGATCGGTGTCAGTGGCTGCTCGTGCGAGCTGCTGCCCCCAGCTGCAATCCGCCGTGCAGGCCAGCGCCACGGCCCATGACGTGACATTGATCGATCGTCGTCGCGAGCGAGTGAGGCGGGGGGGCCTTCGTCGGCGATCGCGCATACGACACGTCAAAAACCCCGTGTACCTGTGTGCTCTGGGCTAGAAGTGCGCATGCAGCGTGTGTGTTTTTGTGTGTGCAAAGTGGTCGGACACGGACGTAGAGTCGTGGACACGGGGTGTGCCCAGACAGATTCGGCAGTAACGACGCGAGATGAGTGAGCGAGAAAAATGACACGTTTCCTTCTGACAAGAGTGACAGGGCGAAGAAGGCCTTGAGCTGACTGATGTTTCAGGTAGATTCCTGGCCTGGCTACGTACAGTATTTCCGGGGAGGATTCTTGCAAGAACAAGCGGACAGTGTGTGCTCTTAGAGTCCAGTTGTTGTATCTTAGGGCGCTCACAATCGGGTTATAGCTCCCCACCTAAGCAAACTCATGCCTCGGAGGCTGTGAGCCAGTGTGTGCGAAGCTCCTCGCAACCTAAGAGTATAAAAGTGAGAGAGAATGGAAAAACGAAAGAGAGGAGAAGAAAAAATGAAAGAGACCATATCGAGGAGAAGGCCGTGGGCGGCGGCACAGGACATCTACAGCGCCGCTTTCCTTCCTCCTCCGGTTGCGAAGGTTTAGACGGTTATGGCATGGTAGCTTCGACGGTGACGGCACGACAGTGTTAAGGGGAGGGGTTGAGACGTCGCTGGTATTAAGGGGAGGGGGAAGGCGTTGCCAGCTACTGAGTCATCCTTCTCCCGCCCACGCACTAGCGACGGAGCGGAGAGGCTATGATGGTGGGGTGAGAACTAACTTTTAAGGTATTCGGGGTAAATTTTAGACATATAGGTACAAAATAATAGAAACATAAGAGTTATATTATAAAGTAGCCATTGACCAAATAGCTGAAAAGTAAAATAATTTTATAGGTCTCACGAGTGGCTAGCGTTGTGTAGACCGTATTCTAATAGGTGCTTCAGCTGAGGTCGACCGTGAGAGCCCTCGTGTCCTTACAAAGTTGTCGTACCTTCATGTCGTGCGCACATACGGAGCTGTGTGGGAGAAACACGAGTACATGACAGGCGAGAAATGTAGATCAGATCAGGTCCGAAGCTTACATGCAAAAATACAATGAAAAGCTCTCCATGCTCCAGGCATGCAAAAATGCAATAGATGGCCATGTTAGAAAACTGGCTCAACGAAGGGATCAAACCACTCATTTGACGCTTTACTGCAACTATGTCAGACAAGTAAATTTATCAACCTTTGGAAGCCACAGATTAGTCCTGTCTAATAGGCACCGTGTACAAGTAGAATGGCACCTCCCTAAAACTCGAGGGTCCCAACATTCACCACTAGGTACACTGTACGAACACACAGGTTCAGTTCCACGACTTCAAAACTTAATTGTCAAGAAGCACATGGCCCTAGAATCACGCTAATGGCACTTCCTCATTCAGATTGCACAACACAAAAAAACACACACCTCCAAGCTAGGCATTGCAGGAGATCTTCCAACTGCTAGCCTCAGCCAAAAAAACAAGCCACTAACTATGAATAAAAGAAAACACTAACTATGAAAAACATCCTGCTGATCAGTCGTCTCGTCTATCAGAAAGATGTGATGAAGTAGGAAGTAACAATTGCTCCACCTGCATATCTGCCTGAGATTGAGCTTCGCTTAGAGCCTGAGACTGAGCCTGAGCATGAGCTTGTGCCATGGCCTCTGCCTGGGCTTGGGCTTGACTTTGCTGCATAAGAAACCGATTCATTCGCTCAAGAAGCTGGATTGCTTTCCTTTTTCCTCTGTCCGTCCCACTTTCGGCTAGTTCCTCCAACAGGGTCACGATCCCCTGCTCCTGTGCTTCAGCAAGATGTTGCTGCTGCTGTTCACCATTGCATAGATGCACGAGAACAGCAGCAGCATTTTCCTTGTTCCTTGCAGATCCATTTCTGATTACTCCAACTAGCATTGGAATGGCGTTGGCAGAACTAATAGCAGTTTTTCCCTCAGGATGGCTTGAGAGAATTGCCAATATAGCAAGGGCCTCATCCATCATTCCACTTTCAGTCTCAGTGACTAGTCCTAATAGAATAGGGACCAATCCAGCTCTAACAGCTTTACCCTTGTTGCCTTGATAGATACAAAGGTTAAATAGGGCTGTAGCTGCATCTCTTTTACCCCGTTGACTTCCATTACTCAAAAGAAGCACAAGAGCTGGAATTGCCCCTGAAGCCCCAATTGTAACTTTGTTCTCATCTACAAGTGAAAGACTGAACAGTGTGGCAGCTGAATTCTCCCGAGCCTCCATGCTGCCCCTCTTCAACACATGCACTACTCCAGGAACAGCTCCGGATGTGATTATTCTTGCCTTGTTCTCTTCATAAATTGAAAGATTCAAGAGCGCAGTAACTACGTGCTCTTGAGTGCTGACATCGGTTGTTGATAGCAAGCTCACAAGAATAGGAATAGCCCCGGCGTCTCCTATACAAGCACGATTTTCAGGGCTACGCTTGGCAAGCTGACGAAGCATACCTGCAGCTTCACGCTGATCTTCTAGGTTTTGGGATGACAATTTCTGAAGAAGCTCGACAACTTTGCTATGTTCAGCAGCGGTACATGTTGCTGGTGCATTATGATGTTGAGCAGCACGTTTTGGTGGTTCCATACCATTTGCTTCACACCATTGAGCTATAAGGCTACGTAGGACATAATTTGGGGTTAGAGATTTATTAGGAAGCTTCTGCTGTGTCTTTGGACAGGTGTCATGCCCAGCCTCCAGCCATTTCTCTATGCATCCTCGTTCATAAGTCTGCACATGAATATTAAAGGAATTACTGTGAGTTTGGAATACAAAAGGGAGGCATGCTGCGTGCATATTAAAAATAAACATAAAAAAGTTGAATCAACTACCTGTCCAGTGGCAACAATAACTGGATCTTTCATCAAATCCAATGATATGGGGCAACGGAAATCATCCGGAATAATTGGAGATGCCTTGTTGTCATTTCCAGAAAGTTCTGTAATACTTGCTGTGGTGCCCATTTCAGGATCTCGACCCTGCACAAAATCCTTGATTCTTTTTAGCAGCATTGACATCTTCTCAACAACCGCATCAGGATCACCACCACTAGCCATCTCATGCAATATCAATGATTCTTGATTAAGGTCTGATATTGTGACAAGCTGCAACTTCTCACATAACCTCTGGAGAATATCTGGGTCAACACTACTACTGGTGCTTGAGTTGTAAATGGACACCAAATCATTAAAGAGATCATCATCAGACAGATCAGATCGTTCTTTAGCTCTTTTGAACTGAGCATGCACCAATTCAACCTGCACAATAGCCACACACATGTTAACTCAAGTTGCAAAATTGACATAAAAATGCATGACAAAAACATACTAAAAATGTACTAGTATGTACCAGTTCATTTACAAAAAGAAAAAAAAATACTCATGAATATGTTAGCCTACCTGTTCTCTTACTTCATCTGATATTTCAAGTTCATCAAATGAAATTAAACCTAAGGCTTGCTCAAGCCTTGCAGTAATATCCTGTGAAGACTTCATTATTTTCTCTCTCTCAAGAACCTGCAAAAGTAAGATAACCTCTTTCTGTTAGAAAATGCACAGGACTGCACACCAAAAATGATTCACTCCTCAATATCCTGGTGCTCACTAAGAATCCATGCTCATGTGAGTTGTTCCCAGCAGTAAAGAATGTAAATCTATAAAGAAAAGCCTATAACTGTGCACAATTGAGACACTACAAGCATTGCTCGGTAAATGTGAAGTAGGCCGTTGTCAGGGCAATAATGAGCCAAACTAGTATTTGCAGTGAATCCCCTGGTTAATCAGGCATGCATAACAATAGGAACCCCTATTTCCCTCGCAAAAATTTCAACAAAACATATGCAGTTGACACGTTGAAAAAAAACCAGTTTAACGTAAATCAGTTACAACATAAATGTTGAACTCAAGAAGCTGCACTTTTAGATTCACCTAAGAAATGCAAAAGTTGCAAATCTCACTGCTCAAAAATTGCAACAATCACACTACCGCACTACCTTTACCACATGCGCAAGGTCCCAATGTACTGATCATTGAGCAAAAAACAAAACACGGTAGGCAATGCTCACACACCCAAAAAGAAAGAGAAAAGAAAAAACAAGAATAAGTTTAGACGATGAGATTTACATTAGCCATTAATAACATGACTTCTTGATTTAATCATCTGCATAAGAGCATTAATAGGAATGTCAAATGTAATCACATGTTATTTCTCTTTTTTTTTAATTCAAGTAGAACGAAATACTTGCGCGAATAGTTCATCTTCATCCTAACAATCATAAGGATGATTTATGTAACAGAACTATTAGTCCACTAGTAATAGGACTGAATAAAGTAAAGAGCTATTTTTTTGTACAAGTCCGTTCTACACATCCATATAAAATGCATTTTCATGGTGCATTTCTTTTTCCAAAAGCTCACCAAAGTTCATGTGTCAATGGGTTAAGCAACAGAATTGAGGGAAACAGGATACTACTTTTGAAAGGTTTTAACAAGGCAGGGTCAAGATTGTCCCCATATTCCCGGGATATGGTCAACAATCCAGGAAGAAGCAACAAAACATAATATCAGATTTTATTTAGCTGCAAAGAGCAGGTGTAAGTAACCCAAAGTATGGAAATTAACATTTATAGTAAAAAAGCAACCATACTTAATTGCAGTAACTTCACGGTGAGCTTTTACTTTCCCAATCAGAGAAAATGTAGTTTATTGAGCTTATAGACTACATATACCATAGTGGGGCCAGTGTTTTAAATTCTGATTTGAAATTTCCAATAGCTTATTGAGCTTATATACTATATATGCCCTAGTGGGACCAGGGCATTTAATTTTGGTTTAAAATTTTCTAATAATTTATTGAGCTTATATACTATATATACCCTAGTGGACCAGGGTTTGAATTTTTTATTTGAAATTTCAAAAATCTCAAATTATACCAGTGAATCCTGGTATGAAGTGAATCCGGTGAAAAAAAAAAGGAAAATTGTTTGGACGCAGCGAAAATTTGTTCAAATGCAACAAAAATCTTCGGAAAGTTAAAAAAAGTGTGGAAATTTCTGTCCTACCAGAGATGTTTTTGCAATGTGAGCCCAAAATACCAAGTAAGATCAACTAGCCAACTACGGTACTACAATATATTGTCCATCACAAAATTCATTATATTATACAAAATACAAATGTTTATAGAAACTACCGAATTTTCTCCTCGCAATTTTGCGAGGGGCTAGATTTATAAAAGGCGATTTTTATATACAACAAATTTTAGAAATAGAATTGGATTTGATATACAAATCTTAGCCTTTGTTTCCATGGTTAACATTGTACATTTTATAAAACTTTAATTGACCAACCAGCACCGTAACAAACTTAGTGGCTCCTTACCAACCTCTCCTAATAATATAATAGATTGAAATAAGATTGTATATCAAATACTCCTACAATTCTAGTTTCAAATGAATTGCACAAAATTGCACAGGAAATTCAGCTAGTTACTAGAAGTTATGTGGCAGATTATATAACTATACCATGGTTGAGCCCAGTTTCACTCTGACCCACCAGCACAAAAGAAAATATAACAAGCTAATGTTTTTCACAAGCTCTTTGCTAAACAACGTCAACTGCTCTGAGCCGGCATTGATTTGACACCCAGGTATAATAAAACCCGGTCCAACCTTCAGCGTGTATAATTAAGTTTGAGCTTCCTTAGAGTCAGAAAAAAGAAATTAAGAACCAACAAAACATTTTAAGTAAAATAATAAGAGCTAGCATATCATGTCGAAGAGTTATCCACAAAAAAGAAGGTCATATCGAACTGGGCAATTGGAAGTGCTAAATACGAAGACTGCAGTATGAACGCGCTAAATCCGCTCCAAATTTCCAAGCGAATTCTCCGATTAAATCATAACTAACCTCGAAAATCCGTGAGCGGAAGAAATTCAATCTGTAACAACCACATAATACTACAAAACAACGAGCTTCAAGCGAGAAAACCCACCAGGAAGATCTTGCTGCCGCTGGCACCGAGCCGGAGGAGCTCCCTGGAGTCGGCGAGCGCCTCCCTGAGCCGCCGGAGAGCGGAATACGACGCCTCCGGAAGCGGCCGTGGACTCTCCTTGGCCTCCTCCAGCATGGGTGCGAGCAGCCGGATCCGCCGGGACAGGTTGCAGAACTGCCGCCGGTACGCATTCCTGAAATCCGAGATGGCAGCGATCTCCTCCACCAATTTCACCAGCTGCCCCACCAAATCCCCCGCCTCCTCCTCCTCCTCCTCCTTCGCCTCCTTCCCCTCCGCCGACTCCGAGCTCGAGGCCGGCGGCGGCGGCTGCGGAGACGCTGCCGCTGCCTCCGCTGCAGCAGCAGAATCTGCGGTGGTATTACCATCCGCGTTAGGGTTGGGATTCGCTTCCTCTTCCATGGCGCCGGCGGCGTCGAGTAGTGGTGGTGGTGGCGGCGGCGATTGCGCCGTGGGGGATTTGGAACAGAGAAGAGATGTTGGGATAGTGTGGCTTTCGCCTCGCCTAGTATAAAGCCGCCTCCTGCCAGTGGGCCACTTCGTATACTGGTCCCACCCGTCTGTGTAACTCATGTACTAGTATACGGGGCTACGCAAAGCCGAAGCCGCCGCCGTCACCTTCCTTCCGCGGCGCCGGCTCGGCTCGGCTCGGTGGTGAGCCCGGCTGGTGCGCGGTGCACCGGAGACGTAGACCAAAAGGAGTTGGAATCTCGAGGGATAACGGACGGTGCAGATGGATACTGGTGTATAATGTTGTATCATGAGCCGGATAGAGTGGCTTTCGGGCTGGAGTGTTTAGATTTTGGTGGCTTTTCGTTGAGTGACTCTTTAGTTAATCTTGGATAGAGCCTAATTTGGACGGATAGAGACTTGAAAAGGAGAATGAGACGCGTTATGATCTGGCTGCTTAGCTAAGACAAGACGGGACGTTTTCTAGCTTAAAAGCACACACTAATCAGGGCTCAAACGTGTGCCTTGCTTGGGGGCTTTGTTTGCCGCACTGTGGCACATCAGCAAGTTTATCACCCTGCCCAAATTAAAGAGTGCAATATGGAAATAAAAATAATTTGTTTCTTGGCTACAATATTGGATCACCAAACTTTTCAACACACCTATAGAACGTAAATTTTATCGGTGTTTGTAGTTACTTATACATGTTATTAGAGCTATGTGATTATGGTATCCTTAATTTATATTCGTGATTGACCAGATCATATAAATTATTGTGTCCTATTCTTAGTAAGTCATACCATCGATCGTTACAATAATTCATCATAATGGACTAGGTCTATCATTAATCAGTTTTGAAAACCAATCACAGAGCAACCATTCTTTGGTCAAATTACACTAGCATGATAACGTATGATAGTGATTTAATGATTTGGATATTGCGGTCCATGAGATTAGTTCGATAAGGGCAGCATGTGCATTAGTGATTGAAATGTTCTTTGGTTATGTGTTAACCCGTGCACAAATTGACTCTTTATTGCAGTCATAGAAGAATTTGATATTGAATTAAGTATTCTTTTGGAAAGTTGAAGAACCAAGCATTCAACTTAATTTCATTCTTTGTATACAAAGGAAACCACTAGCTAGTAATTGTTCTTAGCTAGTAATTGTTCTTGCTTCTGATGGGAGGATTTTTTATGATTCACGACTCTTAGCCGTGTATAAGGGATAAGAATATAGTCAATAAGATTTTTTTTATGAAGACGAAGAAATGGTCAATAAGGTTGTTTCTATTACTAGCTGGTAATACAAATATAAACCATAATACCACTTAAATTAAATAAAAATATTAGTAAATGAAATAGGTTACCTGAACTCTACCTTAGTTTTATTTTATAGTCCTCCACCGAAATGCTTGTAGATCTTTACAGAGGGAGTATGTGTCTAGCCAATAAATTTGATGATTTTTAATATTAACATATCCAAATCAATGGGATTGTTCGTAGAGTATGGTATGTGACACGGACATATTGTCACCATCCACCCTATGCCTCCTTCTAAAGGATTTGACATATTTGCTACAAGGACAATGAAGATACAAATGTTCCTCCACTGCCCATTCCCCTCCACTTTCTATCAACTTTGTGATCTCCTCCATGAAGAACATAGCGAGGATCGCAGGCCTGACATGACTATTTCAAAAAGAATTCCAGACTTTCTTCCTCTTTTGTCTTTGGCGAATCTTTTTTTTATTAGAGTAGTCTTTGGCGAACCTGGAACCACAGGCATAACGCTATTTTAAAAACCAAAATACTTCGCTTCATATCTTAAGATATGTAAAACACAGACATCCGACGATCTCTTTATGGCGTCACGTCCCATTACTCCCACACTCTTCGGTGCTCCTCCCCTTCTTAGACCGGGTTGTCTAGACTCGGTCGAAGGAGTGCTTCGGTTTGGTTGGGGTGGTGGACGGCAAGGGCAACGGTTGGTTCTCCTTTGTTGGCCATCGGCTTGGTTTCGTTCTGCGTGGGAGTCGTCGAGTTGGTCAGAAGTTGGCCAATTTCCGGCGTGTTGGTGCTCTTTTGATTATTCCTCTCCCTCCCCTTCAGTGCTCCTCCCCTCTTCCTGTGGGGACAACTCGAGAGGTGGCAAATCGTTAAGAAAGTCCTTATCGGTGGGAATTGGTTTTCTTTGACTTCTTTTTTCTTCTCAGTTGGCATGCAACGGGTTTTGTTCCCGTGTGGGACTTCTTTTCTTGTTGTTGTGTTGTTTGTTGGGTGGAGTCAGAGCTGCTTGCGATGGCAAGCTCGACAATGATAACCCTCAACCAATCTCACGACTCCAAGGTAAGAGGATGGATGTGGAGCAAATTTGCGAGAGCCTTGGGTGAAAGTTCTGCTCGGTCTTTTGACCTAGGCGAACAATATTTATGGGCGTTGTTTCCTCCTTGGAGGTATCGTTATGTTGGTTCTCTACCCTTCAGGTGAAAAACTAGTCCTTTTTGGACGGGCGTCGAACAACATTCAGGATTTTATTTTTCTTATTGTAGGCTTTAATCAGAAGGTCTTCCTCCATGGTCAGGCTGTTTAGGCTGTGGTCGTGCTACCCCTTCGTTGTTAGGAGTCGAAGCCGCTTGCGCTTGCAATGCTCGGCAATGACGTCTACTGCAGAGTTTGTGTAGTCCGATCAATGCATGCAAATGTTCTTTTCCTTTTTAAAAGATTTTGCCGGTTTTCTTTTAATTAACCATTGTTAGGTTTTTGGACCTGGTTTTTCTTATAAATGGGCCAACTCTATTTCTTCTATAAATTCCGGTAGAAAATTTGCCGTCGTTAGTTTTTTTAAAAAAATCGTGCTGAAAGAATGTATTAAATAGATCTCTGACTTGTAGTAGCTTAAATCACTTGTAACCTTATTCTAAAAAAAAAACTTGTAACCTTCCATTTGATCAATGAAAGTATACATCTCCCGCCCCTCCCCGGTGACATGCATACATTATGGACGGTCTGATGCAATCACAGAACCTACCAAATCACTAGACAAGAAAACTGGCATTCTTCAGATTTTGTCCCTAATACACACCTGGCCAGGTTTTTAAAAGACACAAAAGCATATTTGCCTATTCCGTATCTTGCCGGCGCACGTAAGCTTTTACAGATGGATTGTTCTCCAGCTGCAATCATGCAACGCAAGAGCCTTTTTGCCGGTGCCCAAGGAATCCGCCGAGACGTATGCTCCTTCCTTCCAAGCAAGTGCATCCCCCCCCCCCCCCCCCCCCCCCCCCGGTCTACGTCGCGCTCGCCCAGCTAGGCTGTGTCTGTCTGCACGTATAGCCGGCTCCCAATCCCCAACTCGCGAGCCTATCGCTATCCGGCGCGGCTGGCTCTCGGCTACTACGCTCCGGTTTTCGCTGCGGCCGCCGCGGGTGCCCAACTGTAAAACACAAAGACTGCTGCTACACAAGCCGCCGCCCGCCGCGGGCGCGCCCGTATGGGCCCCTAGCACGCACATGGTCTGACGTGTTCCCCGAGGCCAGTTCGGGCCCACCTGCCAACTACCGCAGCCAACGGGACGAATCCACGCCGTCCCGTCGATCCGACGGTCACGAGGGAAATCTCGCTCCCTGTGATGGATTGATGGATGGATGGATGGGGACGCGCGGCGCGGGCTAGGAAACAGCCGGGAGACGGCTCCGTCCGTGGCCGCGACACTTGTGCGCGCGCGCGCGCGTGGTCCGCGGCCGAAGCGCATGTGATCGCGGGGGAAGACCGCAGGCGACGAAGCGGTCCAAGCGGACTAGGAGTCGTCGCGCTCGCACGCGCGGGGCCCCGACCCAAGTAACCCGCTGGGAGCTAGCGGATCGCGGACGGCGCGGCGTCGTCCGCGCATAGCGCTGGCGCTGCCGGGCGGCCACCGCGCGCGTCCGCGTCTGTGTCAGGCAGGCTCAGGGCCTCAGACTGCGGTTCGGTCCTCTCCCTGCGCAGGGGCGCGCCGTGGTTGGCAGTCGCGGGTCAAGCCAGTTTCTCCTGTTTGGCGAGGGAACGGGGCTTCGCGGTTGGGTTGGGCCGATATGATGTGCTGCGACTGCGAGCCTGCAAGGCCGTAGTAATGTGCACATGCCGGGCGCCAGAGGCCCGCCTGAGGCGAGCTGTAGTTAGTACGAGTACGATTTATGCTGCTCGGCTGCTGCATCTGTGCTGAGGTTGCGATTGTACTAGTACTAGGCAGATAGCAGAGTACGTGTAGGAGTTCGCTATCTGTAGACTGTAGTGCTGTGTCGATGGTGATAGCAGAGCAAAAATCTTGTGCACCTATGCTGCTCAAGTTCAACATATGAACATCATGTCATCATCAGCATATTAGCCAAATAGGAGTACTGTTCGTCCACTCAGGAAAAAAAAAGTGTTCTTTGGCCTGTTGTTCCACGCCCACGGCGAGAACAGTGACCAGTGATGCTTCTACTGTGCTTTCGGCTCGAAATGCTGGGCTTTGGTATGCGACACACCATTTCACTGCCACAAAAAGACATAAGACCGGCCCATTACTACGCAATGCTTAACGCATCTAATTTGCCGGCCCGTACACAATTGGCCTAGCATCTATTACTACTAAATTACTAGTGTACTTCCCAAAACTCTAATTGGAGTAAGCAATTAAGCACCCCGTGCTAACGTCGGTCGATTGACCTGGGACAAAAAATAATCGCAAGTTGGCTTGCTACCAGCCTACCATCATGTTGCTGTCCGGCACCTGCGGTGGTGGTACAAAAAAGGAGTATTTTTATTCTTTGTAGGGCGCAGATTTCCGGTTGGTTAGGTCGCGGTACCGTTCCGTATGACGCAGTACAGGGAGCCAGCGACGGACGACGAGAGAGCAACAAACACGGCCACGCCGTGCCAGGACGCGCCTCACGAGGCAACGCCTTACACTCCCCGAAGGAAGAGGTCCTCCGGCCCGTGAGGCGAGCGCCGGCTGGACCGGACTGCCACCGCATTGGTGGGCATTTTTTTTGCGCTGAGTTCTCATGGATTTCAATCTGAAATGCAATAGAATTGAGAGATTTATTTGGTTTAGTGGAGCGACGCTATTCTTTCACGTTCCATGAAGAAGCTAGTGATAACAAGGAAGTTTATTAAATTTACTAGCTATAGGACACTGATTATGGATGGAGGTCGTTTGATAAGTAGGTGATTAGTTAGCTCACTTATGCAACTCACATGGGACACCTGGCTCCAGTGGCAACATGTGTTTAATATAACTGTTGGCTAAAAATATTATTTGGTTAAGGCAAGACCACAGCTCCCCACCACGGATCTCATGTGTTCTTTGACGTCACTGTCAACCACTCCATCCTATCAACTGCGCCGGAATTCGTTTCTCCTCCAGTCCTCCACTTCTTTTAATCTTGCCTTTAGACTTGACGATAGACTGTATGTGCTATTGTTTTTCTTTTTTTTTTCTATTGCAAGTGCAATATGCACACGTCATACTTCCATTAAATTGCCATACAGTGACAACATGGTGCCCAATAAGATAATGCAAAATTATGTCTACAGACTAGAATAATTTAGCTATTTAGACGATTTGGCCATACCACATTTGCAGCTAGTATAAAGCACTTTTCACTCTCCTACAAAATGGACAATTTTTTTCACTGCCTAGAGGTGACTCGATCGGCCGGAGTCACCAAGACCAGTTGACTGAAAAAGTTCACCACTCATCAAAGTCGGCGATATAATAATCGGTAGAAGAAATTGCAAGTATAATAACCTGTAGAAGAAATTGCACGGCGTCTGTTCGCTTTGAAGTGCAATGATATTCTTTGAAGAAAACTGGTGTGAGTGGAAAGAAATGGAGTGTCACCATCAAACCATGATGATCTGATTCTACGTGTCGAGAATCTGTCCTTTGGCGCCAAAAGACGATGCCACGGTGAGGATAACACTTTTACTTTTCAGACAAGATAATACTACCATTGTCTCTCGTCTGTAGTTCTAGTTAGGACGTGGCTCGTGTCCTTAGTGCACCTTGTCGGTCGAACACATCCATAGATAATAACATGTATGGTCACTTGTATCCCTTGAGGGATATCGGTTTTTTCGTTAGAAAGAGCATACCCATGGGCAAAAGTAGGAGAGAAAGTGAGGAGAGAAGGGTGAAGAAATAGAGTGCCGCAGCCATGGGGGAGAGGAAGCCGTAGCGCCGATGCTGGCGAGGGGAGGTGGGACCGAAGCCGCGCCGACGTCGAAGTCACCACGTCACCGCCAACTAAGTCATCATCCGGTCGTCGACGCCTCGCCGGTCTGTGTCAGATCTAACCACTGTGAGAGATGGCAGCAGCTGCGTCGAAGTTGGCCACACCGTCACGCCGCAGATCTACCGCACACCACTGCCGTCTTCTGCTGCGAGGTGAGGCGTGCTCAGCTCGTCGTCCCCTCGTCTACCAGCTAGTCACGGGTGGTGGCGGAGGGGAAGACGGCCACTGCTGTTGTTTAGATCACCGGACGAGCTAGTCCCCGTAGCTCACCAACAAATGAGCTTGCAGATCTGGCGGCTGATGCACTCCGCTGCCGATGGCCACCGCTCACCCTCACTTGGACCTCCGTCGGGAGTGGCCGGCGCCACTCGCCCTCACTTTTATGTCTATCGTGGCCGGCCACCACCTCTCGCCCTTGCTTCGTTCTTCGTTGCTGCCGCAGTCGGAGTAGCGAGGGGAGGGCGGAGGGAAGCAGGCAACCGTACTCTTCGTTTGCAGATACACCGCCAACACTGTGTTTACTCACTGACAAGTGGGGGTTAGGTAGGGTTATTAATGTTACAATTTTTTGATGGAATGAATAAAAGAAGGGTTTAAACTGTTAAATGTTTTGTCAGCATCTAGAGCATCTCCACATTATAGAGCTTGTTTCTTAATAGGAGCTTCAACAGATGTAGAAGCCAGGGGCACAACCTTATGGTGTCGTTGACTATAAAGGCACTTAGGACATCTTTTGTGCTGAAGCAAAAGAAAAACCATCTGAATAACTGGTGTAGAGATTGTATTTTTTTAGAAAAGAAAAATACACTTTACTCTTTGGACTGTTTCATTGAATTACTAAACCCCATAAACTATATTCCTTCTCATTTTAGTCTAAACTATTGAAAGTGATTCACTCTACTATGTAAATATAACATTTTTCTCTAAATAAACTGTAATTTTGACTAAATAATTGGAAGGATAGATCCATACATTACGACTTACCTCTCAATACTTTTTTATATCTCATTATGAATATTTACGTTGGTTGGAAGCACACAAGTCTAGTTGTAGCATCAACAATTTAAAGTTCAAGCAAACACTTACGGGAAAAAAAATTGGAACTTTGATATTGATGTTATGTATGGCTTCACAAATTCTATCTCGTAATGTGACTTGTATAAAGAGAGAAAAAGGAGAAATTTTATTAAGTGTAAATTGAATCATATTTAATAGTATATTTAATAGTTTAGGTGTAAAATGGACAAAACATAGTTGAGACATCCTTTCTTAATCATAGATGGAGCTTACCAATATAAACGTTTTACTTGCTGACTGAAAAATGCCATTCCTCATCTCTCACTCTCTCAGCGAAATGGGTGATGCCATTTTGCCCACTAAACTGGTTTATCAAGAACAAGATGCCTAACCTTTTGCTGAAGTGCTCTATCTGTCCCCACGCAAAGAGGTAAGCAGGGACAAAAGGGAATACAAATTAGGGGCTGTTTCCATTTGGAGATTTGATACCAAGACTTATCTACCAAATATATACTACTTCCTCCGTTCGTTCCATGATATAAGATGTGCACATATTTTAATTTTAAGATTCAACCCTTTGAATAGTTGACAAACAATTACTCTCATATTATTTAAATTTAATTTGATGAAAATAATATCGTTATCTTGATATTTGAATTTACTTTTAAAATCATGATTATATTTTTGCTGCCACAAATGTTAATTACAAGTATATGAGAACTTATAGCCAAGATTAGTTTTAGAGAGTGTACCAAGTTTAATCGTGTCTTTGTATTGTGGAACGGGTGATAATTTAAGTAGTACTTGTATTTGGATTGATTTCAATATTTTACCAAATCAATATGTACTATTGATTACAACTCTGCTCTTTTAAAATATTGGGGGTAATAAGACTTGTCTAAGCTTTGGCACTATTAATAAATTGATATGGCAGAAATTGAAACAACCCTAGAATGTCTAGATTGTGTTATATATTTCGAATGTGAACCATATATAGGCATATTGTACTTTTACGAGTCAGCGGTCGATAATACAGAACTCATTCTCAATGGGAAGCCGATCGAACTTATCTAGCGATTGAAACGACAAGCGATTTTACTAATTCTTAGGAAGGTTGTGACAATTTGAGCGTCAATCTGTATTGTGATATCTCCTAGCAGGCCGATATCTAACCAAAGAATGTAAATAAAACCTTTTAAAGGAGCCAGAGTCACTGAAACGTAATTTCATAGCTCTCCTAGTATAATCCATACCACCCAACACTTCCCCAAATGGGATATCAACTTTTATTCCGTATATTCAGCACTCGGGTAGTCGGGAGGATAATGGAACGATAGCTGTCGTACTCGTACGCGTTGACAATGGTGTCAATGGGCGAACCATTAATCAACAGATAAAGAAAACACTGCATAGCTTAGCAGTTAGCACAGCCTTGATCTTGATCATGTAAAACAGTTGATTCACGTACCGTACTTACAGAAGTGACGACAACGTACAGAAAATGCTCGCTGGGAACATACTGTCCATTCTTCTTACCATGTCAGCCTGTCAGGTATACAGATCGATTGGCCACCCAAATGCCAGCCAAGTACACGCGCATTCGTCCACCTTTGCGGACTATGTACAGCGGAGAAATGCAAGGGCCGCCCGTCCTGGTATTTGACAGTTGACACTCACAAGCAAAGCCAAATAGCCAATCGTGTATAACACCGGCCAGTCGGGCACCGGCCACCTGCCAAATAAATCGAGGTATAAATGAAAAGGGACCTATGTGTCGTGCATAACTCCTCGCCTAGTAGACGTGTGCTTAGGGCCGGTTGAACTTTGTGAATCTATTATCCATTTTGGCACAAACAACAAATTTACCTGTGGTCAATAATTATCGTAAAATTACTGTCCTATATGGCAATATCCAAAACTATATTGAATCATTTTTTTATCGTAAACTTATTTGGCAAAAAACAAATATGTAACGCCCGAACATATTCGTAAAAAAAGATTATTTAGATACTGACCCGGTGCCCAGAATATAGTTTTGAAATCATTTGGTTCTATCTTAAATACATTTATGAAAGAGGAAACATAACTATAGGATGAAAAAAAGTGTGTGTTAGAAAAAAGACAATGCAATTTTAATTTATCGAATATAAACGCCGAACATAATCGTGTTTAATATTTCAGTTAATTGACCATAGATACGTCCAGAATATAGTAAGATCGCCATTTTGACTGAGCAGAGTATGTATTTACTTATTGAGTACATTATTGCGTGATCTACTCATATAAGTAGCCACTACCCGTAGATTATTAACGCCCTTGAAAACATAAAAAAGTTAATGCAAGATGTATGCATATACTCCTATGCAATTATGTTGAAGTGAGAACAATAATTAAGCAGTTTAGCAATTAATTAGCTCAAAGTTATTTCCCAACGTTTTATTTGTGGACATGTAATATGCAATATAGAAGTATTCAAATACTTGCTAGTATAAATTTTATTCAAAGTTGTACCAGGCAATGCAATTTAAAGGAGTAGTACTCCCTCCAGATTGAAAAACTAAACGCTCTGGACAATGACACAGTTTTAAAGAAACAACTATGACTATATTTTTTTTATTATAATACATATAGAAATACCAAAAATATATATGATTTTGTTAGAGTACTTTTCAAGATTAATCTATACAAATGATATTTATGTTGCTAAAATAAATATTTCTAAAGTTATTTTTATTTAAAGTTTGAAAAGTTTGACGTACAAAACGTCTATTATTATCAAACTGGAGGGAGTATTTAGCAACGAAGAAGCCGTTCAGTTCCACGTAAAATTGAGGATCCCCGTGTGAATGTGAACTAACAACTGAGGAGGTCCTGTTAGGATACTTGTAGCGAGGTTAGAGTTACTTATGACTAATCCTGAAGTCAAAGAGGTATTTTAATAAAGGGTTACATTGACAATAAACGTACTTTTTCAGTGGGGCTGTGCAGTGGAGAGAGAGAAAAATGAGTTTTTAGTGGGCCCCACCTCAAATTAGCTCCAATTAGCATCTCTCGGAGGGGATAGCCTTTTTTAAGTAGGTTCGATGTAGATAACCCGAATCTAACCCTTATGTTTGGATACTTTAGGACTATTTAAGTACTAAATAACTCAAACTAACTCTAACCCACAAATCTAAACATGGCCCAAGATACTAATCAGCTTAATCCCCTCTGACAATCATTTCGACAATTTCCTCTGTTCTAGCCATGGGCGTTCGGATTACTCCGCCCAGCCCAGATATAATTGTCGGTCCAACCGCAATTGACCGCAACAATCCAACACCAACACCGCCGGTGGGACGCGGGGGCATGTCAGTCACCTTCGGCGTGCACAGTAGTGACCAACTCGCAACAGGCCCATGTCAACGGCACGCCGACCTCCTCCGCCCTACGTCTCCGCAGCCCTCAACCCCACAAGCCGCCGCGACCGCGCTCGTCGCGGCTCCCCGCTTTGCGTATGCATCGAGACCGAACCAGGCGGCGCAGCGGTCAACCGCGTATATGCTTCCCCCGCGCGACGGCAACGGCATGGCACCCCACTTTCCTTTCACAGCGGAAGAAAATAAAGAGAGATGCGCGGGCGGCGTACGAGTTAGGCAGGCGGGCGCCGAACCGGGCCGATCGATCGGTCGGTGCGCGCGTCGGTGAGCGGCCGAGAGAGACCGGGAGGGAAGGCACGCGAAGCTCGCTTTCCTTTCCTTTCCTCGCCTTCCCCTCTCGCGCTCCTCGCGAAATAAAAATCTGAAAACAGCAAGGCACCAAACGCCCCCGCAAACAAACACACGCCACTACCACACACGCCGTTTGCCTCCTCGCTTCTTCCTTTTTCCTCCCTCCCTTTCTCGTTGTCTCCCTCGTCTCCGCGGACCGCAGCCAGCCAAGCCTCTCCTCCTCCGACGAAGCTTGAGCTCAAGTTCAGACGAACTCGGGAGCTCAAGAGGCCGGAGGCAGAGTTGAGGGGGAGGGGGGCGCTGTCGGACTCGAGTTGAGGTCGCGAGCCACCGCCCGGATCTACCGCTCCACCAAAGGTAAATTTTTCGTCTGGATCTCGGTTGCTAGCAGATCCGTGCTTTTGGAGCTTCTCGCGAGCTACGTTTGCTGCTGTAGATGATGATGATGATAAGCAAGCTTTTATTTACTGCTAGAAGTAATAGTACCTATCTATTCATTTCACCCGTGTTTGGTGGATTCGACGGGTGAGATCTCGCTTGGAGTCTCCGCGGATCTTGGCGTTCCGGTGTGTTTGCGGATAAATCCTGCGAAAATTCAGGGATCCGCGTTTGGTTTGAGCGAATCATCCCGCCATGGTTGCCTGCCTTTTTTTTCGCGTGAACAAACAGGGGAAAGTAATCTCTCCGACTCACACGGTGTTTGTTCTGTTCAGATCTAAACCGAGCAAGACGCGGCGGCTGCTGCGGCTAAGGTTGTTGCTGCTGCTGGTGCTTGGTTGGTGAGGGCGGGGGCGCGCGGCGGCGGCGGCGAGATGTCGTCGAGCACGATCCGGAAGGCGCTGGGGGCGGTGAAGGACCAGACCAGCATCGGGCTGGCCAAGGTCACCAGCAACATCGCGCCGGAGCTCGACGTGCTCATCGTCAAGGCGACCAGCCACGACGACGAGCCGGCCGAGGAGCGCCACATCCGCGAGATCCTCCACCTCACCTCCGGATCCCGCGCCCATGTCGCCGCCGCCGTCACGGGCTGCTCACGGAGGCTCTCCCGCACCCGCGACTACGTCGTCGCGCTCAAGTCGCTCATGCTCGTGCACCGCCTCCTCGCCGACGGCGACCCGTCCTTCCACCGCGAGCTCCTCCACGCCACGCGCCGGGGCACCCGCCTCCTCAACCTCTCCGACTTCCGCGACGAGGCACACTCCGGCTCATGGGACCATTCCGCCTTCGTTCGTACTTATGCGTTGTACCTCGACCAGCGCCTTGAGTTCTTCCTCCATGAGCGCAAGCAGGGCTCCAACTCCAACCCCAGCTCCAGTGCCAATGGCCCGTCGCCGCGTGACCGCTGGGGATCGCCTGACCCATATGGTCGCCGGTCGCCCTCGTACTCCTCGCCCCCCGGGAACGGGTATGGGGGTTATGGTGGCTATGATGATCACCGTGAGAGGAATGGAAACAACGCGGATGACAAGAAGCCGCCGACTCCGGTGAGAGATATGAAGCCGGAGCGGGTCCTTGGCCGTATGCACCACCTGCAACAGCTGCTCGACAGGTTCCTTGCCTGCCGCCCCACTGGTGGTGCGAAGCACAGCAAGATGGTGCTGGTTGCGCTGTACCAGATTGTTAGAGAGAGCTTCCAGCTCTATGCTGATATATGCGAGGTGCTTGCAGTGCTGCTGGATAGGTTCTTTGACATGGAATATGCTGAGTGTGTGAAGGCATTTGAGGCATATGCTAGCGCTGCAAAGCAGATTGACGAGCTTTGCGCATTCTATGGCTGGTGTAAGGAAACTGGGGTCGCAAGGTCATCAGAGTACCCAGAGGTGCAGCGTGTTACTGATAAGTTGCTTGAGACATTGGAGGAATTTATGAGGGACCGAGCAAAGCGACCCAGGAGTCCACCGCGGGAGCCTGAGCCTGAACCTGTTAAGGAGGAAGAGCCTGAGCCAGATATGAATGACATTAAAGCGCTGCCTGCACCAGAAGATTACAGTGAGCCTGAACCTGAGAAGGTGGAGGAAGAAGTAAAGCCAGAGCCCCCGCCGCAGCCCCAGGGTGATTTAGTGGATCTTAGAGAAGAAACTGTGACTGCCGATGAGCAAGGTAACAGGCTTGCTCTGGCTCTCTTCCAAGGGCCACCTGCAGCTGGTGGAAGCAATGGCTCATGGGAGGCCTTTCCCTCAAATGGTGGCAATGAGGTGACTTCTGCATGGCAGAATCCTGCAGCTGAACCAGGGAAGGCTGATTGGGAACTTGCCCTTGTGGAGACAGCAAGCAATCTGAACAAGCAGAAGGCCACAATGACAGGTGGTATGGACTCACTACTACTGAATGGTATGTATGATCAGGGTGCTGTGCGCCAGCATGTCAATGCACAAGTGACAACCGGGAGCGCCAGCAGCGTTGCTCTACCTCAGCCTGGACAGAAAACGCAAGTGTTGGCTCTGCCAGCACCAGATGGCTCGATGCAGAATGTTGGTGGGGACCCGTTTGCTGCATCCCTTAGCTTCCCACCACCGTCCTACGTGCAGATGGCAGAGATGGAGAAGAAGCAGCAGTTCTTGACACAGGAGCAGATGATGTGGCAGCAGTACCAAAGGGATGGCATGCAGGGTCAGTCAAGCTTGAACAAACTCGATCGGGCTTACAACAATGGCTTCGCACCCAACCCAGCCATGCCTTATGGGATGCCTACGGCATACAATACGAACCCCATGCCGATGGCTTACACTGCAAATACTGGGTACTACTACCCCACTTACTGAGTTATTCTTTGTTCATCCTTACAGTTGCTGTGAATTTTGTTCTGTATTGTGATCTCATAGCCTTGGGGTTGTGTCCAGTATCAGTTCTTGTTCCCCTGTCTCTGGATCAAACCTTTTGGTCTCTTATATATGTAATTCTATTTGTTTGGAACCAATTGCGGCATCTAAGGGTGGCTATAGTTGATTACATAATCGATGTTCATGTTCTTTCACACTGTTGTTGTTGGTATAACTGACACAGGTACTGGCATGCGGCATGCCATATCTATTGATCTCATACCTGCTGTGATGAAAAATGCTCCGAATGCAGATCTAGATGGCCTTTGTTTGTTGGAAAAGTTCATTAGTTGTTGGCATCAAGGATATCATGTTTGTTGGCTTAATCAATTATTATATATTTTTGTTGACATGACATGGTTTCAGAAATTGACTTCCGAAACAAGCTAGTATATGAGAAGATTCGGTGAACTATTTTACCTTTGCTGTTAGTTCAAGTTATAGAATCTGTTCATGTTTGGACCTATTATGTTTTTTACTTGTCACCTGACGGAGTTTCCTGAAATCAATGGGGTGGAATCTGAATTTCGGGAGCACTAGATCTTTAAGAGGGAAAACGTGTAAATTACTTAAATCCAGGTTATGTTAATTCAGCATTGACTGAATCAAATACGACGTGCCTACCCGTTTTCATTACTACTATGAAGATCAGCCCTTATCTTCAGTTCGTACTTCAGTCTGTCCGCAAAAGGAAATAAAAATGTGTAGGCAACCTTACCGGAGCTTTGTTTTCACCCTAAAAGAATAACACAAATCTGGAACCTTGCTTTTTCTCAACTTATGCGATTATGCACTCACCTGTCTCTGGCCTAAAATTCAGAAAACTCTTCAATTTCTGTATGAATCAGGAAAGTTTTCACATTCCAAAATGGGCCTCATTCTATTTCGGCCGTTCTTTTCCAATGCTCGTCAGCGGACAGAATGATTGGCAAGGAAATGGAACACACCATGACGTCCGTAGAGATAAGTGCAACATCTTTTAATCTACTCCATTCGGAAAAGGGGCTATGTGCGCCTATAAAGTGTGATGAATAATGGGTGAAAAATATGTCAATAATTCACGTACTAACAAAACCTGACTAGTAATAAAACCGAGGGTTTTGGGCTTACTGTAAAGACTTTCCTGACACGGCGGTGCATCGCCCACTCTTCTTGACGGCGACTACCTGACCCGGTAAGATAAGCAGCACGTCGCTGTCAATTTGGCTTCGGCCACTGCACGCCTTGGAACATGGCAAACTCCTTTTCTAACGATAATTTCTAGTGGAGGTAGCGAGGATGACAGCAAGACACTTGGACCTAGTAAACCTCTCCATCCAGATCAGCAGACTGATCCAGTCATCTTTGCACAAGGCGAATCATACCTCAAGCTTTCAGCACGACAAAAGAAACTGGTCACGAAACAGCAGCTCAAAGCATTTAAATATTGCTTGCAGGAACACGATGTGTATTCCTTAATAAGTCTCTACAATGAATCCTTTTCTAAGCTTACAAGATGTATGTACTTGGGTGGAGCGCCCAAATCACGCCTGCGGCAACATTCATCGCAATATAGTTCACGCTCAAAAATGGAAGTTTTCAAAGAATATTTAATTGCGTGTTGACGAGTTGATCTAACTAGTGGCCAAATGATGCTCACAACAAATTCCCATCAATTTGGCAGTAAGAAGCAAAACAATCTCTCAGAATTCCAGGTGTCTTGATGCATGATTTCCCATGTTTTTAACGTCTGTCAGGTCAGATCTTGGTAGTCTGTACTAGAGATTGGCTCGTGTCACCTTGGCTTCAGAAATTCTCTAACGTTAGATAGCACGCCTTTGTCATATGGATTCACAAACTTGACTTCAGAATCTGCATGGAGGCAAACCAGGTTAATACAACACTGGAGGAACTGTGTTCTCAATAACAATATATGTACACAGGCAAAGCACCTGATTGAGGCTGTTCCTTCATCTGGAATTCAGGGTATTTCTTCCAGTTTATCTGGAAAATCTCACCTCTTAGCTAAAAAGAAACAGCAAACGAGAAGATGGCCTGCAATTGATGAAGAAAGAGCCCAAAGCATGGGAAGTTTGACATTACCCACTCATCTGTCTTGATGTTGAAGCAGATGCAATATATGTGCCATATCAAGAACACAACCTAGCAAAGAAGCAATAGAATTAGTACATGAGGCAGGCGAAAGATAACAGGTGGTACCAAGTTTAATTAAGAAGTTTTTCACTGAAACACAAATGCAGCCATAGATGGAATGTTATTCGTGAACACTCAGTCTGAATTTCAATTTGCCAATGCAAACAAAGGATGTTGCAGTTCACAATATTTATATACTTGGTCAATCTAAGCAAACAGTTGAAAGGAATGAGAGACCAAACTAGCACCCAGAATACCAACCCCAGATTGGCACCCTATAAAATGTTTATGACAGTATTTAAGATGTCAGTGGTCACTTCAAGTCAGTCAATGCACACAATAACCGGCAATGGATACTGGCGATGTACTTCAACAGTCACCAACCAGCCCCCAATCTTTTATTCAAATATAGTCGAAGGAAGAAACATGAACATAAACATGCATTATTGCCTCTCAACTTGGTGCCGATACTTCCCACAAGTGTGAGCACTTTTGGATATGAACTTCGTCAAGAACAGAGCAGGTTATGCTACATCAATTTTGAAAAATTGCTTGGTTGCATACTTTCATTTCTTCGACTTTGTTTTATAGAAGTTGACAATGATGATGACTGCTGTGATAACTTTGTTCCAAATTCACGAATATTTCTTGCTTTGTCTCAATTTATTATTTTTGTGATGTTAGCTCAAGTAGGATTAGGAACAATTTGGCTTCGATGTAACTTGACCATTTTCCTTATGTGCACTAAAATATTATATTCTAAATAGTTTTGTATCATGCTCGGATAACCAGAAAAACTGTCTCTGCTACTGATCAGATATCATCATCACCCAGTTGTGATCTGATGCTGTTATATAAACACACTTCAATTTCTTCCATTACGATGAGTTCAGTTTTCAAATTTACAGAATATCTTGTGAGACAAAATATCTACTGTATTTTTTTTAGAAAATGGGATATATACAGCCTCTACATCCAACCGGATTATACACGGCCAATTAATTTCTGTACAAAACATCTACTGTATTCTGGTAGATTTATCTCTGTAAGGATTAATTTCAGGCCAACAATTTTGGAGCATGTTTTTTTCCCCTCGAGTAATGTTTCGTTCTTGTGCATGTGCAGAGGTAATCTCATAGCAGTAAAAGCAGTCATAAGTTGCTAGCGATTAGGAACATACCTGCCAAAGCACTTGGAGAACAGAGAAGAGCATTGTGCCAATTACCATGTTTACAGATAGAGGATTCTGTGAAGTAAACAAAGTGTCCTCAGTATCACAGTCAGTCTAAAACATGTGATCATGTATTATGATCATTTGATGGACAAACAAGAAGCAAGACTGTGTGTATTTTAAAGAACTAGTTAAATACCCGTGCTTTGCTACGGATAAAAAAATATATTAATATTTGCTAAAACAAATATTTTTTATTATATGAACTATAATTTTTTCTTATACGAAATAGTCACCTTAATTTGAATTTATATGTGGATATTCATCTATATTTAACTGGTTTTTTAATATCAAAAAGTTTGAGGGTTAAATAGTAAAATTGTAGTGACTTAGTGAGGATAGGTGGTGGTGACAGATTCACTGCCACCACCACTACTCCTTTTTGTAGGAGTATAGAATAGATGGTCACCTTAATTTGAATTCATATGTGGATATTCATCTATGTTTAACTGATTTTAAATATAAAAGGTTTTAGGGTTAAATAACAGTGAGGGTACGTGGTGGTGGCAGATTCACTGCCACCACCACTACTCCTTTTTATAGGAGTATAGATGATAGTATCATGAAGGGCTAGTTCATAGAAGTACTAAGATGAGAAGACAGACACGCAGCATAGATCACTGCCCTAATGAAGTTCCATAATGCATGGTCATTCATGTTGATTCTAATGCTTCTAAAATCGTGAGGAAAAAGAATGCCCTGCCACTATGAATCTACAGTACAAGAGGAAAATCCCTAAACATGTAAGCACCTGTTGTGCCTGGATACCATATAAACACTACATTAGACTATCCTAAACAGCATTTTGACAATGAAGCTTATTCGATGTCATCTCCTATGCACACCATAAACAGCCTAAAATAGTGCAATGGTAATGCAAGGTTATTAGAAGTAAAATATCATATAGTTCAGCTCGTGGTTTACAAATACAATTATTCAAAGATAGTTAATGGGTATTCATGATACCTAACAGAACAATTATTTGCTGAGATGAATTCAATAGCATGTGCAAAAACCACAATAACATATTCCTTGGCAATGCAATTTTCAAATCACTTGGTAAGCTATGCATGCCGTGTACGCAAATAAGTGTTGGAAGTCAATACCTCTGATCTTATAGTTCCAGAATTTATGCATCTAGTGATATCTGTAAAACAGAGTGAAAAATAAGCTTTAGCGCAGAAACCCATGGCTCTGAAATGCTATGCTAACTGAAACATGAAAGTCCATAAATATCTGTTAACAGTACACAGTCTTTAATTATAAAGATAGAATATTGTCAATTGTCATGGTTACTAAAGCAAGCAGATTTACTTCCCCAAGAAAAGAGTTAACACATTTTATAGAGCAAGGAGGTTAGGCACATACATTTAGTTGAACACATTGTATATGTCGATTCAGCGACAACAAAGCCTGTCAAAAGGGCCATAAACAGCCGATGATTTTTCTGTCCTGCAGAATACGTAGTGCAATTCAGAATGTGTGCTTATAACACCACGATTAAAAAAAAAAACTATCACATACGGGATATCATACCTATGCAGTTACCAAATGCAGGACAATGGTGATCATACCCTCTAACATTTGCTTTGCAGCAGTTACAGTGCCTTACCCTTGGAAGTGATGAAAGTTTCTATAGCAAAAAACAGGAATGGATTTACTATGTTAATGCAACTCCACTTCACATATTAGTAACACAAAAATAAGAGCTTCATATAATATTCTACTTCCTCAGCACCTCACTCGGGCATATAGCTTCCACAAAATCCTTATAGCCAGCTTCTTCGAAAAACGAAGATTCATAGGCAACAATGCCAGGATCACCAGAAAATATCCTGCAGTCAGAGAACAAACTAAACCTCCATCATCAAGGTAATGGTGCGCTAATACAACAAATTTCAAGCTTAGCAGTTTGGGCATCAATAATGTAAAACAAGCTAATGTATCTTACACTTGGTTAAATGCATTCTGAAAAAAACATTCAGAAGAGCTAACCTGTAAAGTCCCCACAAAAGCATTGCACATTCAGCATTAATTACCATATCTAGCAGGGAAGAAGTGCCTGCAAAGCAAACAACCAATTATAAAACCATTACAGAAACTAGATACACCCATCATGTATACCCTACTCACAGGTGAAAAACACAGTAATTTTCCAAGGAATTAGAGGTTAAGAATCTACTACTCCCTCCATCCCAAATTATAGGGCCTATTTTTCTGTTAGGACAAGAGTTTGACCGATAATTTCTCTTATAAACATTTGTGGCTGCATATAAACACCTCTTAGTAATATCCTGAACCCCAAATCGTACTGGAGTGACGTGTATTTAATTAAGCTCTACAATACTCCAGGAAACATGACCAACCTCACCCAAATTGATGCAGCACCACAAAGATGGCATATGTGTATACCGACAGACATTATCCAATGCATTGTATTGTCAATTATGCTTTCCTTCTATTGCTCAGAATAATTACCATATTACAATGGCAAACTACTAAGCACTAGTAGTAACACTAGAGAATGCAATGCTCCAGAACCTCACCTCCCCTGATGACAAACACGTAGACGCCCCACAAGAAGAGTATATTGAACAGCACGAGCAGCGGCGCCGATGCCGACACCCCGATGAACCTCCTCCAGAACCTGCCCACCACAATAACGGCCAGGAACACCACGCCTGCACATCACGAAACCATAAGCACAATTCGCACACAGGGGGAAGGGATTCAAAGGGGCAGGAAGCAGGGACGGACCCGCAATGGGGAGCATGGCGAGGAGGGAGAGGGAGGGGAAGAGGCGGGGCACCATGGCGACGGCGAGCTGCGAGAGGAGCGTGAGGCCGCAGGAGGCCAGCCCCGACCACAGCACCTCCCATGGAGGCTGCCGCCGCAGCCGGTGGAGCCCCGACAACGCCGCCAGCCTGCTGCTGCTGCCGCTCATCGCCTCCTCCTCGCCGCCCTCCGGATCCAAACTACCATCAAGGCCGCTCCCTCCAAAAAGCACGGAGATCCGGCCGGGGCGGCGGGCGGCGGATTCGCGCGGGGCGGTTCGATCTCGCCGGAATCCGGGACGGGGAGTGATGGGGGAAATCCGGGGAATCGACGTAGATGCGAGCGAATCTTAGTGGCGTACTCGCGGAGGCATTTCGTCGAATGCAGTGGCCAAAGTACAATGGTGGTGTTGCCTTGTGTGGCGACACTTAAGCAGCGGCACACGGTGTCACGACTCACGAAAGTCGCAGGTGGTTAACTTGCTGGATTTTTCTTCTTGCTTGGTATGGTTGCGGGTTATTTGGATATTTCTGTTGCTGGGGGAGCTTAATGATAGCTGAAAATATGCAGAGGAAAATCGCACGTCCCTTTTAAAGATGTTTGTTAGTTTTTGTTACTAGCATTTGAACTTGGAGATGAAGTGTCCTCTTGTCTTTTGTTCTTTGGTGGTGATTTACCACTCCCTTTCGAGAGGTGACGCTTAATAGTAGGGATAAAAAAGGCAGTAAACAACCAAACCATTTTTACATCTATATTATTTATTAGAAACAAAATCAAAAACAATTAACCGAAAATAAAAACAATATCGAAATTATCGAGCAATCAAAACTGGAATAATCCGATCGAAAACATATCAGTATCGGTTGGTGCAAATTAAAACTTATGTTAATGTACCTCTTCTCACCTTCTCTCACACAGTTCCTCTCCTTCCACCATAACCACATCAAGGTTACAGCCGTAACTTGTACCCCTACTGATTCAGCATAAACCAGTCTCATCATTTGTTTTGCCGACTGAGCATTGGCCAGTTTAATTCTGAGATCCTCTAGATTCACCTCCTGCCACACCTTCTTGACATGTTTACATTTAAACCATAAATGACCAGCATCCTCATCCATCCTACTACACATGACACATCTAGTATCAATATCCATCCCCCTGTGAACCAAATTAACCCGAACTGCTATGCTGTTGTGGCATAATCTCCAAAGGAAGTGTTTTGTTTTGCTCGGGACTGGCAGGTTCCATAATTTGGTCCAGAACAAGTCTTCCTCTTCACCAACGTTGGAGGAACTTGCATCCCCTCTTCTACTCTGAATCAGTTCATTTTCCCGGTGGGTGTGATAGGCTGACTTCACAGAAAACATGCCTTTTCTATCGAAATGCCATGCCCTGATGTTCTCCATATCAGTATGAACTGGCACTGCACGTATTGCTTCAACATCTTGTGGCCAGAACGTCTGCTGTAGTAGCTCGATGTCCCACCCTCCTGTGCTTGGGTCAATTAGCTCATCTACTGTCACTAGGAGATTGCTCCCTCTAGGTGTCACAGTCTTCCGCGTTCTGCCATTCGGGATCCATGGATCGGACCAGATTTTAATCCCCTCTCCATTTCCCACTCTCCAAATCACTCCTCCACTCATCTAATTAATGGAAATTTCTTTTCCGCTCAAAAAAAAAACTTATGTTAATGTATCCCAGTGTTAAAGAAAAAGTAAGGATAAAATCCGGTGCAAGGTGAACTAGATACGTTTTAACCGGTGTAAAGTACAATTTACTTAACAAAAATAAAAAAAACCAAAACTGTATGGATTCATGCAGTGAGAAGTCTTTGTAGGCCAAAAAGCGCGAGTCCGTTCGGCCCAGCGGACAAATCAGATGCGTGTTGTGATACTGATGGAACGGCGGGAGCCCGTCGATCGCCGGAAGAAAAAACGTGTCCGTAAGTTACTCGGTTACGCGCGGATATATGGATTGGAGTCGCCGCGGCAGAAGGCTTCAAAACCCTAATCCCCAGATTCGCATCTCGAAACCCATAGAATTCGGGCAAGGCGCGCGCATCTACAATCCATCCACTAAATTTGAGGGCGAAGCGTAATGAAGGCGACCGATCCATGCCATGGCCGCCCCAGCAGAGGTGAAACCGTGCGGGTGGAGGAAATCGCGCGGATCAACACGGAGCCGCGTCCCCCGCGGCGTGATGACCTCATCTACGACGAGGAGTTCCAGCTCGTCGTACGCGACGTCATCATCGGCTGGGATAACGTTCTCTTTGGTACGCGATCCTCTATTTCCCTTCCGATTGTGCCACGTAGATTTCTTCCTGCACAGTGAGATCTATCTTCTGGCCTCCTTGTTTGGTAAATTAGTCCAGCTAATCTGTTATGCGCAGAAAATTCTCTCAGGCTTCATACCGACCCTACTGCGATGGCAGAGCTCATAGAGTACTACAATAGTCAATAAGATGGGTTTTATAGAAGGTAATGAATTCCATGTCCTTTTAAATTCCTTTATGCGTCTCTTTTATTCTTCTTTTCTTTTCATTCCCGGATGTTACTTAGCACTTTTATGTGAATCCCCCAGCATTAGGTGAAACCTGGACGGACCATGACATCTTCGAGGGGCTAGAGGGTTTGGAGTTTGAGGATGAGATGAGGATGGAGGTGAAGAAACGGCGCTTGCATTGATGACCTGAGCACATATGGACCTTGAAGTGCATCAACAACGCTTGATATGCTGGCATGCTACTGGTTGATATGTTAGAGGATTTGCTATGGATGATTATGGCCTCTGTTACCTTATATTCCCTATCATAATCATCTATAATCATCCATAGCAAATCCTCTAACAGAGGCCATAATGTTGGTTCCTTTTTAAGACAAAAAAAAGACAAAAAAATGTTGGTTCCTTTTTAAGATAAAAATTGTTTAATTCACTTACCTCTGTTCAAAACTCACCATTGTAGAAAAAAAAAATCCGCCGTTCTGAGCGACTATGCGGCAACTGTTCGGGTACGGAAGCCAAAGCTACACAATTCTGTAGTTCGGGACGGTCCTTTGCCGCGTGAACGCCAAAACGGCCGGTTCCCAATTAGTCAGGCAATTAATGATTAATCGCCCGATATAGCTGTTTAATGGGCCGTATTGAGCCCAGGAGAAACCCAAGTAGCTTACATTAGCATATATCACTCGTATTTGCCATGCGTCTGCCCAGGAGAAATCCAACTATCTTACATTAGCATATACTCCTATTTGCCATGCGTCTGTTCGGTATTATTGCAAGTCGTCATTTTCCAGATCGTTGACGATTAAGTGACTAGCAAATGCATCCTATATGATGTATGGTGCTGGTTTCCATTTTGTTTGCTAGAAATAGTTAACGATCATAGCCCATAGCATCATGTGTAATTGGTTGGATACCAGTAACAATATAATTTGTATTTAAATATCATCAGAATTGGAGAACCAATTAAATTTATTTATTTACTCTGAGAACGTTAATTTTCGTATAGTTCCAACTAACTGTCTATTTTCTGATTTATCGCTTGGCCGTACCCTAACCATTTAAAACCTTGTTTTTCATCTTTTACAACACTGAGACTGACCCATAATACTCTGTTTACTATATGACTCAATGACTGGCTTA
Organism: Leersia perrieri; assembly: GCA_000325765.3. NCBI lineage: Eukaryota > Viridiplantae > Streptophyta > Magnoliopsida > Poales > Poaceae > Leersia > Leersia perrieri. Next base: position 8,076,889 of record CM002481.1, on the reverse strand, counting down.
ATTGACCTGCTAAAATCATTGGGTCCTTGTGGAGTAAAACTCTAGTTCAAAGCATGACATCTGCACAGACAAATACGCGGGATCTACCTACATAGCTAACCCCAACGACGAAGCCTAACATAGAATGTCACAACCACACTAAACACAAGATGACACAACAGTTCCGACTTTACCACCGCAACGATATTGTTATCAGCATGCCGCCAAAGCGAAAAGCAACTTCAACAGTCTACAACGAACCTTAGTCAAACCGCCAAAGAGCCACCTTCTTCACATAGTCAACACTTGAACCCCTTGAAATTGACTGCATCATGTCATCGTTGCCAAGCATCACCGTACCCCATCAGCGAACAACTCTGACTTCACCAAGAAAAACACCTAGGAGCATGTCACCCACCGCAAGTATGAAACATGCCTAAGAAGGCGATGGTTTCGCACGAACATTAAGGCATGAAGGTTTTAGAACCGAAATAGACTGTCAACATACATCGATGTATAAGGAGCTTCTCCAAAGCGACGCCCCAAGAGGAATACAACACGGAATGCCGCCGCTACTCATCTGGACGTCGAAACAAAGTTTTCACCTGGAGATTTGTGGGGCATGGAAAACAATACCAAGACAATGCCTCCAATGCGGAAAATGGAGCCCACGGGCGTTGCCGTCGTCAATCCAGCTAAAGCCACAACAAGGTTTTCACCAACGTCTCCGCACCACCCGCAAAAGCACCCCACATTGACGGCCACAAAACAATCCAAGTCACCTCAGAAGCGATCAGACTTTGACTAAACCTACTGCAGACACGACCTTGTGGTCACTCTCGAAACTCCGACATCCCACCGCCATGTCTTGCCGCAAGCTGAAGCCTCCAACCTCCTCAAGAATTCCCCACGACCGGACCAATGAATCCAACGATAGAAGGGAGGGGATTCTAAAAGAGGGAGGGCACCCGACTGACAACAAGAAGGGATGTCACGGACACCCTATTGAATTCCTGCTCCATGCCAACTTAAGCAGCCGTCCAGTCATCTCCACACCCTCACGACACCCCGCATGCACCACGGAGCCCATCACCGGCAAACCACTACCATCATCTTGCTAGGGCGATGAAACCAGTCGTGGGACGGCCAGATCCGGCATGCGGCCATGACTCTGGCCACAGATCTGACTAAGCCGGCCTTCCACTCGCCGTTGTTGTCTCCCTGCTCCACTGGCTATGTGGCCAGCACCGCCGCTCCACGCCGTCAGGCGCCATCTCATTGGCCTACCATGCAGCACCGGCCACCACGGCCTCGCTTGAGCCAAGGGCGCCACCGCACCATGCTCCTGATCCAGGGCCATGCGTTCTACGTCTCCCGCCCAGTCTGCACCAGATCTAGCAAAGGGACGACGCCTCCTTGCCGGGCCAGCACCTACACTGTCTTCACGTCCACTACTTCGCCGCCTCCACGCGCCCGCCCTGCTTGGCTGCCGCTCGACGTCCCGCGCTCCAAATTTGAGGGGTTGAGCGGCACGAGCGTATTTTTAGATCATTGTTTTTTAGCATAACTAAAATAAAATGGGACAATAAACACTACTACTACGGAAATAATCCATGGTAAATGGAAATACTTTGAGGGTCAATTCGACGCCATTTATAGTGAAGCATACATAGTACTGTTACCTATACTAGCGTACTTGTACCGCTACACAATGCAGAGTCCCGCATGTACGTAGTACGCACGTACGTAGCAGAAGTGACTACACAATTGCCGCAATCATGATCACATGGCTCGGCTTTGTAGCACGTAAAAAAATTCTAGTCGACAACCAACCAACCGGCAGCCCGGAAGGCTGCTGGGATCTGATGATCTGATCCCCCGGATGTACATACACATCACTCGCTTCAGAGGGATACGGATCGAACCACGCGCGCGGCACGAGCGTTGCACTCACGCAACAACGGCGCGCTGCCTGCCCTGCCCACCGCGCGACGCGCGCCGGTCGTCGCACGCAGGTTGGCGACGCGGACGCGCGAGCGCGAGCTGTCGCGACGGTCGAATCCTTGCAGGTGTCGTCTCGTCGCGTTGCACGCGACGTTAATCAGCGCGCGGTGCGCCGGTGTTCTGCTCCGCCTGATGAGTGATGGCTGCACGGCGGAGTAGCTTCAGTTCACGCCTTATTTAGCGCGGTGATATGTGCTCGACGAAGCGGGGCGGCAGCAACCAGATGGACTCGTATCAACCCAACAACTTGGTGTTGGACCATAAAGGGCACCGCAAATCTCCACATAAACAGGGCTGGCTGCCTTTACGTTCTCCTCCCGGTCACAGCACGTACTGCCGTGCGGCTAGCTAGCTCTAGGTGGGGTCCCCAAAAATTAAGGAACGATGCTTGTCTCAACATGCAAGTATAGCATGCATCTCCGTGTGTGACCGTGTACAAGGACCACACCCCTAATAATTCGCCAAATCTTTTCGCGCTTAACCATAAGCCCGTGCTGCCGCTACCCCAATCTACGTACAAGTAGCATACTACTAGTCTACTACTACCAGATCGATCGTGTCGTCGCCAACCCAACACCAACAGCTTAATTATCAATCGAGCCTGCGATTCACATTTGTATAGACAGCCGCACCGACGGCTCTGGCCAAAGGTCCATTCTTTTCCCCTTTTTTCCTGCAAAAGATTGACAACGAAAACAGTGTATATTTTGAGTGTGGTAAAGAATCACTTTCTGCAGGTAGAACGTTGCGTTGCAGATTTGCATACATCGCGAAGATACCCCATCATCGGTGAAAGCGGCAACGCAACGGCACGAGATCGATAGTTCCATCGATCGGTTCGCGTTTCAGAAAACGCCCCGAATTCACGGCATCACGGGTTCGCGACTGCTCAGCATCCGCATCGCGGCGTCGCTCGCTAGCTTCCAGCGAATGTATCGTGATTGCTCTGCTTCCGACCGAAGCAGGCAGGCAAGGCAGGCGCCCACGCGCGGATGAGTAAAAACTCACATTAGCTATTAGCTTCGATAGAGCGTATGAATGGGGGACCTGCTGCTACAGATGCTACACTGCTACAGTGGAGTGCAATTGTGCAAAACGGCCATGGAGTCACGGAGTGGGTGGGGACTGGGGAGTGTAAAGATTAAAGGTGGTGTGTTTGGTCGGAAGAATGTTTAGCTTAAACATGATTGGTGGTGTAGCCGGTGATTACCTAACTTGTTTGGTCTCTCTGGGGAATTAATGGTAAGGATTGTTGAGGAAGATTGTGGGAGGAAGACAACTTTACAACAGAAGGTGAGATGAGGAGATCAGGTGAGAGTGAGTAGGGGCCTAGGGGGGAATGGATTCAGAGCTCGTTTGGTTTACTCCATTCTCAACCATGCCAAATAGCGGGTAATACCAAAATAATGTCACCTATTTGGCTTAGAATTAAAAATATCGGTACCACCAAATTATTTGGTGCAACTTTGATTTTTAACCTTAGTCAATCTTGCAAAAAAGAAGAAGAAAGAAACAAAAACAGTCTAACACACCAACATTTCCAAAAGTTTTGCACAATCTAAATTTACATTTTTATAAAATTTTGGTAAGGCGAGAAATATCATAGGGCTAAACATGCCTATAATACTCTCGTCTTCTTTTACTTCTTTATATTAAATTTAGTGTAACTGGTTGTGGTCTATTTGAAAAAACATTTAATATAGAGTATAATAATCAACATTAACAAAAAAACCAAGCTCAATGTACACATGAAGGAAACAGATTCAGATATAAATTTTGTTCATACACGGATTTATCCCTTTCTTGTTTCTCGATATGTCAGTTTAGAGGTAAGATATACATTGTGAAGTGGTTTTCCTTACAAGATTGAAGCATTAAAAGAGTTGCTTATATGTGAATAAGAGCTGATGTGTAAAGAATGGGTTTATGGTGGGATTCATTACTTACACTACTACTGCCTTTTATCGTGTCTTAAACGTGGAATAGACGGATTGGACTATAGCTACAACTTCATACTACTAGCCTTTTAATTTGATACCGTATCGAGTATATGTACGTATCAGCTAGTTTCTACCAAAGGCTTAAAATGATAAAGTAGACATGACAGTTCACTTCAACATCTTAAAACTGATAGGCTTTACAATGGGATATGGTTGGATTACAAACTGATACCTGACCAAGATTAGAACAGTGGTATCCATCATTTCACCCACCTGCATGTTAATGTGATGATACCCTAGAAACACGTAACCAAACAAGTGGTAGCACCAATCAAATTAGCAAATGGAAGTGATGCATGAACCATACAAATAGAAAAAGCCGAGCCTCGTAATTTTAATCATAGTGCTTATCTTTAAGATGGGAAGAGCAACTCTGTCGGTATTTGGGCTGGGAATAAGGAGATAAACGGAAAACAGGCACTCAACTGAACATGACTGCGGTGGGGGAGAGAAAACAGAACAACTAATTGACTGAACGCGTGAGCACATGACTTGCGGTGAGGGAAGAGAAACAGAGCTACTTGCTCGATCGGTTGGAAAATAACTTCACTTCCTTTTGAAAAAAAAAACAATATCACGTTCAGACTTATAGGCAATCTCATCGATAATTTATATGTAAACAATTACTTTAAAATAAAAAGATTGTGTATTATGATTGCTTGTTTATTGAAAAACCCATTAACACTATATTTTTTTATTTTATAATTATTATTACATCTGTCCCAAAAATGTTTATTGATAAATCTATTAACATTATTCTCACATTAATTTATTTTTTTGTCTTTTATCTAATCTGTTACTTAGATATCCAGTACTACCTCCAGTTTCACAATATTTGTCATTTTGGACAAAACTACAGTCAAACTTTTAAAACGTTCACTATAAATAATTTTAAAAATACTTAGTTTAGTTTAGTTTAGAAACATAAAAACTATACACACATATTCATCTTGGAAAATACATATTTATTGATACTTCTGTATATATTATAATAGAGAAATATGGTAAAATGTGTTTTGAAGACCGTGTCCTTATCATCTATGTTGCACGGACACGGCTCTGAAGCCGCGTGTCTGTGTCGGACACACGAACGGATACGGACTCGGATACGTGTCCGATACGTGTCCAATAATTTTGGAGATATCAAATAAATAAATTAATTTCCGACACGCTTCCGACACACTTCTGAAACGGGCGTCCGACACGTCCGACTCAGACGCCCACCTCCAAATTGCATTTTGTACCAGACCAGCCTTCTACCAAGTATTAATTGTATCCATATGCTCTCCCTCACGACGCCTGTCACGTACTTAAGTGCCACTGGCATCGTTGGACAAAACTTTTCTATCGCAACCTGACACAACTCCTCCCTGTACAGCCACGAGAACCGTCACCTCATCTCTACCACTGCATCCTAAGCATTTTGGCCACTGTCGAGCTAGTGTCTTAGCCTTCAATACCGGACACAGTCCAACCTGACCTCCTTTATTCTTTTTTTCATCTTTTATTTATGATTTTATGTTATTTTAATTTATATAATATACATATATAAACGTATCCCCGTATCCTTGTTTTTCGCAAATAGGCGTATCCCCGTGTCGACGTATCACGTATCTGTGTCCGTATCCCCGTATCGGGGTAACATAGCTTATTATAAACATCTATTATTATCAAACTGGGAGAGTATATTTTATGACAGAGAGAGCAATGGTCAAAGTTAAAAAGATTTATTTTTTTAATATTATAAAACTATTTAGGGACGTCGACTAAATGATATAGTAGTAGGATCTGTCAGTTTCTCACAAGTAACATATTCTCGGTGAAACAAAACAATAGGACTACTATGTGCTAATTATGTGCAGGAGTAATACTGGAGGAGTATACGTGGATAATTTATCATGAGCAATAAATAACTTATCCAGTGACGATGGTGACTGTGTAGTTGATAAAAAGATTTTTCTCGAAAATATCCTTGGCAGGTCAGCAGGTGAAAGAAAAGGAGTTTATCCGCAACAAGAAATTGCTGAACAAGGCAACCAAGCTTTTAAAACCACACGAAAGCGCAACCCAGTACAAGCTCCCTTCTCCCTCCCCTCACCTTCGCCGCCACACACCCACCTCGCTCCGTCGCTCGCACTCGCTGTCGCTCTCTTCCTTCCCCCCACATTCC
>CM002481.1:8057753-8070636 GCA_000325765.3 Leersia perrieri | reverse complement strand
TCGGGCGACCTGGCCCGCCTCGCCGCCGCCGTCCGCTCCCGCCCGTCGCTCCTCGGCCGCACCACGCTCTTCGACCGCCTCTCCGCCCTCCACATCGCCGCCGCCCACGGCCACCTCCAAGTAACAAACAAAAAAAACCCATCTTTGCTCGGTTAATTTTTCCTCGCTGCCGCCGCCGGCGTGGTAGCTAACTGTGTTGGTTGCTTGCTTGTGATTGTTTAGGTGGTGTCCATGGCGTTGGATCTTTGTGTGCATCCGGATGTCGTTAACCGCCACAAGCAGGTTTGTGCAAGCACAGCTCTGCACTGCCCACTGTCATGTCTTTACTGTCAGTCCCACTTGGGGAAGTTAATTTCTCCTCAAATCTTGTGACTTTTCTCGCCGCAGACGGCGCTGATGCTCGCGGCGATGCACGGGCGGACCGAGTGCGTGCGGCGGCTGCTCGACGCCGGCGCCAATGTGAGTCGCGACACCCGTGGTCGGAGTTGGGAGAGCTGTTTGTTGTTCAAGGCGTTCGACGACTCACTGCTTCTGTTTTGTGCAGATTGTGATGTTCGATTCGTCGCACGGGCGGACGTGCCTGCACTACGCGGCGTACTACGGCCACGCCGACTGCCTGCGCGCCATCCTCTCGGCGGCGCAGTCCGCGCCGGTCTCGCATACCTGGTTGGTTGGCCTTCTTGTTCTCGGCCGGAGCCACCATTTTGTCTCCCCCTAAAGCTCGTGTCGCGGTCGATTTGCGATTGCTGATGTGTACTCAGCTGTGGAGTTGCAGGGGTTTCGCTCGGTTTGTGAACGTGAGGGACGACACCGGGGCGACGCCGCTGCATCTCGCGGCGAGGCAGGGATGGCGCCGCTGCGTCCACGTCCTGCTCGAGAACGGCGCCATCGTGTCAGCCTCCAGTGGCGCCTTTGGGTAAAGAGCTCTTCCTCGTCAAGAGTCAAAAACCGCGCTTCCAAGCGAACAAAAAAATCGCGCCTTTTTATGAAAGCCGTGACATTTGGCGCGCGCGCGCGTTCGTTCGTTCTCGCAGATTCCCCGGGAGCACGCCGCTGCATTTGGCCGCGCGCGGCGGCAGCCTCGACTGCGTCCGCCAGCTCCTCTCCTGGGGCGCCGACCGCCTCCAGCGCGACTCCGTCGGGTCAGTTGTTGCTCATCCCACTCACCAATTTCACCAAAAAAACAGTAGAAAACTTGAAAAATGCGTGTCCATGTCAATTCGTCATGGTGGTGACGGCGATTGGGTAAATCTTCAGGAGGATACCGTACGAGGTGGCGATGAAGCGAGGTCACGTCGCGTGCGCCGCGCTGCTGAACCCGTCGGCGGCTGAGCCTCTGGTGTGGCCGTCGCCTCTGAAATTCATCAGTGAGCTCGACCCTGACGCCAAAGCGCTCCTGGAGGCTGCACTGATGGAGGCCAATAGGGAGAGGGAGAAGAGGACACTGAAAGGGTCCAAGAACGATTCGCCGTTGCCGTTGCCGTTGCCGTCGCATTCGGATGACGTCGTGAACGACGACGCCACCATCTTGGAGGTATTGAAATTTCCCCCAAGTCTTATCTTGCAAATTACCACTCATTGCTGCCGTTCGTCACGCCTTGACAATAAGAGTAATCCTGGAAACAGCAATTCAAGTTGACAATAGCAGTTAAAGGTTTTGATAGCAGTTGCACACTTGCACTGGTACTGAATTCGTACCATTTATCCCAGAGTGTGCATCACAACATCGGTTTCAGGTAGGTTGCAATATCAAGCTTTACACATCGAGTCATTTGCTCCCAAACGCAACTAGAGTATATCCACACACTTGTCTCGAACTCTTGATCCAAGAGAGACGAACGATGCCATGGGAGATGTTAAAAATATTCAAATGGTACTTAACCACCAGTCATCAGCATGATGGCTACTGCTAATGGTTGCTGGTGTACTGTACCAATCTATAACATTGTTCCCATTGGTAGTGCCAAGTTAGGCACATGTTTGTCAAACCACGGGCAGCAGCAGCAGCATGTATCTCTATAGGTCTGTAGACAAGTCACTTGCACGAAAGCCACAAGTCCTGGCTGTCTGTCCCTCTCGGTGCACGTCTGAGCAACAGCGCCGATCCATTTGCTTGGAGATCATTATTCAATCACGTAATGCAGAAAACCGATGTACCTTGGCACATGCTATGATCTCGACATGCATCTCGGAGCACTGTCACGCCCATCCTCATGGCCCGGATCTTGTTTCAGTGTTTGGCTGATGATCAGTCCAACAGTTTCGCCACGATGGTCTCTACTGGTAGTATTCTCACTGTCCGAATGTCGCGTCGTGTCGTGCAGGAGGAGGCGGGTGGCGGCGGCGAGGTGTGCAGCATCTGTTTCGAGCAGGCGTGCACGATCGAGGTGAGGGAGTGCGGGCACCAGATGTGCGCGGCGTGCACGCTGGCGCTGTGCTGCCACGCCAAGCCCAACTCGGCGGTGGCGACGCCGTGCCAGCAGACGATGCCGACCTGCCCGTTCTGCCGCGGCGGCATCTCGCGGCTGGTGGTGGCGACCAGGACCAGGGCCACCGGTGACGAGGACGACGATGACGAGGCGGCGGGCGGCAGGATGGAGTCGCCGAGGCACAGGAGGTCTCGCCGGGCGGTGAGCCACCTCAGCGGCGACGGCGGCAGCACGAGCAGCATCATGGGCAGCATTGCCTCGTCGATCGGGAAAATGGGCAGACGGCGAACCGACAGCAGCGAACACGTCGACGTCGACAAGCCCTAGCAAGCAGAGCAGCATCCAGATCGAGTCAGAGTGCACACGAGTCGTCCTGGCATCAGCCATTGTCGTCGTTGTGATGATGATGATGATCTCAACAGCGGCCGGCGAATGAGCAACTATTTTTTGTAGATTATTTTTGTCCTAAAGAAATGAGCTATTCTATCTGTGTAGATTTGAGCCATGAATCCATGATGTAATACGCTATCGATGTAAATCCAAATAAGCAGTCCTTGCGTGCGTGGTAGCCCCCAGCATCTTCCAGTGGAGTTCTTGACAATTTGTAAATGCCTGGTTCAGAGATTTGGACCGATATGATAATGAGAACCCAAAACAAATCCACGTGACTGCTTTATTATTGGCCTTTGGAGATGGGGCTACATTGCTCAGGTGCTATCTTCAGACCTTGTCCAATCTTGTCTAGTTTTGAGGTCCTATTTGTGATCTGATGATGACTGAAGCTTAGGATCCCATGAATAATGGCCAAACTGGGTCGTAGTTTGTCTGCAACTTTCCCTTTGGATCAACTGCGCTGAGGTGGCCAATGTACTACACACAGTTCATGCTTTCATGGCTGCTTCCACTGTCCAGTCAGCATGTGTAGTACTCCACTACTAGGACAAGCCTCAAGAGAAATTGGGAAATCAAATTATCAACATTTTGGTCTCAGGCCGTCTTTGAAGGTGCATGGGAAGGATTTTTTCCTCTTGTTTTTCGTTAGCACGCTTCCCATGATTATCTGGGTGTTTTTTGCAAACGAAGTTTATATAAAAGTTTCTTTAAAAATTCATATGAATTTATTTTTCAAGTTTTTAATAGTTAATACTTAATTAATCTTGTGTTAATGGATTGTCTCGTTTTGCGTGTGAAAAAATCCAAAAAATAATATGTGGTTTCAAACGGGCCCGAAGAAGCAGTGAAATTTACCATGGAGCATTCTTGAACACATCAGGATTCAGGAAGAGGGATGGTTCAGATCAGCAGGAGAAGGAACAAATGTCGCAGGAACAAAAGAAGGACAGCGACACACTTGATGACTCGATGACCTGAATGAGTCAGCCTTGTGGGGAAACCGAGGAGAATCGAGTTGACATCACATCTTCAGGAATGCAAACTCTCGTCAGAAAAGCGACGACGTCGTAGAAAGTGTACAGGGGAAGATTGGAAGGAGACGCTGCGACACCTGACCATGAAGAAAGAGAGACGTCCCAGTGTACCTTTCGTTCTCACTCTCTATTTTCATCCTTTTTTTCAGCAAGCATCTCTTTGAACGGCAGTATACACTACTCCTAATAGTGGAAATAACTACCACTACTACTGTTAACATCTCCTTAATTCGTTAGGGTATGAAAAATGTAGCCTGGAGTAGGACTATATCTGGTAAGTGGTAAATCTGCCACCACCCAACACCACTGTCAATCTGCCATATAGGCTATGTAGTTACTACTAGTAAATATAGCGCTAGATACTTCCATATATATAAACAGTGGCATACTGCTCACATATATAAAGGAAAAATATATTTAATTTCCTCGTAACGTATGGGTATTCAGCTAGTATACCGAAAACTAAGGACGATGCAACGATGGCTTCAAGGCCAAGGGTAGCTTAACATTTTCATATTAGTCCCTAACGCTTCCTATTTTATTTTTGTTTTTTTCTCTTGTTCACATATCTTGAAAGCGGTCAATACAAATTTGTTAAATGATCTATAGAGAGATCTAGATCCCTATTATTTGAGCCAACTTGAGCTCGACACGAAGCAAAATGTAGATGATCTCCGCAAATGAATGAGATAGGAAGTTTATGTCAAGGTCTATAATTTTACCATAGTAGTAGAAATTGATATAAAATCTCCTCACCATCCGCTTCTCCTATTCTCGCTTCCTCTCGTATGCCGCACACCACTTGTCTCGTCCAACCATTATTTTGCCGCTGACCCCTTTTTCTCGCACCAAAGTAAGCAGCACTCACTATAATCAGTATTGGGACACCAGTTTAGGAATCTTTTTCATCTGATACACCAGTTAAAAAGTACATGTTTTATATATTTTTATATAGGATTTGTAATATTAGTATAAATTAAAGCCTATAATGTTATATTTTGCTAAATTTAATTGAATTTATGTATATTTTGAGTAGACTTATTCATATTATTTTCAATCCATCTTATTTTAAGTAGTATTATAGTGCTAGTATCATAGGGTTCATAGTATTGGGATACCTCCTAAAATCTACTTAGGTTCATATGGAACTAAATGTAGGATTGAGATATTATAAAATATATAATACCAAATAGAATAGATATCGTTTCAGCTTAAGATCTTAATAGTATAATAGAATATATCCACCTATGATACGTACCAGGATACCAACGACCTTACGACACCAACACCATTGCGAGCTTGAGCTTGTTGTACCCGGCCATAAGCTTGTCGGATCTTACGTATTCTCGTCAAGGTGGCCCTCGAAGTCAAGCTAAGATCATATTCAGAGTACAGATCCAAATCTGAATGTGTGCATGTGTTTATGTGCTGCTAGTTGGACAACCAGACAGCTGCTGTCACCACCCAGAAATTCTTTTGGAGACCCGCGCAAGACTCACCAAGATGCAAAACTTCTTCACCAAGATAGTGCCGGAACAAATGCATGCTTCCACGTATGTTAGCACTATATTATCAGTATCGTAATACTCGTAATAACTACTGTATGGCAAGTGCAGAAATTATTATCTCTAGGCAAGGCAACGGCCAGAGGTAATCGGTAGTGGTAGCAGCGGTAGTACCCTCATCTGAAAACAAGCAGCAGAACAGTTGGACACAACAATAAACAATATGAATCATGGAGGTCCTTTTGCGTCATCATGTATACAATGGACAAACGAGTTATTAAAATAAAATCACAGCATAAAGCTCCTATACCATGCTCCAAAAATCTCCGGCATACAGATTAAAATTAGGCACGAGATAAAAAGGAGACCAATTTCATTTTCTCCCCAATGATTAAGTTCAACTTTGAAATTAAATTGCAACAATCATGCACACTTGCACAGCAGACAGATCACCTACTGCCCTGGTATTGCTTCAAGTTACACAGTAAGTACTTAACAAGTTAACAGTAAGCTAGCCATAGTTCAAATTAGAGGCAGAGGCCCTCGCGTCGCCCCTGCTCCCTGGGTGATACGGGCGGCGGCTCACCGCACGTCGCCGTGCTCCCTCCCCTGCCTCGCTGCCGCCAGAGCGGCCACCGGCAAAGCCGGGCGGCCGCCAGGACGGCGGCGGCAGGGCTCTCGTCTCCTGTTCGTGCCCACTGTTGGAGCGTCGGCGTGGTCGCGACGGTGGAGAAGACGGCGGCGCCGACGGAGGTTAGATCTGGCGGCTTCGCAGCCAGATCTGGTGGTCCCATGCCTGGATCTGGCACGTGGTCACGGATCCGAGGTGGAGCACGCGTCGCCGCTGCGGTGGAGGAGGCGCGACAGTGGAGTGCGACGGCAGTGTGCGCGAGACGACGTGTGCGGTAGCAGTGCGCGCGAGACGACACGCAGGAGGAACTGCGTGTGCGACAGCGGCGCGAGCAGCGACGGCGTGCGCGAGACGACGCGGTGGACGAGGTGAATGTGTGATGGCGTGGTGGAGGAGGCTTGACAGTGGCGTGGATCCACACCTCCCGGCCGGCCTCGGCGGGTTGAGCGGCGACGGTGGCCACTCGGCAGCCGCGCCTGCTGGCGGCTTGAGGTGTTCTGCCCCCGCGACAGATCTGGCTGATGGCGACGGCGGAGAAGACACGCGGGGACGGCGACGCGTGGGCGACGGTGAGGACGATGTGGGGGCTGCCGGAGGTCCGGCTTCGGCTCCGCGGTAGATTTGGCCGTCGGCAATGGCGGCGTCCACCTGGCTGCGTCGGTTTGCCCTCGCGACGGCGGTGTGGACGGGTCTTCATGGACCGCCGGTGGCGTTTGGTGGCTACCTGTTCTTGGTGCGCGGCGGTGGCCGGTGGCAGGAATCGGTGGCACCCGACGGTGCCTACGGGCGCGCGGCAGGACGGGTCTCCGTGGTATGCCGGTGTTCGGTGGTTATCGGTTTCGACGCGCGACGGTGGCCGGCTACGAGAATCGGTGGCGGCCGGCTGTGGCGGTTCGGACGACCTTGGCAAATCCGGTTCTCTTCCGCCGGATCCGGGAAGGTTTGGCGCTACGCGGCGATAGGTGGTTGCAGCACTAGGGCGTTTCTGCTAGATCTAGGGGAAAGCGTTCGGGACCCCGAGTGGTCGTGGTGAGTGGCCCGTGGAGGTGCGGTGCGGAGGCCAGGTGGCATGGGGCCCTGGTGGAGTGAGGCGCAGAGAGGGCACACACGGAGTGTCCGGCGACGCTTGCGGACCACTTCTACTGCCTTTGGGTTTGGTTCGGCCAACGACAGCCTTTGGTGGTTTCGACGTGCTGACTCTTGGGCCAGCCTTGGCGATGTTGGTGGGTATGGCGATGTTCACTGCGACGTCGAGGGTTCTGTGGGGGTGTCATCAGTGTGACGCAGAGGGCAGCAAGGTGACGACGATGCGTTTTGGCGACCCAAAGGTGACACGGGTAACCAGACCGAGGCGGAGTCGTCGGGTGCACCACCAGGCGGGTGTTTTAGGCTTGCGACGAGCGCCTTTCCAGACATGTGTCCTCTTGCGGCGACGCCTTTGCCAACAAAAGATGGTCACGTCAGACGGGCTAGCGTGGGGGGAGAGGGGATCCATCTTCTCTCACCTCTCCCATCCAACCCAACCGCGTGGATGGTTCAGGAGCGTGTCGGATGTCAAACTTACTCTTGTTGGTCAGCCGGCGATCAGGCGCTTGAGCAGTGGCCGCGTGTTGAAGGTTGCGGGTGGCGGTTGTGGCCAAGCATGGCAGTTCGATGACACGAGAAGATGAGATGGTTCAGGCAAAAGCATAGCCTGCGGGCGGCAACGTCTGCGGGCGCCGCTATCCTCTTGGGACGTTGTCGTGTTTTTCCGTCTTTCTCTAATGGCTTTCTCGGGTGAAAATCTTCTCCTGGCTTTTCGGGATAGGCGACGGCGGCGCCTGTGGCGTCGTTACCCTTCTTGGAGGTGTTGTCCTTGAATATCCATTACCGTAGGGGTGTCTTTTTTCTGTCTTGTGCTTTGCTTTCGGCTCGTGTTGTAAACGCGTGGTGTGGTGGACTTTTATTTTCGGAGTATAGTCTTCCGTGATTATAGTTTGTATTTTTCTTCTGCTATATCAATATATGAAATCTACACTTCTTGTGCGCGGCTCGTTTTCAAAAAAAAAAGTTAACAGTACTCGCTACTCCCCCTTTGAGTAAAAGAAAGGGGAAGAAATCCATCCGTCCCAAAATACAAATACTTTTGTTTTGGGTTTTGGTTTTGTAACGTTCGACCATCATTCTTATTTAAAAATTTATTACAGATATAAAAAAGATAAAGCACACCTAAAATACTTTTGATAATAAAACAAATCACAAAAAAAAATAATAACTTCATAATTTTTTAAATATAAGACGTTACAAAACAAAAACTCAGAACGACAAGTATTTCGGGACAGATGTATCAAAACTGACATGTCACTTCGATTAAGGCCTTGTTTAGTTCCTGAAATTTTTTACGGCAACACCACATCAAACGTTTGACCAGATGTCAGGTTTTTTTGCGTCACGAATGAAAAAACTAATTTCACGGCTAGCCTATAAACCTCGAGACGAATCTTTTGAGCCTAATTAATCCATCATTAGCACATGTGGATTACTGTAGCATTTATGGCTAATTATGATGTAATTAGGCTTAAAAGATTCGTCTCGCCGTTTACAACCCAACCGTGTAATTAGTTTTATTTTTTATCTATATTTAGTGCTCCATGCATGAGTTTAAAGATTTGATAAGACCTTTCTGGGTGAAAATTTTTGGGAACTGACGTGGCCTAAAAAGTTGGAAAGAATATCCCGGCAGAAGCTACGACAGAAAAGTGAGAGGCAAAAGTGCGAGATGAAAGAGACATGTAACATTGTAAAACTACGGAGTTACTACTTCACCTCACCGACGGACTGGACCAAAACGGCAGGTTACACACATCGCCACCATCACTTGTTCTGTGCACGAAGTAATACTGTTGTCAACGTCGCTGTAATGGGCCAATGGCTAAACAACCATGACGGGCAGGTGTTATTGTAGTACGCCGAACGATTTTTTTTTTTTTTGAGGCAAAGTACGCAGAACGATTAAATCCGGCCGTTTAAACCAAATAAGATTTGCTTTTACAGTTTTACTCATAAAATGCAGTAGATAATTGAGCTTACAATGTCATGAAATGGCCTCTACGAATACGTAGTTCATGGAGCATGGCACGAATAATGTTCTGCGTTCATTAGTTTTTCCAGTAAACAGTAGATCATGGGCAGAACCTGCTATATGCAGGATGCACCGATGCACACGACTGCACCATCCACCCCACCTGCAGCATCACGAAAAGCTTGCCTCGCAGAGCTTTAATCTATGATATCCCATCCCAGATCCAGAAAGGAAGTGGAGTTTAGAATATACACTTGCACAGGATGTGCAGACTCCAGCGATTCTATCTATTCGTCCCCAAGATGCAAAATTCCCCGGCCACTGCAGATTGAGCAAGCAAACACTAAATGCTACAGTGTCTTTCAGGCGATCGTGCTTCGGATCCGGGGATGTGTACAGCGTACCTGCGCCTTTTCTCTGAAGTAGTGCCGGCGAATTCTCCGCCGCCGGCATCCGCGCAACCATACCGACCCGTTGTCGGCGCCACCACTGCATCATTCGCGCCAATTCGCGTTCTACGTGCTAGCACGGTAAGGGACTTCATTGGAAATCCCGAGACCAACAGCAACAGGCAGATGGCCTTTGCGTGAAACGGGCTGGACTGTAGGGTATAACACGGGATGTCCATCCTAGAATCGGAGATGAAATGGGCCTGAGGACATATAATTTATGGTGGGCTTATTATCTGTGCATTTAGCATTGCTGCGCCTACTGTTCAGTCTGCTTCAATTCTAGGAATAAGTTCACCAGAGGTCCCTTAACTTTACGTCGAGTTTGTCTAAGGTACCTTAACTACAAAACCAGAAATGTTGCCCCTGAACTTACGAAAACCGTTTAAAATAGGTCCCTCGGCAGTATTGAATGGTGGTTTTGCTGACGTGACATCCTAATCAGAAAAAAAAAACACTTAGGCCCATATGTGAGCTGCACATCTTTTTTCTTCTCTTTTCTCTCTTCTCTCTTCTTTCTTCTCTTCTTCAGGCTGTTTGGCATCAGGTGAGCCGGCGAGCACGCTGCGTATACAGAGTACAGACGTCGCTCGCCGAGGGGCACAACGAGCTGGACCCCATCGCGGTGGTGGTGATCGCGGCCGTCACCGCGACAGTGGGCATGCTAAGCGGCAAGGGCACCTCGCGCGTCAACTGGGTGGCGGCGTCCGCCATGCACGTGCTCGTCATAGCCTTCGTCATCGTGGTGGGATTCCTCCACGCGAAGACGAGCAACCTGACCCCGTTCATGCCGTACGGCGTCCCCGGCGTTTTCCGCGCGGCGGCGATCGTGTACTTAGCCTACGGCGGGTTCGACAACATCGCGACCATGGCGGAGGAGACGAAGAACCCGTCTCGGGACATCCCTCTTGGGCCTGCTCGGCTCCATGTCGGTGATCACGCGGCCAGCGAACTCACGCGAGCAGTAGATTGGAGTGGACACACACACGAACGAACACAGCTAAGCGGAAGCGAATAAATTTTGTGAGCATACACAGCTAGAGGTTGAGGCGACGAACACCACTCTTCTTATTCACTTAATTGATCAACTGATGATTACACACCCACACCGGAGAGCAACAGACTTGACCCAGTCTTACGCCACGCACGCGTGATCCCCTGATCCGGACTGTACTGCATGTCTGCATGCACGAAGCTGCTTACTAATCCATGCAACACATGCATGTACTTATGCACTAAGAAACCAACTAATTAATCGATCTATGCATGCACGCCACCATGCTCATCGCCATTGCCGGCGCCTGCATCGGCCTCTTCACCAGCCTCGACGTGCTCTCCAGCCTCCTTCATCTTCATGATGATGCATGGCCGCCACCGCCCTCCTCGTACGTCGCTCTCCCATCCTAGCTACCGTGCACAAGTACAAGTTTAGCACGTTGGTTAATTTTTAACCGGTAACGTCTGTCGTACTCGTACGCATGTACTACGTGAAGGGAGTTACGAGCAGGACGCACGCGACACGGCTGGTGGCGTTGCTGGCGGGGAGGCGAGGAGATGGGAGGATCGAGTCCAGGAGTCGGGAGCCGAGGAGACGTCTGCTCCATGAGAGCTATGGCGGCTCATGTGACGTCGAAGTACAGCCCGAAGAAGAGAAGAGAGAGGAAAAAAAAAGAAAAAAAGAGAAGAAAAAAAGATGTGCAGCTGACATGTGGGCCCTATATTTTTTTCTGACTAGGATGCCACGTCAACGAAATCATCCTTCAATTCTGCCGGGGGACCTATTTTAGACGGTTTCGTAAATTCG
The DNA here is from genome assembly GCA_000325765.3 of Leersia perrieri. Taxonomy (NCBI): domain Eukaryota; kingdom Viridiplantae; phylum Streptophyta; class Magnoliopsida; order Poales; family Poaceae; genus Leersia; species Leersia perrieri. The sequence goes on along the minus strand of CM002481.1, from coordinate 8,059,330 downwards.
GGGGCGAATATTTCTGATTTTATAGTTAAGGGACCTCAGACAAATTCGACGTAAAGTTGAGGGACCTCTAGTGAACTTATTTCTCAATTCTAACCATTTTTGGGTTCGTGGAATGCAACAGCGCCAACTGGATTCTTAAAAAATAGTTTAGAAAAAGGGTTTGAACAGGGGTTTCACTTTATCAAAGATAAAAATAATACAATTAGAGAATTTGAAGTAAGAGTATACAAAATGAAACAGATGCACCAAAATAATTAGTATTGCCTCTATCAACAGTATCAATATTATAGCTAAATTCAAATTTTATCTACAACAAAAATGATTATATATATAGTACTACAGTGCGTAATTTTCCACCCAACTACTCTCATTTAATTTTCACCTAAACGTATCACACTCCCATTTCCACCTAATCACCTTTAGTTTACGAGGGGCGTTACAGATCACTCCTAAAACATTTAGGATTCTTGTATCGAATGACAAAGCAAGTATATTATATTTTCAAGTGCGTATTTTAGAAAATTAAAACTATCAAATAATTTTTTAAAAATAAACTTCTTCAATATGTCCATATAGCAGGTTAGACCTGTAAGAGGAGTCGGTCCGGGATAGCTTATGAGGAATTGTATGTGGTAACTATGTGTATTTCATGTACCTATGCCTATACAATTAGGGCACACTAATCGCATAATATGGACCGGGACGAGGACCCAATTATATACAAAAGATCTAACTCAAACTATATAAGTCTGAATACCTTCCTATTTTGGCACATCATTTCTCGGATCACCTGAGTCCAACTATGGTACGATTCACCATGTGGGTATAAGTACACAAGCCCGTACAAGGCTTAGGGACAAGTCATAGTATGAATGGAGACACCAATCCGTCGAGCCAGCACGAATTACTATAGAAGCAATCCACCAATCCATCAACTCGCCATCGACTAGACACACCTATACTTGCCATATACACCATATCACGTCTCTTTGTACCCGGTGACAAGACTCAATGCTGATTAAGGAAAGAGGCCTCCGACCAATTGGACGTAGGACTATTACCCTTCTCGCGCATGCAGGGGGGGTGTCTGAGCTTGTATAAAATCATCTCCTTTGTGTTTATTACATATCAGAAATGGATTCCGTAATTGGATCTTTACTAACCTATTTGTGGCATTGCTTTCTATACATCTCATTATCTCCAAATTTTCTCCTATACATATAAGTGATCCTTCCGACCACCCACCATCTTCCTTTTACTCTTTTATGTACTAGTTGGTGATAGCAGATTTATCGCTCACCTCCACCGCTTCCTTTTTTAAAGTACATAGAAAACTACAATTTCATCCACACATGTATCATGTGAGAGTGGGGCCAAACGATAACAATTAATAGCATGATTGCATATATGTAATTGCAATTTATACATGATAGATTTTACGAGTCAAATTAGATTTGACATATAACTCATAACATTTTTTAATAGATTGTCGGGGAATCTGGGAGCGATTCCCTTCGGCGGGAGGGTCTAAAAGACGTCCCTTGGTTTGTTCGGCCCAAGGACCGGTGGTTGAAGCC
>CM002481.1:8030519-8057653 GCA_000325765.3 Leersia perrieri | reverse complement strand
ATTTGGGCCTCACCTAGGCCTTAAGGCTAAGCACATTAGCTCTATACTAGGGCCTTAATGGGCCTTTATTCATGAGAAACTAATACCCCCTGGCCCATTACACCGACATAGATACAATTGTATTTCTATATAGTTGTTAAAAGTATTATTGTATTCCATATAAATGATTCATATTATGTTTCCCGGTATGAAATCTATTTTATATACACTATATCAATATGTCTACATCATTATATTAGATCTTTCACAGTTGGAGGGTTAACATCTTTATCTGTTCTTTGGCTAATGATAGAACATGGTGTCTTTTTAAGATATCTTCATAATATTATAGTAGATACATGAGGAAATATCATTAAAAGTTTTTTTTTATTATATATGTAGCAAAAGTAGAAGCAAACTAATGGTTTAATAAAACGTGTTCAAGTTCTACCAAGAATTTATTTGTTTCTAACATGGACCAGGTTGATCGAACTTCAATTCTTCTTAAGCATGTCATATTTTCTTCTTCATGATTGGCTTTCCTCAAATTATTCTCCCAGATGATATGGTGATATTGAAGCTATCAACAATAATGTAAAACTTAAGAGTGGATCATAGTGTTGACCGTAAAACATTTCATGCGAACTTGAAATTTATCTCAACCTTTTGATCCATCAAACATAGGATCCAAAATTGTTGTCACCGGATTTGCACCCTAGTGCTTCCGACGTCATGTTAGAGTTTGAGGTTAACCAATATTGTGGACCTTTTTCCAGGTGGCAGCCACCAGAACTAATTTCGTCACTCGTTATTGATACGAGAGTAGGTGAATAGAGCAAAAGAAAATAAATAGTGGAGAAGAGACCATCAAGATGGGTGGTTGGGTAGCTGTGGGTTTTTTTATTAGTACATTGGATCCACCATAAGAGCCCCTCTTGTCACCAGGTATTACCATAATTGCAGTAGATTTGGCATTATGTGGATCATAGCTTACGACCATCCTATCATTACGTGGGTCCTAGCTTATGACCATCCCACATCATAGACATTGGACTAGGTCGAGATATAAAAATAAAAATAGAATATTATTTTATTCATAAATATAACACCACTACAAAGAGCAAGCCAACAAGTAATGTTGAGTTTACATATGTAGAGGAGACAAACAAGAGAAAAGAGTGTGATCTCTTGCATAATCTAAACTCTATAGCGCTCCAAAAGTTAGAAATTAAGTTTTCAAGAAGAGGAGAATTTTTGTAATTTATCAATTAACCTTTGTTTATGGTTGTATTATTAGTTCTTAAGATATACTCTTGTGGATCTAAATATGATTTTCTTTAGAAATATTATAGTAACATTTGTTAGTTGTGTGCTACAATATATATTATTAGTGAAAATGATAGGATTTTCTTTAAAAAAGATCTCAACAACGATTAAGAACACAATATTTAAATGCTTATACCACAAGAATACACACTTGCACAACTATTATCGTCGATGAGAAAAACTTGCAAACTCCTTTGCTGAAAGACTGAAAGGCCAACTATATATCGTCAACAGGATATCTAGCATGTAGACACATGCCATGTCTTGACGTTGCATGTCCAGGAGGTTCTACTTTAATTTATTTGACACTTGCTCAAATAAATACTACAACCTTCATGCTAGTATATGTCTCAACTCGCGTGTTGGATGAATGTAGTGGTCACCCAAGCAAACTATGGGAACATTATTTTGTGACCAATCATTAATTCACCATCTAGTGGACTATTGCTAATAGATAACTTTCTAGTTAGATTTCAAAAGGTTCAATTAAAAAATTGGAAACTTTAAACTCAATATAAATAAACTTTAAATTATGTTTTAAATTTAAAAGTTTCAGAAATTAAATTGAATGGTTTAAAGTTTGAGTTAATAGTTGCTATTTAGCAACCGTTCGCTAGATAGAGAACTAGTGAATGATCGGTAACTAGCATTCCCGAGCAAACTATGCTCAGGTGAGACTCCTCTAGGAAGTTTTCCAAAGTTATTTGATTCTCAACTTGGACTAGGAGATTCAAACCCAAGGAAATAAACACATATCCTTCTTTCCTTCTGTTTATTTGGAGCATTATCCATTGACGTATATATTGTTGTCGTTTTTCTGGGCACACTAGTTCATAGTTAATTTGTCGATGATGGTTGTTCTCTCTATCCATGTTGTTTCATCTCCTTCAAACCTAGTCAAAGAAGTTGGGAGTAGTTTTTCATAGCAAGTGCCACGGGGGCTTTGACCAACCGTGCGCTTTGTCAAACTCTAGAATCCTTCCTCTCTTACTTTTCTCTTATGGTCTAGATCTGCATTTTTTTCTTATAATATGTGGGTAATGATATATGAAAAGAAAGAATGGTTAGACAATAATGAACAAGAGCCGCTAATTCGGGAACAAATTTCTAGTACCTAGTTGGATGTCTACCTACCCTGTTGTATACCGTTGATGCGTTCTTTGAGATTGATAAAAGTATAAAAGTACTATCCTACAGTTCAACACCTTGCATGAATCTCAAAGGGGAATGGGTAGAGATGGACTTGGGTGGACATCCAAGTAGATGCTTAAAAGTGTTTCTCCCGCATAGGTGCTTAAATGTGTTTCCCCCTCGTAGATGCCTGAAAGTGTTTCACCCGCTTACTGCCTTAGTCATTCAAAAATTTCACACGAGCCTTGCATGTGCATGCTAGAATAATTTTGTCGATGATGGTTGTTCTCTCCGTCCATTGTGTCACTGCTAGTGTTGTTTCATCTCCTTCAATCCGAGTTAAAAAAAGTTGGGAGTAGTTTTTTATAGCACAAAGAGCCATGGGGCGCTTTGACCAACCATGTGCTTTGTCAAACTCTAAAATCCTATCGCTATGATTTTCTTCTTATGGTCTAGATATGCAGTTTTCTTATTATATGTGGGAAATAATATATGAAGAGAAAGAGGGGGGGGCAAAGAAGAACAAGTGCCGCTTACTTGGGAACAAATTTCTATTACCTAGGTCGATGTCTGTTGTTGGTAATTCTTATCGTCCACAGAATAAATCCGCAAGCGAACGGAATACCGCTGTAGCACTTCCCCTAAGGAGTATTCTTAGGGTATCGAATCCACAGGGAACAGTGTGACTAACCATACTCTAGTTCATCCAAGAACACAAAGCTAATGGTAGGCCAAAGGGTTGAGAGGGTTTACTCGTAAGAGACAGTGTCTATAGGAAGATACTTCGAGCAACTGGTGACTCGCTGCCCCAAGATCTAGCGAGCTACCACACACCCGCACAGGGAGGACTACGTGATCTCGAGGGCTGTCACCACCTCTACACTTGCCTCAAGCTAACTGTGTGATGTGCGGCAATTACTGGAAATTATCTACCTAGACACCTATCCTAAGCAGATTAATTATTATCTAAGTGGTTATAAAGCACTCAAGCAATTACTATAAAAGAGTTGTTTATAGTAATCAGTAATCCAGTATTCGACTAGGAACTAACTGAGAGGTAAATCTTACGAAAGTACACTCAATTACTCAGAATAAATATTTATATTAAAGCAGGAGTAATTGACAAAGTAAAGTAAGAGAGAAATGTACCGACAACTCTGGGATTCCTCCGACTTCCTCTACTCCACTCTCTCCCTAATCTAGTATACAATAGTGTGCAATATAGCCTCTTGTAATTCAGCTCAAGCTTTGCTGTGTGTGAGAATGAGGAATGAGGAGGGATATTTATAGGCCTATAGGTGCCTTGGGAGAGGGGAGATGCTCAAAGCATCCAATAAGCATCTTTGCTCTCCTCATGCCAATTGTCCCATAGATAGGATCCTAAGAGCATCTTTCTTCTCCACTTGACAAGTGTCTATGCCATGTGTCACGCTTGTATTGGATTCTTCACTTGGAAGCAGCCACAACCGCCATAGGAAAGTGATCAGGGACATCCACGTGTAAGGAGATTGGCAGAGGGGGCAAGGCCGGTTCGGCCGAACCATGGGCTGGGCCAACCTGCCTCGGCCTTCTCCCATCTTCTATCATGTGGGTCCCACTTTATTATTCTTCCAGCATTGGCCCAATCAATGATGATTTGATATGGTTTGTGGGCTCAATACTCATGGGTTCCAATGGGAAGTTTAACTCTCCTCCTTATATGCTCATTTCCTCTCAACATTGGTAGGTTGTCACCTGCATATAAATATACACCAACACTTGTGGAAATGGTTAGAAATAAACCCTACCACTATGTTGTATATTTTATTCTCTTTCAATTATGCAGGCGTTGACGGCATAAAATGTTGCATTAACAACCGTCAACATCTGCCTACCCCACTATACACCGTTGATGCGTCTTTGAGGTTGGTAAAAGTGTGAGTATAAAAAGTATTGTCCTGCAGTTCTACATGGGTGGATATCCAAGAAGATGCTTAAAAGTGTTTCACCTGCATATGCGCTTAAAAGTGTTTCGCCCGCATAGGTGCTTAAAAGTGTTTCACTCGCTTACTACCTGTCATTCAAGAATTTCATACAAGTCTTGCATGTGTGTGCTAGAATAATTTTGGGCAATCCGAATCCTTCCTATTGTTGCTAAGGTAAATGGAGTCAATTTTGAATTGGCTTGTTGTGACCGATAAACAAAGTAGTTATTATTGGGCATACTCTTTTCCCTTCTTTGTATTGCCATCATGCTGAAAAACTAATTACATGACCACATAATCACATCAGCATATGCACTTGTAGTTTATTTTCGGAGACAATCAGCGCATGTGCTCTATTTTTAGGTGATCAGCACATGTGCTTCGAAACTACTAAATGTTTTGCCCACTCCGATGTCTACTATAGCCTACTATCCTAAACGAAGCAAAGCATCCAACTCTTCTGATGCTTCTAGTGTTCAGGCTTGTCATGCCTGAGCGGAGGACCTCCATATCCTTCCCTCAAACGTCATGACGATGATGACACATCGTCATGATAGTTCCTCCTGTCACCATGAGGGATCTCAAGCAGCCTGCGACAATCCATACCTGCACATATTTTGCCAAGGTCAAGAAACCAACAACTTGTGTGTCATGTGCATTTGTGTCTTTGTGTAAGGGAGGGGCCACTAATTGCTCACCAGCTTTCCTTGCAGCACGGAGTACGACCTCTCCGACGAGGTATTTGGCAGGGTCACCCTCAGGGTGCTGGTCGGTGAACATGGTGACCTCATCTACCACCTCCTTGTTGGTGAAGTACTGGTAGAGGCCGTCCGATGACAGCACGAGGAACCTATCGTTGGAGCTGATCCGGTGATGGCGCAATGATGGGGTGCAGCTGATGTAGGGCTCGGCGCCAATGTAATCAACCTTGAAGGCTTTGAGCAGTCTGTCGTTCCATTTTGGCTGTAGAGACAGAATGGGCAACAAAATGTATAAGATACATGCAGGCTTTGAGTAGTCTGTCGTTCCATTGTGGTTGTTTTATTGCCATAGTTTCAAAGTGTATTTCACACATTTAAAGAATGGGTTAATTATGTGGACATTGCAGGGTGGGATGCATGTATTGCAAGTCATAATCGTAGTTTGTTTATTACTACCTCCGTTACAGAATATAGTCATTGTAGCACTCTGCTACAACGACTTAGAATATGTTACAGAGTGGTAATTTTTCTCATCAACTAGGACAGCCTACAACATCGCTATTCAACTACTATTGGAAAGTATTCTAATCAAGTATGAATGTGTGATTTAGAATACCTACGGATGTGAAGTGTCTGATAAACGAAGTGTAAATGTGTCATAAACATAAGGAGGAACCTTACACATTACACATTATGTGTTTACCACATTTCCTTTCCTATTGTTTATTTCTCGTGGAAGGACGTTACTATTAAGTTCTAGTCCTAGGATATTAGCAAGATATTGAATCTAACTTATTCAGAGAAATGCACGTGTTTAGTGAGCTTTATATAGATGCTGGAAAAAAATCAGAAAAAAATGTGTATGATACACAATAGTAGTACAGAACTACATGAGCACTTTATGTAGGCCATACCTGCTTCAGGTAACCTGCACCAAATGCTCTGGTAACACTGAGCTTCCCCTTCACCCGGCCGTTGACAACAGCCTGGCGATCAGTCTGATGCTATGACCTGGTCCTCCGCACTTCCTGTACCACAAAAAAAATTATGGATCGTTAGATCACTTTGAGATTTGCACATGTTGTGTACTGTCCGATCACTTCAAGATTCGTACATGAAGAGGAAAAAAGCTTTTGTGCAGTGTGTTTGAAAATGAAATTGAACTAGCAACCTCACCACTGGCACCGTACATCGCTAGCCACTCGGGTAATCGCATCAGCACACTTTAAGATCCGTACGTTGAGAGGAGAGAAACTTTTTCGCACCGCATGTGAGAAGCCACTTGGGCAATCACATCGGATCGCTTTAAGATTCTATTCTTCGCGAAACTTATGACAAGATGATACTACTAGCAATCTTACTCAAGATTATGAATACTTGGGATGGATTGGAAATGGTCTCTGCATCGGTTTATATAGAGCCCCAATGCGGCGATGGGCTACGCGGCCAATTAATAATATATACAATTCAAAACAAATGTCTATAAATTTATTAATGCATATCGGTCTCTATATCTTGGAGATATAGTGACGTACAACACGTCTCTAGGGCACATAGTTTTAGCGGTCGCTTAGAAAAAAAAAGGATGCAACAAAACTCTCTATCTATAAGAAACAATGTGGACCGCATGCCATGCTTTACAGGTGTACATTGACAATAAACTCAATATGCAATATATATTTGTTTTATTTGATATAGGTATCACAGCAAGATTTTTATCATTTCTAGAGGCTCACTCTCGTCAATGATGTGTCAATTTTTACAACCCTCGTAATGATCATTATCATTCCAATTTTCCTAAATACACCTTCTAGATTCAATAATGAAGGCAGTAGAGATAATAAATGGGTGTCATCTTGTAGACAAGTTATAATGTGATCTAAGTTATAATGTGATCTACTTGTGCTTAATAGAACCAATGCAGTCGTGGGATGACAAGTTTGGAATGAACGTCTATGAATTTATTGAGATATATCAGTTTATAAATCCTAGAGATGTGGTGACAAACAACAAACTTACTTCTAGGTGCAGGAATATAGTTTCAACATTAGTAAGATGAAGTGACAAAACAACCTACCTTTAAGAAGAGGTTAAGAGGATAAACTGAAGGCCGAGAATGATGTGATACCCACTTAGAAGTGTATATTGACACATTAGATTTAATATGTGATATGCGTTTTTTATATGTGATGTATGTACATCAAGATATGTATGTCCTGGAGAACTCTCCCAAACAAATATAAGGTCAATATGATATTTAGTGATTTTTACACACCTTGCTAATAATGATCATTGCCATTCCGACTGTTCCTAGATACACCTTCTAGTTGCTCTAGTGCCATCTATCAAGAATAAAAATTAATGACTATTTTTTTATAGAATATTTCTGGTGCGGTCAACCTGTTCTTAAATATAGCCAAATGCGGCCATGGACATGCAAGTCAAAAATGAATATATATGAATTCATTAGATATAAACTTCTATATCTTAGAGATCAGGTGATGAAAGAGACACATGCTTCGAGGTGCGGTCAGACAGTTTCAACGCTTCAAAAGATGGATGCGACAAAACATTCTAGCTAAAAGAAGCGGCGTGGCAAAATACCAAAGGTAAGCAGTCATGCTATCCTGCTTTATAGGTGTACATTGACATGTTAGATTGAATATGTAAATACATATTCTTCTAGATGTGAAATTGGTATGATGTCAAGATATGTATCTTTCCTCGGCGCACTAGGCAATTATATATCAAGGATAACATGAAGCAATTTTTACACACCTCATTAACAATATTTACCATTCCAACTATTCCTAAATACACCATTTATCGAGATAAAAAAATAGGAATCTCTTTCTAGTGTGATTCACCTGTGCTTCTACAAAGTTGATATGGCAAAGGGGTGCGGACAATAACATATACAAGTTTGAAATGAACATCTATGAATTTACAAGATATTTCATTTTCTAGTTTATCTTAGAGATGTAATGACGAACAACCCACCTACTTCTAGGTGTGGCTGACGCTTAGCAAGTGACGCAATAAAACATCCTAGCTACGAGAAGCGATGTGGACAATAAACCAAAGGGAGGCAGCCGTGATATCTTGCTTTACATGTGTATATTGACAGTTTGACATATTATGCTCAATATGTAATTTAATATTTTCCTATACGTGAAATAGGTACGATAGCAAGATTAGTATCTTTCACCTAGGCAATTATGAGTCAATGATATGCCATGTATCATTTTTTACAGAACTTATTGGTTATTACCATTCCAACTATTCTTAGACATACCTTCTAGATGCAGTAATGTACGTCATCTATCGAGATTGGTAATGTCACGTGTCAAGATAATAGACATGATATTTTGCTCTACTTGTTCTTAGGTTACTGTCAATATTGATAACATCATGTAGTTTAGCTATATATATCATTCCATGACACAATGAAAAGTATATGGACAGGGTATCCATAGAAAAATATTGTGATTTTTTACTTTTTTTTGCCATATCATCTCTGATTGAATTATTGGTGTGCATGACTTAGAAAAGACATGTGGTATAAACACATAATAATATGACTATTTACATTTCTCCAATAGCTTAAAAGTTGCATTCGTCCTCCTCCCACCCTACCACGTGTAATGGTCAGAGAAAAAAAAGATGCCCCATTCCATGTCCTCGCCTTCCCAACAAAACTGGATTTTTCTAAAAAAAATAGTTAATAACGACAATGCCCGCTTATTCGTGTCCTCGCTTTAAAATATTTTGATTTATTTCACCTAATATTAATATGAATTAACAGATAAACTACCCAAAAAGTAATGCCTGGAAGTAGTAAAAGAAGTCAATAATTAATTTACGAGTGCGTCGCAATGCGGGCAGTCTGACATTTTGACTGCCTTTTATGAAACAAAAAGATCGTTTACCATGATTTTGTAAGAGTAAACCATCCATCAATCCATCAATGAGCATTAAATGCTTAGACCACGAAGTAAACATCCATTCTTATCTGGATCAAGAAATCTCCCACACAAGTAATGTTCCAAATCGCTATGATAGAATCAGAAGTAGTGTGCGCGTGCGTGCGTGCGTGTGTGTGTAACATAATTAGGAGCTTTGCTTGTTTTTTCTTTTTCATGTGGCAAGTACACATTCTGTTGCTGCTAAAAACACCAACGCAAATATTACCCTTCCTTTACTCAAAACTGAGCCTAAATATGCACCTATACGGATGCAAAACTGGTAGTGTTACATTTTTGCTCGGCATGCGTGCTACCCGTGTGCACGAAGAGGCTGTTTATGGCAGTGACACAAACAGCAACAGAGGTGAAATTTAACCGTCCCCTCTTTCGTAAGCAGACGCCGGACGGAAAGAGAAAATTGCCAGAATTGGGGGTGGTTCGGGGTTGAGGCCGGAAAGGTCAAACGAGGCCGTGATGATGAGCTACGAACCGACGGCCCGGGAGACGTGTCAACGGCAACCGCCACCGTCTTGATCGTGTGACGCCGCTGCCACCGCTTTCCGCGGACGAGACGAGGTCGTGTCACCGACGGCGCCCTGGTCGGTTCCAGGCATCCAGCACGTGCGCCGCGCAAGCGAGCGGTTGCGCGGCGCGCCCGCCGCTCATCTAAAGATGGGCTTGCCGCTTACGAGACGGTAGAGACATTGAGTGGGCCGCGCCTTCGGTCCGTGCACCGAGAGGCTACCAACCCAAACGGCGGTTCGGCCTCTCTTCTCCGTTTTTTGCGGCCCATCTCGTTACGTGTTCCTCCAGTGTGCGGGTTAGGCTCCGCTCCCCGCGCGTCGGCCCGTGTTTGCGAGAGGCCACGTTTGGGTGGATCCGGCGCGCGGTGGCCTATGGCATCGCGCGTCAGGCAGAAATTTCGCAGCGTTCGGTTGATTGGTTTGGTTCGGTGTGTTGGCGAGTGGCGACAGAGTTCGGTCGGTGTTGGCGAGCAATGCCAGCTTAGGGGGTAGGCGAGAAGTGCACAGGCCTAGGGCCCACAGCTGGAGGGGGCCCATTCCCAACACCTGTGACCTGTACCCTTGGGCTTTTCTTCTGAGCAAGCTAGGAGGCTGGTCGCTAGCCCATCTAGGCGAGGCGGAGGCGAAGGAAAGGAAACGATGGACAAGGCAGCGCTGCGCCTGATGCCCAGATCACGGATCGCCTTCGCCTCGCGCAGTCGCGCCCTCGCCGCTTCGTTTCCGTGACTCCGTTTTCGCTGTGCCCTAGCCGCATCTCTCCTTTCCTCTCCGCTACTCCATGAGACGCCGCTGATACCGAGACTGCGACCGCACGACGCGAACGCGATGGCCGAGTGCCGACGAGGTGACGACGACGGACGATCGACGCTACATGACGGACAATCGCCAGGTCTGATAAGTCAATCTTCATCCTCCTCTCCTCCTCCACTCGTTTTGCTTAATGGTGCCTTGCTGCTGCTGATCTTAATCGATTCTCCCGTCAGCTCATCCTCTATGCATGGTTAGCAGGTTAGGGATCAAAGGGGCAAACAGGCAAAGGGGCACTTTTAAGGTATTCATATTTAGTTTCTTATTATAATATTGGCATTGTTTATCGATAATTAAATGGCATATTGTAAATGCTCATTTTATTATATTGGTAACGCTTGTTTGTGTCACGTTAGTAAAATAGTGGTTGACATAGTATATTTAACCGGAAAAAAAATTATCCTAAAAATGTCCATAGCTAACAAGTTCGCCTAAGACCCCTCAAAATACAAAATATAGAGTCAGCTCTGTTGCCGAGTCCGGAAGTCGGCGTTTCGGCGAGACGGTGGCGCCGATATTGGCACGTTGCTTGACGCCGGGGTGCCGACGGACTGACGGCCGGTCCAGGTCCACCGTCCACAGTGTGTGCTGCAGTGTCACTTGTCTTTACGTTTTTACTCTTAACTTCTTAATTTCTTCGGAGACCGGGAATGGAATGCACGCCATGGATCAAATGGTCTATTTGTCCATTCCCTCTTTGATCAGAAAAGGATTGCGTTGTCGTTTATTAGTAGAACAGTAGAATTGTTGTCGCCGTCGGGCTTCTCTTGGGGGTCAAATTTTCCCGCTTGTCACGCTCTTGTTTATTACGTTAGATTTCTCGTAGATGCGTCCAGTCATGGCTGAATCTACTCCCAAGTCCTCCTGAATTCTGAATTCCTGATCGATATCCAAGCAAAAATTAACCGCACGGAAAAACCGTGTAATATTTGTTCTAGGATTAGTATTCCCTCACTCCGTGTTTTGGCGCGGTACTATTGTTAATCTTGCCATTAGAAGTGACAATATACTGCTACAACGATACACACACGAATCCAACTGTACAAACCCAGGCTCCCAGCATACACGCTACAAGAAACCGACATCAAGGAAAAGTTCAACGCACGCATGTGCTGCACCATCACCATGACGGACGGACGGTTTCAGCACAAGTTTAGCTATTTTCATTCACGTCACGAGTTCACGCACGCAACGCAGTCACACTTGACGAATGATTCAACCGCTGCTGAAGAGCTACTTGCACCAGACCAGTCGATCGATGGAATTTATGACGCACACTAGTGGAGACTGCAGAGAGACGACGACGCTCGTGGGCCGTGGCTGAGCGAGCCGGGGTCTCGCCTGAAAGCAACAGTGGATCCTAGGCGGGGCTCGCCGGACGCGGCCGTTGACCCCACGGCCAGCGCATGCTAGCAAACGAGTTGCCTGACGTCCATGACACCAGCGACGACGACACACGGGTCTAGGGCGTTTGACGACGCGACGGGCCGCAGGCTGCAGGTGCATGCATTGCAAGCACATAAACACGTGTGCCTCTAGCCCTGTTCCGTTGGCTGAGTTGTAAATGGTTGGGCTGAATGTTTTTTTAAAAAAAAAATGACTGAGTTGGTTGGAGCCAGCTGAACAGGACGACGTAAGGGTCGGATCGGAGAGGCGTTGGCCCGACGGAACAGTACAGGAGTACGTGGTGCTGGACTGGTGGAGTGGTGGTTTTACTGCTATCCAGCCGGAGCATGCAGGATGCAGCAGCAGATCGATAGCATAGCAGGCTCCGCCCCACACCGAGCGTATTGCCGCCGTGTTGACGTGTTCTGGTGGCCCGACTAATCGCTGTCTCGGTTTGTTTTCCAGATCCTCTGTCACCGTCTGATCCGATGCTACACGAGTCTACGTTGATATACGTAGTATATATACTTCAGCTTCCGGCAAGAGTCGTCTGATCGAGAGATCTTCTAGTGATTTTGTCGAAATTAAAATTTTGTCTCTAGTTATGGGTGGTTTACGTTTTCTGGATGACAATGGACAAGTTAATGAATGCTGTGAGAATTAGTGGAGCCGGATTTGTCAGTAGGGGGCAATTTTTTTTCTCTTTTTACTAGGGGCATGAACCATGAGTAAGCTAGCGAATGGTTTAATGGTTTCAGTTTACCACGTTGATGTCGTCGTGGAGGAAAGAGGGGATGGGACAAGTGCCTTCCAACAAAGCATGGTGTCCTTGGCTGGGAAGCATGAATCCACGCACGGCAGGTTTTTAAAAATGAACTGTGGCGAAAGTTATGCTAAAATTTATAGAAAACTATACAAAACAAAACACGGTTAATAAAAATATCAACAAAATCTAAACTGCATGGATTGATCAATAAACCAACACCACCCCGGATAAAGAGATAGAGGAAAAAAATATGGCAGCACAACAAGAGCCAAGTAAACATTATTGTTGTCGATCGAGTTAACCAAGTATCTCTAACTATTTAAGAGGATATTTTGTAACAGACTGAAATTCAAAATCATATCAAAAATCATTTTCTAGAATAAATTTAAAATGCAAAAGAAAGACTAGGTTAAAATATATAGAAAATTTTCAACACAAAAGTGGCCAACATAAAATTTATTAAAATACTTTAAGGTCTCAACTATTTTCTGGGAATTAATTGAGCCTAGGAAATATTTTTAATAAATGGAAGTTCATTTCAGCAATAATTTTAATTGAAAAAGGTTTTAAAAACCCTCCAAAATCTTTCGGGCCGAAAGTCGGCCCATTCTTTCTCCTTTTTCCCTCTCGGCGGCCCACTCCCCTCCCTCTCTTTTCTCTCCCGACGATTCCGCCGTGGGCCGTGGCCCAGCAAGCCAGGGAGTGCGTGCCGACAGGTGGACCCCATCTGTCGGTCGTCTTCTACCTCCAGCCGGCCAGCTCCCGCAAACGCCGCCGCCTACGCCTCCTCTTTAATCCGCCAAATTCTTTTGTTTTCATGTGTAACGGCACCCGGATGATTAAAGAGATTTTGTTCCCCTTTCACTCCTCTTCATTTCCCCTCAAACCCCGCGATTAATCGTGCACCAGAGAGAGTGAATTCGACCGTTCAAGCTCGGGATTTTATTCCCCTTTATTGCTCTTAAATCCGGCGAAATCACCGGCCACCGCCGCTTCCCTTCCTTATTCTTGGCCTATAAAAGCATCCCCTCACTCTCCTCTCCCCGTTCCACGTTTTTCCCCTCTCTTTTCCACCCTAAATCGCCGCCGCCGCGTTCAAGGTAAGACCTCGCCGCCTTCGGCATTGTCGCCGGCCGCCGTTCGTCGCCTTCTTCGCCAACCGACGCCGCCTACGGATTCGCGAGGACGAGCCGCCCCTCGTCCGCACCTTCACCGTCTCTTCCCTTTGCCGGAACGCCGTCGCCGCCGTCGACCCATACATCTTCACCGCCGGCCGTCGTTTGTTCGCCGGTGAGCATCCCCGTGTCCCTCTTCCTCTTTTTCTGGCCTCGGCCGCCGCCTCCGGGCCGCTGCTCGCCGTTGCCGGCGGCATGCCGAGCCGGCCAAGCCGCTCATGGCCGGGGCTGACGTGGCTGCCACGTCAGCAGGTCGGCCCGCTACCGGTCAACTGTTGACCAGTGACCCGTGAACCCCAATCCACACCGTCGGATCTAGTCCTTTTAATCCTAGCCATTGATCTTTTCTGTATAAGATTAAATCGGCTAAAATCTTAGATTCATAACTTATTCATCCGAACTCCGTTTTGGGTGAATCAAATCTCTAAAAATTTGTAAAATCAAGCTCTACACAGTAAAAATATTTAACATTAGATGTTATGTATGCTTTTGTATTGATTTTGGTCGTTTTGTTAATTGTTTAGTTCCCGACGCGTCCGAGGAAGTCGAGTACTTTTACGAGGAGGATCCAGCGACCGTCTCTGCTGCTCAAGGCAAGTCCCACAGATCCCAAAATCACCTTTGAACATGTTGATCCATATATTCTCGCAATACTTCAAATATGCATTGTATTTTAGAATGAAATGGGATGGGATTACCTATGTTTCTTTGTACAACCACTTTGTTGTTGATTACATATTTCCTTGTATAACTTGTGACTGATTTTGGACTAGCTATAGCTTATACATGTTGTAGCTAGAATAATGTAGTTGTTGCTTAGCCATGCTTAGAATAATTTAGGCTCACTTTTGGGTAGATTATGTTTCATACTAAAATCATGTGAATTATCATGTTGGAACCATGATATAGCTAAATAAAATATTGCCAACTAAAATTTGGAATAATGGTGGGTTGTGAGCACGTGGTTTGGATAGTCATGCTCACGACGATTAAGGACCGGTTCACGGCTATCCTTGTGAAGCATTATTCGTACTACCCTTAGGCCAGCATGGGCAACGGTATGGTTTCCGTAACGTAGCGAGAGGCGGTACTGCCACCGGGTTGACGTGGCAAGGATAAGCCCACACGGAATCGCTAGGGGAGTCAAGACCTGGCTTTAGTGGGACGAGGAACCTAGTGGGTGTGCTTGTACTGTTTTTCATTACGGAACGGACCATGTCACGCTCCCTGCGGGGAACGTGTCCTAAGGCTAAATTGGTACACCCCTAATCAGAGTAAAACTATTTGAATAACCGTGCCCACAGTTACGGGCGAGCAAAACAAGGTTTTCGTGATTAGAATCACCTCCTCACATAGAAAGTAAAATATGGCTATGGACTGGATAATGGGAAAAACTCCTGGTTTTGGAGTGGAGATTGGGCCGGTGCAACCGGGTTAGGTTGTACCGTGTTATTTAATATTGATTATTTAAATTAACTCCTCTGTTATTATTCAATGAACGCTGCTGCTTGAACCCTATTATGCCATCCTTTGTATTCCCGTGCATTTTTGCATCTGTTGTTGTGTGGCTTGCGAGTATGTTCTATACTCACCTTGCTCTACACACCAGAGGAGAAGTTCTACGAGGAGGAGTTCTTCGAGGATAGGCCGTGCCAATCAAGTTGCCTCTGGAGTGGAGCCACCGCTTTCGTCTTCCAATGCGTAGTTTATTTTCTGTCTAAGAGGTTCTATCCACCTCTATAATAAATGTAATGACGTTGTTTAAATTTTAATAAAAGTATTTTGTTTATCAATATTGTCTTTTGTGTGCCTCGGCTGATTCCTGGACGAGGATTAACACACATTATAAGCGTGAGGAATTTTGGATAGAAATTCCGGGCGTGACACATTTGAAGCCAGACTAGCCATGAGACATGTCTTAAAGGAGAAAACAACATCTAAGATGTTGACACCGTCCATTCAGAAACACTGGATTGAGTTTTCACCAAAAGAAAATAAGGGAACTTGCAGTACGACGCCACAAGGAGGATAGAGCACACATGCGTCTCGTTGTATGCACCAGGTGAATCAAGCAAAGCTTTCGCCAGATCTTCCTGCAAACTACCAACACGAACGACTCTGAGTCTCACGAATGACTCTGAGTCTGATGTGCAAAAACGAAAAGACTGTAGGTAATCATTGCCTAACTGGCCCTCGGGCAGTAGCTCCAACTGCACCATAACACAAGACATCGTCACACCGAGCGAAGCACTAGAAAAAAGAAGCCCACCAAATCCCTAGCTACTGCAGGCACGACGAAAGCATATCCAACACTGTTGCCCACCTGCCAAACAACAAGTAACCAATTTTCGACGAGCTTCGCTAGACAGTCAAGAAACTTGTGCACGGGAGCCGGGCTCTAAGGGGAACGTGTAACAGCTTTCCCTCTAGAATCAGGCAACCCAATGCCATCAAACGGACAGGCCCACTTATACACAACACCCCTCTTGCATTTTTGTCCTTGCTTCATATAGAGGGCTAACTCATGAGTGGTATGATAAAGAGGGACATGGCCTTATATGTTTGTCCCACTATTGCTAAACTAGCAAGGTGATACTAATTAAGTACACATAGCTCGCATGAGTCATACATGTCTCATCCTTATTGGTCTAGGATGTTACATGCATCCACCCTCAAAGGATCCGACGTCCCCGTCGATACACCATACCCACACTTGGGCAAATGACCAGAAATTTTTCCCTCTTGGCCACGTTCGTGCGTCCAGGCCCGACCTATGTGCCATGTCATGTCCCGGTAGGGCCCATGTGTCATGCGCAACATGTCTGCTCCCCTACACTCACACATGCCCATGAAACCACGATGGTCGACTCCTTACACATACCACCTCACTCATATATTCATTTTTGCTTCGTGTAAAAAGGTTTATCATTGAGTGGTATGGTTACATAGACAATGCTCTATATATTAGCTCCACTCTCGCTGGCAGTAATTAAGTACACATGGCACACAAGGACCACACACGTCTTATTTTTGTTGGACCAGGATGTTTCACCATGTGACATCGTGCTGGAGCCGACGTCTCCGTGCCTAGATCTCCGGTCGTCACCCCGACCATTTATCACCACCCCGTCACCCCTAACTAGGGCATGTTTAGTTCGCGAAAAGAACATTTTTAGGTGCCATATCAGATGTTTGACCGGATGTCGAAAGGACATTTCGGAAAAAAAAAACTAATTTTATAACTTACCTGAAACTGCGAGACGAATTTATTAAGCCTAATTAATTCGTCATTAGCACATGTGGATTACTATAACACTTATGGCTAATCATGGAATAATTATGCTCACAAGATTCGTCTCGCGATTTCCATGCAAATTGTGTAATTTGTTTTTTATGTATATTTAATGCTTCGAGCATGTGTCGAAAGATTCGATGTGATATTTTTAGGTAATTTTTTTAATTAAATAAGGCCTTAGTAGTTTGTTCATGATTAAGAAGGTCAAACATCAACGACTTCATAGAAACACAAACATTGACACTTGACACTTGTATAGCCGTTTCACGAATAATACTATGCTCGGATAAGTGAGATACTCTGCCAACAAAACAATGGACCACCGTAGCTGTTGCCAATCTAGTGGAGTACTGGCTACTGAGCTGGTAGAGAATCCAGCAATACCAGTATCATACAGTACGTCTCTAACACACATGCTGATATGCATGCTCCTAGACCATCCATATAACAAGACACGTTTCTATCTCCACAAATAAAATACCAAGAATCAGCAAATGCTCATGCATCAGGGGTCAATCCTGTAGTGCGCGCGAGGCTGTTTGTCTTGGACTAAACGCACGGTAGCCAACCGCAATGTGGACTTACTCCAACGCCACAGAAAGTGACGCGCCAAATTCCCAACCAACTCGTCGCCGATGTGCAGATAGTTAGCGAGGCGAGGAATCCATGTATTTATGTGTATCTCGCTTTGCCGCTAAATTGCATCGCCATTCGCTCTGACGTGCTCCACTGTCTCTTCACGTATGCGCTTTCATTAGGTGATATCTGATATGTGACTACCCCCATGTTGACTACCGGGGTAATGCTTACCTAGTGTTGGTTAATTAACAAGGTTGCCAGTTAATCATGAGACATGTATAAAATAAAGGCGTAGATAATGATGCTGCAAATGATCATGTCGTAGGTTAGCACCAAACGCAGAAAATTTTTAGGTGATCAGATCGATCGACAGATTGAGCAGGTGCTTTGCCATGTTTGATAACTGGTTTGGCGCATGGCGACCGAACGTACGTACGAGTCTTTGTAATAGTAAACGGTAGACGTCACTGATTTGGTTTGGCAGATAAGACAGAGTTTAGAACGGTACCGGAAAGAAAAATACGCCCGCTGATTACTGTTTTCGTTGGTGCTTTTTTTTGTTTTTTTTTTGAAAACTGTTTTCGTTGGTGTTATTCCTTGGTCTCACGTACATCCTTTTAGGCTTTTAGCTTAGCTGAATAGTGGCATATCGCACTGCCGGTTCGGCCGGCGATCCCTTTTGCGTGCCGTTTTACGCAAACGACTTAGAAAAATCGTACTGCGTTTGTTTGGATAAATGGATATATCTTTCTGAATGATGTAAGGAAAACATCAATAAATGATGAAAGGATCCGCGATAATGATATCTGTAATATTTTAGTAAATCGAAGTGCTACTAAATGAGGTGTGCTGAATATATACAAGTTCGTCTTTATAAAAGGAAGACCGTGTTATGCTAAGGAAAACACGCTTGCATTCCAATCTGCTGAGCTGGCGCAGCTAGATTACCAAACAGAAAGTGAAATGAAATTATAATAGCGTGTACATATATAGGTGTTTTATCAAACTTTTTTTGTGAAAAAAGCACGATCCATCCTAGTATTTGCTGGAAATGCAGAATTTGCAGGAGTAAAAACAGGTGAAGCACATGGACGCCAAACAGAGGCGCTCATTACTGGAAAAGAAACAGAAGCGAAGTGGGAGAAGAAGAAAAAGGCCAACCTCTTGGTCTCTTCCTTCATCAATGAGGCGACCGACCCCACACGGCTCCCCCACCACCCTTCGCTCGCGGGCAGCTAAGCTTGCAATGATAGGTCTTCCCTCTTCCAACCTAGCCAAGCAGGAGGAGAGAAGGGGATGACACCACAAAGCCTCATCGGCCGCGAGCT
Source organism: Leersia perrieri (assembly GCA_000325765.3). Classification (NCBI taxonomy): domain Eukaryota; kingdom Viridiplantae; phylum Streptophyta; class Magnoliopsida; order Poales; family Poaceae; genus Leersia; species Leersia perrieri. The sequence goes on along the minus strand of CM002481.1, from coordinate 8,038,727 downwards.
CGGTCTTCGTCTTCTTCTTCTTCTTCTACCCAGTGTTGTTCTAGTCTAAGCTCAAACACCGGTCGCCGTCGCCGCACGGATCACGTCGATCGGTGTTCCTGATGGGGAACTGCGCCGGCGTGCAGGGGAACGCCGAGATCAACCCTGCGTTCAGTGCTCCCAACTCGTCAGGTAGCCAAGCTTGTTTCTTGGTTTTTGTAGTGTTGCACCAAGCTATACCAATCAATGTGTTGGTGCCTGGCTTCCCTTTCTTTTGGTGGATTTTCGCAGTGGTTTGGTTTGGTTCTCGGGAGACAGGGTTCTTGATATCCCCTGCAAAGATTTAAATTTCAGTTTAGTACTCAAATTCTGTATCTTTTTACCTCTTTCTCTATTAAAAGAGCTATTTTTAGTGAGATTTCACTTTTGGATTATCGATTGTCCAGCGGTGACAAAATTTCCAGTTTTTTTTTAGTAAGGCGGATTAGGCTCTGTCTAGAAATAGAAACCAGAGCTAGTTCCAAGAATGGTTCCTTCACATGATAATTTATCTACTAAAAACAAGCAGAGTTTTTTTTTTTTTTTTACTGAATGAACTGACCTTCGTCCTTGCAATCCTCCTGGGACAGGCTCCAAGAACAGCAGCAAGAACGGAGCCGATTCCAGCACCTTCGGCACCAAGGCGTCGACGTCGGTGCCGCCGACTCCCCGGAGCGAGACAGAGATCCTGGAGTCGGCGAACCTCCGCAAGTTCACCTTCGGCGAGCTGAAGGGGTCCACGAGGAATTTCCGGCCGGACAGCCTGCTTGGAGAGGGTGGGTTCGGCTGGGTGTTCAAGGGATGGATCGATGAGCGAACGCTCGCGCCCGTCAAGCCGGGCACCGGGATGATCGTCGCCGTCAAGAAGCTCAAGCTTGACAGCTTCCAGGGACACAGGGAATGGCTGGTCAGTTCCTCTGCTCTTCAATTTTTTTGTTTTCTTTTTCAGTTCTTGCTTCCTGCTTCAGCTTTGTCTGAAGGTGATTTAACTGATCTGTCTGTGTGAAAAATATATGTATTTGATCTTGCAGGCCGAGGTGAATTACCTTGGGCAGCTTTCCCACCCAAATCTTGTCAGGCTCATCGGCTACTGTTATGAGGATGAACAGAGGCTTCTAGTGTATGAGTTCATGCCGAGAGGCAGCCTGGAGCACCATCTTTTCAGGAGTAAGCTGTTCAACATGTTCTTGCGCTTTGTTGCATGCTATGTTTCATTCTTGGTGTGTGTGTGGAAATGAAAAGAGTGGCAATGCTATGTATGGTGTTGCAGGGGGATCACACTTCCAGCCTCTCCCATGGAATTTGCGGATTAAAGTTGCGCTTGAGGCTGCCAGGGGACTTGCTTTCCTGCACAGTGATCAGGCCAAAGTTATTTACCGTGATTTCAAAACCTCCAACATTCTTCTTGATTCGGTGGGTGTGCGTGCGTGCAAATTGGTCCGTATATGCAATATGTGTAGGTCAAATGAGATCCAATCTAAAGGTTTGTTTTTGTCCTTTGGCTGCACACAGGACTACAACGCAAAACTCTCTGATTTTGGATTGGCGAAAGATGGTCCTAGTGGTGATAAAAGTCATGTCTCAACCAGGGTCATGGGGACACAAGGATATGCTGCCCCTGAATATCTCGCGACAGGTGATGTTTGTAGCATGGCACACATACTGTCTCTCTATGATTTTCTGCATCTTAGATACATGTGACTGACAGAAATAGGACACTGAATCATCACCGTTGCTGATAATTATGTTCAGTAACAACATTGTGCGTAATATGCCTAGCTCCTTTTCACTAAGGTGCCTTGCTGACAGTGTCATAAAACTTGTTGCCGTGAAGAGAGAATCTACATAGCATTATAGCAAGACATGGATACTTCATGGCATATTGGCATGCATGCCATATCTACTAGATTCACATAAATTCTAGTATATGTTATGTTTACTAAGTGTGCTTAGGTGTGCCCTTTAAGATTTCTCAAGGGTATAAAAAAATTTCAGTAGCAAAGAACATGATTGGTGTTTGTGAGCAGTCCCTTTAAGATTGACAATTGTTGATCCATCCATGTGACTCTTAAGAATTAAATACTCAAGAGTGATGCATGACATCCTGTAAAGGAGCAAACAACGAGGCGACCAATTCTGCTAATCCAAATGCTACTTTATGATTGCCACGTCGTTAGTTAGCCCAAAAAAGAAGATAGCAGGATGCTCCAGGCTCCAGCTGGTTTTAGCATCAACAAACGTAAAATGAGAACTTGTGCCTACGTGCATTATCGTACTACTTAAGTCAACACACAGGTCCTGACTACTAATTGCTGTGTCATGCATGTTCTTTAATCTGCATTTGTGTGCACATGCTCTAATAGTGGTCAACAACGATTTCTCAAGTAGCTTGTGTTCTTCTTACCCACATTATACGCAGGCCATGCATGTTCTTTAATCTACATTTGTGCACATGCTCTAATAGTAAAGGTCAACAACGATTTCTGAAGTTACCATTTTATTTTTCCTCGCAGGCCATTTGACTACCAAGAGCGATGTGTACAGCTACGGAGTTGTTCTTCTGGAGTTGCTGTCCGGGCAGCGTGCTCTGGACAAGAACCGGCCTCCAGGACAGCACAACCTGGTGGAGTGGGCTAAACCTTACATCACCAACAAGAGAAGGGTCATCCATGTCCTTGACTCGCGCCTGGGATCTCAGTTCACCCTTCCTGCTGCACAGAAAATCGCAGCGCTTGCGATGCAATGCCTCTCGATGGATGCGCGATGCAGGCCAGGCATGGATCAGGTTGTGACCGTGCTGGAGCAGCTTCAAGATGGAAAGAAACCAGGCAAGTAGGGAAGATGATAGTTGTGTAGTGTCATCCTCCAAGGTTACCTCCTCTGGAGCATCCTCATCTTGAAACACTTTGATAGGGAGTTAAAACACAGGACTAGAGGGAGACTTGATCGGAGGACAGGCTTTTTGAATCTGTAAGAACATGATGTGTAATATATTTCTTGCTTTCTGTACAGCCTGTTGCCTCTTTGCTCCGGCTGCGAGCCTGTTGCTTGTTTTGCCCTGTTGTACGTTAGCAGTACACCTCTCCGAAACTTGGTGCAGTACTGTACTCAGATTTCTGAACTGCTTCTCTTGGAACATTCTGATCGCAGAATTGCTTCTCTGTTATTATTCTCACTGCGGTACATGAATGAACAACAGAGAAGCCATGACTCCATGAGAGCATGATATAAATTATTCTCATCTTTCCCTACCAACAGAAAAGCCAGGGGTGTATGGTATAAATTATTCTCATCTTTCTCTACCAAGTTACACAGAAGCCAGAATTAACACTTACAATGTTGCAAGTGATAACAACAAGCACAACAAATTTTCAAAAAAGAAAAAAAAAAGCACAACAGTGCCGGTGACATCTGATGATCTACAGCTGTTTGGTGCTTTGCATGTCAACAGTTTACATTGTGAACAGCTTTTTCATTTATATTGGTTTAAACGATACTGCAACCAAGCATCTAATGCAATTTGGATCACGCACCAAGCTGGGATCAAGAAAGAGAGCCAATCAGCTATGTTTGAACAAGCCATCTCTAGAATCTTCGGCCACCAGAATTATAAGCACGACCACCAGGGAATTGACCATGTTGCTCAAGAGCATGAGCTTGTCCTCGGCCGCGGCTACGGAACTCTGGGTAATCTGGACGCTCCCTAAATGTGTCATACTGGGCAGAAGCATAACCCTGATGAGGCTCTCCATAAGTACCACCAGCTGTAGCAGCAGCAGTGGGAGGAGGCGGTGGTGTTGCTGCAGTTGGAGTATAGCGGTGCGTCTCCCCAGGCATTACATTGTTTGCATAACTGCTCATGCTAGCCTGTCGGTATTGCTGCTGGCGTGCCTGAGACTCCTTGCGCAGGAACTCTTCTCTATAGTTTGCTTGGCGAGCTCGAAGTGCCAACAGTTTCTCCTGGTACTGTGCATTTATTTCATTCAATCTCTGCGCACAGAAATAAGAGGAATGAAGCATTTGTCTTCAACATATTAATTAATAATGTATAGTGTGTTATGGACTGGCTAAGGTAAGGATCCACAGACCGATGACTGATCACCCTCAATTACCACCAGGCAGGGCTCCTTCCTGTCGAACTAAAAAAGGTTCTAAGGTTTACAAGACAACTTTTGAGACTAAGTTGCTTGCTTCATAATGGGGTCTATATACATATAGGGAGGACCAACTTGACTCATAACAAACTAACCTCTAATATTATGGAAACACATCTGATCCTTATCTCTGATCTCCTAGGTCCTAACAGATATTCTCTCTTTTCTAGCTAAAGAGGCCTTATCTCTATATACCTCCTTCCTAATATTTCACATAACCAACCACATATGCTAGTACACTGACATAACATACTGCTACTGCAAATAGAATAGAAGCTTGTTTTAGATAAGAAGAAATAGAAACTAGTATAAATGCCAGTGACAACTTGGTGAGTCATACATAACACAGACTACATATCAAACATCCAGGGCTATGACGGGGGCAGCATCAACTCAGGTTGCCCGCAAAACTTGTTTAGAAATTGCGCATTGAACAGGGAAACATGCATATAGAAAAATGCAAAGTGTAGTATGTCCTTCAATAAAGTGCAGAGTGTAGAATTTGAGTAAAGCCACCAAAACCTTGAGCCGGTTCAGTTTCAAGAATAGAAGCAAGTCCACACATTATGGTCAAGTAACACACAATAATAGAGTAAGCCCATGGATATTTGGAAAACCTTAAGCTGTGTGAAGGCGAGCAGAATCCCATTAAGTTTTTTTACGATGCTAAAATTTCTAGACTATAATAACATTTTTTAGCTTTGTATACTATAGGTATTAATTATTGACATAGTGTGAAGTGTGTGCTGACACCGGTATGCAAAACAGGAATGCATATTAGTTGACCAGCCTATAATGGAAAGAAATACAATCTTCTCCGACTTCTAAATTGATTTGTATATTTGTATGTTTTCCATATACACCATGTAGTTATCCCTCAGGGATTTTTCTCACCAAAAAAATGATGAATAAGACCAAACAGAAACTCAGTGATAAGAAACCAAGTTAACAATATTTAATCCTCTTGAGAAATGGAGAAATGACTCCTGCTAGTAGTAGCGTGCAAGGATGATTAATAGGAGAAAAGCCAATTAAAGTATTGAGACACTACTACCGTCAACTGCATTGCTGTAGGTAGGGTGTTGTAAGGAGAACAGGGCAGAATCATGTAAACTCCATCTAGAAATTTTTTTTACCATACCTCCCTGTGCCTGGCATTTTCAGCATCCTCTGCATCATGTAGTTCCTTGGATAGGATCACAATGTCTTCATGAAAATTCTTCTCTAGACCTTCAAATGTACGAGGAAGATTATAATCCTCATGCCTTGCTTCAAACCTATCATTACGAGGCTGGTCCCTCGATTCTTTGCTGGGCTGCTTGTCTAGACCAACCTTTAGATCAGATCTCTGTCCATCATAAAAGGATTGTGCACCCTGAGCACTTTGACCTGCATAATACAGGGCAACACAATTATTCATAAGCATGGATGAAAGTTGGACCCAATCGGTGGTCTCACTAGAACGACAAAAAAACATGAGTTCACTCCTGCAATTAGACAGCTTTGAACTGAGCGACTCTGAGGTGAACCCATAATTTAACCAGGGCCAGTTGGACTGGCTGACTAAGAAGAACTGAGTTCTACCAGATTAGCAGACCAAAGTGAAGGCCCAATAGGCCCATAACACCATTCTTAACCCAAAAATTCATCAAAAGGGCATGTGGGTGGGGGAATGATCCCAGGTCTAACTCAACAGTTGTGTTAGAGATGGAATATACCACAATATATGTAAGTGTTTACTGAACCACGGTAAACTGAGAGTTTAGGTGGTTTGCACGCTACTCAAACTTTCATACATCATACAAGGCAACCAAGAAGCAATACTTCAGATTCACCTTATCATTGTTACATTTAACTAGTATTTAATAATCGCCATTCCTGTACAACCATTTTCTCTATTGCAAAATATAGGTTGGCCATGTAAAATTAATTACGCCTTTAAAAGTGAATAGCCCATATATTTGATAGTGAACAAAGCATGTTATTCCAACGTACTCAACATTTATTACATCATATAGGGCCACTACGAAGCCAGATTCGCCTAATCATTGTTACATTTAACTAATATTTAATAATCATCATTCCTGTACAACTATTTTCTCTATTGCAAAATATAGGTTGGCCATGTAAACTTAATTACGCCTTTAAAAATGAATAGCCCATGTATTTGACAGTGAATGAACCATGTTATTCCAACTAAAAAACAACACAGCAAATGACCAATGGTACTACATACCTTCATTGTATGCATATACTGGAATCTGATTCGGGACATTTGGACCACCTCGATCCCATTGACTCTGTCTCACCTTTGGAGCGGTATACTGCTGCTCCTCAGTAGTTTTCCCGGGATCTCTTCCAGGGTAATTATTATCAGGGTGTTGTTGAACCCTTTGTTGTGTCTGGTAGTGATGCAACTGAGCAGCCACCATAGAGTTTATGTCTGCTCCAGCTCCACCATACTGTCCCTGTCCTTGTCGCCTCATTTTAACCTGAATGTGGACGTTACAAAAGCAACAGTATTAGCCACATATGCTGGGCCTGTTTGGCAGAAATCCCTGACCCTCCTGGATCAGTTTCACAAGAGAATCGGAATCAGTTGGATTAAGCGTTTGGTTACAAACCATTCCCTCTAGATTCTAAAGGAGGACTGGGAGAAATTGTCTATCCTACCCTTAACTAACAAGAAATAAAAAAATGGTATAAATTTATTATTACTTGTGTAATACAAAATATTTCATAGACCATAAGAACTCTAGTAATCAGACAACTACAACTGTGGTTGTGCATAGCAAAACACCAGTATAACTGAATTCACAAACGGCCACATATGTTAACTGTATATGGATAAAGTTCAGGAACACAAATAATATGAATGCCATCACATGTGCCCTCAGGAAGATCCAACTCTAGTTATGCACTCGGGGGAAATTGCATGAAATTTGTTCATTCAAACTTTGCAGAAAATCCTCAATCAAATGTAACTGTATAACAATGACGTGCATTCCAAATCCACAAATTTGCCAGCTAATTGCACTTATAAAAACACCTTATTGAATTTGTGCAATGAGCTTCAATGCACTCTCAGTCTCAAACACGCAAGTCCGGCGGCGGGGTGGAGACCGGCGGCGGCGTTGGGTGGAGAAGAACGGCGGCGAGGGTGAATACTGGTGGCGGCGTCGTGGGATGGAGACCCGCGGCGGCGTTGGCGGGTGGAAACTGGCGGCGGAGTCGGGCGATGGAGACCGGCGGCGGCTAGGGAGGAGCTGGACGGCAGCGGCGCCAACCTAGCGTGGCTGCGATGCGGAATCGGAATCGGCGCCAACCCTAGCGGCACCGCACGCCGCGCGATTCAGACACGGCCATCAAACCCGTAGAGGAAAACAGCAAAGCGCGGGGGCAGGGGATAAGGCACAAGGGGAGAGGGGGAGTACCTTGTGGTGGTGCGCCTGGCTGTGAAAACAGCGGCGGCGGCGGCGGCCCGGCGAGGCCGGGAAGGTGACGGCGGCGTGGCACGCGCAGTCGCTCGCACGCACGCGGCGGGGTGTGGGAGTGGAGAATCGGAAGATCAGGGACTTGTTTTAAGCCTAAGGGCACCCACAGTGAATGTCTATAGGCTCTCTATAAAAGAGTCATATCATCAATCTGTCCTATATAGAAAAAATTAAATGAGGAAAGAGAGGGCAGCTCTCTACAGACCTGGCGAGAGCCGCTACGGAGAAATCGAGGCTCCCATCGACCGCGTATCGACGCGCAAACGGCTCAGCTGCCGCTATCCTACAGGTTTTCTCGCTCACGCCGGATTGCCTGCTCCCCTCCCTACACAACGCCTCCCTCACCGTTTTCCCCGTCTCCCGCGCACCACATCCCTTCCCAATCTCCCTCTCTCGCGAAGTTTAGCCGCCAAATCCCCCTCTCGTTCTTGTTCCCACGATGTCCACGCGCCAAATTCCCCTCTCAATCTCGTTCCCGTGATACACTCGAGCTGCCCCCAATCCCTAAATCCACTGCTTGCCTCTCAGTCTTCTCAAACTCA
>CM002481.1:8005001-8030419 GCA_000325765.3 Leersia perrieri | reverse complement strand
TTCTGTCAATGGTAGGCAGTATAACACTGGATATTATCTTGCTGATGGAATTTACCCAGAATGGGCAGCCTTTGTGAAGTCTATAAATTCACCTCAACTAGAGAAGCACAAGGTGTATGCAAGGCAACAAGAATCTAAAAGGAAAGATGTGGAGCATGCTTTTGGTGTGCTGCAAGCTCGCTTCAACAACGTGCGTCGTCCAGCACGTTCTTGGAGCATGAAGATTCTTCGAAAAATCATGACAGCATGTGTTATTCTTCATAACATGATAGTGGAAGATGAGGGAGAAATGGCTGAGGAGCCTATTGACTTGAATACTACCCCGGGGGCATCAATTGCTCTTCCACCTGACGTGCAAAAGGCCACTAACTGTAACCCATGCTTTGATGACATTCGGTGTAGGAATTCTGCTATCCGTTCTCACTCAGTCCATACTCAACTAAAAAATGATTTAATTGAGCATATTTGGCAACGTTATGGCAATAGGGAGAATAACTAGTCACTTTTTTATGTAAGCTTTTGCTGTCATCTTTTATTACTGTTAGTACAAATAGTTTTTTTAAAATACATTGGCTTACAACTATATCCTTTCTTTTTTTCAGGTTTGGCTACTAGGTGTTGGAGTGCTGCTGTCTACAAAGGTTATGAGACTTGTTAGCGGCTTTGGTTTTTGTTGAGTCTTCCTCAAGAAAAGCATCTCCTATCTATTTATCTATTTTGTGTTGCCTTGTCTGCATGAGACTAGTTCTCTTTGAACGTAGTGATATAGAGATCATGTTTACCAATCATTTTGTATTATGGGCTTCTAAGTACTAGTTTGTTTATTTCTAGTCTTATGTATCCAGTAATTGTTGAGATGCTATTGTTATCTATTTCTATATGTGCCTGATGAATTATTGGTATCGAAGTGACTTTAAAATGGTGAAGTCATTTTCCTGTGTTTATTTTCCTAAGCCACATGTGGAGTTATAGGGATGGTGTGCATGACAGATTATTGCCATTCATATGCATGCACAGAGCATTAAAACCAGCTATAGACATCTGTATAGACACAACACTGAGGAAGTTTACTATAATACGATCTGTAGATGACATGGCCATCCTTATAGAGAGCAAACTTACTTTACCTTTGAGGGTGCCCTAAGCGGTGGTGGTGGGCTGGGTAAGGACGGCCCAAATGGCTGGATTTGATGTGAGATTTCAGGGTGCCGCGTCTACCTAGGCCTAAATTGATGCAAGATCGCCTGAAAATTTGTGCGAGGCTGATTTGAGAGCTTGAGCCGTATTTTCATGCGGATCGTGGTGCTTTCCGCAGTTGATATCTTGGACCGGATTACGTGTGGAACGTGGCAAAGTCATTGGAGTTTTGTTTCAGACACACAGTCTCAACATCTTCAATTGCAATTCTAGGAATATTGAACCTCAAAGTTATAAAAACCATTCGAAAAATGTTGAACCTCAAAGTTATAAAAGCCATTCGAAACAGGTACTAGGATAGTACAAAGAGGTGGCTTTAATGACGTAGTATCTAGTAGCAAACTAAAAATGAAGTAAAACGTGGACTCACCTGTAATACAATCCCCTCCCCCTTCTCTTTCTCCCTTTCTCTCTTTACCCTCCTTATCGTTAGTGGCCGACACGACTCACTCGTGCCAGAGCAGGGGCAGGGCGACAATTCTAGCGGCGGCGCAAGGTTATGATGGTTGTGGAAGCTGGGAGACGATGCTAGCCCTAGGCATAGGGCGATGGTGACTGCGGACATGAAAAGGCAACATCGGCTGAAGATGCGGAGCCACCACTACTTGGCGATGAGGCCATGATGCGAGTGAGGAGCAGGGGAGAAATTAACCTTGAGCTCGAAGTCGACAGTGATGGAACGCCAAAGATGTTGATGGAGTGCATGGGTGCTAGAGCGCCACTATCTCCACCACGATAGTCTCTCATGCCCTTGTTGATGGCCTCTCCTTCGTCACCCCTACGATGTGCAACATGCTCTCCTTGCGGGATGCCATCGCTTCTAACGTTATGGCAAGCTCCCCCTCTCCTATTTCACTTTCAAAAAAGACCTCCTCGTCAGCATCTGTCCTCCTCGGCAACATCAATGCAATGGACGATCATCTGTTATATATTAGTATAGATTACAACATCTTTATTACATAAAACGTATAGGGAATAAGCTAAGGAAATTATGTGTATGCATGATGCATCATATGCAATGCAACCCATGGTGTTTTTAATACTTACTTGGGCCGAAGAATACGATATAACTTTCTAATCAGTTCACTCTCTTCTTTGGTGAAGTCATCATGATTAAGCTTCGGGCGTAGATAATGGCACCATCTATCTCTGTAGTTTTTTCCTGATTTCACCAGTCCTGCAAAACCAGTTCACAAGTGGATAAAAAACGTGTTCGCTAGCCGTCGGTGGATTGGATTAGAGGAGGGAAACATCGTTTGTTCAATATGTAGCCAGGGGGCTTGAGCCCCCCCCCCCACCCCATGTTGGATCAACACAAGGAAGCGATATTTCAAGTTCTATAATTTCTTTTTTTTTGGTCTCAATCAGTCTGTTGCTCCAATACTTCAAGGCCATTGGAGACGGAGGAGTGGTTGGCATCGCTCTCGGCAAGCAGAAGAGGTTGGGTATGTTTATGTTCTTCGCAATTAGCTTGTCAGTGCTATCTGTTGTCATTCTTGGCTTCATTTCGTATTATATTCCGCAGGCCAAAGTTTCTTTCTTTTCTTGTGTCTCCTCTGGGATTAAAATCACGGTCTACCCTGGGTATCTCATCCTTGCGGTTTCCTCACTCACGGTGTACTTCTACCTCTTTGTTGCTATTGTTTACTTAGAGTAGAGGACCTAAATCTACCACATGTATCCATAGATTAGTGGTTTGTATAAGATGTATCTCGGATTAGTGATTTGTGTTGGAGTTTATTTCAGATGAGATGATATGTATGAACAATCAATCTAGTTTGTCATGCTTATTAATTGCTAGTTTGCAAAAGCATTGTTTCAGGTGTCATGATTCTTAATTAATCGGTGAAAGCATAAGTTAAAAGTTAGAATCAACTTCTATAGTTGTACCCTCAATGTTAGTTTCTACAGATTACGTCAACGCTATCAGCTTTCTGTACTTCCAGAAAGATTTCAAAGTACATCACTAAGCTTGACACTTTGAGACTTAAACTGGGTGCATGCCCTAGAGGCATTAGTGAGTATGACGATATAAAATATAGCACATAAATTGCATAGTGCCCCCAAAATTATGCCAATAATTAACAACACGAAACTTATTGTTTCATGTCTAAAAAAAGAATCAAAGTTCATGCAAAGAGGATAATGTAAATACTTCATGGGAATCAATTATGAATGAAAAAAAAAGTTCATGCAAGACAAGAAAGCAGACGTAACTGAATTCCTTAAATCATGGAAAGGCTAGATCAAAAAATAAAACCGTGTAGATGTTCTCCCACAGTACTACTCCTAGGTCTAAGAATGTTTATCTCATGCTTTGAAAGAACGGTGGAAGACAATACTTCTTGGCTAGGATTTTCAAACCAATCAGTCGGTTGGCTGTTACTATATTTCCTTAGCCCGAAATACCAAAACAAAACATTCAGTATGTGTGGGTGTAAATGTGATCTTTGTGTACTGCTGATTAAATACCTGAAGACTCCTTCAATGCAGGCAAGAAGATCTCCTCTTGCCTTGAAGAATATCACCATCATGGACCAAATTTGAAGTTCAATGCTCATACCATCTGAGAGACAAGAAGCATCACAAAGAAGTCAATGTCTAAGAGCAAGATTCGAGGTTTCATTTAATACTCTTAGACTGGAAAAAATGCATGTGAGAGAGTCTAAATTTACAACAAACATTTAATCCATCATTTTGGATTTTTCTAATCATTCTTCTATTTTTCCCAAATTTCGTTAATATACTTCATATATCAAAATCCTGCCCCAAAGATACGAATCATGTGTTCCCACAGACGAACTGAAAAATCTAGAAAAAATTGTACATGTTCTTCTGATAGTACTACACACATTTGTAAAAATTCATCTTAAAATTCATTATGTTTTAACCGTAACAAAAAGATAAAAAAATCTGATAGTTTTTTGGACTATAAATATGTCAGAATTTTGTCTTTTTTATTACTCTTTGTGTATAATAAATTTTAAGATGAGACTTTGCATATATGTGTGGTACTATTGTAAGAACATATACAATTTTTTTTAGAATTTTTGGTGATATTTGTTAGTTAGTGTGCACGAAAAGCCCTGTGTGCACAGGATATATTCCCACATACATATACACATTATTTAATATTAATAGTCCTACACATAAATTCTAGATGATTAGAGTCTTAATTATTTGGGTTTACGCAACCTTGCATGTGTAGTATACTAGTATTTCGACAAAATGAATTGTGTTGTTGGCACATGTTGCTAGCTATTGTGTCAAGCATTTAGATGGGTAGGAAGTAAATGTTTCTTATAACAGAAAGCAGCCCTTCCCACGCACCTTTTGCTCCCAATTTCTTGGGGGCCTTTGCAGTCGCCCAAATCGCACACTGATGTGGACGGGCCTGTCACGTTAACAAAACCACCAATCTATATTGTTCTAGGACATTTTAAACTGTTTTTTAACTTCTAGGTCGAATGTTTCTGGTATTGTTGTGAAGGGGTGATTTTGAGACTCGGCGTCAACTTGAGGGACCAAACGTAAACTTATTTCCCTTTGATTCGGATTACACGTGGATAACACATAACAGTGTTTATGCCATTGGAGTTTTGGGCCGTATCACGCATATATCATGGTGTTTTGCCCCTCGGCCGGCGGGGACGGAGCAGCGGGCTAAATCGTGAGTGGAAATGGGCCTAAATGGCCGACGCTTACGCTGGTTCGGCCCAAGCAGCATCTGGTTGTCATGATCACAACCTCCACTGAAGTTCCGATGAGAAAACAGAAAAGCGGCCGAGAAAACGTCGGTGAATTCAGGACTATACCGATCAGGCGATCATCCCGGTAGAAATATTCAGGATCTACCAGACCACCAAGCTAGTACACATATCCATAATTCTGTACCTCTCAACGAAAGCCACAAGAGTAAAAGAAAAAGAACAGGCCACTTTTGTTGGCTCTGTGGCACCAATAAACCCAGTGACGAAAAGGGTCGAACATATTCCATCACCGGCAATATCTTTCCAGCAAGCAGCAGGCAGGCATGGAGCATCCAGAGATTAGTCCAGGCTAATTCCATCCCCTTCTCTCTTTACGCGCCGTACCAACACTTGCACGAACGAACGCGTTGCGCGAGTCCAAAACGTCTGCGCCCATCCATTCTCCCCGGTGGTCAAAGCATATGTGTATGAGTGTTCTGCTGACCCACAATCACCGCGTGACACATTAGAACAGATAGTGGTATCATGCAGAAGCTTCCATCCATCCCCAAGCTGAGCTTAGCTTAGCTAGTGCTGAGTTGCTTGACAGTGACAGAGTGCCAGCGCCTACGGTTAATTACTACTTAGCTAACAGATAATAAATTAACCATTGAAAGGTTAGTCTCTCTTCTGATAACTTCGACTCATTAATAATCAATCCCCTTCTTGTGGCTGGCGGCGAGATAGCCCGATGAACAGGTAATCCTTGGGATTGGCTGGGAGAGTAGAGTTGCAGCCGTTTGTAAAAGACCAGAGAGAGAGAGAGAGAGTCCTTGTTCTTCACGTGTTCGTTCACTTCAGCCCGTGATCCGACCGACGGCTAGGCCTCTTACCTGGCAAACTTACCAGAAGCATGCGTTTTTATTCGTGCGTGAAACTTGCCGGCCTAGCATGGCATAACGTTTACGTGTTCGTGTTCTTCTCAACCTTGAGTACATAAGCGTGCATGCCTTCATGCCGTGTAACGCGTATACACATGCCTCCTTTGATCAGTGTCGAAGAAATGTTAATGCATGGCAGCTAGGAATGTCATTAGTTAATTCTGTGTGTCTTATGATCCGCAGAAAGGAAGCTTGGAAGGGAAACAGTAAGTAATTAATCAGATCGACAATGACCATGCGCTGATCTAAAACTTTAACCGTTTCCTAAGCTTTGGCATAAACACGGGAGAAGCACATGGCAACTATACGTACCTGATATCATTGGGCGAAGAATAATTAAAGAATATAATAAGCTGGGGTTGCTTCTATTTTTCCTCAGGAATTTGATGGGCGGCTGAATAATACAAAACCCTTTGCTCACTCGCAAAGAGACGGATTCAAATGTCAATCCGCACCAAGAAAACTAATCAATGTTAAGCGACACAGTGGACCACACATCGCAACGCTAAGCAAACTCAACAGTAGCCATCGTCACCCACCACCACAGCCACCAACCACTATTCCTCTCTCATCTCTCTGTCCCCAAATTGACCTAAAAATATATATCGCCTCCTAGCTAGCTAAGGCCTACGTAGTTGATTACAAAAAGGAAATGGGGACTAAAAACAATTTGGCAACAGTACGTTTCAGGGTTGGATCATTTGCTGAGATCATCCGACGTAAGGGAGCAGGTACCAGTACGTGCATACTTGCCCGAAATTCTTTGACGCTTTTCTATATCTTTGTAAACGCAAGAATTCCTTAGGAAACAGTGTAATAATTCTAAGTGGATCTATGTACTATACATCGGAGAACTCCCCAATTTGCAAACGTGGTCTAACGCCCAAATGCATGGGCCAATTCAGGATGTTGCGCTCCAGAAATGTATAGCACATGCGTGCATCAAGTACAAGCAAAGCAGATGCAGATGCAGATGATCTCAGAAGGCGACCGGCCTAACAGCTTGGCTGCAAGTAGCTATAAACCAGCTTGCTTGCCAACACGCTCATGTTCCAGCCGCGTAACAAACTAGTCGATCGGTTCGGCCAACGTTAATTTTGCCCACGAAACGGGCAGGCTGGCCGGGCGTACGTCGCCACCAAATCGCCGTCTCGCGTATTGAAATTCGGCGAGCTCCACATGGAGTGAACATGACATGCCGTCCAGGCTCAACGCTTGCATAAAACAAAAAAACTGATATATCATCATATATCTATCCTTCAGAAACTATATATATACATGTGGTTAAATATATTTTTATTTGGTCTCAGGATAATGGGAGGCAAATACACGCGCATAATTACAAACATGGGCGTATCAATGCATGAGGGGTACCCCCATTAGCTAGGTAGCTATCACCCTCTCATTGTTGCGATCATAGTAGTGATTGCAACGAAGCTGGGCCCAGGTTATGAAGAGTAGGAGAGCACTTGCATTGTGGTACTGTCTGATCTGGTCTGATCTGATCGATCTGATCCCCAACTAACTGTGATCCATCTGGACAGAAAAGGGTTTAATTAATTCCTAAATTTTGTTTTAATCAACGAGTATTGCTTGCTTGCGGCCAATTGTGCACTGGGGCAAGGTGTCGGTGTCCTCCTGATGATATATGATAAGGGTTACTTACAAGCAACAGCCAGCCTGTTTGTTCCATCGCTGCCTATCTTACCAGTACTAGGACTCTCTTCGACTTCTTGTCTAGCTTGTATTCTAATCCTAATACACGCCATGTACACATGGGAATATTCTAAGCTTTTGATCGTTCAATCATCGCAAGGAAACGCGGTATACTTCCGGTATACGAAACATATACACGCAGATGGAGATGGATGTTCTAAATTCTACAGGGTAGAAGGTTGATATTTCTTAGGCTGTAAGAACCAAACTAAGGATCAGTTTGGGACTGTTAAAATATCTAAAGATCTGACTCTGTCATTGTGAATAGGCAGCATGAGATAAACTCTGTATGAACATTCACAACCATTAGTCAAGTCAACTTTTAGTGGTACTAATAGTTAGTTAGATATTAGTTGGAGAATTTTAAAAACTAGTAACAATAATGCAGGCAACAGTATATGCATTAAGTAAGAACTGGCACTACCATTAAACAGTTCATGTAGAATCATTGTTGGCAGCAGTAAACTTTCAGCACATGGATTATTATGATTGAGGTTAGTGGATAAGAATCTCCAATAATTTAACTTCTGATGGCAGTACTGTAACAGGACACCAATAAAAAATGCCAAGCATCTAAGCTCCGATCCCAAGCAGATCACTTTCAGAGTTTTAGTACACATTTTAGTCATAATAACAAGATATCACATGCAAGAGACAATAGTTTAAGGGGGTAAGAAGGAGAATAAACAATTTCTTTTTAATATTTGTTAAGATGATCAAGTACAACTTTGAGGGGACCAAGATAACTACAAGATTAGGAAGAAAACATAGTACACCTAGGATAACAAAAAAGGAAAAAAAACAGGGGAAGCAATGATCCATCCCTCCTTATCATTCTCATCCTCCTCTAACAAAAGAATGAATAGAATTGACAAAAGAATCTGAAGCTTTAATCTCTTCTCTTTTAACCCACAATTGTAAAAAAATTGTGAGTTAGTAGTCACTGCAGATCTCAGATCATGGATCATCTTCTTCCTCCATCACCATCATGTACAAAGTTGCCAAAGAAATATCCCATACCTTTGGTTAAATTCACAAGGATAGAGAACCCTGGCTTGAAAGAATAATTGGTGAGTAGATATTACAACAAATTGGTCAATACTTCTTGTACCTTTTTATATATATCTTTTTTTTTCTAATATCTTCCTTAACCTCCTTTGAATGGACTGACTGACTTTATACAAAAGCTGGAATGGTTTCCTAAGAGACCATTAGCTGAGATCAGGTTATTAGGTGAGCAGGAGAGCCTCAGCCTGCGGGGGCGTCTTAGGCTGGAGCTTGGCTTGCTGCTGAGACCAGTAGGCCTGAGCCGCCAGCACCCTGTCGAGCAGCTCCTGTGGCACCGGCTCACCACGCCGCTGCTGGGGCGAGATGCTCGCCGTGTGCACGAGCGTCTTCCACTTGTCCTGTTGACATGACAATTTTGACACGGTTAGTAACATGAGCGTTCAAACTTAACAATAACATTCATCGAGTTTGACCAGAGAATGCATTTTCCAGTCAATTTGCCTACAAGTGCAATGCAAAGCAGCCAGCCATAAGAAGCTTCCAGTCTAGTAAAGGAAAGGTTATCTGATCCTTTGGTGAGACTTTTTCTAAGCCAGGACCGAGTTAGTTGACGTGCAAGAATAGGTAGCTTTTATTTCTAAGTGAACCATTCTGGTACTACTACCTACTTGACCCGTCCAAACAACAAAGCTGATGCGTGAGGACAGGACTAACTGAATCATAGCGACAAAAAGTTTTCCAGAACAAGAGCCCTGCTGCAATGTTCTACTAACACAAGAACAGTACGTGTTTAGTGTGCCATGCTTCGTAAAGGAAGCTAAAACCCAGAAGCACAAAATTTTTTTGTTAAATCAGCCTACCAACCCGCTAGAAATTTTGCATAAACCCCAAGACATTTCAGTTGTAATAACTACTATAAAAGTTTGAGACAAAAAGAAGGGAAAATCATGGGGGTTGGTAAATGGATCAGAGAAAATAATAAGTATGACTACTTTTAAAGGAACGTGTGATGTTCATATTTTGCTAGCATGTGCAATTCTAAGAAATTTTCTTTAATTAGACTTGAAAAGGCTTCTGAGGCCAAAGTGAAGCATATGACAGATATCACAATAATAATTACCTTAAGATCAACATAAGTCCGATGCTTTGCATTATCAAATGCACGAAGTTTGACATCTCTCCATCTGAATGATATCAATATAATCATAAAGTTAGAAACAAAAAGTATGATTTTCAATGTCAGTTCAAATGAGGGAAATAAGCACCATACCTTCCAGTTCCAAGCTTTTCAACTGCAAGCACAAGTGCTTCCACTTCGGCAACAGAGAATGGACGCCTGATTCGGCGTTGCCCCTGTTCAGGAGACCTCTTTGCCTTGTTTGCTGGAACTATAGCCCCTGCATTGGAATCTGGAGTAACTGGAACAATAGCTCGCGAGTTTGTGGAGGCTTTATCAGGTGAAGACATGCCCCCAGGTGAGTGCACAAAATCAGGATCATTCCCTTGGTAATTTGCTGACAAGGGAGCCAATGCAAGCACCTGTGAAGCATCAGCTTCACCATGCTTAGAAGACGAGTCAGCAGGTGCGATCCTGTATTCAACGAAATACACAAGACCGGATTAGGCTATGCACCCTCGAGGTTAACATCGATTTCTTATAGCGAATAGCAATTACCTAGCTAAAGGTTCAGTAGTGTCAACAGTTTCCAGAAATTCATTATCTTCAGAAGGTGAGAGTTGTGACGGATGCGGAGCACAGTTGGGCTCAAGTGAAAATCCTAGGTTATCCAGTACATCATCATGAGCAATCCCAGCCTGCAGTAAGGTTTTGTTATCATCTCTGACTTTCTTTCCATGATGAAGCACACCGACACGTAGACCACCTCCAAGTATGGCATTAACTGCCTCCAGAACAGTTTTCTGCATTATAAATACATATTAGAACACGGAAACATCATCGACAAAAGGTAAAATCCTTGTCACATCTCGTTGTGCTAATCAGATCAATAAGTAAAAAGGAGCACAATGTCTTTTTCAGTACCTTCAGTGAGCCAACAGTAGCGGTTTCTGGGATCTCAATTAGGAGTTCAGGCACCTTGAAAGACTTGATCCTAAGTTTGACTGCAAGGAGAAAAACAGGCAGTCTAAGACTATGGCCATGAAACAAAATTACAAATTAAAAGGCATTTTCATGGGGATGGGACCAAACTTACCATGGCAGTCACTAGACTCATGTGATTTCTGGAAAGCCATTGAATTGGTCCCCTTGTTTGCTGCAGAAGAAATATTGCCCCGGTAAGTTATAAGATGGGGTAATTGTACAAGAAGGATTTACAGGTTCAAGCAAAACAAACCTTCCAAAGAAGCTGAGTCTCTTGCAGCAAACTTTGCCTTTGCATTCAATTTTGCATATTCTTCAGAAACTAGGGTTGAATGACGATCAAACATCTTCCTCCGCTTGAATGTGCTCCTCTGCGTCCTTTGTCGCGTATAATACATTTTCTTGTTGCGGAAAGAAGGCTTCCGGTCAACATCTAGCAGGATCAACAAATTCAAGTAAGAACAGAGTAAGCTGGTTTGAATATGAGTGCCATCAAATGCAGTGCTCCTCGGAAAAGAAAAAGGTGAATGGGATCTCACAATGCTCACCACTATAGGAAAGATCTCCTTTGTGCATCCTGGCTGGAGCAACTTTCCTGTGCTTACAGGCGAGCAACTTCTTTACCCTACTATGACCAGCTGTACAATTGGGCCTGAAACCCCTGTTAGTTGCGGTGCTCGGATGAGTGCACCCGGAAGATTTATCATCATCATCTTCATCTCTATCTACAGTAAATCCCTCCCCTCCCTTGGGGACCCTCGGGAAAGAGGTCGATCGCCGAATTGGCGTCTCGCCGGTGCTGTCAGAGCTGACCAAAGGAGGCGGCTTCACATCCACATCCATTGGGTCGAGCAGATTATACATGTCTGGAGCATTCTTCGGTATCACATTTGCAGCTGCATCCCCGGTGAAGGCCCCTGACTCCACAGATTCAGGTGACCACCTATCAGCGATCGCCGCAAATTCAGCCTTGGTGCAGCTTATCATTGAGGATTCCTTGTCCAATGCATCTGACTTTCCCTTGGGGTCCTCATTCACAGCATGGCTCACCTCCAGATCTTCCCCCTTCCGGCCATGGTGATTCGCCGGCCGCTGGAACGCAATGTGGGAGACCAATGCACTCTCGTTGCAGCTATCCTGATCCATCACCTCATTCTTGAAATGCTTCACCTCGTCACAGTGCTCCTGCTTCACGCGGACATCCTTCGGTGGCGGCGCATCCACGACCGGGGCGCCGGAGCTCGCGTTCCCCATCGAGCACTCGCCTTCGTCAAGCAGCTTTCCGGCGACGCTCGCGAGCAGGTCAAACGCGCACATCATCAGGCCCGGGCTCTCCTTCTTCCGAATTGATCTCTTGCCCTGCACAATTTCACCAAACAAGAAGAAACGCCATCGCTGTCAGGCTCGCTCGCAGCAGCAAAGGTGCGGAATTTGATGCCGGTGAGAGCCGCATACCCTCGCGAACTTCGGGACCCGCGGCATCTCCGCGACTTGGCTTCCGCCTCCCGACTCCATCTCCAGCGATGACCTCTTCTGGAAAACCATTTCTTCGCTTCGGTGGCTAGTAATTTACAGGAGGGTTGCTTGGTTAACAACCGGTGGTTGCGCTACTCATGGCTTGTCTCAGAACGCAAATCTGCACAGGAATTGTTGAAAACTACATCAGCAATTGACAAAGAGGAAACCAATTTGTACCAAGAATAATAACGAGAGTTCATTGGGATCTCCGCAAGAAGAACTTGGGATAAATTTCGGATAAACCCTTAGATTAATTAAACACGGAAGGATCATAGTTAGGAGTGCAATTAATTAGCACAAAAAATTTAGAATCCCCAAAAAACCCTGATCAGGAGATCCGGGTTTGGGCGTCCGAAATGAAATAGAATTTCAAATCAGGAGCGCTCGAAAGCACATGAAACGCGAATTTATTACCATCCAAACCTGAAGAACCAAAGCAAACGGAAAGAATCGTACCACCCCTCGTGATCCAAATTAAGAGCAAAAAAGGAATGGGGTTTTGCGAAATGGATTCCCCCGCTGTCTTAAATGCATCAAAGAAAAAATAAATTTCGCCAGGTAAACCAGCACGCCAAGCGATCAAAGAGAGAAGCAAAAAAAGCTTTAAAAAACTCACATGCATCGGAATCCGTGAGGATTAAGCAACTGCCAAAAGGAAAGCGAACCCGTCGGTTAAAAAAAAAAGAAGAGAGAGAGGGGGAAGAACAAGTACAAACCCCACAGGAGGCAGAACCAACAAGAATTGGCGGACCTCGCACCGTCAGATCCGATCTCGGCATCCGATTCGCCCAATTCGACTTCAAAACCCCTCCAAACCGACCCAAATCCGAAGAAGCAACCCCGAAATGTCCCAAAAAAAACTCCAATTGTCCCGAATTCAGCCCCAGCCCGGCCTCAAAACGCAGCCTTTCAGAGCAAACCAACCAAAATTGGGACATAATTGGACCAAAAAACCCCGGGAAAACGCTGCAGCATCCCCAGCTCTCCATCCCCAAGCATCAAACGCCGAGACCCAGCACCAGAACAGCTAAATCAGCGAGAATTCGCCGGATTCCCGAGCCCCAAGACTCACCTCACCGCCGGCGATCCGATCGCCCCTCAAACCACCGCCCTCGGCAGATCACGGCGCAGGCCGGTCCTCAAGATCCCGAGCCCGAATTATTCCTCCTCCTCCGGCAAGAGGCCTCGCTTCTCCTCTCTTTTTTATTTATTTTCCCTTTTCCTCCTCTTCTCTCCTCCTCTCCTTCCCCTTCCCCTCTTGTTGGTTTTTTCTTGTGGTGGTGTGGTTTGGCCAAAACCCCTCAAAACCAACCCCCTTCTTAAACCCCACAACCCCCGCAGCCCGCTTGCGGCTTGCACACCACCACCACCCACAAGGCGCCCACCGGCTGCCTCCGGTTAAACCCCCACGCGGCCACCGCCTCCACCCGGTCACCCCCAACACACGCCAACGACCGGTTCCTCTCTTCCAACCCCTCCACGTGTCCACCCTCCCCGATCCGACGGCCCTCGCGGGGGGAGCGGCACCGGTTCTCCTCCTTACAGACGCGAGCGCTTTCCGCGAGCACACGGCTCCGCGCCACGTGTCGATGATCCGCGCCGTCGGTGGGTGAAGGAGGCCGTCTCCGCCGTCGGATGGAGGGTGGCCCTTGAGTCTCTCGTGACCACGAACGCGAGGAGTGATCCTTATTAATCGGTGGGGGGTTTTAGGGGAGGAGGATTAGCGGGCGTTTTTAGGGAGAAAACGTGCAGATTAGGGGGGTGGGGGTTAATCACCTGTCTCTGTCCCATTGTTTAATTTAGGGTTTTTCTCCTGCTTTTCTTTTCGTCTATTATCTATTTTTCGATAAAGTTTTTTAATTTTGGAGGGGTTTGAGAGGCTAGCGTGGTGTTCGTGGAGGAGAATGTTCAGGGACGATGCCCAAAAGGTGCTAAGATTCCGGATGTTCTCCAAGGCAGCAAGCAGCAAGGGCCAGATAATTTTTAGATAAGAAGTTCGTGGCCTTTGTGTTTCTTCGGCATGCACACTGTTGTCAAAATTTGAGGTGACTGTTTTTTTTTTTACTACCAGTGTATAATTTAACATCACAGAACAAAAATGGATGTTCAGGGCTTAAGATTTGCTTCTACTTGCAAACGTTCCCACGGTTAATGTGTGTTGCATGTGAAGTCTCATTTGGTAGATAGTGAATATTTGCTAGTCTTGCAAAGCTTGGGGATAAAGATTTGAAAGGGATAAGTATCATCAAACTACTGTTATTAAAAAGTTCAGTAAAATGACGCTTGTTTTGGACCTATGTTTATCGCCTTTCATTATCATCTGTATCTATACTAAAGTAAAATGACCATTTATGAAAGAAAAAATGTACTCACAGATTTTTACATTGAAGGCTCTGATCCGTCGGATCAACCACATCCAATGCCTAATATTCTTGTTCCATTTCCATGCATGTCCGGCATCTTAAGCATTGAAGGACTCGTTATTTTATTTCATCTGTGATAATAGAAACCAATTATACTCTTTAGTAAACTAAAATCGAATCATCCCGATGCATTCATCTGTTCACGACTCCTCCCTCCCGTGCCACCTCATGCACACTGTGTCTGTTGTGGCGTGGTCAATTAAAATGTAAAGTGTTAGTTTTGTTTTTAAGATGAATTAAATTTTGTTCATAAGCATAAGTACCAAAGTTAGAACTTTTTTCTCTTCAACCACCATAAAGAAGATGGACAACAGTATAAAATCTAGAACTCTCTTAGGAGCTGAGGTTAAAATTTTTGACAGCACTGTAGGTTTGCACGCTCCATAGTTAGCCTCATCAAAACATTTAAAGGACCAATGTATATAGTGAATGTAAATCGAGAAATGATTGATAAACGTGTGAACAAGGATTTGAACACATAATGGTGCAGCCATATGCATGCGTACTATTGGCAGGGTGTTCAGAAGAAGGTATCTCCTCAGCCTCAAAATATAAACACGTAATACTAAATGTAACGTATCGAGTAGAACCTTCGTACATTTTGAAATGGACAGAAATTCCCAAAAATATGTTGTTGTGGTTGCATTAGTACAATTTAGGATATTATGCACAAAAGTAAGCACCATTTGGACTTCATCGATTTTCTAAGGCAGTGCATTTCCCTCATGAGCTGAGGAAAAAAAGTAACATGCCTTATAGCATAATTTTAAATAATTCAATTGTCGTAGAACAGTGACGTAATAAGTAGTAAACTATGAAGGATTCACCCTTGCGTGGTCCGATGGCTTGAAAGACGAATTGATGTTTTTCTTTTCCAAATATCATGGTTAGGATCCGCTACATCGCTTCATTTATATCCTCGTCATCCTAACTTGATAACAACTACAAGAAGCAGAATTTTCTCCTTTATACTGTACTTTGAGAAACTATGTCTTTATGAAGATTTCTTTTAAAAAAGGTATTTATTAAAGATAGACAACGGCGAAACGGCTAAAAAAAAAAGTAGCCAAAGGAGTAAAAAAAAGTGTAAATAATGGAGGAAATTAAGATCCCACGAGGTTTTGATAACTGATGATACCATCGTTTTGTTGTATCTTGATCTAACTGCTAGATAACATTAATTTGCTAAATAATTAAGCGTGCAGTTTATCTCTGGATTTAACCACTAATAATATTGCTAAATAAGTGTACCGTGTGATGATGAACAGCAAAGGAACTGAGGCATTATGCAGAGGAAGCAGTATAGCAAAATCGAATAGATTTTATCTTTATATACATTGGCGTTTTTTGATAAGAAAATGAAGTACAAACACATGTATCCATATATATCGTAGTATATTGGCACATCTTGTTAATTACTGCCTTGAGATTTATGTGTTTGGAGTAAAATGCACGAAGTCGAGCAATGTCACACCGTTACCCACTTAACTGCAAATGTGCCTTTTTAACGCACTCTTCAAAAAGATATATAATTATATAACTCTAAATAAATTACTCCTAAAGCGTACCTATGTGCAGAATATGGAAATAGAAAATATTAATAAAAATTCTTGGCATCGAAATCGGCTATATAATATTAATTTAATAAAATATTTATTTAATGCATTTTTATACATGTTTAAAATACAAAAGCAAGGTTAGAATGAAATCAGTAAAAATTCTTGGCATGGAAATTGGCTATATAATATTTTATTAAATAGTTTGGGTGCACAGATATTGTATGGGAATTATTTAGTATTTTAATAAATTGAACAATATTTTCCGTGAATTGCTCAAATTGAAAAGCGTCAGGCCACCTATGCTAATTTGGACCAGTACCTCCTCTCGTTCCCTCTTCTTTTCCTTACGATATGGGCCTAAACTGAAGCATTCCACGCACCACGCGCAAACCGCGTCGGTCATCCCATATCTCGCGCCAGAGCGGACCATCGGCCCGAGATTGTGCCACTGCTACTGATGAGTGGGCCCCACTTGTTAGTCCCTTCTTCTACCATTGGCTGGTGAACAGGATCAACACCTCGAATCCGGCACGGTTCTCGTCCCGGAATTTTTGAGAGGTTTTATCTAAACTATTAAAATGTTAACATTTATTTTTGAACGGGGTTGGTGGTTATTAAATCTAACTTTGGTGGGTAGAGCCACACATATAATATTAGTATGTAAAGCTTATTTTCATGTAAATGGAAGCTAGTACACCTACCACCGTTTTTTTTTTTGAAAATAAATAAATACTTCTATGTGATCCATATTAACGAAGGGTATTACATCCTTAAATATAGTGATAGAACTTCTGCACATTATGATCTAACCACGCTATGGTCAAAGTCGACAGGTTTAGTTATTTAAAAACAGAAGAATAACAAGTACATCATAAGTTATTTATCCACCTTAACGGCTTATTTACTCTCTTTCTTACCCGAGTGAGCCGGGCAAAAAAAAAAAGAAAGAAAGAAAGAGCTTCTACGTGCTTGTATTTTCTTGCAAGACTCTTCTACTCGAGTTATTAATAAACCCTAGTACTTATTAATTGGGTTAATATTTTTTGCGGTGAATTAATTGGGTTAATATAATGTTTGGGTCCTGCCACGTCAGAAAAGAAAAGGTGCATACGTGTCGATCCTGCTCTCCCCGATTGGGTCCTTTTCGCCTACGCTTATCCGCCGGCCTATCCTCCTCCCCACCTCCGTTACCTCCTCTCCGGTCACTTCTTTCGCCGGAAATTTTCATGGCCCTCGTTATCTGCCCCCACGGAACCGATGGATAATCACAAACAAGAAACATTTTCATCGCTTTCTTTTTTAAGTCGTTCTCGGTTTCATCATGTATAATTTAATTCGGTTTCTGTTTTCTTGCGCTTTTCTGATTGGGCGATAGGAAAAGGAGAGCGTCCCGTCAGAGATGGTTGGGAAAAAAGAAAAGCTTCGACGTGACGTCTCCCGTTGAATTGAATTCCCCGAGTGGCTGCCCCTCCCCTCTCGCTCTCTCCGTGGCCGTCGCGTCAGGTGGTGTCCGCCGCCGTCAAGCGACGCCTCCGCACGTGGCGCTCGCGCCGGCCACGGGAAGCGACGGCGAACTGACGGCGCGAGACGTCGAGTAGAGGGGATAAGGATCGGGCTGGTGGTGGGCCCACTGGGTCAGAGACGGTGGGCGCGAGGGGGTCGGACTCGCGGGTAAGTGTGCGGGCGGTGCGAGGTTTTTGGGCGCGGGCGGCGCGGGGGCCACACGCTGACGTCGCGTGGGTCCCCGCGGGTCGGGCCCGTTGACACGTGGGAGGACAGGTAGGACTTCTGGATCCACGGGAGGTGTCGTGTCGTGGGCGTGGCCGGTGGCGCGCGGTGCGGGTCGCGCCGATGGAATCTTCTGTTTCGGTGCGGTGCGGTGCGATGCGGTGCGCGGTCGGGTGAGTACGTGCGTGAGTTCGTGACATGGCATGACACGAGTCGCGTACGGACGTGGTCGAGGCGTGTGCAGATGGTGGGTGCCCACTTACACGTACGCGTATATACAAACATGGCGGCAGGTGAGAATAAATCAATTGAACTTGCCTGATCGATCGGTTCATCGATCTTTCAATAACGTGGCATATAAAATTAATACAGGAAGTAATTTTCAGTTTCAACTTCGTTTTTTCCCTGAGTTATTAAATTTCACCAGCTCTTACTGAACGTTATTACTGTTGCTATAAGAAAACCAACTTGTGGTGGAGTGGTGGTGATGCTGAAGTGGTCCATGCCGATGCTCGTGGCTGATGACCTTAACGAAGTACATCGAGTTGAAATGGTAACGTACGTAGCCATATGGCACATTTTTCATGACAAAGGCACACGTGCATATGTACCGTGACAAGTGATGAATGGATCAGGCCGTGTACGTGCGTGCCTTTCAGCAAAAAGCTACTCCAACTTTGATTCATCAGATGATCAACCGGCCAAGACGTACGTACGCGCGCACTGTTTCACGCAGAGACGATCAATACCCATACGTACGTATCTCGTATTCGTTTGCCTGCATCGTGCAAATGAAGACGTAGCGTAGTAGTAGGAGTAACATGGAGAGCACGTAAGATCCGAGCCACCGAGCGGCGCCGCCGGCAACAAGCACCGCGGGACCCACCAGTCAGAGGCAGAGAATTCGACGGTGGTTGTTTGGTCGGTACACCGTATAATATCCGTATACACCTACCTGCAGCAGCATTGTGAACGGCGCGTAGGACCCACAACTGCCTCTGACTCCTCTATCCATTGATTAAATCTTTAGCGAGCAGTAATCCCCATCGTACGCTTGCCGCTTTGACACATTGATGGAAAAGATAACTTTATCTAGCGCAATCAGGCCGAAGTACGTCGTTGCTTAGGCTGCGTTTAGATCAAAAGAAAAGTTGGTCAAAAATATCAGATCAATATTTGGACACATATTTAAAGTATTAAACGTAGACTAATAACAAAACAAATTACATATTTCGACTATGACAAATTTTTTAAGCCTAATTAATCCGTCATTAGCACATGTTGGTTACTATAGCACTTAGGGCTAATCATGATGTAATTAGACTAAAAAGATTCGTCTCGCAATGTATCCGAATATGTAATTTGTTTTATTATTAATTTACTTTTAATATCACATCTAAATATTGATGTGATATTTTTGTCTAAGTTTTTAGGTGATCTAAACGCGGCCTTAGCCTATTAATATTACCATTTTTTTGTCCCGTTAGTGCCCCGCCGCATGATGCATTTGCATGGACACGTCATTATCACCTCGATCAGAAAGGGGGTCCCTACTAGTAATACATGTTAACATGTCCTGATACCTCCAAAAGAGAAGAACGTGCCCTGACACGGACTAAACTTGACGGGACACGTACTAATCTGGCACGCCATTTTCCGTTCCCTTTTTACAGCAAAAAAACGTAGCAGGAGAACAGAAGAAGAAAAATCTATTGGCAGAAGCTACACAATAGATATAGGACCAGGCTGATGCAGACTCTGCGCGTGTGGGGCCATAGAGGCAGACCACTTCCCGTCACGCGCGAGACACGCGACGGCGAGGTCGTTCGTCGTCGGCCCGGCCGGCTGGTGGTGGGCCAGGGGATGATATCGGCAACGTGCAACATGCACGTATTCACGTACACACGCACGCATTCATGTACGCAATCCAAATGGCTGGGTCGATCGATCGATCGGTCGCTAGCAGAAGTGGCAAAATAAAAAGGGGGGAAGCAATGACGTGCACATGACCGGTTCTCATCTCGCTGTGTGTGATCCGGGATATTGTTTGCTGGTCCACGCCCTACCAATGCATCAGAAGAGGGTCTCAAGTGTGGTGTGCTACAACGTGTTGATGCAAGAGTCTGGTCCACGTAGTATGTATCATGCCTGGTATGATTGTTTCTATTGTTTCAGTGGACGCAATGTGTTGCTTGCAGCAGCAAAAATGGCTAGAATTTTAGAATGGCTTTCAAGATATGTCATGCATGGAGCCAATTCCTCCTTTAAGACCAGAGAGAGAAGTACTATTAGTATAACGAATGGAGCGTTTGGAATGGTATTGGGATCCTATATTCCATCTAAAATTAGCCGATTGTGTCATGCTAATTATATGGTGCATTTAACTTCTTTTTTGTACATAGTATAATCTGGTGGATACTTGTTTTTTAATCCATGGCACAGAAATATTCCAAGATGGCCGTGACGGAGAATTCAAAAGAGGGGTCTGTACCCCTATGGTATCCGTGCGC
Organism: Leersia perrieri; assembly: GCA_000325765.3. Lineage (NCBI taxonomy): Eukaryota > Viridiplantae > Streptophyta > Magnoliopsida > Poales > Poaceae > Leersia > Leersia perrieri. Next base: position 8,010,029 of record CM002481.1, on the reverse strand, counting down.
GCGCACTTAAGGTTGCCATTTAATCAGAAAGAAATCTACATATTTTGAATTGAGAGCTTGATGAATTACTTTCAAATACGGTTTTAAATTGATAATTCTTATTTCTTTGTAAATCATCATTTTATTGGCTTTTGTGTTTGAAAATTGCGCATTTTTCAATGAAGATGGCAACAGGCATCCATGGTCGTACAACCTGCTTAAAGTTAGCCATATATTTTTGTATAATATGTAATGTAAAGTCTACTATCATCATACAGGAGTGTATGAATTATGCACATATTCTGTCCATACATAGCAAGAGTGTATCTTTGCAATATTTTAATTTCTCGGTAACTTCCTTTGTTCTATCCCTAAATGTCCTTATCAAATTCGGTACAAACAAGCTATATTGGTCCAGCCGCATAATGGGAATTTATGCTCCTGCAGGCGATAAAACAAATTAAGAGGAAACAAAAGCAGAGTGATGGGAAGGGAAAGATTGCGTACCTGCCTGCACGTGAACGGCAGAGACAACTAGTATAACAATATGGAGTAGCAACGAAGTTCTTTTTTCTTTTTCTGTTTTTGCCAAAAGAGGGTAAAACGCCAAAGATACCAAACGTTCTAAGAAAGGGATGTCATTCACCTTTGGTTACCTAGACCATGCTAATGATAAATATACCAATCGTTGCTGGGACGCCATGTCCTCTGCTTTTGTTCCGATCTGTTCACTTATCGGTGCATAGAAAGCTGACAGAGATCTTTAGCTAGCGGCCGGGCTACCATGAGCTCCTGAAGTACAGTACTACGCCATAGTACCCTTGCATTGGAGATGCCTTTCCTTTTTCAACTGTTATGTTGTTCTGTTTAGGAAGGTCATGTTGACAGCGGTGTTTGGCCGGCCAAACTAGAGGTATACACATCACATAATCGAGCAGAGCATGAAAATATTCATAGCAATAAACATGCTAATGTATCTACATATAATATTATTCGTGTTTTGACAAAAGATATATTTCAAAGAAGTCACTACATTTGTTCTAGATGGTAGAAATTTCTTATATTAACCAGAAAAAGGTGAGATTTAAACTATTAGATCATAGTGTGTGTTTAAATTATAGCGAGGTAGATTGATCGATATAAATGTATACAAAATAGATTTTGTATTTGTAAGAGAGAAGCTAAGAGTTGTATTTCAAATTGCATTCTACTTGTTATGATAGATTGTATACAAATTACAATTGTATGCATAAAAAGGTTGTAAATGAAATCCAATTATATTTCAGCTCTGTATAAAAATCATACCTATATTTACCTTATAAGAGGTGTGTATCAAATCCAATTATACTTTTATTTAGGTTTGGGCAAAATTGCACGGGGAAATCCATAAGTTGCCAAAATCAAAACTCTAGTTGGGAATAGTATATCATTTTAATCATTAAACTATTGAAGTGACCACAAATACTTGCATTGATTTTTTTTTAGTATTTTTCATTCCCAATTAAAAACTCCATATACTTCATCCAAAATTTCATGTAAGCAATATGAGTGTATGCGTTTGTAACATGTTTTGCTGATAAAATTCAAGCAAATGATATAGAATAATTTCAACAAACATTGAAATCCACTATCTGTTGTGTACGCTTCCTTCAGTTTTTTTTTTTTTGCATCAGGGGTTTTGTCGCTACACGTGCATTCCACTCGTGCTTCCACCGTACAACATGAATAGTACTGTATGTATTGGGGGTGTGCCTTCATTCGGCACACGCTTCCTTCAGTTTTGATTGAAATTTGGACAGCATTTAAATTTTATTTTAATTTAAAATCATTGTTATTTCAGTCATTGAGTAACTTTGGTCATAAGAAAATTTTGACCTAACAGGGTCGATGAAAGGCTACATTTCTTTTCAATTTTCATTAAAGAGTTTCTATCTGTTTCCACACCCTTTTTAAAGACAGATCTAGCCGTAGGTGCCTCTACATGGGCTTCGGCCTTCGAGTAACCAAATGTGAACTGGTATCAGATGGGATGGGAGGCTCCTCAGACAGGTCATGAACCTTCGGTGTTATTGTCATTTGATAAAGAAAAACCTTCAACCAACAAACGTGGAATAGGGAAGTACACAAGAGATTAATAAAATATGGATAAGTACATAGCAAAGCAAGACTCAAGAGCATAAAATAGGCTAAAATAATACTGGTGGGCACATATAGATTTCAATCTATATGTAACATACCAACTAATTAAAAAAAACTAGAGTTTTGAGTTAAGAGTGTGTGTGTTGCATTTAGATAAGTCAACTTGTTTCAAAATTTGCATGAAAATAAAACTTTTTCCTAAAAGATGAGCATTAACTAAAACCAACTAATGTTGCACATTTAATTTGCACACTTCTCGCTTGACTAGACAAGTAGTTTAGAGAAATAAGAAACTAGCTCAATAAAACCTTGTGCACATAAAATGATAAAATAAAAAGTGTCACATGCATCATGTGTAATGCCCTGGTGTGCTTAAATTATTTTTATTGTTTTTGGATCTTCTTGCATAATCATTTAGGACACATACATGCATTGCAAGCAATCATCTAATAGTTTTTATAAAAGAACCATGCATCTAAAATTCTAGAAAATTTGCACACAAGCACTTCACCTCACAAGTAAGCAACCTAAACTTTTCTAATAACTTTTTAATCTAGTTTGGTCCCTTGTTGTTGTGCTCCAAAATCGGTCCATTAGAAGTTCTAGCCCCAAACTAAGGCCTCCTTGCCTCATCCTCAAGCCTGGACAAAAGACCATCCTGGATTTCTACTCCATCCAAATTGAAGATGAAGTTTCTCTCCCCAATCTAGAGCTCCGCTAAAACAAGCATGCCCTCCCTCTTTTCTTCTATAATCAGTACAAAATTCAATCCAACACCTTTCAGCCGACCACATCAAGTTATACTCTCATGCACTCTTTTCTCTTGATTATCAAGCATCTTAAACTCCTCTACCATATTCAATCACTTTTGGCAAACCTAGAACATCAACCGTTGTTCTAGGACTTAGGTTATTTTTGGAGCCTACTCCTGAATTTGCATCAACCGTCCATCTTCCCTCCTCCAATTTTGTCTAAACCCCATCTTGCTAAACCACTTCATAGAAGATGAAGTATATGTTGCACTCTCTAAACCCTAGCCTTTGCTTGTACAAATTCTAATTTCTAAGTATTTCCTTCATCCTCTCTAGAAGTCCAATAGAATATTGTTTGCAGCCAACAATATTGTAAACACTATTTCTCCACATCCTCAAGGCCATTCCATAAACCCTAATTAAATTCCATTTCAGCCAATGTGTAGTACATTTCATCCTCTACTTAGAAAGCCCATCATCAAGCCTTGTGCATGTCTCTACCATATCTAACAAAGCTCTACAAAATTGAATCCTATGCTGAAAACCAGGACTTAGAAATATTCTAAGTCTGAAACCCAAATTTCAGCATCACTTAACCGCTTTGGTTTAGCCACCATAATTAATTCTTAAACCAAATGACCAGTCCATTAGCACCAAGGTGGAGAAAACTTGTCAAACAAGTGCTAGATGTCAGAAACACAAAATTTCCACCTCTCTCACTCAAAGAGAACAGCAGCCCAAAAATCCACCCTAGACCAAGCCATTCCTTGCCCTAGAAGGCTTATTTCGAATTTCTCTCTATGACCAGTGGGCCCCACATGACCCAAGCTGTGAGCCCTGTCTAGGAACACCTCTCCTACCTCAGCTCACAGAGAAATGGTGCCACCTTGCACCCCATCCCTCTCCCCCTTCTTCCCTTTCCACCCAAGCCAGGAGCACAGACCAGCTTTAGCCATTTCTTCTCCCAATACCTTCCTGAGAACGGCTTGACTCCCTCTTCGCGTTCCCATGAAGAACCAGTCCATTTGCTTCCTAGAACATCAATGGAGATCCCTTCTTCTTCTCTACCGGCGACTTCCTCGCCGCCGCATTGCTTCTCCGGTGAGGCAATCCTCTTCTTTTCCCCGGGAACGTATTCGTCTCACCACGCCGAGCTCATGCATACCCTTTTCGACCTAGATCCACACCATCGAACGCCTGGCGCCACCGTCTTCATCGCCGCCGGCCTCCCGGCAGCACCGCCGCCGCTCTGCTCGCCGTTCCCGACGCCGTGGTCCTCGAAGTGCTGAGCTGCTTCGCCATCATCACCCTCTCTGCATCCTCGAGGTTCGGCTAAGAGCAATCTAGCTCTAGAGCCATGAATCCCGAGAACACCGTCGTCGTCGTCCTCACCGGCGCCCCACTGACGCGCCGCCGCTGGTTCCCTTTCATCCCGGAGAGCTGCTGCCCTTATCACTATGCATGAATCGCATCTGGGCCCCCACTAATCCCCCAACACCTTGCTGCCGCAGGACGCCACCCAAATCGCGCCGACGCCGTCGTTCCCCTTTTCTCCGGCCATCCACCGCCGTGATGGTCGATCCGCCTCTCCAGTGAGCCCCAGCCCGATTCCTCCCTCCTCCACCATCTCTGGTACCCCCATAAGCCCCTGCGCTCCTTAATTTTGCAGATCGAATCGCGGAGTGGGCCGACGCCGTCAACCCGCTGGTTTCCGGCGCCGCCGCAGCGCCATCATCGCCGCCACCGTCTTCTGGACCACGCCACCGCACTAAAGCTACTCGGTGAGCATCCTAGAATCCTATAGCATCGCATGCATTCCCGATTTCGCCCCTTCCAAGCCCCAATCCGCACATGCACCGCACGTCAGACTCCGGCCACCACCTGCGCCGTCGCCAGCCACTGCTCTGGCCGCCGTTGGCCACGTCATCACCACCATTAGTTTCGCCTCCCTTCCCTGCATCTTTCTCCTTTTGGTTGCTCGGCCTGAAAACCTTCCTATCCCCGGCGCCGCCGCGCCAAATCCCGCTGGCCGCCGTGCTTCACCTGCCGCCGCCGACGGCAAGTCATCGGCCGGCCGTCTCCGGCTACTGCATGCCACCCAAAACACCTTCCCAGCTTCGCCACGTCCATCCCGTCCCATTTTCGGCCTTGCTGCGCG
>CM002481.1:7854881-8004901 GCA_000325765.3 Leersia perrieri | reverse complement strand
GCGTCTCCGCCGCCGGCCAGCCTCTGCTCTGCCCAGCTCCAGCCGCGGCTCACTAACGTGGGGGCCCGCCTCGTCAGCTTCCTTAAACAGCCGCCAAGGACCCCTATTAGGAAGAGCTTAAAACACCAAGGGCTTAAATAGAAATACCCTGTGACTGACTCTTGGGACCAAGGACCTATGCATAAATAAGTTAAAACATGAGCACTCTTAATGAAAACTCCGCCGACGTGGCAGAGGAGCGCGGGTTGATGCCCGCGGTTCTAGGGGGTTTTCTGCAAATATGTCACACCGACATGTGGACCCCGCTAGAAATGGATTTTCGAAATAAAAAGAAAAAGGTTTTCACTGTTTTGTTTTAAACTGAAAAATGTGTAAACTTGTAAATTTCATAGAAATTTCATTTGAACTCCAAATAATGTAAAACCAATTTTGATAGATACATAAAATTGTGTACTATTTTTTTCTGTAAACTAAAATTTGGCACTTTCTGTACAGAAAGCATCTCTAAAATTTGTGTAATAAATAAGTAGTGTATATATAGTACCTACAACTTGTAAAATCAATAGAAAATTCATATTTGCTCCAAAAATTGTGAAACCAGTTTTGTTGAACTTGTAAAATCACTATCTGTAAGTTTGTAAAATAAAACATGACCACTTTTCTGAATAAAATAACACTTATGATTTATTTGCTTAATTGAAACTTGCACGCTTGTAAAATTAATAACTCACAAATGGTAGTTGATAAAATAGAAATTCTTTCACCAAAAATCATCTAAAACCAGTACCAACCCTCTGCATCATTTGCATTCATTTTAGAGCATTTTGGATTTTATGCTTGTTTATTTATTTATTCCCGTATACGCGTAATTTGTATAGATGACGGTATTCTCGATAGATTAATGATTGATGCTTGATGACCTGGTGGAGAACATTATAATCAAGGCAAGTTTTGCCCCCCCTTGAACAAAATGAACCCAAGATTTTTATGGGCTAAATGTTTCTATTGCAAACATGCATACGTTAGCTAGTAATAATTTTGGTATAAACTGTATAAATGTGGGAATGGTAGTTATAAATACTAATTGTTGCATTATCCATCTTGGAATATTGACTCCATTACTGTTTGTACCCTTAGAGTGCTTTTGAGTACAATTATTTGTGCTCACATGGGTTATTATATGCTTATATTGCCACTACATGCTTATAAAAGATTACCACTTTACAAATGCTTCCTTTTGGAAAATGATATATGTGAAAATGATTATTTTGATGTTGCTGGACAAAAATTAAATGTGTGAGTATTGTGAACTGAAAATGGAGATAAACTTGTTTTTAGACTTGGGCGGCGAGTGGTGTACATATGGTGATAGCTGTGCACCGATAGGGGGAGCGTTCGCCCGAGTCGATTATGAACCGAACTTTATGACACCAACCAATGAAAACAGTACAAACCACATGTGCTAAGTATGGGCTGGCCTTAACCTATTAAGTTGTTTAGAGTTTAGCCTTGCATTAAGGTAGGCTGAAGAGTATGAGCTAGCTTGGATAGTAGCTTAGATGAAACTTCCCATGTTGTTGATTTATGGATGTATTATGATTTTAGCATGTTGGCCGTCTTACCACACGAGTGATGATTTGTTGGGGGTTTGTCCAATACAACGGTGTTGTGCCTCGTGGGGGATGCCGGGCAGGGTTCCTCACGGCGTTAGGTTAAAGCGTGGGCCCACTACCTAGCGGCGTTGCCTTGCTAGCAACGTGGGTTAACACACATTGTGCTGGTACAAGGCTAAACAATAAACAATGTAACGGTTTCGTTGTGACCTCTAGACCGCACTCACCGTGAAGAGTGTGGTAGTGCTTCGCGAGCACGAGACAAACTAGAGCGATCCACATCGTGTGGGATTTAAAAGTTGTACAAACTCTGCATAGTCTAAAACTAATCGATTAGCCGTGCTCACGGTCATGAGCGGCATGGTGAAGTGTCATGAGTATAGTGTTATGATTTTGAAATGGTTGTGAAATAATTTTGAAATGAGATGATTTGTTTGTGAACTTGGGTAAAGTTCGTTGGATAATGATGGATGATGGATGATGGAGAATGGTGAAGTTACTGCCTCGAGGGGTAATGGTGTTTATTTACTTATACTGTTACTATTATTACTTACTTATACTTTTACTACCATATTTTATAAATTACCGTTGCGAAATGTTGTGAACTAAAATTGGCATTTATGCAAATGAGCCTATACACTGCCTTACCTTCATGATAAGCTAGCATGCGGTATGTTAGGGTTGTTTCCGCGCCTCGCCAGTACATTAATTTATTTAATATACTGATTTCTTGCTCTCTATTTTGTATGTTGCTATCCAATCTTGCTGCAGGTATTAATTGATGAGTGGAGCGTTCCCGCAGCTTGCGTGATTGGTTTGCAGGACGGTTCTTACTAGAGGTTTACCCCTAGTCGGTTTGCCTGTGGTATGGGTAGACACGCATTCCGCTGAACCTTATTTATTTTGGCTTGTCGCCAATGTATTAACTTAGTTGTATTAAGACTATTTATGCTTATGCTTAGAATAGCACCACTTTATGTCTTTGATGTCATTGCTTTGATGAAAGCGTATTGCTAGTCACTAATATCCTGAGACTAGCTATGCATGAGTATGGGTTTGAAACAATTGAGATAGTTGTGGGATAGCGCTTGTTGGTCACTGCCTTTGCGTGGTTGACGGGCACGCCTCGTACTATCTCGGCGTCTATCTCCTTTGTTCCACTCCTGGTGTTGTATTTATTATACCGAATCACTCTTGATCGCCGTCATGTACGCGTGAGGTTACGGTGGCTATTATGCGTGTATGGATCCCACCTAACAAATATCGCGGTGACGTGTGCGTGTGAGTGTAGTAAATATAATGAATATGGTGCCCCACACTATAATTATTATTTGAACATTTAGTCACAATATTTTTCTCTATTCAAGGAATATGTTTAGGCCACCAGCAATATATATTGTAGCTTGTTGAGATCTGTGATTGCGATGCCTTACAATGCACTATAATAATCTTTTTTTGGAAAGTCAAATAGTATCTTATATGTAATACATAATGCGTCTACCAATTGTTGCTTTCATAGTTTTCCCACTATAGCCTAATTGTACATAAACATCCCTACCACCCAAAACTACATGACATCAGCTCGTCGAAAAAAGAGAAATCTGGTAAGCTTTTTCTTAACGAATTAACTATCCATAATCGTCTACGCAAATAGGCAGCAACATATTTGATGCCTCTCTTTTAGTTTGTTATCACTCGCTATTGTTAACAAAATCCACCTATATATCTTGCTCTCTCACATATACCTTTTCATTGGATGGCTCTCAGACAATAAGCCGTTACCAATCCAAACTAACCATTTGGTTAGATCAAACCTCAATTTTCATTCAGCTCTTGTTTTTTCTTCAGCTTGAGATCATTATAATCTAGATTATTGTGAGTAATCGAAAAAAACATGTATTATCAATTGAAGCAACTAATTATAATTTGGAACCCAGACTATTATAATCTAATAAGCTAATCTAGGTGAGTTCTTTTTTACAGAGTATTGAGTACAAAGTTGCCCACCATGCCACCCTACTTTCTCTTTAGGCTTGCAAACAAAATAGCGTAGGAAAAATACAACTCACATCTTATTTTACTATAACTTGTAACAATCCAATATTCTGGCTTACTAATCTAGACAATATTCTTAAGTTGGAAGAAATATGGCCCAAGTACACCAAAATACTACATAAACAAATAGGTGATATGTTTTTAATGTATACATACATCGGTTATTCATTTGTACTTTTCCACATCTCAACATGAAGTTACCTAAAAGAAATTGAAACAGAATCGTCTTTGACTTCATGCATCTTTTTTTTCTCTCAGCAGCAAGCGAGCGGTGGGCCCACTCGTCAGCGTCTCCACTGGGTCTTCTCAGTGGTGTGCGGTGCGCGGTGGCCGGCCGCAGAAAACGTGGGTCTACGGTGGGGAGCTTGCTTGACGTGTAAGGCCGGCAACGGAGAGCCGAGACGAGGAAAGGAAAGGCAAGCAACAAGAGAAGACCGGAACAGCATGCAGTAGCCCATGGCACCAAACGGGGAGCGCATGCAACAGCAGCTGCAACTTGCAGCTAGCGAGGCAGGTTGCGGTTGCTCCTCCGCCTCTTCATCAATCAAAGTCTTCACCGTCTCATTGCCTCTTTCTCATTACGTCTTTTCTTTCGTTCTACTTGTAACTCCTTTTCCTCTCGTGCATGATGAAAAATCTCTCCTCTCGCTTACCACGCTGTGAGACAACCTCCATGGGCTGGCCATGTGGCCTTCATTAACTAGCAGTATTATTACTTCTACCACCACTACTACTACCGGTCTCACTTGCGTGACACCTTTCTCATTTCCCGTCTAGTACAATACCATCAGTTGAAGATCGTGTCCATGGACTTTTTATAATTATTGTCACATTGAATGTTTAACACTAATTAGAAATATTAAATATAAATTATTAATAAAACTCACCCTATATTTTAGACTATTTCGCAAGACGAATCAATTGAGCCTAATTAGTTCATGATAAGCGAATGTGATGCTACAATAAATATTTGCTAATCGTGGATTAATTAGGCTTAATTAGTTTTATTACCAGTCTATATTTAATACTCCTAATTGACGTTTAAACATCTGATGTGACATAAACTAAAAAAAAAAGTCCCTGATCCAAACAACCTCTGAGGGAAAACAACACCAGATTAAAAGGATGCAGATTGATTCCTGTGTAAATATTTATATGGAAAACAACACCAGATTACAGATCACAGTTCAATATTACTATATTATTGTGTGGGTATAAGTTAAATTAAAATGTTGTGTCACATGGAGAAGAGTGATTGTAAGTGTGGTTGGGGTTTTGTATCAGGCGAAAATCTCGCTCTAATACGCCACATGGCTCGGCTACAGTGTGGTCCATGGAGACAGTAATGATCAGCTTGCCGAATGAGTACGGGGAACACCCGTTTGATGGAAGATAAATAATCAGGGCTTTTTTCCGTACCACTAGAAGCATAAGATCGATTGCGTATTTTAATCAGTCACTAGTGTATGATTACTATGAGCTGCGGTTAGCTCAACAACAACATGCGTTGCATTGAAATTTCCCACCACTAATCTAAAGTATACAATACACACATTCACTGTTAACGGTCAGTAACTAGTACTAATTTACTTGTTACTGAACTCATCCCAAAAGAGAAGGCTAATTTTCAGATGATCTTGGTTGGCAGGAGCTAGAACCCACAATGAGCAGGTCGTTCAGCTGCATGCCTAATCTCACCCAAACAAAAAGGGGGAGACACAGAGAAGGGAAAACTGTAGCGTTCAGAGAACAAAAGACGTTCGTTCAACAGGCGAAACGGAGCATCTCCACGCGCCAAAACCGGGCGACGCCCAATTGGGAATGAGCTCCAGTTTTCGTTTGTGGCGTACACTGCCGATGAGCGTGTAATAATAGTAGTAGTAGTTAGGGAATTCGTGGGCGAGAGAAGCTGGTGCCATATCTAGGGATGGGGAGGCCACAGCGTCTGAAAGCGCCTCGCCTAAATGCCGATCGCTGTCCATGGCATACAGGTCCATCCATCCATCTCATCGGCAGGATGCATCGATCCCCTGTGATAATATTTTTTTCTTTTTTTTTGTTTTGGTGGTGTTTACTGTTAAGATGCCAATTGCTTCACAGGTCTAAATGCCAGGAAACCATGTATTTAAGGTGTTTCTAATCGGTCTGGACCACCTCCCTTTGTGCTTTTCCAATTGGTTTTGCTTGCTTCTCAAAGTGGACCATTGAGCTTTTTGCTTACAAGCCACACAACCTCTCTCTCTCTCTCTCTGTCTCTCTCTCTCTCTCATTGAAATCTTCGTATATACATACTACATGATAAGTTGGACAGGAGATGAAAAGAAGGTAGACAATGCATGGTATATTCACATGCTTGTGCCACGCTTTTTTTTTTCTTTTTTTTGATCTAGCTGTGGCTAGTAAGCAACAGATTAAGAGCAAATTACGTGTTGGATACCTAATTAAGGGGAAGCTAAGTGTCACATGCAACCTTGTGATGACAATGTTCGATCTAACCGCAATCATAGAAAGCTTCAAAAAATAGAAAAGGTCACAGTCGCCTCAAGTCTACACTGAATAATATTGATTATTAGTGTCAGCTGGAGTGATCTCAATTTGACGGCCGATCTGTTAGATGGTCAGAATCGCCCGGTGGTTGGCTCTAATCAAAAATAAAACAAGGAAGACGACGACGCTTCGATCGGTCACACTTAAAGCACACCCACAGAAAAATTCACCATTTTTGGCACCAAATTTTCAGAGATTTAGAGCAAACAAGAGTTACCGCAGATGTATTTTTTGAGGATTGCTACCACTCTGAATGTTACAGCTGAATTATTTGTGACAAGCACTGTGTCCATATAGTTTTATGGAAGGTGAAAGTGCAACAACCTCACTGGCCACAAGATTCTGTGGTGCTACAAATTAACGCTTTTTACTAAGAAATTAGCTAATCATTAAGGCGTTCTCCCCCTCTAATTAGGGCCCCATCTTTGGAGGAGAAAGGGAATAATGATGCGTGCATCACATTGGTTGTCTGCACTGGGGAGCAGTAGCTGCCACTCTCACCAACTTCCCAACTAAGACAAGAGGAAAATGGTGGTACTTGTTTGATTTGTGATACTGCTGCTACTGAAAATTTCTTTTGTAATGTTTTATGTGTAGTGGAAATGTGACATTGGATCATTGGAGTAGGAGGGGTTCAAGAAAGGGTTTAACAAGTGAAGATAGTAGCTCACATGGGAGGTGTGGGCTTCAGTGTCTCATCACATGCTTTGATCAAAATGGCCTTCCTAGTAGCTGCTTGGATCAGGAGAAATCTTGTCCCTCTTGGCATGGAATCCAGTACAATGTCTAACTATATTCTTAATTATAAATTAGTATAATTTTGGGTTATATAGACTTTACGTTGTTAGGATCAGTTTGTAAGAGCTTAAAGTCACAGGACAGAACCATGAAATACATCTAATTGTCTTGTTGAAAACTACGAATGACACATTTTTATATCTCTCAAATATCTGTGAAATCATAGAAGGGTTTGCAATATAGTTCATGGTTGACTAGTTTGATCCCTTAGCATGTAAGAGGGCAATTAATGAGTTGACCTTTTCAGTGAACATATATTGCCATGAGCTTAAAATTGGCTTATTCTTTTTAAGTTCATCATTAATGCACTTTCACCTTGATCTAGAAAGTTGCCTAGCTATCTCCTACCTAAGATTATCCACCAGTGCCATTGGTGGTGATAGATTAATAAAGTAAACTAGCTAGCTGCTCTATACCAACTGGTATGAATATACTTTTCCAAAATCCTTGCTATCTTTTCAGAGTACTATAAATCTATATATACAAATCTCAACTTGGTGAATGAATATTTTTGTTCTTTAAAGCAAAGACAAGTGATTACAAAATTACCAGACTGGTTCTTGCTACATTGATTAGAAGAAAAGTAAGGCGTCATGTGAAGGGAGCCTCAGTCACATGCTACCTCCATGCTACTCTACAAGAACAGGTTGTTGCTTCCTGGAGGAACAGGTCACGCCTAGTTCCTCATAGGCCATTAGATCAAATCATATTTTTATCTGTAATTACATTTTTTTAACTCTTCTTTTTGTTGAGCAAATGTAGCCAGGTTGGGAAATCACATGGATCAGTACGCTTAAAGTTAGAGCTGTGATCAGATCATAGGACAAAAATATTATTTCTTTAAATAACCAAAAATGTATTCTTTGGATGCTGTTGGGCGTTTCTTTTAACAACTCATATCATTACAAGTCTAAGAACATTAATATACACTGACACCATCCCGTTGAAAAGGCATCTTGCTTCAAAAAATACAAATGGGTTCTCTAAATAGTTGAAAGACAGTATACTTATCGAAAAAACGCTGAAGCAATCAAGAACTAAAGATTAATCACACTAGCAAAAGAAAATTATTTCTACTAAAATTACTCTAGAATATCTCCAAATGTGCAACGGAAGAGAAGTGAGCCGACTTCACATGTATACGTCTTTGTTTACCTCCCTTTTCCACAATTTAAAGAAAGAGATGTAGGAATAGTATATTCTTTCCTTGGGGGTCACATCCAATCCATCTGTTTCATAGAGAAAAGGAGAAGAGAGGGCAAATTTACAGCTAAATTGACATGTACTGACTACTAGGTACAAGTACAGCGACATGCAAAATTGCAAGTGGGTTGTGTGCGCTGTGTGGGGGTTCTACTTCTAGGAACGAGCTGCTAAATGCTAATTAAGTGGCTGCTTTTGCATCTGGATTAGGCTCAGCTCAGATGTGGGGTTTATTCGCATGCTTGATGATGTGTGCATGCACAGATTCCGTTCTGCAGGGCCCCATTGCAAACGGCATACTATGATCAACGACAGAAAGTAATAGGAAAAACACCTGTGCATTGATCTATCAATGTTTTTACAGAGATGAATGGACAGTTGGACACACATGGAGGTCAGACAAAATACACCTATCGATGAAGTAGACCATAATCCATCTCACTGCAACACATCAGAATTAAACATCATTATGGTGTATCACCTCAGAGAATTACGGGAAGTAATGGATCTACTAGGAGATAAGGCACCCTATCTGTAGCAGCTAATCTCCATGACTCCATCTATCCGAACTGGGAGATTCCCTCTTGCCTGAGAGGCCCTCATCCAAAACCCCATCCATGATGATCCATCCAAATCCAAGCTGCACACTGGAGGCAGCCAATAATTTGCGTCGCCTCTAAGTACACATGTGGTGGCATGTGGCATTCAAAACATTTTAAACTGGGCGCTGCTGGTCCCATTTCCTCCCGGGCCTAACCCGCCAAAGGCCACGAGCCCCCCCAAAACCGAAAGCGAGCGAGAGGGACTCGTACCGGACCAGCCATGAAAACCCAGTCCCTTTTCCGTCAATTCCCCTGTTAATCTGTCTGATCCGCACCGCGCGCGCGCCGAGCGCGAAAACGGCAGGCGAAACCGTACCAGACGCAAGGGCGCGTCGCATGTTCGTTTTTCCGGTTTTGCCTGCACGATCCGCTCGTGCGCCGTGTGCTGTCGTGTGACTGTGCGAGAGTTGGGCCAGCCCAGCAACAGGGTGTAGTATGTGCATACGCATGTGTTACTACCGTGTGTGAGTTGTGACGGTGCTGCGGCTACCACATTGTGTGTCTGTTCATGTGGGTGTGTTGTTTTGGTCTTCTCTTTTGGTTTCTTTTTTTGTGGGTGTGTTGTGTAGGGTGAACCTTGTGATGGAGATGGTTTTATTGGAGGGAGGGCATCTGAGAGGGGTGATAGAGGGGGAGGGGGACTGGGGGAGAAGAAAGTGGTCCATCTCCTGATCTGACTGAAGTGGTTTGGGTTGGAGATGGTGGCCGTCCAGCTAGAGCAGAGAGAGACAGTTAGGTGCTCTCCTCCTCTTCCTCCTCCTCCGGGCTTGTTGGATCACACGTTCAGAACACAGAACCCACCACCAATCCGTGCAACAGGGCTATATATTACTACTACCAAAGCTGTTGATTGCCTAACCAAAATTGATGCAAATACTTGCGCAGATTCCAGAATAGCACACATATACTGTCTGTTCATGACAGATTGGAAGGCATTGCTCAGCTGAGCTGTGTGCACTGCTGCTTCTGGTGCTAACTGTGGCGATTTGTGATCCCTGACGAAGTGGCCACAGTAGCTTCAATAAGATTAATGAATAAAACGATTTTTCCCCAGTTTATGTGTAATGTGTGCGCTTTTGGTTGAAATGAAAGTATGAACAGGGGCGGCCGGGGTTCCAATCCACGGTTTTTGATCAGTGCACCTGTACCAACGGCCAGGTTTCAGCAGAAGTGATCTGAATTCGATGTGTTTGACAGGTCCTTCATGGGACGCCACACAAGCTTGATCCAATCATGCGTGCAACGCGACAAGTGGCGCGGCCACCGCTCCTCCTCGCGTCATTCGTTCGCGACGCACTCCACGTGACCTTTATCTTCTTGTCTCTTTTATTTATTTATTTTCTCTCCCCCTCCGGCTCAGCTCAGAGAATTTTCGTGCCAGGCGTAGTACAGTACAAGTTGTTGATTGCTGGCTCCATGCAGGGAGTTTTTTCTGTTTTTCTGAAGATATTACTACTGAGAACCAGCAAAAACTGACGGTGTATATTATTTGCTCGTAGCAGGTGATTTTGTTTTCTGTCCCATCGTCTCTCCAGACATTCAGATATAAATGACCGTTTGGTGCAGTTTCTCAAGCGAAAAATTGGGTTCTTGGGGGAGTACGGAGTACGAATTATTAGGCGAGGTGTTAGCATTAGGCGCATTATTACTGACCTGACCATGGGGAGAATTGGGGTTAAGTTAAGCTGCCATTTGGTAAGCCGGGACCGGGCGGCACCAAACGCATCGCCGTAGCAGGTGCAAGACGCCAAGACACGCAGGGCCACTTCACATTCATCACCGAACAACGCCATTAGTGCCGCCCATCAAACACAATGACCCACAACCGCCTGCCATGATTTAATCCGCAGCCTCTTGCCTGCCTGCCAGCGTCTCAGATCAAAGTACACACTTCCAATGCTACGGTTGCCAGTTCATCATCAGCTTTCTTCTTTCAAAAAAAAAAAGTACTAACAGTATTTTCATCAGCCTTTTCGCAGCTCTAGCAAGATTTCAAATGCTTTCCCTTCTGTCCTGCAGTGGATCAAATGCTGTCTGTTCAGCACTAAATATGCTAGGACCCTTGCAACACTGGGGTTTCACCAGAATTACATGAAAAGAACGGGATTATAACGTTCCTATCTAATTAATGCAATTGGGTGTGACAGAACAGTGCAAGTGTCCAACCGTGCGACGGTGCGAGGCAGGCCTGCTTGGAAACGAGCAGTTGACACACTTATGATGGCATGAGTATATGGGTACAAAAGTACATACAAATGGCTCGAGCAAATTTTGTAATTTTTGCTAGATTAACGACAGTATATGGACTACATCGAATTACACCATCACTTCCTGAACATAGCAGCATGAAGGGAAAAGAGAAGGTCATAATACTACAAAGGCACGAAAACTGCTGAGATGAATCAGCGTAAGGAAGGCCTGGAAGCATTTCAGATAATAAAAATATGGATGTAGCAGTTTCAGACCCTGTGAAAAATTATTGGGAAGATGAGCTACTGTACTGCCAGGGGTTGAATTCGATCGAAGTGACGTCTGTATCGTCAGCCACACTAGAGCTGTCAATTGCAGCACGATGCTCGGTGTACTTTCCATTGTATTCATACACTTCCAGATCGCCCCAGGGAGTAGGGGAGATTTCATCGGTCAGATTAAACCATTTTGGAGTAAATTGCTCCCCCTTGGCCTCTCGAGTTCTTTTCTCAGCTCTTTGTTGCTCTTCAAGCCTGAAGATTTCCATGAAATGTGGTGTCAGGTTCTCAGTCGGTATACACCTCAAATTCCATGGGGAATCCAAGAGTGAGACACCCAAGACAATGTAGATTTAAGACAGACTGAGCAAATTACCTGCTCTTTTCTGAACCTGATTTAGACATGTCACCCTTCTCGAGGGCATATCTATCAGGTCTCAATCGGGAGTCTGATGCTAATAGCTTCTTCGGCGCCGTATCGAAGCTGTTTATTTTGTGCGCAAAGTAAGTATACTGGTACTTGTCATTTGGTGGAGTAGGAGCAACTTTCCATATCTGGGATAAAGTACAATTTTGAGCAGTTGAGAGGATATCCACAGTTATGACAAAACTATAACTTTGCCAGTATGGTTGGATATAACAAATGCTCTTCACGGTAATGGATATATAAAGAAACTCTGACCTCCTTTAGCTCAGTTCCTGGAAGAGGTTCACCTTCTTGATCGCATGGCTGGCAACTCATGGACTTATTCCACTTTCCTGTCATCATTATTTTGGGTTCATCATCTGCAGTATATACGTAGCCGTCCACCTCATATCGACCAGCCCTAAAATGAAGATTAGATTCAGACAAGCCATGGTAAAAGTATTATTAACTAAAGCTTTGGACATGTTACAACAGCAATGAGATGAAAAAACATTATCTGTAAGAATTAATCCCACCACCTTCCCAAGTCCCAACGAAATCTGACCCACAATGGTGAGGTCACATTCAATGCCATGGTAAAACAAAGGGAACAAAATTACAATATACTCCTGCCCCTCGTAAAATGAGGGCTGTTTGTGGAGTGGAGGCTATCCAACCTTTACCATTTTTTGTGGTTCAGATAAGATTGGGTGAAAGTTAAATAAGGGATAATTGGTGGAGGAAGCAGTATTCTAGAAGTGCTTATATTTTGGATAAATTTTAAACCACAGAAATGCATATCTTTTGGGACGGAGGGACTAAAATGCAAGGATGAGTACCATCATAATTTAGAGTGATTTTCACTCAAAGAAATATTGCAATAGACCGTAAGGGTTAGTGCTATCATACCCAAACCAGCCACATGGCTGGAAATAAAGCACAACTTTGTCTCCAGTTGTCAGATTTGTCATGACCAACTCTCCAGGAGAATCAACCCAAGTACGCCCAAATATCAAGTTGTTGACCTTCGTGAGTTGTGGTACCAATTCTAGACTGACGCCGGACTTCTTAAGTGTTACTCTAGTCCTGTGATGCACAGAAACAAATATCATTTAGGATATAAACATCTGGTTTATTCACAATCTTGAAACTGCAGGTTAACAATTTTACCTTCCAAGTGGATAAACTTCCACAGAGTTCCCCAAGAATTTGGTCTTCAACTTGGAGGTAATGTCATATGTAAAATGTTCATTTTCGCAGTGAGCTGCACCCATCGGAGGATGATGGCTTACCTGAGAAAATAACATTAAAAGTTATCAAGTGACATGCAGTAAACAGCAGACCAACATCATTGGTTGACAGAAGTTGTTTGCAGAAGGTTTTCTCTATGGTGATGTTTCATGTCACTAACCTGCTCAGCGATAAATGTAATTCCGTTGTGGTTAACCATCTCATATGTCTCCCCAAGGATGGGATTGAAAGGCTTCCAGGTACGCTGGTATGCAAAGTAGACCGATACAGCCCATGTAGCTGAAAAGGTTTATGTTGAAAGATTAAACAACAAGAATATAGTAAAGGCATTCATTGCTCATGAGGGAAGATGAAAACTCACAGGCATATACCATACGCATATGTGGGTCTTCGCATTCATCTGCTTTGTCTAAAAGTTCACAGTATTCCATCAACTGTATTCATAACATGCGTCTAAATAATTAGCAATCGATTATCAAGACTTAAAACAGGAACAGAAGAGATGCACCAAAGAATGACTGGACAAATTATAGCTTGTAACAGTAATAATAGAATGTTACCAAAAATCTTTTCCTGAATTTTATTTCTCGACTTTGATATTACAGTTAACCATATTGTACTTCTACATGCAGAAAGACATGACACGTATCCTTGTTGCTTTACAGTCCATGACTATATATGCTTCAGTGTACAAACAATAACTGCTGGATTTTATGCACAAAAGACAAGAGATGACTACATGGCAGCTTTGAGATCCACCAGATAGATAGTTTTCTAAGGACAGTGTGCAGTACTATGCTGGGGGCACATACTACTATGCCAATGCACAGGATGAAAAAATGAGCACTTGGCCTTGTTTTCTAAAATTTGGGTTAATAGTTCAATGTACAAACCTCTGCCATTTTCTGAAGCATCGTCATTGGCTCAAAAATTATAACCGGAAGTGTCACAAGTGATGTAACATCCGACCCTATGTACTTGTGCATCATCTTCCAATAACTATCACGATCCTGCAAGTTAATTGGAATGTCAAGAAGAGCATATGCTATCGCACAGCAGAAATAAAATGCGTTCCAATTGTCCTCTAGAAAGACTTCATATGCAAGTTCACACTTCACGGCCCAACTAAAGGTTGTTGCAAATTGATAAACCACGATAGAATAATAGGACTTAAGTAGCGCAAAATGCAGTAAAATTATCATTTGATGAGACCAACTTCAACTCGCATATTGCCCATTTCTCATCACTAGTAGAACTAGGGAAGGGTACAATAAAGACAAATTACCTATGATGCCACATTTAAGGAACGTCAGGCACCATTCAGGTTTCAACTTTTGAAGAATGATGTTACATAATACTTTAACAATAGAACAGAATCTCGATATGTCACTATATGGATAATTAAGTGTACCATACAAATCAAAATTATGACTTCGGTAAGCATGCAGCTGGTTCAATAAATCAGGGCAGGATCCAATTGACTACACAGGACAGTTTTTGGCTGACTATTTAATCACATCTGTCCATGTGAAATCTCAGACCTTAATCCAAGTAAAACTAACGCAGTATAGAGTAACACTGAAGCTTGCACATGATATACAAATAACAGTTTTCGACACATACAAGATAATCTACAAATAGAAAGTGAGTACCACATCTTAGCTTTGTTAAGAATGCTTTATGGGTTTTGGCACCCATACATTAGAACTTGCTTATAGTTAATGCAACAGGAGTATTCTGTCAGTAAATATTTTTTTAGGGCTCTTTTATTTTAGTGGAATCTAGCTAGTAGGATTTTTTTAACTGACTGTCATGCACACAAGGTTATAACATGCAAGTGCTTACTGCTAATACCAAACAAAACAAGTTTGTTTATTGCGTGCAACTTTTGTTGAACAAAGACTTTTAAGAACATCAAGAGATGTATGATACCACAGTAGCCCCCAACATTAGGCGTAATTAAGAATTGGTTGAATCAGTAAAAGTACAGATCTCAGAAATATCATTAACCAATTTCTCCGTTAAAAGCCTGAAACTTTATATCGAATGTATCCACATGTTGCTGAGAATTCGTTTATAAAAATATAGGGGATGGGTATAGTAAATAAATTTAGCTACAAAAGATGTTCTTAAACATTTCATCCCAACTATTTTCAACTAGCACCTGCAGAATGGTAAACGCATGTCTAGAATAGTGCCTGTAACACAAATACCATAGCTGCTATAAAATATGTTTTCTTTCCAACCATGGCATTTACCATTTATTGACTGCTGCTAATTCATAATTGAACAATTGACATACACATAAACTAGTACTAGTCTGGTAAGTATAGAAACATGTTTGTAATTCAAGAAATAAAATTATTGTGTATTCTCACCTCTTGCTTCCATCTCCCTCTAAAAGCCTCAGCTTCCGCATCTTCCGTGCCTCCATCTGGGTTAATGACTTCAAGTCCTTCATAGCCGACCAACCTATGTATACACATAACTGCTCATTACAAAATGTCAAGCAACGACAAGCTGTTCTTGACAACAGAGTTCAGCGCACATCCAATAAACGTGCAAGTTGAAGAATTGAAGACTGAAAGGACCAAAATAAAAACAGAGAGAGCAAAGAGGCACCAAATGTCAAAGGGGGATTCTCATACAGTATATATATTAAACCAAAAAATGTGACATGATAATTAGGTGTAGAAGAGTTAAATACAGGGTGTATTTCAAATCACAATACATTCTGGCGGCTGGTATATATTCTAGAACATCCAGAAAAATAAAAACAATGAGCTTTTTAAACCAATTATTAACTGTCATATTACGCATGAGACTGAAGGGCTGGTGGCTTGGCATAACTAGAAACACAGATCACACCACTATATATCGTAGGAATCCGTACATAAACTAACCTGCAAATAGATTAATAAATTGCCAACCAACAGGCGCCACATCATACTACGATCGCTAAAGCTCAGAGCTTGAAATCCAACAAAAACACGTGTCCACAATTAGTCTAAGAACGGCGCCAGCTTCCAGATCACGAGGTCGAGAGGCCCGCGATCCTGACCGATCACCCCCAACCAGGCGTTCCCAGCACAGGGAGCGAAGAAATCGGGGGAGCTCAGGGCGGATCTGGGAGGGGAACGGCAAGCAGCTGAGGCCGGCGCGGGAGGATAGGGGGGACTCACCCGTTGACGGATTTGTGGACGGCCGTTCCCCAGCTTCGCACGCCGGCGGCGATCGAGGAGAAGAATCCCCCGCCGCCTCCGCCTCCTGACGAGGCTGCGCCCTCATCCTTGGATCCCATCGCGCGGCGATCTGCGGGTCAACAGGAGAGAGAGAGGGAGCTGAACCCGCGTGCGCTCGGAATTGCGGGGGGGGTAGCGGGCTAGGGTTTGTGGCGCAGCCGCGGCGGCGGCGGCGGCTAACCGAGCAGTGGAGCGACGTGCGACGTCGCCGCGAACGGAAAATCTTTTAGTCGAGTCGAGGAGGAGAAATCTCGGGGGGAGGCGGCCGCGGGGTGGCGAGGAGGAGAAAAAAAGGCAACGAGGCGAGGAGGCGATGCGTCGTGGCTGGCCTGGACTCCTCGTGGGCGAGATGACCACGCTGCCCCTGATATTTCCTGGGATTTTACGCGTCTAGTCCGTCTCCATTGCCAACAAGGCAGCACAGCCAACACTGTTGTTGTGTTTGTGTGGGTACCCACTAGGCAGCCACTACGATGGGACGAAGACTTGGAAGTCTTTTGGGACTTTTGGGCCCTTTTTCCTGGAAGCGGATGATTCCACATTTCCACGGAAGTTTTGATGCAGTTCTGCTGACCAGGGAACGATCTCTTCCTTACGAAGTTTCTTCTATCGGTTGAAATTTCTTCTCAGCCAAGTTTCTTCACTAGGTTGAAACTCTCTCGTCTTTTTTCAAGGAGCACTGCTACATCACACGTACTTAAAATTTCTTATTATAACTCTTTATCAACAAAGCTCCCAACGAACTTATATAAAATATAGATTTACTGGCGACATGCAAAATCAGCATCACTAAGAATTCACTCCTTTCCTTTATCAAGTAGCAGAGTGTTCAACATTTTGTGTTAGAATGTATTGTTTTAGTGGCCGTTTTGTAAATAAATTAGAACATTTTTAGTCAAAATGATATACAACTCGAACTTCAAATTACATTACAAATAGATTTTGTATGGAATAATATAATTCAAATTTGTATACAACTCTTGATCAATGTACAACATTATAATCCGATCATATCATGATTTAGTGGTGTAAATCTCTCTCTTATTTCCTTCTGTTGATATGAAAAAATAACAAAATGAGTAAATTCACAAAACTACAGGTATTTTGAATAATCTATCCCAAAACTACAGATTTAAGGATTGGTTCACAAAACTATAGATTTAGTATCTTTGTGTATCACAAAACTACATATTTAAGAAACTACAAATTTAGTGTCCTGATTATCAGGAAACTATAGGTTTTAGCAATACATTATCACAAAACTACAGGTTTTAGAAATACTTAAACTTGTAGTTTTGTGATAATATATTGCTAAAACATGTAGTTTTGTGATAATCAGGACACTAAATCTGTAGTTTTGTGAATCAAATTCTTAAATCTGTAGTTTTGTGATACATAAGTACACTAAATGTGTAGTTTTGTGAAATTTGCTCTAGCAAAATAGGTCGGCCTGCTGGCTGCTGCGTTCTAGATAAAACACATTCTCACCAGATAATCAACCGTGTTGAATCGCGTAGAGGCAAGATGGATTAGAGAAGGGCATCGTGGACTTTTGCCATGTTTGAAAGGGAATAAAGCCATCAATCAATCAAATTGAAAAAAAAAGGGGGCAGAACAGCAAGGTTTTCAGTTCGTTCCAGTCTCACAGATGGCCTGGCTGGCTGGATTGCC
Organism: Leersia perrieri; assembly: GCA_000325765.3. Classification (NCBI taxonomy): domain Eukaryota; kingdom Viridiplantae; phylum Streptophyta; class Magnoliopsida; order Poales; family Poaceae; genus Leersia; species Leersia perrieri. Next base: position 7,987,045 of record CM002481.1, on the reverse strand, counting down.
GGCTGGCTGATGATCCTTAATGCCCTGTCTTTTGAGCTGGTCCACGATCTTTCTCACTCATTCACGTCACACGCTGCCAAAACGGTTTTGATTTGATGGAATCCTGATAGGTTCTTCTTCCTCTCCTATTCTCGAACATGCAACGCCGCCTAATCACTGGAATGAATTTTCTCCTGCCTCCTAGGCCCAAACACTCTACGGCAGCAGTAAGAAACGTGAGCTTCCATGTGACCACCACTTGGCCCATCTGCATACGCGGCCGCGAATTCTCGTCATAGGCTGGGCCGGTTTCGTCGATTTCATCTTCGTCCATTTTGTCGTTCCGAACGAGAACTGAGGCCCAATACTGGCCCGGTCCTCTAGTATTTTATTTCAGCCCAAACGGTTACGCCTTCCGCTTTCCATGGGTGATTTCTGATGTGGGCTTCTTTGTTTGATTCCATGTAGGAGTATTTACTTTGTCTTGTTGGTCCAGAACCTGCAGCAAACGAGGTAGAAGGATGGGAATATACGAATTGAGAAAGATGGGGAAGACAAGAAGGAAAAGGTTAGATAGAGGAGGCAAGAGTGTGGGTGAAAGAGCTTCTAACCTGCAAGAGTTCGGAATCTTGGGAGATATCACGTATTTTTTTTCTCTTGCGAGCCTATTTTTTTTAGGGTCTATACATATTACGCATGTTTTTACTCCTACTCTATTAATATATACGAGACAAATCTTTTGTCCTCCCATAAAAAAAACATCACGTTAGCCTGGATTGATGGACGCATGCCCAAATAATCCATCTGTAGGAGCTGAGATCTCTCCAGATGGCAGGTCTGTTCACCATGCTTCAGAACTCGTACGGCTGTATGCGAATGCGATTGCAGAAAAGGAAAAATTAGAATTATGCCACTCTAATTTTACAAAATTAAAGATATGTCATCCTGACCCACGTGTCATTGACTCACGTGGACCCTATATGTCATTGAGAAATACTGATGACATATTTTCAATTTTACAAAATTGTCATGGCATAGATCTAATTAGCCCGAAAAGACATTGATCATATCCATCGAAACTGTAGAAACTCATTATTTGAACTGATTGACGATGACACACGCATCAACAACAGAGCACCACAGCAGAGTGAGTCCAAAACAAGATCCAGTCACACACGCCCCCACCTCAGAATCCGTAAATCGCTCTTCACCCACTCAAAACCGGGCCAAGATCGCGCCAAAATCCCTAAATCAAGCGATAATTGATCGCTCGTGGACCAGCGTAAATCCACCGCTGCCGCGTGCCTTGCTCAGCTCCGACGAGGCAGCAGCAACGGCGGCCACAAGCTTCCACCAATGTCAGCTCAGCTAAGCTCTACTGCGACCAGACGACCACGCATTACGTAAGGCCGCCGCCGCTGTCAGCTCATCTCCGTCAGAAAATTCAGAGCCCGTTGTTTGCTTGTGTTTTTCTCGCAAAGTAAATAATCGAGCCTGTCAGCCTGAGTGAAGTGTAGCCACTTGTGCAGCGCCGTAGGATAAGCGCTGAGCTGGAATTTGGTTTCTGATGGCTCTGAATGATCCGTTCTCTAACAACGTTGTCTTAGTTCAGGGCACCTAGTGGCTTAGCTGCTAACCTCACTCCAGGGAGGAGGTTGTCCCCTAGCTGCCTGCCTTCTGTTTAGTATACTTGTTCTGTTTCCATCATCGGATTTGACTCATCTCCTATCGACATAGAATCGTCTAATTGGAACCACTCGTCATGTGGTGCTTTCGTGGTTCAGAGCTCTTCTTTTTTTTTTTCGATGGAATGGACGCACAGACCAATTTACATGATATATTACAAAACACGATATGTTAATACGAGGCAAATATATTACATTACATGATATGTTAAATATCTATTGGGTTCTCCCCACTCGACATCTTAATACGGAGTAGGATTATAGGAGTACTAGCTCAGAAAAGCTGATGGCTCAGTGCATCATATGGTGCATTGGTGCTTATTCTCAAATCCCTTTCTTCCTTTTTTTAGCGAACATTTTCATCTCCTTTTCAGCTCACGCTTTACACCCACCGAGCTAAGACACGTTCCAATATTTTTTGTAAGATTAAAAATGTCATCTAAACACATGAGGACACAAACAGAACAGAAAAAATTGACGAGAACACGCAGTGTAGTTTAACAAAAGAGGCATCGTTGCAGGGAAATTTTCCACCGCTAGCTTAGCTGCAAGCTCTCTCTCTCTCAGACTCTCAGTGGTGGCTTCTGTTGCCGAAGAGCCAAACGCGACGCCGGCGCCGGCCGGGGACGCACGACAGCGACGCGGCGGTCACTTCCGGTCGCTGATTCGATCGGCCGCGGGTGAAAACGACGGACGAGTCCACCCCACGGAGCCGAAAGGCAAATTAAGGCACTACTCCCGGCCGGCCAAGTTTTGTATTTTCGTCCCCTTCGCTAATCACATCACTGGAGCCTGAAAGATTTTACTATTGTTATGCATCACATCAGAAGAGTCGCATGCATTCATCTGCAGGGAAAAGCGGCACCAAGTTTACCATTGTTTTTACTGTCAATTTCTTCGTAGTTTGTATGCATTAGGCTTTGTGGCTATATGCAATGTAAGGTAGGCATCTCATGTTCCATGCCGGACACCATCCCCCACCGACAAATCCTGCTCCTCCTCAGGTACGTACATTTGGCGCATCAAGATTAAGGCACGCCGTGGTTAATTCCCACTTGGGTAATCCTGCAAAAAGGACCCAAAAGTTTAGTTTCAGTGTGCTCTTGTGTGTAACTTGTCCTGAACTTTTTCCCTAGAATATGCCTAGGTGCCTTTCCTTAGGTAGGAGTAGGACTCAATAGTTGAGATGTCACCGAGTGGAAATTTCCATGCTAGTTAGCGACAACTAATCAACATTTACACTAGCAAGTTGTGCGCTTGATAGAAGCAAGTTGTGTGGGCTGATAGTCTATCAGTGATAGACCATCATGATAGCTTTAACTTGCTGCACTTGCATGTATGACAGTGATGACGTGCTCATATATATAAAGGTTATCATCGGAGACTTGAGCTGGGCACTTTCTTGGACCACAGATGAGTTGCACGGAAATGGAGTTTAGGTAGCAAAAGGGTCACTTGCTCAATTGGTTTACAAGATGATTTATCACAAATAGGAAAGGTGTGGAGTGACTCACAGCGCGCGAGAAAGATAACACAGCAAAATCAAAACGAACAAGCAGTCATGAGTAATCATTTTCAGTTACCATTACGGGTGTGGATCCAATCCATGTCAAACTGCTAAGCACTATAATCCTTACTTGTCCTGATAAGACAAGCCTCTACTGGTAGGAAAATACCACTACTATGTTATGCAGTTACGCACCAAACGATTTTGAAACAACGATCTCTCTAGGATTGCAATTAGGATCGAGCCAATTTAATTATATGAAAATCATGCGTTTGGTTTAGCTAAGTACTACCAATCGTCAGATGGCCAATGGCTTAGCACATCATTGAGCAGCCTCATCACACAGCCCAAGAAATAGAACTAAATCCTGAAGTCTCTAAACTGCCAGCCATACTGCCATCTAAATTTGGGTACTAATTTTTTTTGCTTAGTAGTACTAGAAAAGGTGCATTTTCCAACTCTAACCTTCCATGCATGGAAGTCCGGAAAACAACACACGCTTCGAACTGGACGTTTATTCAGCCGTAAACTATCAAATCTGTTCATTTTTAAGTACTTGGCGGTCAAGTTTAGAGTGATTGAGAGCTTTTACACAAACAGTATCTTAAGATTGATACCTCGAGATATCAAAATATAATCCAACCATTTATTTCATTATGATATGATAAACGAACGACTAAATTTTACTTTGGTATCTCGAGATACTTTTTGTTGAACCGTAAAAAACTCAGAATGGTTTTTTCGGGAAGACTTGGTGACGTGTGGTCCAAGTGTATCCGTTATAAACCCCTGCATTGCAAGTGCTAACTTTCTAAGAATTTTCTCAACTCAGAAGTTATTTACTTATGTGTTAATTAAACTCGTCACATGCTTGAGCCACGTCAGCACGGTCATGATGAAGTAGGGTTTGAATGCTAGTGAACGATTACAAATCTAAAATTTAAAGAGATCTTTTCTCAAGTATTTGAGCGGAGTTGAAGCATCTGTTAATTACGAGTGTGTTCTTTATAGCCTATGGATGATTTTGAGTTCATGATAATTATAGCCTATGGATGATTTTGAGTTCATGATAATTATTCAAGGGTTCAAACGAATAAATTAATTACCACAAAATTGACACTCTTATTTTAAAGAGTAAATTAATTATTACAAACTTGAAATGTTGATTTTAAACATATTCTAAAAATGTTGATGGAGAAAGTAAAAACACCATTTAGAAGGCATGCTTCCTCAATTTATATCTCAGATAAATTGTCACAACATGGTGTTGTGAGACCACCTCTCTCTCTGGAAAAATTCTGTAGGACTTGCCTACAGTGTATATATAAAAAAACAAAAACTTACAAAATACAAGTTTGGATTACAAATTGTGTAGCCATGATTGAAACAGGTGTTTTTGAGAATCTTTTGCTCGATGGATAACAAGAGCAAATTCTTTTAAAGATTGAGAGAATGTTGAGTGTGCACCTCTCTCTCTCTTTTGAGAGGGGGTGTGTGTGTGAACCTCATGACTGTAGCTATATACAGTACTATGTTCTTATATAATGGACGTTCTTCCATTTCACACTGGGATGTGATTCATTTTCCAAAGAGAAAAAAATACCGGCGTGTCAGCGTGTGATTCACGCTGATGCCGAGATTGAGATCGTCTTCTGTCACAAATTACAAGTACAAGAACAATGATAGATGTACTCTATAATTTGTCAGTTCAGTGAGAAAACTCTAGATACTCACGCGGCTAAGCTCGACACTTAAATATTGAGGTGTTGACATCCATGTGTTGAGTGTGTTTCATACATTCATACTCAACAATTGGCCAGTGTATATATTATTACCAAGCGAGTTGATTAGTGCTAACCCGGTGGTTACCTGAACCCGGAGGTAATGACCACTGATGGTTCATTGTCGCTTGTCCTGATGTCACTGGCAATTACATGTTTCTTTCAAGCTTGTTTACTAGCACCCGGTCGCCATTAATTATTGGACGATAATCCTGTAAAATAATCAGGATCGCTTGGCTAAGTATCAACGGAAAGGGTGCTTGACGTCGCGACATTTCTGCGCCTTTGTCATCCTGCACAAGTTGCACGCTAAATATTGCCTCTTTTGAGTGCCCGGACCTAAACTTTTCAACAACTAATACTTGCTACTAGAGGTCTCTTCAATCATGTCGTTAGCTAATTAATAAGTAGTGAGGGCGTTGTTGTCCGATTCCTTGCATCAGAAAGTATAGGATCTAGTCCTTTTTTTCCAAGCTCTTCTCGATCTGCACTCCAGAGCTCATCAGCCATCATCGCCACGTGCTGCTAATTCTATGTGCATTGGAATGGTTTTGTTGAATCTTGTTTCATTGTTCTGAAAACATCAGTTCTAATTCATTGAAATGAAATCGTGAGGTAATTTCAGGCAAGCTGTTTTGTTCATGATGCCACGGCACAACGGAAATTTAAGACAGGTGCAGGCAACACATCAGCGGTGTTGACTTCAATAACATATCTTTTATCAGGACTGACTCGAGTGATATAATTAATAATCTGAAATCAAGAAGTAATTTCAGAGCCATCCAACCATGCTTTAGCAGCCTCCCCTCACTTTATCACTAGTTCAGTTTCCTGTTTGTGTCACGTCTTGTTTTGGAGTCTTTTGCCCCAAAGTCTCATAGTGGCTCCGGGAGATGTTGGTGACCATGACACAAATGTTTTCACATGCTTCACGCACTGTCCTTTTTCTTTTTTTCTTTTCTTTATGTGTTTGTCTGCATGGATACTTTCCAACTCCCAAGTAGCACAAGCCTGCAAGCCAAAGGCACACACATACAGTTTCAGCTTTTGGCGTATCACGACGTGCGAAACCGAATTCTATCCACGCGGATATCCCTATTTACAGGTCTTCCTTTGATAGTTTGGTTTTATTGATTTGATTCGGCTCAACAGAGTCCAGGTCCAGTAGTTTGATGCATCAAGAACAGAAGAAATGAAAGCGAAACTGGGAAGCACCTGTTCAGATTTGAGAACAGAACACTTGTTTGAAGTCCAGGCTAATAAATCCTTTCATCAGTTAAATACGCGAGATAATACACATACACAAGAAGTAATAATAAGCCCCCGTTCTCTTTATTGATTATTATTTGCTTCTAGTAGTAATTTACATCCAAAGATCTGACCGATACATATATATATTCTAGTACCCCATCCCAGCGTTGCTGTTACATTTCTGATTTCTGAACTCCCATGTAAAGACCTCTTTTTCTTGGAACGTGTTGGCCTGGCCAAATTCTGAATTTCCACCTGAAGATCACCTGTCCGGCCAAGGATGAATCACGGATGGATCATGGATGAACACCTCCTTTCTTAACGCCGTCTTTTACGCAGTCACCGGCGTCTCGATGGCGACACGGTCGGAGTAGATGAGCACGTCCTCCGCCTTCTCCGCCTCCTCCCACAGCTCCGGCAACGCCTCCCTGATGTTGTGGATGCTCTCCAGCGCGTGGTCTGCTCCCTTCACCCGCTGCGGCGTGCCCACCAGCACAGTGTGCAGCCCGATCCTCTTCCCGGCCTGGATGTTGCGCACGCTGTCGTCGAAGAAAATCTGAAGAAAAAAAACAGTCTTTTTTTTTCAGCACACGGTCAATCGATCTTAAAAAAACGATCTTTTTTTTTTCGCGTCAGGAGTGACGTGGGTGCGTACCGCCTTGTGAGGGTTGACGTTGGCGATCCTGAGGGCCTCCTCCATGGCGTCGACGTTGGGCTTGCAGAGGACGGGGGTTCTTGGGAGCTCGTCGGTGTTGGCGCCGGGACGGGAGAAGTGGCCGGCGATGTCGAAGATGTTGGTGTTGGCGTTCGGCGATGACGGGCACGGCGAGTTCAGGGTCTCGAAGCAGATGATCCCCTCGAAGCAGTCCTCCAGGCCCAGCCTCTTGAGGGCTCTCACGGCGTGGTCCTTGTCGCCGTTGGTGAATATCTGCAATCACGCGTGTCAGGCAACAGTTCGTCAGACATTAGCAGTTCAGAGGTAACATTTGATATTGATTTCCATTCTGTCAGAAAAACTCACGAGTTTGCGGATGCGCAGGTTCTTGAGAATGTGTTTCAGAACAGAGTCAGGCTTAATGTTCTCGTAGGGCAGTCTTCCATGGACAAAACTGTCAGAAATGAAACAGGAGATGTTAAGCAGAGCACTACAGATAATTGACATAAGAAGAAGAGCTTAATGCGTCTGTGTCTGTACCTGTGGTACTCATCGTAATCGAAGCTGTAGCCGATTGCCTGAGAGATCAAAGCAAATGACAAAAAGAAGATTTTTTTCAGTACCTGAGTTGTCACAGAATCAGAAAAGGAACAGTGCAAGGGATCAGGGGAGCTGATTATTTACCCTGAGACCGGCCATCGTCGTGCCGTAGTTCTTGTACAGCAGATTGCCAAGGTTCTCAATCTTGCTCTCTTCAATACCTAGCTTCTCAACCATGTAATCTGAACGTAATGACAGAGAAGAAACTTGCATTCAGCTACAAAATTCACTGACTGAACTAATATAAATCAGCATGAGATTCAAGAAATCTTACCGCCAATATTCTTCTTGACATGAGACGCGATCCCCGAGCTCAGTGGGTACAGAGTGTCATCGAGGTCTGCAGGGTTCCCCAAGCAAGAACAAGATCAGGACCTTCGCATTCAGTTAAAAAACAGAGGAAGAAAACGAAAGGTACAATTCAATGGAGAGTGGCATTTTGCAGGAACTGGTAGCTTACCAAACAGCAGGCAGTCGAATTTGGGCTCCTGGACCTTGTGGCAGCGGTCTTCGAACTCCATGATTTTCAGGCTGTGATGAACAAAGCTGCAGAAAGAATCAACAAATTAGAAGGTCCTTCGATTACATCTCCTTTCTGTTCCATATATCAATTTTATCATCATTTGTCAATGTATTATAAACCGCATGTTTTCCCCTACTCATTCCCTACACAACGTTCATCAAAGCTCCTAAACTGAGCCACATTTGCCATGATTTCACGGCCAAGAACACGAGCGTACCTCCTAGCTCACGGGCTCGCGATCGAAAATCGCAATGCAGCGAGGAGCCAAAGAGAAGAGAGAGACAGAGATGTCTCGAGCCTTCAGGAGCTCTCGAATGCTATAGCGAGAGTGAGTGCGAGGCGGAGGGGGGAGGAGAAGAGGCAGGCATGGGTGGGTTTATATAGGGGGGAAGCCGTGGCGTCGCGATCCGGGATTAATTAGCAGCGGTCGTGGTTAGCAGCTGATTAGCGACTAATCAATTCGCTAAGCACGGGGTCGACTGCGTGTTGTTAATGGCCTCCATGGCAGTGCCGCCCAGCTGTCGCCCCATGATTGGTTCTAACAAACAAAGTTAATTGTTTTTTTTCCCGAATTAGCCCTGTTCTCTCCCGTTCAATTTTGACCTGGCAATGCGTTGCCTCGAGGGACAAGACGGGGGATTTCGTGGACAAGACTATGGGAGAAGAAGTGACCAGAGAGAGCGCGTTGCACGATAACCATACATACGTATACGGTACACTACTTACAACATGATGGATTGATGATGCATCATTAAATTACGAGGAAGTTGTTCAGAGGAATTAATTGGGGAGACCATGGCATTGCTTCCTTTTGAGTGACGTGTGGCCTGAGGCAAATCATGTGACCTCAAGCTTGTTGTTCCATATGGAACGGGCACTGCAACAACTGTCGCCAAAACAAGATGAGAAAATGGTCTAATTAAAAACACAGCGTGACGGGATGATGAAATGCTGCTGGTCACTCATCAGTTGCAGAAATTATTAGGGCGAAAACGGACAGATGGTTGGCAGTAAGTACGGAGCACCACTACAGGAATATCCACGCGGACGATCCCGAGATCATGAGGAATCGAGGGTATGGGCAGCAAAAATCTGAATGGTTGGATCAGAGATTCAGAGTGGGAGAAAAGGTTCATGTGGTTGTGTAGCCACAACAAACTTGGGCCTCTTCCTTCACTGCAGGACGACAGATTTTGTCCACCCCAACTTTTCCTCCGCTTGACACAGTTCGTTCATCTATCTTTTCTTTGACACGGCATTCGGTTGAAACACTTGTGTCAAATTTCGCATCGTGGGATTGCCAAATTTCACAAAAAATTTACCGCCGTGAGTCCCTGATCTTCCACGGATAGGAAGCTTGACCTGGCGAAATATAACTGGAAAATAACTTATCAGCAGCAGCAGCAGCAGCAGGGGGAAGGTAAAGAAGAAGTTGTGTACTACAGAAATGCCCCTGGCGCAAATCATTTGACAGGCCAATTATTGGAGCAAATCATCATTTGATAATACTCGCGCTGGGCCACGTGGCGCCGGAAAATGAAAATCCCCACCAATTCTTCCCCCCAGGTTACACACGCCGACGCGTCAACACCTCCATCATACACTCCTCCATGGCTCCATCCGTGTAGTGTGTAGCAGCAAAGCCCAAGAAAATCATGCGCGAGTCGCCGTTACACGACGGGGGCCGTGGCTAATGGGAGTCGCACTACCGCCATTGCACGGACGGCACTGCGCTCGCCTTGGGTTTTTTGCGGGGGCACGAGCGGCTGTCTCGGCGGAAAAGGCAGGGACGACCTTAGGATAGTTGGGCTGAGTTGACATCGAGGCCGCGTTGGGTGGCTGCGCGCGCGCGCCCCGCCGCCACCACACGTTCGCTCGGTCGCTCGCAGCCGTGGGCCGTGCGCTCGCGCGCACGGCGCGGCGTACGGGCATTCCGTGAAATCTCACGGTCTCGCCGCGCGCGCCACGGCTGCTTTGTCTGCTTCTGCTTCGTGATAACGAGGCCCCGATCGATCGATTGATCGTGGGTGTGCCCGTTCATGCGTCCCCGGGAAATATCTCCGCGAAGAGACCTGCACCCGCGCGCACACACGGACTGTCACACAAACGAGTCGGAGTCCCACTGGAATTGGCCAATTTTCAGGACGCGTCAGTCTGCTGCTAACTACGGGCTAGGCACTGACCGTGTTGTTCAACTCGTCGCTCGTGGTTTCGGTTTGGCATCACAAATTTGATTTCGTTTATGTCCACATTTTGCCGTGTGAGAGAACAAAAAGGGCTGCCTGAAATACCAGTTTGGGCAATATAGTTGTTAAACGGGTCGATTTCGGGGCAGGATTACAGCGCAAATACAGATACGTTGGGTGCTTAATATAAACACCACGACATTGCAATCCGCCACGGGATCTTGACACCTTAATAGAGCAAAGATGGAATTAAGATTGTGCCTGCGTGTCATGCATGGAACCTAATTTAAACCAGGTCAAGGGAAATCAACCCACCGGAACGGGCAATCAGCTGCAACAAAAGCTCAAATATCGTTTGGCCCCTAGTACAGACCCGTACCACGAACGCACACCTCTGCGTGCGATTTAAGCACAACCGGCAGCCAATAATTCTCCTACTGTTGCTGCCTGCCTACTGCTGCTGTGCAGCTGCCAGTGAGCTGCGATGCACCATCGCCAGGCAGGCATCCGTTGCCGTATTATGCTAGCAAATGCAGGGACCAAACCCATGTAAAGCCAATAATGTAATGCTGCTACGGTGCTACCCTCCGATCTCCAAGTACGTAGGTACGTCGTCCCTTACATGCTCCCAGATGCTGGCAAGGATTGCGAGCGAGCTGCCATTGTCATGGAGGGCAGAAACACGTCGTAATCCTTCGAAAATACTATACGAAAATATTGTTGTTTTGGGTTGCGCGCAGCCACTTGAACTTTAGAAGCTTTGGATTGTTCTTCGGGAGGAATTATTGGAAACTAGAGATAAGATCGACTTGGTATATGTAATGGTGTTTGATTATCACTGATCCAGAGGGAAGCATCTGGGGAGTGGCTCAATAATTCAGAGACAGCACATCAAGCTATGGCGTGCAACAAATGCTCTGGTACTTGTGACTAATCATTGGCAGCCATTTGTGTGTCTTAATCGGTGGCCAACGTTTTTCTAGTGTCATGTATACCACATAAATCTCCAGATTAACCTAATTAATCGGCAGCTTGAAGTGTGTCAGACTGTCACGACATGATCTCTCGCCATAGTTTAGCACTGCTGTCCGTTTTTCTTCTTGTCAGGACTCCGCTGGAAACAAAAAAAATTAAATTTATGAGCATTTGGTAATTGGTTCAGAAACGAAATACTTGAACATTGCTGGTTTATGATAGGGAGTTTATGGCAATTATTCGAGTACACAAACAAATATAAAAAGATTGATAAGTTGGTTTTAAAAAAGATTTCCGAGAAATGTTGGCGGAGAGAAATCATACAGTTAAGAACTTGTAAAGTGTGCCATCCATAATCTTGAAAACACTAAAACCCCCTTAAATGAAAGAATAGTAAAACACAAGAACAACACAAAATCATGGTGGGAACAATGCATATGCAAACAAATGGTTGCAAAACACATACAATATTATAATGATACTTTAAATGTATCATATCAAAAACCAAGGAATCGCATGAGGGGAGAGACTTAGAGTAATTTTTCATAAATTTTCTCTATAAATTCTAAACTTGACTGAAAGCTAAAATGTCCTATGAGTGAACGAAAATTGTCATCCAAATCCAAACTATTGTAACGCATCAATTTCGTTGAATGACAACCTGAATATAGAATGGGTAATACCTGAGGATCATTGATACCAAGACATGCAAGAAACATACCAAAGAAAACATAGAGACAAGGGTTTAAAGCCCTAATCCTATTTTGTTATCAAGTTGTTCCTTTCATTATACATATGGTGTATTGCCGACATAGAGCAAATGCAAAGGACTAAAAAAGCCTAACCGAATAGGTATATGACGTGGATGGCGGTAGTTTTCTTCTCCAAGGTTTTAGCGTAATTTAGTAATATGGTGTATCAAGGCTTATTGTTACTTGGTCTCTCTTGACCTGACTTGCATTTGTCTCTATGGTGGCTAGAACATAACGGGTTCATGTAGGACTCGTTTCTTTGGAAGGAAATAATGAGAAGAGGCTGGATTATACCTAAGTTGGATTGTGCAATATTTCCTTACGTATTCGGGTTTCGATGTCTTTATCCTTGTTCTAATCCATATTTACAAATACTTCTCTGTATACCAACATGTATCATGAAATACACAGTCATTATATATCCATACTTGAGGATGTCCCATAACAACTATCTGTAACAAGTAGTGACATGAATAACAAAAGCTTGCTAGCGAAGCTAGGCTATATTAGGGATGGAAGAAAAACTCGGAGCTTGTGGTTTGTGTTGAGCTCGGATCGGATTGGATCGGCTTGAACTCATAACGTGTGAGTCAAGCCGGGATTTTAGCTTGTGAGCTTAATAACTATTGAGTCAACCCTTAACTTGCTCGTTTAGCTTATCACTAAGCGGCTCATCATACTTTTTTTTAAATCTTGTTAATGAGCATAACAAACTTAAAAGCATATCCAACAGTGACTTTACAAAAGGCCCCTAATTGGCTTTGGGGTTTAAAGCTGAAATTCAAGGTCCACCAAAGCACCAAAGCCCCTATCGAGAAGCCCTCAAAATAGAAGGCCCCTCAAATCTCCTCCCTCATCCCCCAGTCCTATGGGCTCTATATCCAAGCCCTATTTTAGATAGTATGTGTATAGCCAATAAATTGTATATATATATTTTTAGATAGTATGTGTATAGCAAACTTTATGTATTGTGCATATGTATTATTTATAAATATTACTATTGAACATTTATGTGGTGTCTGATATTTGCGTGTATCACGTATCATTTTTGTGTTCGGAATGTTGAAATTGAATTAAAATCATGATGTTGTGAATTTAAATATGGTTGAGTTTTACATGATAGAATTATCTATGTTTAAATTATTGCGGTGTTAAACTAGGCATAACTAGTATATGTGTATGTTAACATAGAAGATAAATAAATTAGTGGCTAAGAAAATAAGGGCAACCTCTAGAGTTGAAGATATATTTAGGGTCAAAATAAGAACAACCCTCATCGAAACTTTAGGAGTTTTAGAATAAGGGTTATTGCTAGAGATACTCTTAAACCTAGCTCGTGAGCTGAGCGTAGCTTAGCCAAGCTTTTAACCTTTTCTTTTGAAACGAAGCCAGCTTAGCTGGAGTTTTATAAAGAAGGAATAGAAGTTATGTACAGAAGGATTTTACACATCGCTTGAGCGCCAGCGCGTTTGCCTAAGCCTCTAATCTCGCAATGTGTGTTGCTCCACGAAAACACCAAAAGTTGATCTCGTCCACGATCTTGCTTATCAGATTAGGAATAGTTATCTCCTCTGCTTGAAAAAACTGGCAATATCACGTATCATTTTTGTGTTCGGAATGTTGAAATTGAATTAAAATCATGATGTTTAAAATTATGAATTTAAATATGGTTGAGTTTTACATGATAGAATTATCTATGTTTAAATTATTGCGGTGTTAAACTACACATAACTAGTATATGTGTATGTTAACATAGAAGATAAATAAATTAGGGGCTAAGAAAATAAGGGCAACCGCTAGAGTTGAAGATATATTTAGGGTCAAAATGAGAGCAGCCCTCATCGAAACTTTAGGTGTTTTAGAATAAGAATTATTGCTAGAGATGCTCTTAAACTAGCTGGTGAGCTGAGCGTAGCTTAGTCAAGCTTTTAACCTTTTCTTTTGAAACGAAGTCAGCTTAGCTGGAGTTTTATAAAGAAGGAATAGCGCGTTTGCCTAAGCCTCTAATCTCGCAATGTGTGTTGCTCCACGAAAACACCAAAAGTTAATCTCGTCCACGATCTTGCTTATCAGATTAGGAATAGTTATCTCCTCTGCTTGAGAAAACTAGCAATTTCTCTCACACCAAATTTTCCTGACCATCAACATGAAGATGAACTTTTTTTTTTTTGCTCTCGATTCGTTTGTGTGCGGGTTCTACGTAGCCACCAATCCAACACGGAGTCCTCAGGATTATAATCAAGTTGCACAGAGATCTTAGGAGCAATTTCCGTCCAGATATGTCTGACGACTGGTAATCCTTGAAAAGATATTGTGATGTCTTCAAGTTCATAAAACAAAACTGGCAAAAATATTATTTGGCCAGTGCCGCCGCTGCAGTGTTAAGATAATTAACGAGCCCATACACGAGCGGCTGGCTCGTTATCCAACCAAGCTGTAAGCTAAAATGATATGAGGACGGTTATTGCAAGGCAGGATAATGACCATCCAAACCCAAACGGTTGCAGGGAGACAGTGACTTTAGTACCACAAAGGCTAAAAAGCAGATTCTCAAAATCAATTGCTTCACCAACATATCTTTCCAGCAAGAAAATAAAAAAGAAGGAACGAAATGGAGCATGCATGCCAGACATGTGCCTAAAACCACGTGTGTTAATTGTTGGTCTTCTTCCGTTTCTTGCCCGTCCTTCTTCATTGAGCATGAATTCATGCATTCACATGGCTTACAGCCTGACACAGCGCCCTTGAGATCAACTCCTACCCAGCAGGAAAGGGCCATACGAAGAAGTATAGTATGAACACACGAAGTTACTTGCAAGATCTTCTTGATTGCTGCCTCCAGCTAATAACAACGAATAACCTATTGCTTACACCGAGTGTCAAACCAAAATAGCAGTGGTTAGGAGACGACTGGGAGTACTAATTAAACGTTGATTTCCGCCGAGTAGCAAACCCGCGGTTGGAGGCAGTGTCACGGTGCCTGCGTAGTAGACGCTTCTGCTAACACGCAGCAATAATTTGACGACGACCTGTCAGGGCACTGTACAATGCAAGAAGAAACCGTCAATGCGACGCAATAGGCTTTTGTATATGTCCATGATGAGCTCCCTTGGTGTTGTCAATTTAAAATGTTGATCTCATACAAGATATTGCTTGGTGTGTTTGAGAGCGTTAACTACTGAAGCCCTTCAGAGAAGCTGCTCACAATATCTGTTCACACTGCCGCAGTAACTTCCTTCCATATCAAACTATATATCAATACAGCTATATACTTTTCGCTGATTGTCAACCTCATGACTAGTGTCATTCAGCAACTGACATGCTTTTTAAGTTTTGCTAATTGTCAGTCTCATTACCAGTGCCATCCAACAACTGACACAATTTTGTAGCGTCCACTGGCTAATGTTCCATTTGGATCTCATATAAGATATTGCTTCATAGCATACGATATTCAGATTTCGATTTTTATTAGCTCCGCGCGAGGACTTGCCAAACGAGTCAAATTGACTAGTTGAGTTTTGAGGCCCCATTTAATTTGTTGGAGTATTGGAGAAAAAACATAAGAACAAGAATCCTATAGGAATTGATACTATTCATCCATTTGATTTGTAAAAATGGAACAAAGGAGAAACATAGAAATTTCCCTATGACCATGGATTCAAGGGAATTCCATAGAAAAATTAACATCCAGTTTAAGGTCAATTTTCTTTTTCCATGTGTAGGATCGAGACAAATCATTAGGTATGGTTTACCTTAGCTTGGCCTTAGGTTGTATGGATAAACCATTCAAATATGATTTAGTACTAACTTAATGCTCAACATTTCTATGTTTTTCATACACACCGATTAAACGGCAATTCCTATAGTTTCCTATGTTTTTTCAATCCTCTGATTTGTATATGAATTTATACCATATTTCTATGTTTTTTTATTCATATTTTTTTTTCCTACCATGCGAATCGAAGGGGCCAGACATCCAGGGAATCTGAATTTTGCACAAATTCAAATTGGAAGTTAGATTCTACCTTCAAAAAAAAACCTGGAAGTTAGATTTGGCTACGGATTAGCCATACCATCCTCTAAGCCTCAAAACGTCGGAAACGACAATAATGTCTGAGAGTTGTGCTTTGAAAGAGAACTGGTTGCTTTGCTAAATACAACAGCTCTGATCGTTACACAAGCCAGAGCTGACCTGACTACAGCCAGAAGCCATCTCCAGGGTGCAGTGAACGGCGGCACAGCCTCACAGGCTCGGGGAAAAACCCTCCACATGCTGCGCTGAAAGTGGCAGCAAATGTAGCGCGAATTGCCTCGCATGGCGACTGATGAAGTGATTAGATGGCGATATGCCGATATGGATACTGTGTGCTGTGTAGCTTAGGCAGCGCCAAATGTCAACGCCATGTTAGCATGGCCATGTCTGCTTCTTTCTTTGCTGGGTTAAGCCCTGACTTTTCTTTCCCTGTTGCTAGCTTCAGATTTGCCAATTAGCCAATGATATCTTTCGCCTGTTGATTGGCCCTGAGAAACCAAACTGCAGGGCCACGAATCATATAGCCTGATGAGGGGCGATCGTCCTTTAACATTGGCTATCGAGTATCGAGAAAGAGAAAGATGCCAAGGCCGTGAAACTCTGAAGAATAATTCAGGAACATGCAGTGCCTAAAAGTACCTTA
This sequence comes from Leersia perrieri, assembly GCA_000325765.3. NCBI lineage: Eukaryota > Viridiplantae > Streptophyta > Magnoliopsida > Poales > Poaceae > Leersia > Leersia perrieri. Next base: position 7,970,475 of record CM002481.1, on the reverse strand, counting down.
CAAAAGTTAAAGGAGCTTTGCATGCGTGATGCGTCCTTGTGTGTTTGTCCTTCCAGTTTTCTCGGGGATCAATGGGGATCAGTGGCTCATACGTATTCAGTAGAGGCAATTGCTAAACTGTTGACGTCGGTGAGAGAACAGGACAATGCTTACACTGTCAGCTGAAACCCTGACTTTGTTTTTTTTTTTTTGAGAGAGAAACCCTGACTTTTGGTGATCTGGTCCTAGCACTGCCCAGTGGCTGCTTTCATTTTCCGTAGTCATTAGTCATTAGACTCATTACAGCCTGCCCTGGTTGATGATATTTTCCTGTCAATATCTGAAACATACAGGGCCAAAGACTTGTGGAATATCTATTAAAATTTAAAAATTGGTCAATAGCTTTTATATATGAGATTACATTGCGCAGATTACACGTGAGGAATTTTTTTATTAGAGTAATGCTGGTCCCAGATCTTGGCATTGTGCAACACGGGTTGAACCGTTGATCACTTGATATTGCAGCTCACGCGTTACCTCGTGATAAATGGACAACTTAAAAGAATTTGCAAATCGCTAGTAAAGGATGTTATGTGATCAGTGATGAACTTCTGTTCTCATGTGCAACTACTGGACTTCTAGTACTGTACCGTCAAAAGCAGCTAGAGAAACATATAACTTTGCATTAACATTAACAATAGATTTTTTTTCCTAAAAAGGTAAGATGAGCCCCTTAAGGCCTTGTTCGGTTCAACCGGGATGGTCCGGGAAGGGCCGGGGTCCATGCCAGGGAAGTTGCGTCTCAGTTCTGAGAATTACAAGGATTACGACCAATGCTGGATAGAAAACTAAAAAGGAACATCTAAAAAATTACTACTACAAGAAATTTCCAAAACTAGTAGCAAGATATTCTTGAACTAGAGTGAGAGGTTAATGGGTCCACAATCCAGACTACTCATGTCTCACGTGACAACACATGACGAAGTTTCATGTATATACACCGAATTGCAAAAAGATTTGGTGATGATCAGTTCAAAACTGTGCGTGTCAAAATCTTTTGAGGTCACGTTCTCTTGATAAGGCAGAAACAGTTATAGTAGTTGTTTATGATACCTGTCAGGTCGATTTATATATATATTTAACACCATTATTTTGCTCAAAGGGCCATCAAATCAAAGAATACGAAATGCAGACCTGGATTCCCCACACTAAGCACTCCATATCACATCGCAATGAACGAAATGAAAAGAACGGTTAATAATCAGCAGTAGTGTACAGGGATCGACCCATCATACTGGAATATCATGGCACTGTATGGAACAGTGTTGAGTACCGAACCACTAGGATATTCTTCTGTTAGAATGGATGATTTGTGGATAACATTGTTAAGTTCAGCCTGTGTTGTTTGTGTGATAATGATGGCGCGATGCATTATCCTAATCGTGTGTTAGAGGCAGGAACCAAATCCCGTTAAGTTCAAACTGAGGTTGCAAATGGGTTACAATAAATTACAAATAAATTATAAGCCGCAAGCAAATAAGATGAATAATTAAAGCATAATTAACTAAGTTTTAACTGTTGCAAACTTAAAAACGAATATGTTTGATTTTTAAAAAGAAACTCCATATCGACCAGGGAATGGATATTCGTTCGAACGGATGTCGTCTCCTTTCTCACGCTGCGCCTCATGACGAAACAAATCCTACGTATCGTGCTTGTACCCCCTCACGCCTGCCTACTTCCGCGGTTCACCATCGTCTTCAATCCCTCGTGTCTCATCACCATCTCTAGCCTGCGCCCCTAGCTTGCATCCTCCGATGGACTTCACTCTCGGTTCCCTCATTGGCGAGATAAAAATCTTGTCAGCGCCGCCGTTTTTTTTAGATGTTGGCCGTATTAGCCCTGGAACCTCGCCGTCGCGATGGCCGCCCGAAGGTACCAGCCTTGGTACCACACAAAGGTACCAGCAATGATACTCCGCCGTCATCCTGGCCATGTGAAGGTATCCGGTCTGATGGATTGAGATCCTCTGACTTGTCAGAGTGACTTAGTCACTGACATGTGGGTCCATGGGTGGACGCCTAGCGTTACTGTCAAGATTCTGACCAAAAAATGGTGCATTCCATTTTTGTCGCTATGTTTGAATTCTTCCTCCTCGCTTGGGTGTCCTATGTTCTTTAGTGCTTCCTTCGCCGAAAAGTTTTGGAGGGTGTTGAGCTTGCTAAAATTGTTAACCTGATTGATGATTATGCGGGCGATACACACCGTAAACTTGAGTGGCCATCCATCCACTAGCAATTCTTTTCCGCAAAGGATGTCCGTATACATTCTTCTTCTTTTTTTTGAAAGGAGGGCAAAAGTTTTGCCTCGGATATATTGATAGATATTGATAGAGTAGAAAAAAGAGTAAAAGATTGCAGTCCAAGCAGTTCTACAATTAGGAAAAGTAAAAAACCACCTCACACCACACGTCTACAAACAAATCCCGCTTCTGAGGCACAAACACAACACCCAAAAGGAAAGGATTTTATAAACAACGCACCAACAAGGAAAACGACACCGATAGCGCCATTGCCGTCTCTCCTAGAAGCTCAGGACTAGGTTTTCACCCGAACGATCCAACAGGGAGGGAAGAAACCAAATGACAGCCCTAAAGAGAAAAGCGACACCCGCAGGCATCGCCGTTGTCGGCCCAAAGGCATGGCTTTCACCCGTAAATTCCACCCTCCCATGTCCAACAGATGTATGTCAAGCTCAAAAGCCACCGCCTTTCAAAAGCCTTCAACGCGTAGCCTCCACACCAGCACCTCGCCGCCGGCCGGCCTTCAAGTAGAAGCTCCAAACTCTAATGAGTTCCATCTCCATCCACGTAGTAGGGTTTGATGGGGAGAAGGTGAGAGAGAAGAATGGATTCCCTCTCCCCCACACTAGCCCGTCTGACGTGGCCATCTTGCGACGGCAAAGGCGCCGCCACAAGAGGACATTCGTCTAGGATGACGCTCGTTGTAGACCCACAATGCTCACCTCACGTCGCTGCCGTCGCCTCCGCCTCAACATTGCAATCCCGTCGCCATGGGACACCAGATCGTTTCGCTGACACCTCGCTGCTCTCCGAGCCATGCACCGCACCGACCTCTGTCGGCAACGACGCCTCCTCAATGCACTGGTCGTGCCTCCGGTCGCCCCCAGCAACACCGCCTGGAGCATCCATCCGCCAGCACGCCATCTCCCGCGAGCCTCTGTCGCGCTGCCTGTGCGCCTTCGCCAGTGTGCCAGCGCAATCACCCTCGACACCGCCGCCTGCTTGCTCCCCCGCGCCACCTCCGCACCAGCCAAAGCCGTCGTCTAGGTAAAGCGGGGGAGCTAGCGACGCCAGTCATCTGCCCCACTCTCGCGTGCCGCCATCGCACAGAGCAGAAGCCCCCATGCCAACGACGCCACCCGCACGCTTCTCGCTGGCCACCTCCCTGCACGCACCCCGGCGGTAGCCAGATCGGCCGCGGTGGCCGGATCTGGCCAGAGCGCCATCGGGCACCTCTGGCTGCCACCCACGCAGTCGCTACCTGCATGCCATCGGGCACCCACGCATCATCGCCGTCGCCACCGCTCATGCACTCCAGACACGACGCCTCGAGGCTCTCGGCCCGTGCCGCTATCGCCACCCACCGGCAAGCTACCTTCGCCACAGATCCTGACCCGGGGACGCCAGATCTGGCCCCGCCGCTGCCGGATCTGGCCGCCGATGCCCCCGCGACCGTGGCCGCTTCCACATGGCCGTCGGCACTCCCCCGCCGAACGAGCCAATAGGAGGGGAAAAAGGGCCCCGCCGCCGCCGTCCTTGTGGCCGGCCGGCTTTGCCGGCGGCCGCTCGGGGTGGCAGCAAGGTGGGAGGACGAGGGGGGAAGGTGGTGGCGCCAGCGAGCCCGCATGCCGCCCGTGTCACCCGTGGGAGGGGCGGCACGGGGGTCTCTTGCTACTATAGGTTTTATCTATATGTCCATATACATTCATCTAATCAGCAACATGATAAAGTCAGTCTCTCGATGAATTGAAGCGGATGATCTTCAATAACCACGGGTATCTCCAATGTCGTTCCCACCCCGAAGGGCAACACGGGCGGTGGAACAAGCAGGCGCCGCGTAGCCTCTCCTCCTCCCTCCTCTCCCGTCGCCGCCGCCGGTCGGCCGCAAGGACGACGACGGCGGGGCCTTTTCCCCTGTCTCCCGCCATTGGCAGTGGGGAGGGCCATGGCGGCGGGCGAGACAACAGGCACGGCGGCCCAAATCCGCGGCCGTAGCGGCCAGATCCGCAGTCATGGCGGCCGGATCTGGTGTCGGGTGTTTGGCCGGAGGGGGGACGGCATGTTTTGGGCCGGCTTGGCATCTACAGGCGGTGGCTTATGCGACTGTAGGTGGCAGCTTCCTCGTGTGACGGCGGACCATGGCGTTGGGGCGGCTCATCGTTGTCAGCGCGGTCTTCCTCGTCGAGCGCCGACATCAGTTGGGAGGCGGCGGACCATAGCGTCAGGGCGGCTCGTCCTCGCCGGCGCGGTCATCGTCTTCGGGCGCCAGCGCCGGTAGGTCGGGGATGGCGGACCTTGGCGTCAGGGCAGCTCGTCGTCGCCGGCGCGGTCCTCGTCGTCGTGCACCGGCGCCAGCTTCAGTGGTGGTTGTAGGATCGAGGAGGCCGACTAGAGGGGGTGTGAATAGGCGGTTTTAAAAATATTTGGTCAAAATCGTGTTTTATATGCAGAAGCATAAATCAAAACGGTTTTGCACAATTCAAGCCTAAAACAACTAGTCTCAACTATGTGTATCAAGAGACTATGCCTATGTTGAGGTTTGCATCCCTAGGTTGACAAGCTCATAAATATACAAACTAAATTAAGTCTTGCAAGCTTAAGATGATAAAGATGTCACAAATAATCTCTAGTATATAAATTGCTCAAACTAAATACAATGAAGTAAAGAGAGCAAGAGACACAACTGATTTTTTGTTTAACCGAGGTTGGGAAGCTTGCCGGCTTCTTAATCACCGTTGAGACGAGCCTCGACTTCACCGCTCAAACCACCAAGCCTCCGAACCCCTTTGCTAAGAGATGGGCAAGGTAGGAGTCGATCTCGAAGTGGTCTACACAAGCCTCAATCACTAGTGGTAGCTCTTCCTCCACTCCGGAGATGGTGAACTTCAAACCACTCACAATCAACACCGGGGCCTCCTCCACAAACTCCTTTGGAGAGGTCACCGGTTCTTCTCCAAGCCGTCTAGGAGGCGCAACCTCCAAAAGTAATAAGTCAAGACTCTCTTGATTCTCACCAAGTACCAATGCTCAATCTTATGCACAAACACTTAGCAAATCTCGCCTCTACAACTCTCTATTTGCAACTAATGCACTCTAGTTGCAATTCATGCACTAGAGGAGAGGAGATGGCTCTCTCAAGCTAAATCATGCACAAATTGGCTCACAATGGTTGGCTCTCATGCATATGCCTCCAATAGGACTAGGAGCAACAACCAAAACCCTCAAACATTTGGTCTTATATAGCCCACACCAAAGAACTAGCCGTTGTGGCCGAAATGCACCTTCTCTAGTGCCCGCCGGTCAGACCGGCATGTATGGGCCGGTCAGACTGCCCCCTCAGCCTAACGGTCATAAAACTAGCCGTTAGGCCGGTCTGACCGCTGGTCCGAGTGGTCTGACCGCAGGTCATTTTTCAGCACGACCGACGATCAGTAAAACGGCGATATCTCATCACCCGGGTGTCGGAATTAGGTGTTCTTGGACTCTATGGAAAGCTTATTCAATGGAATATCCAACCCATGAACAAATAATCCAAGAATCACAACTTATCTCAAGGAGAAAGGGCTCAAACTCAAGAGGACACTCCACCGGACATGCCCACAAGAGACCACTCTTTTCTATTTGACTTGCCCACTTCTCTTTTTGCCTAGACCTTGAGAAAACACACCAAACATGGCTAGACACCCTTACACATGCCCACATCTCTCTCTTTGTCCACACAACCAACTCCAACGAGAATCACAGGTGGACACAATATATAAGCAATGCATGAAACACATATAAACAAATCTCACCACATGCATGCCAAAGGTTCTAGTCTAGGATCAAGATTCAACCCGGACTTCTCACTCAAACTAGACACAACCTTAATGTGCATGCCTAGAGAAAATGATCATGCATTGAGATTGAGCATTTTGCACATGGTTCCAATCAAGACACAAGTGATTGACCCCTCTTAATAGTACGGCGCTATCTAGCAACCCGGTCTTTACTCCAAACACCAAGACCGGAAAAAAGACTAATAAAAGCATTCTTAGCTTCATTATACCTTTGTCTTGCGCCTATCCAACTTGAGGTCAATTCCTATTTGATTAATGATGATGAACTCTTGTTATCATCCGGCTGAATCATCTTTGTGCCATGGTCTTGATCAACCTATATCAAGACTTCATTCATATCATGGGCTTGATTTTATCTTCGTCAACACGTTGAATTTGGTGTGATGACCATGAACCCGTGATTTTCTCCACTAGCTTCATCGTGTTAGGACCTATTCCTTTGCACAACTAAAAGGAAATCCATCAGTCCTAACCGGTTGCATGTGAAAGGTGTGGATAAATTGTTGAGTACTTATCAACACCATTAGTGTCATATACTCGCATGTGTGCTCAAATGCAATGATCCAAAAATAAATATAGGTGAACAACATGGATCAAGAGCATGCATAACAAATATATATAAGATTTGCTCCCCCTAAACATATGCATGCATACAAAATATATATATGAGAGACAAGTGCATGTATAAAAAAAATATAGAATTTGCTCCCCCTAAATATATGCATAGAAAATTCTTGTGTGTGAGAAAGTGTATGCATACTTAAAGATAAACCAATGGGGATTTATCCTATACATATGTGGAAGGCATGTGACAATAATGTACACAAATATAACGCATACCTTCATTATCTCCATGTTTTTAAAGCGGACGAGGCTAAATAAGATAAGACTCAAATAAACATTAGTCTCACATTTATATCAATAACATGGAAATAATATATGCAATTTATCAAAATGTAGATGGAGAGAAGGAATGATACATTTCGCTTGAGCTCCGTCCTTTTCATTTTTATCATGTGTAGGATATATCATCAATGTGCTCATAGCCATCTAGATGACACTCTCGACATTTTCACCTTTATATACAAATGAGACTAGACAAAAGTATACTCAATAAAATATTAGTCTCACATAATTAGATTTGTCATTAATCATCAAAATCAAGGTAATGACACTTGAACTTACAGTGGCCTGGCAGATCTCCTCCTCCTCTCCACATGCCCTGCGTCGTGGTGGCAGTGGCGAGTTTGCGCTGCTGGTGTTGGCGGCGGCGGCCACCGACAGCGATCCACTGTTGGTGGCGGTCGTGGGCACGACGGGGCGTCAACCATGGACAGATCCAAGGCTCCCGAGCGGCCGATTGGTCTCTATGGGTGCGGATCTGACATTTTGATGTCGATGGCGGTGTCCTCGGCTGCTGGCGGCGGTGTTGCTGTTTGGTGGTGGCGGCGGTCTTTCACTGGTGACGGCCGGCTAGGCTTCGTGGCGCGAAACCTGCTGGCTGGCGTCCTTCCCTATTGGCGGTGGCTTTGGTTCTCCGGTGAATCACCGGCTTCGGCTTCCCCGCCTTGGGCTTGCACGCGTGGGTGCGGCGACAGTGGTTCTTAGGGCTAGTGTCCTTTTTGCTGGGTCTCAACGGCGCCGTGCTTGGCAGGACGGCGCGGTGTCGTCAATCGTTAGTAGTGGGGGCTGCTTCTCCTCTTTTCCCTTCTTCCAGGTGCAGGTTTAGTGGTGCGGGCATCGGCCATTCATGCAGGTCACTGGTGTCGATGAAACTCACGGGTGAAGAGCTCGACACGAGGGCCGTTTAGCGGTTTCGTCGGTTCTTCTCCCTGGGGTCGTCTCGACAGGGGGTGGCGGAATGTCGGCCATTTCGGCCTTTGCTGTTTGTCGTCGGTTGTTCCTTAGTTCGTCCTGCGATAGTGCTCCCCCCTCCTCCTGTGGGTGTTCTATTCTTGTAGTATGTCTTGGGGAATTTCTCAGCGTCGGGTGGCAGGGTCTTGCTAGTGTGCAGGTTTCTGTTGTGCAGGTGCTGATGGAGACTGCTTTGAGTATCTATCCTCGTAGAGAGGGGTGGTGTGATTGATCATGGGGTGAAAATCTTGCCCGGTTTGTCGGTGATAGCAACGACGACGCCCTAGGGTGTCGTAGATCTTGTTGGAGGCGTTGTTACAAGATCATTCTCCTACTCTTTTGGGATCTCTCCGGGTGAAAACCTTAGATTCTTTAGGATCGGGCGTTGTCGCCGTTCTGTCGGCGGTACCTTCTTGAAGGATTCGTCTTAGGAGTTTTTCCCGCTTGGTTCGTTGTTTCAGCGTGACCAGTCTGTGTTGTTTAGAGCTCTTGGTTTGTCTGGGTTTTGGCCGGTTTTTCCTAATAAACCGTGCGGTCGTAAGGTTTTTGGATCCGGTTTTTGTTATAAACTAGACCAATTCTTTTCTTCTATAAGAAATTGCAGGAGCTCCCTGTCCTCTTCGAGGTTCCTTAAAAAAAATCTTCCATAACCACAAACTGTCAATTGCTAGAGAATCGAGCTGATATGCACGTGGCGAAAGACCTTCCGACAATCTTCAGTCCCGGGTGTTTCATGTGTACATGTTATCGAGTTAGGGTGCTAGCATTACTTTTGTTTGATTCTTGTTTGATGTTTCCGAAGGTGGCAAAGGTGAAAGCTCCACTCTTAGTTTATAATCATTTTGTGTGCCTCTATGTGCTCTTCAGAGAGGTGGCGATACATTTCTATTTTTTTGTATTATCTCATCTTTTAAGGTTTTTGTGTTTGTGTAGACAATATTTGTCATGAGATAGCTTGACGCAATACATTTAGATAGGCCTTTCGTCCCTCCGTGGCCCATAAAGAAAATCCTTAAACAACAACGTGTTTTCTGAAACAGTACAGAGACGAGCATAGTTATCTTCTTTTCCCCCCGTTTTCCTGTCTACTCGGCAGCCGCCGCCCGCAGGTGGTCGATCGGCACCCGCGAGCGTGCCACCGATCGAAGCCCCGGCAGATATTGCCGCGGCGTACGTGGAGTCTCCGTCGCAGGCGCCAGGCGGCACCCGATACCCTCCTGCGTGGCAGCCGTGCGCGCACACACGGCACATCGCTGGCAACGCCAGATCGATCGTGCCGCGGCGTGGAGCCAAACCCCTCGGCGTCGAGCACGCGCGCGCTGCTGCTGCTGCGCCGATATACCCACCAGTAGCCAAGCGATCGCGCGTTGTTTCGTCACGCACGCACCTGCGAGTCTGAGAGGGTGATGCACGCCTCACGCCGGGAACTCGGTTTGGACCTGACACAGAGTCGGGACGCCGCGATGCGGGCCGAGACGATATCGCTGCGAAGGCAAGCTAAGATGGAGGCCCGGCTTGTGTCTTTACTCTTTAGGTTTGGGCCAGGGGTTCCTCGAAATGACGTCAACACAGAAAAGCATACACAACAGGTCAAGGCCGCAAAGCCCTCAACGGCTTGAACTGTGCTTAAACGTTTCTTAACCCCAGAAATCGATGGCACTAATGTCAAAACATTAGGGTTCACCAAAAAATTTGGCTTACCTAAAAAATCTGGCACCAAAATTTTAAGCTAAAATATGTTAAAATGTAATTATAGTATAAAACTATAAATATAGTATAATTTACATTGCAAGTATATTTAACTTACATATGTAACTTATGCACACATATTAAGAGAGTTTTTACGATCCAATAAATAGTATCTAAAGGTGCCGATATCTCAAGGTACCAAAACACAATACAACTATTTATTTTTAAGTGGTATGATAAATAAACAGCTAGATTTTATTTTGATACCTCGAAGTATCGGTACATCGGAGGACTATTTATTGGACCGTAGAAAAACTCGTATATTAAATGTAACTATTCAAACCCTATAAATACTTCTATATTTTTCTCCTACTCCATCCATATATATCACCTTTTTGAAGTAAAATTAGTGACGGCAAGCAACCTTACGGTTTGCGTTTCTTGACCCGGCATCGCCTATCGCCTTATTGGCCACTGGGTTTGACCGCGATATTTTTCTAGTTAATGCGCTTCCTACTAGGTTGGCTAGCTTCCCGTCATCCTGTGCTCTTGACATTCTACCTCAAAAAAAAGAGAGAGAGCAAAACAACTAATCCATCTTTGTTTTTATATATAAAAAACACTGTACTTTGAGTTTGCTGCTTATACATTTTTCAAAGCTTTATTTTTCACAAGGTCATCATCATGTGGTTGTCTGTATTATCCCTTAATTCATTTTACCTGGTTGCTCCTTTTGATCTTTTTATAATTGCAGCCACTTGTGAGATTGCTTCAACTGATGTTAAATGTCACGATGAAGTAACACTGCTTTTCTGTTAAATTTTATTCATTTTTTTTGGGTAGGTGAGCTCCCTGCTTGTTGAGTATACTACATTGAACTCTTTATGGAGTGTAATTAGAAGTACTTATCCAACTTTACAGCAGACGTCACCGCCAAAAGCCCCCGAACAAACACGTTCTGCGGATCCCCTTTATCTTATTCGACTTGTTTCATTTGCGTTTCTCTTGCAGAAATGGGAAATAAAACATGTGTAACTAGCTTTCGAGCTGACGCGCACTTATGCTAGCTTGATCCTCAAATGACACGCTTCCAAAGTGAAAGAAAGCCAACACGCGAATAAAACCTTAATGACGCTATTTCATCAAGTGCGATCCAACTGAAATTTCAATTACCACTTGAGCAGGTCTTCTTCAAAACCCCAGAAACAAGTGACGCTACACACAGCAACAACTGAACAACCCAACTGTTTAACCTGCTAATGCAAAAAGCTATGTAAGTGCGACTTATTTTTCTTTGGATTTGTTATATTTAAACGCTTATAAATTTATAACTTTTTAGTAACAAAATTCCTAAGTTTAACAATGCAATTATGTTTAAAATATGTATTTTTTCATTTTATAATTTTGTCACTGCATATTCTTTTACTTTGTTTTAAAACCTTTTTATGTAATTCTATAAATTTTTAAGAACTGTAGATTTATTTTAGGTTCTATCAAGTAGTTTATTTTTTAAACCTTTTATGTAAGCAAGAACAGACTTTGTTTGGTAAATAATAACAGAAGTTGCGTGAACCATTGGTTGATATTAAGCGATGGGACTGAAATCTCGGCATTCATCTATTATATACTAAGTCCATTAAACGTCCTTTAAGCGTTCCTAAGCCGTCACGTGGTGCTCTAATAAATTAGAGAAATCCAAAAAATCTGAAAAAAAAACAAAACATCTAGCCCTTGATTTTTATTTAATATAGTGGGTCCACTATTTTATACCATTTTTTTTTTTGAACAGACGCTTTCATTAATAATCAAGCAGCATTAACAAAATCATGCTGCAAAGCGTACAAGAGAAAAGGAGGAGGTTGGTCTAACCAAGTTAAGCTAATCATCTCCCCTGAGGCTTCCTTCGCACATAAGTGTGCCGGGATATTTGAAAGTCGTCTGACATGCTCAAACCGAAAAGAATCTAGCTGAGCTGCCATTGCCTCTAAATCATCCAGTATCACGGCCACCTCCGATTTCTGGCTCACCCGGTTCTGCCACAGTGAGACAAGCTCAACAACCTCTCCTCCCGGTTCCCACGCCTCCCAGCACGCACGTATGTACAACGTACAGGTACGTACGTAACCTCCTCTTCCCCTTCCCCTTCCCCTCCCATCCTCTCCCTCTCCCATTTCCTTGCTATATAAGTTGAATAAAAAATAGTAAAAATATTAAAAAATGTAGCATGTAGCTAATTTGTTATCTGCATACATATTAAATTATTTCCAGCTAAATTTATGATTTTAAGATCCATATTAGATATATTTCAATGTAAAAAATGTGATAGATTAACCTTGATCATTGATCATGTGCTATTTTCTTTCATATCTTTCAAACAACCCAAAAAAAAGTGAAAAAATCCATTATACCTCCTATTTTTTTATGGAACTCATCCATTATACATCCTTATAAATCAATCTAAATTAGAGAACTCCATATAAATTTGAAGAAAATACATAGCCATCAGGTTTCACTTAAACCAGCGAAAATCATTTTGAAAGAAGATAATAAAACATAATATATCAGACAACCGATTTGACATAACTGATATACAATGCCATTATATTAGATCAGATTTATAAATAAGACAAGCCTGTCTAATTAATCTCTCAAGCTTACTCATGGCATGAATAGGCATGCATATCTTACTTTTCCTCCTCTACTCCCGTCCTTCTGTTTTATATGGAGATTGACTAAAAATAAATAATGACCAAATTAAAAAGTTATTACACTATGTATCTAATTTTAAATTAGTTTGAATAGTAGTATTTTCACAATTAAATGGGACAATTTAAACCTATATTAACTATTTTTTCAAAAAATATAAAAATACAATGTAGGCAACTTTCATCTATCTATTATATACTTAAAAATGTATTAAACTTTATTTAGAGCTGTCCTGAGCCACCACGTGGTGCTCGGATAATTAATAAAAATTTAGGAAGTTCTAAGAAAGAAAGAAAATCATACGCCCCTTGATTTTTATTTAAAAGGATAATGGATTAAACTTTCTATGGAGCCCTCCTGAGGCACCCTGTGATGCTCTAATAAGGTAAAGAAATCTAAAGAATTCTGCCAAAAAGAAAAACATCCCGCCATCAATTTTTATTTATATAATTATATCGTAGAACAAAACTGTCACAACCCTCTCATATTTCCTCTCCTCCCAGCCTCTCCTCTCCCTCTCCTCACTCCCGGAACAGCGGCATGGACGTACATGTATGTACATACGCTCCCTCCTGCCCACCACATCCCCTCCCTCTCCTATTTTTTCTATATTAGTTAAATTTAAATATAAGTAATTAAATCATGTAGCTAATTTTTATTCACATACATCATTAAATTATTTATAACTAAGTTTGAGATTCAAGACCAATATTATCTATATTTTAGGTTGAAAAGCAGGTTGGTTACCTTTGTTCATGTGCTAAAATTTTGAATGTATTCAAGACGCCATCTGTCAAGCCTAAAAATTGTTAAAGAAACACTAAAAAATTTTAATTAAACAGAGAATCATCTAACTCTTCATTTTCCATTTTAATAGTGGGTCCATTATTTATATCAATTAGACGGTATGTGTCTACGTAATCCATCACAACTGGAGCCGAACAACCCATTATAATTCTTCGCCTTCATGCCTCTCTGGGTCACATCGTCTCTCAAAATAAATTATGCTAGACATGCATGCATATGCTGAATTGCTGATGCATTAGCTAAATTTTCAATTAACCTATTCCATGATTCTAGGAAGGTTGCATTGGTTAACCTTCAATTAACATATTGCAAAATTTGCATGAATGGTTTCATAATTTGATAAATAGTAACCTTCAAACATGTATTAATCAAATGTCTAATTTGCGATCACATTAAAAATCATGTACCTAGAACTTATTTTAAGGTTTTATAAAAAAAATTGCACCTCCCAAGGTTTCATGAAAGAAATTATAAACCAAAAAAATCATAAAAAATATAAGAACATGTCAGATACTAAATTCATAAGAATTATGTTGTACCAAAAATATCCACAAAACACCATCTATTATTTTCATTTAATTTTAATATTTAGGAAAAGACCATTAATCAATTCTATATCTCATTATATCCTCACGTATTTATCTTAGGTATATGATACGCTAATGTGATGCTATTGTAGCAAATTAACTAGCCAATATTAGTCGACTACATCTGCAAACAGGCAATAAATTAAGACAAATAATGATAATGAGTATTTATATGTAATAAATTGCCACCAAGTAACAAGCAAACACCAACAAAGTCATATACAAATAACGAGTGGCATCTTGGTATATAACAGACTTAAGATAATTAAATTAAAAAGTACAAATGGCGAAGTTGCTATTAAGAAGAAGAATATGGGTTGGTTTGCTATTAAGTTGCCAAATACCAAATTATCTATTAAATAGTCAGACTGCTTTATTTAGTTTGGCTAAAATTCAAGGATGCAAATCATTATAATATTATTGGTTATAATTTGTGAGTCGAAATATAGTGTTGATAGTTAGGATTCATAGGGTTCTACGCCTATGTGGCATATGTGGGAGTGTTTGACACGTGGAATTAGGCTAATATAGACCATGGAGGTAAGGTTGTGACGCTCCGCGTTCCAAACAACTCAATCCATTTTGTTAATTTTAATAAATCCTTACGATATTAATTAACAAAGAATTACATAGGACACAATTCTATTATTTTCCATGTTACAACAATACTTTTTTCCGTAAATTAGTATTTGTTGGAATGACCAAAATTTAAAATTAGAATGAACAAATATCCATGTGAAAGTCATTCAAAATTAAACATTAATACGTTACACTAATAAAATTAAATATATCAACATTAAATAAGATGCCCGCGTATATGCGCGGGCTTCCTTACTAGTTTTATTTAATTATTCGTTTTCCTTCTATGTGCTAGAGTGTTATGTATGCCACAAAAGGTGTATCTTACCAAATTACTCTATGCTTCTTTAACATTCTAGCTTTTCCATCAATTTTCTAAATTTGACACCCTCCAAATTAGAATAGAAATTCTACTCCTACTGGGATACCCCGTACATTTATCCAAATTTGTTTTACACTTGTAAAGTGTCCGTGCGTTGCGACGGCTCAAAATTAGTGATGTTTTGCACTTATCCTTTGAAGTATAGCAGATTGGCTCACTCTATTCTTAAATAATATGGATTTCTTCAGCTTGCTTATAAGAACGACACTTCATATTATTCATATGAGGCGTCTCGTTAAGAACCATTCACCGACCACCGTAAGAACCATCTGTTTCGGAATTCAAGCTTAATCCTCATCTCAGAAACAACCAAGACATATTCCGAGTTCCGAGTACAAATTCTTTCCAACTTAAGTTAAATTAGTACAACAACAGTATACATAACATACATAAACAGTTTAAGTGATCATTAAAACCAAACACAACCGACATGATACTTGTTCATCACAACTTATTCCTCGCTATGATTTCACGCATTTCATGAAAAGAATTATACAAACTTCGCTGAAAACATCACTGCTCTCCGCGGACAGCAAGCAGCACAGGCGCACACGCCCCAGAGAAAGAGTATACACCTGCGAAACAAAACGGAGACGACATCCCAGTTATCAAAGACGAGACACATCCTGCGTCCTGCGTGTGCAGTGCGCGACTCCGACTCCGACTCTCCCAGGTAGGATGCTGCGTCACTGTCCAGGGAGCGACCTTAAAGTTGGCCCTTAAAGCTGGCCAAGCCTGATAGATCATCACATCTATCCACGTCCGGTCACTTGTCATCTACCAGAAACGATCTCAGTTTGTTCCGGTTGTACCGTGAGGGATTAGAATTTTACTCAAAGCTGTTTCCTTGATGTCCAAGATACAGGTAGGGTAATAAAGGTATGCAAGCTCAGCCAAGGAGGTTCCGATTTGAGTGACTTCCGACGGGAGCAATAGCTTACAAAGGGCGTGCATGCCTGTAAACCACATAATACACATGGTGCTTTACTTGCTAATCCTGCAAGCTAGCTAGGGAGGCAGTTAGGGTGAACTGCTCTGTCAAAGAGATTCTACTCTGTGTTAAATTAATGGACATATGGAAGAATAAAGAGTTATACTGACAGTACGTGTATAATCTCATACGGGCCTATTTGAGGGCTTTTTTTCTCCATTGGACGAAATTTGTAAGAAAAAATTAGAGGAATTGAATCCAAAGAAAAAGAAAATCTTATAAAAACCCTTTGGATAGCGAAATTAATTTAAACAAAACTTTCAAGGTAGGAAAAAATTCCTCTACATATTAGAGGAATTCCAACATGCGGTCTCTTGTTACAATTCCTATGAGAATGTCAATGCATTTCATCTCCTTCTCTTTACGAGATTGTGAAGAAAACTTTACGAGATTGAAATCATATACATAACTTTCCTATGTGCCTCTTGATTCTCAAATACTATGGAATTTTTATGGAATAGCTCAATGCATATAAATTCTGAAGAAAAGTTAGCAAGAGCTCCAACCCCATCAAAAAATTTCTTTGGAGCTCTTCTCCTATGAAAATCCTATTAAATAGTTCAAGACAAAGAGGTTTTAGACAATACTAGTTAGCATTGTGTTTAATTCATGCGTTTTTCATTCATTCTACTCAAATGGTTATTTCTTTATTTGTAATCCTTTATTTTAACACCTATATTTATGTAGAAATTCAATGTTCCCCTGTTTTTGCCATTTCTCGATCCTACGTTTTACTATTAAAGGGCCCGTATTGTGCATTGGACGTTCATTGAACATATTGATCAGTTGCTGCCCTTTTGGTTAGCTCATTGGACGTTTCAGCTGCACTTGCTGGTGGAGGCAATGTAGCAGACCATGCTAGTCAAAGCACTTCGGCGACGTCCAACCTATAAGGGCTGACGCTTGAGACGAAGCAGATTGGTCAATCGCACATAAGTTGAGCATGCTGCATGTGCATAACCCCTGTTGCACCAAAGTTGCTTTTAATTGGAATTTCGATAGCAAAGAGTAGTTTAGGGCCAGCCTACGAGCTGCCCACGACCATAATCGACCTTAGTCTTGTCTTGTATCTTGTTAATTAGATGCCTATGCAGGAGCATCCTTTCATATGATCTTTGTCACTGACCCCAGGCACAGAACCCTATAAGTTGCAACGTTATAATCCTTGTTTCGTCAGTCATTTCCGTGCACAGGGAAGAAAGTCTGGGGTTTAACCACCGAAGCAATCCAATCTTCTCCTACAGTCGATGATAAGGAAATCGTAACAAAGAATAATGCTAGTCCTCTGTCTATCTTTCACCGGACTGAAGTATACTCTGAACATTCTCAGATCATACTTCTTACTAGTACGTATTACGCTGCAAATAATCAGGAAAAACTATCGAGATTGCATCACGAATCATGATTGAGGATTCGTGGGGTGTACTTCGACTCCGATGGAACAGTTCAGAAATGAAAAGCTATGAATGAATGCATGGCAAAAGGCGACAAGTGATATGTATTCGACAATAAATGTGCGAACGGAGGCCGTCTGAAAAAAAAAACACAAGAAGAATCCCTTTGTCTGCACTCTAAAACCCAGCCCGACCCAACTCTTTGTACATGACCAGCAAAAGCACCGTCTGCTGCGACTTTTTTCAATTCTGCAATCTATGGTCGGGAAAAAAGAGAGGAGAATTATCATGTCATCACCTAATAGATTGCAACCACCAGATGTACTGACCTCTCTATATAACTCTTTCTCGGGCATTTCTGTGGGCACTGGCCGTTCTATAGCTAGCAAACTGTTACAGAGAACCTCCCATATATCATCTGCACTTTTGCAGATCGATATGGGAGCACACCGCCTCGTATTGTTCCTCCATGGCACGTTGCTGCTACTGCTGTTGCCACAGCTTCCGCTCGCCGGCGCGGTGACGAGATACTACACCTTCAATGTGCGTATATCTGTTCATGGATCTCGAATTCTCAAGCAACATGATTGATCACTGAGCTTCGTCTACATCGTCATCTTTGGGATTGATCGTTGTTGATTCTCTCTTGCTCTTTTGCAGGTGAAGCTTCAGAATGTAACACGGCTGTGCAACACCAAGGCCATCCCGACGGTGAACGGCAAGTTCCCCGGGCCGAAAATAGTCACCAGGGAGGGAGACCGCGTCGTGGTCAAGGTGGTCAACCGTATCCAGCACAACATTACCATCCACTGGTCTGCACTCTGTTCTTTAATCACTTCCAGTAACTATTAGCAAACGATCGGCTCCGATCATAGAGAAAACACACTGCTAAACTACATAACCATAGAGAAATCTCTGTTCTTACTTGCAATTCGAGTTGGGTACTGCCTGCAGGCACGGGGTGAGGCAGATGAGGACGGGGTGGTACGACGGGCCGGCGTACGTGACGCAGTGCCCGATCCAGACGGGGCAGAGATACGTGTACAACTTCACAATCACCGGGCAGAGAGGCACCCTGTTCTGGCACGCGCACGTCTCCTGGATGCGTGCCACACTGTACGGCCCCATCGTCATTCTCCCCAAACTCGGCGTTCCCATGCCCTTCCCCAAGCCACACAAGGACGTGCCCATCATCTTCGGTAAGCCCAGCTACTCCGTTCGTTGTTTTGGTCTTTTTTGCAACGGAGACGTGACGTGACACTGCGATTATGTGTGCAGGAGAATGGTTTAACGCTGATCCCGAGGCGATCATCGCCCAGGCGCTGCAGACCGGCGGCGGGCCGAACGTGTCCGACGCCTACACCATCAACGGGCTTCCTGGCCCACTCTACAACTGCTCAAGCCAAGGTTAGAACGGCCTATCTCTGTTTAGAATCTCTCTTCTGATGACGGCCCAGTAAGACTGTTTGTGTTTGTTGGGGAGCAGACACGTTCCGGCTGAAGGTGCGGGCCGGGGAGACGTACCTGCTGCGGCTGATCAACGCTGCGCTCAACGACGAGCTCTTCTTCTCGGTGGCAAACCACACGCTCACCGTCGTGGACGTCGACGCCGCCTACGTCAAACCGTTCGACACTGACGTGGTCCTCATCACCCCGGGGCAGACAACCAACGTGCTGCTCCGCGCCAAGGAGCCAGGCTGCCCGCCGGCCACGCACCTCATGCTGGCGCGCCCCTACGCCACGGGCCGGCCGGGCACCTACGACAACACCACCGTCGCCGCCATCCTCGAGTACGACGCGCAGCCGGGCAAAATCAAGAGCCTACCGCTCTTCCGCCCGTCGCTGCCTGTGTTCAACGACACGGCCTTCGCGGCGGACTTCGCCGCCAAGCTCCGTAGCCTCGGCACCCAAGAATACCCTGCCAACGTGCCGCGCCGCGTCGACAACCCGTTCTTCTTCACCGTGGGGCTCGGCACGACGCCGTGCCCGGGCGGGAACCAGACGTGCCAGGGCCCCACCAACACGACCAGGTTCGCGGCGTCGATGAACAACATGTCGTTCGACATGCCGACCACGGCTCTCCTGACGGCGCACTACATGGGCGACTCCGGAGGCGTGTACACCGCCGACTTCCCCGCGACGCCGCTCGAGCCGTTCAACTACACGGGCACGCCGCCCAACAACACCAACGTGTCGAACGGGACCAGGGTGGCGGTGCTGCCGTACAACGCGAGCGTGGAGGTGGTGCTGCAGGACACCAGCATCCTGGGGGCCGAGAGCCACCCGCTGCATCTGCACGGGTTCGACTTCTTCGTCGTCGGCCAGGGCAACGGCAACTACGACCCGGACAAACACCCGGCGGAGTTCAACCTCGTCGACCCGGTGCAGCGTAACACGGTCGGCGTGCCCGCCGGTGGCTGGGTCGCCATCAGGTTCTTCGCGGACAACCCTGGTGAGAATCAATCACGCAGAAAATGAAATAATGAATTGTACGTGTTGTAAGAGGATTTTTGTGATTGAGAAACTGTGTCTAACGGGACGAGTTGGGTGACGTGGCAGGTGTCTGGTTCATGCATTGCCATCTGGAGGTGCACACCAGCTGGGGGTTGAAGATGGCTTGGGTGGTCAACGACGGCCCGTTGCCTGAACAGAAGCTGATGCCTCCGCCATCCGATCTTCCCAAGTGTTAAGTGTTAGAGATCCATCGACCGTTGACATTGATCAAGGCTTGGGACTTGGGATTCATTCTTCCGTTTGGTTTGCCACTTAATTTTTTTGATT
Source organism: Leersia perrieri (assembly GCA_000325765.3). Classification (NCBI taxonomy): domain Eukaryota; kingdom Viridiplantae; phylum Streptophyta; class Magnoliopsida; order Poales; family Poaceae; genus Leersia; species Leersia perrieri. The sequence goes on along the minus strand of CM002481.1, from coordinate 7,950,585 downwards.
GATGGATGTTGCCGTACATAAAAACAGCACGCCATGGTGAGGTCTTGTTTTCTCGTTCTTCCCGAGGTTAAAAGAGGTTTGTTTATTCTTGTAACGGGGTGCCATTTTTCTTTGATTTTCTACAAGTAATTTAATTCGAAGGTTTGGCTCCATATGGTCAATAAGAATAGTTTGATTCCAATTCATATATGACTACAACTACAATTAAATAGGAGTAGATGCCATATAAGCATTGCATGCTTGCAATGTTTGTTAATTAAGGCATCAAAAATATATGAGATAGTCAAATCTGGCGACAATATTTCATTATATATTATAGATATCGTAATCAAATTCAAGCGAGCGAGCTAAGATGCCTCATGGGTCGATTCTCTAGTCCCATGCGACCTGCTCGACAGAAATCTCTTACGGCATCGACACAAATCACATTGGGTAATGGCAAAAAAAACAAGTTTATGGCACTCCAAATTAAATGGCTTGAGAACAATACCCCAGTAAAATAGCGTCGGCGATCTACTTAGCCTCTAGAAGAAAAAACAGAAATGCTCACGACACGCTTTGTGTAAACACATATGTTTGCGACATCTAGATTACAAGGATAACGACAGCCAATCACCTTACCCAGTTCATCCAGCTCTAGACAATGATGCGTAGAGAGGACTGTTCACCACGGAAAATGACCCTGTCATTTGGAATGTCTCTCCTAGCGGGCAATACCCGTCGCAGTAAGCCAACCTGCTGCAATTTCTAGGGGCAGCACATGCATTGTTTAACCAAACCATCCAGTACTTTGGTCATTCGAAACACAGTGTGGAATTGGTGGATAGCCGACATGTTCCAACGAAGAGGGTGGCGTAACAAAAAAAATATGCCCGCTCTGCATAGTGAATGGGACTTACTTGCACCTTTTAGCAGAGGGCAGGGTTTCTAAGAGAATCTGGAGAGAAGTGCAACTGTGGACAAATATTAACTTGTGAATCGATACCTAGAAGTAGGGATGCATGTGGTTTGTTGAAGATTGGTGGCTACGAGCAGTGGCAACACCAGATATTCCGCGCCCACCGTATACTCAAATCATTTATCATACTTATCGCCCTTGAATAATGGTACAAGCGTTACACCAGTCTTCCACACCAGATGGCTTCCACATCTACGACTATGATCATCGCTAAGATCAAGGAAGAAGCTCCTTTTTGGGAGATATCAACCCCCCCCCCCCACTCTCTCTCTTGCACACTCACACACGCTCACTCTCCCTCTCTCTGTGGTTAGTTCCATTTTAAATTGTCATATACAGTATGTCCTTCTAACTTTCTTTTGCTATATTAATACATATGTGGCAAATCTTTTGTCCTCCTTCAAAAAGGAAAAAAAAACATGTCTCATAGCCAGGTGCCTAAGCAATGTGCCTGTGCGTGTAGCTCACAAGAGTTGAAATTTTAGATTTGCAATTGGTCTTTATAAAACAATGACCAATTTAATGCACTCAAAACAGGTAATTTGAAGGTTCGGCTGCATATGGTCAATAAGAATAGCTTTCCTGTCTATTCCAGTCCATTAGATTTGAGATGTACAGACACTCGAGTCTTATTGTGCTTTTTTGTTCCAATATTTTTTAAAACATGTGTTACAAATAAGCCCTATGCTCTTAGTAGTCACCCACCGGCCTTGCAGATCTCATCGGGTTTCAAGGAATCTCAAATTCTCAGTCATCGGTCTGCTCTACGTCTCTAAACAGAAAATATCGGTAATGGCGCAACGCTGCAGATGCGGGGAAACAGTTTTTTTATTTGATATATCTATTTTAAAAAATATATTAAAAAATCACTATTTTAAACTTTGACAAAAACATACTCTTCTCATCCTTTAGGAGGGCAGAATATAAACTGCCCTAATAGAGTGTGATTTATGTGACGTGACATGTGGAAATTTCTATTTAGGTCCTCCTGTTTAACTCGTATTATATTTATAATTTTTAATTGTTTATATAAACTCTGATGAATTCGAAATATATATATGAAACTTATAGATCTCGACAAGATCTACAAATTTGTCGTTGACAATATTTTAGTTTGAAATCATTTAGAGGTCTAAATATTTGTTACAATATATTATGTATAGTTTTATAAAATCTCATATCTACATTTCAAACAATATATGATGAAGATAAACTTTATCTACACAAGATCTATAATTTTGTAGTTGAGTGTTTTTGGAATAAAAGCAATTTAGATCATTGGAGCTTGTTTTTGAAATATAGATATGAGATTGTATGAAACTATACAGGAGTCATTATAACAAATGTTTGGAACTCTAAATGGTTTCAAAAGAAAGCATTATCAACTAAAAGTTGTAGATCTCGTCAAGATCAACAATTTTCATGTATAGGTCGACTACATCCGACTTCATGTGACCTATTAAAAATCATAAATACAATACAAAGTAAATAGAAGTGTTTAAATGCAATTGTTTTTGTATTTCACATGTAGATCACGGGGCTGTAGAAGGGCGAGAGGAGCATATTTTTATTAAAGGTTAAGATCGTGATTTAGTTTTGTAAAACTTAAAAATAAATAAATATTTATATATAAATAATTTAGAGTAAATTGTACTTTGCACCGGTAGTACGTATCTTATTTCACTTTGCACCGGGGTGCTACAAAATAAGTTTTACTTTTTGCCGGGTTGTACCATATAAATCAAAGAAAATCCTATAAAATATATGAATGAAACTTATAATTTGAATTTAAGCTAGGCTTCGTAAAGTTTAATTCATAATTTAAAAAGTCATAAAAAATTTATAGGTTTAATGACTTCTTTCTATGTTAATCTGGTGCAAAGTGAAAGTATATGCTAAACCCGTGCACCGGAGCAAAATGCAATTTACTCAATTATAAAATTCGGGAAACGCTGTCCATGCATGAGCAATTCAGCATACGCATTTAGGTGGGCCGAGCGTGTAATATAAGGAAGCTACTCCTCGTGGCGATGACGAATGGTTGCGAACTTACGATCTGGGCCTCAAGATGACTCGGCCGAGTATGTCATGGAATTCTATGAAATATCAACCAGACCGGTTGAGGAAGAAGATCATTTTGCCAGCCCATAGTCGAGGGACGAAAAATGGGCTTTATATACCGGTTGAACCAGTAGGGACGACAGGTGATGAAGTCTGGCCCAAGTGGTGTTGGATGAAAGCCCGACACACCGATCCGGAATCCCTGAATCCCGCAATCTTAGCACCATACGTCCAAAACCCGACACACCAATCCGGATTCCCCGAATCCCGCAATCTTAGCACCGCAACTCCGGCGCATCCACTCGGGAAAAGGCCCAATCGCCCTAAAAGACTAGTCTGATAGGGGAAGGGTGGCTTTCCCTTTTAAGGTGGCTTCCTCCACCCTAGCTAAGCAAGTTGGGATTATTCAGAGGCTCACACGGTCGTCGCCCGACTACAACCGTACTAGACAATTATGTGTTGCATCTTTGTCAGCGGGTAATAGTAGAGAATGTCCTCATCAATAGGAGGAAAATGTAGGACTGTACTCCGTAGGAGCACAATGGAAGTTTTGTTGTCACATGTAGAAATTCCAATAAGCGCTTTTTCTTGAGCGGCAAAGCATGGCTAAATAATTGGTTGTTAGTTCTTAGTAGTAGAATGCTACTAGGACTGCACACTCGTTTCGAATGCCTGATAATGTGTGATTATTAGTAATGTTCTATGGGAAAAGTAACACAACACGTACGCCATGTCTTATCGTGTGAAGAAAATATGGTTTGCAGGAAGAGAAAATCTAACAAATACTACTGACAAACAGTCAAATTCTAGAAATGCCATTGACAAGTACAAGTTTACACAAATTCTATTTACAAACGTTTTTTTCAAAAAATATTATCGACGCTAGGATTTCGTCCATTATACAAGCGGCTATGTCCAAGAAATATCATCGCCGCTAAAGTTTCATTAGCATTTCTACCAAGTGTTACAGGATGAACAATGAATTTAATGACGCAGGGTGGACGGAACCCTAACGGTAATGACTTTTTGGAATAAAGTCGTTTTTACTATTGCATTTTCAAAAACTTGCATTTGTCTATTATATTTCTAGAATATGAACTGTCAGTGTCACTTCTTAGATTTTTCTCTTGCATAAAAATGCCAGCCCTACTAATTGATAGCCAAGCTATCCTAACATTAAACCTGTGAATTTGTGCTAGTATGCATCTGGAGGAAAGTTTATTTCCCCATAAAACAAAAACTATTTCCCCAGTAAAGATTTGGTGTGCCAGCCTGTGATCAGGCACATTCATAATGCGTTCCATCACATTTTTTTGGATTCATTTGAAATGACTAGTTAGTTGCACAGTGTTCCACCGATGCAAATTATCACCCAAAGTCCCAGACTTGCAAAGCACGTGGGAATTGTACTTGGTGATGGTGTTACAACAGCGTTGCCTATTCAACGCTTGCTGAAAGATTCTACCCAGACCAGGTTTAGATCGATCGTCTTGTCCTTTACATTTTTTAGATAAGGAAGATGATCATGAACCACAACTTGTCCTTTGCATTTAGGTCACGTTAAGTAAAGACATGATATGACTAGAGATAGCAATTTCAATTAGACATACAGCAAACTTGTTTCAAGTTGCACTTTTCGTCCAAATTGAATGCATCGCTTGAACGATCCACTTGTACCGATCGTCTCTGAACGGACACGATCAACCTCGGTACAGGATAGATAATAAATTCAGGATCAGTGTGGTGAGTGGTGACCCGGGACAACATTAGTCGTTCGGTATCAGGTACGGAAGAACGGTATGCCCGTGCGCAGACATGATGGTCATAAACTCATAATGCGAGTCACGTCTCTGATGCATTCGACCGTGAAGTCCCTCTCCCGGAGCAAGGTCGGCTGACCAAAGTGATCAGGACCAAGCACGAGTGAGTCGGCCTCACACCCTATCATTCCCACGTGCTAGCCCGTGGCCTCCGCGTGTACCGAAGCTGACACTCTCATCTGTCTACCATTATTGTCGTGTAACTATGAGAGGATAATGATCGATTTTCCTGCCTCTCGATCGAGTTTGATAGAGTCAAGGATAGTGAGATTTGCAGCTGTTCTCTATGTGTAACAACGACGTCTGGTACTTTGTGTTACCTCCTCTTCCTCCTCCACATTTATTTGGCTGCATTAATTATTGCTTCCACAACCTGTAATCAAGTATTTCCTGCAAATAAAAAAAAATCCACCGGGAAAGATGTTCCCCTGCATGCATTCAATTGAACATTTTCATTGGGCTATATTTTGGGACGATGATAATAGCGATCATGACAGAGGACTTTGAGGCTAGTTAACCACATTTATGGTTACATACGTTTTTTTAATAAAACTTTGAACCAAAGATAATTATATTTCAGAATGGATGGGCTACATGTAGAGATGGACGTAGCCATCAAGAAGCTACGGATTTGATGCAGTAAGTGGTATCGGTTTCCTTGTTTGGATCCCGAATGTATCAAGATTAGATTCGATGTTTTTATGAAAGCCGACTGGTTTCCTAGTTTTATAAGTATAGTAGTAGCCTGAGTTTTTTTACTGACACATATGTTAAGCCGATCGTGTCGTGTTTGAGCTAGAGTTGAATTGTTCATGATATAAATATATACACCCAGACTATTGTGAGAAAACAATCATTTATACAATTTTTTGGCATATTGCCAAAATAGTTCAATAGGTTTCTCGATGAGTTCTTGCTTTCGAGTTGTGTTGTATCGGTTTAGTTTGATCTCCGGCGACAAAGCAAATCTCATCAAACTTCTCACCGTATGGCCTAATGTAGTACCTCTTCGATTAAGTCCGATATACTAAGTTACCTATATGTGCATCGCGTATCATATTATATCGTCTGATTTTGATTGGTTTTATTATTTTAATTTGTATCAATCTAGTTAGGACTTTCTCGATTTGATCCGATATTCTAATAAAGTTGATGCTTTTTAAAAAACTTAGTTAAGCTAATACAATATAATATCTACCACTCCGTACAAATCTAATAGGCTTGTTTGAATTAATTTAGCTTATTTTGGATACAAACTATCTTGGTTAAATCTAACCTTCTGTATCTTAGATTGGCTTGATGAGTTTGATCAATAAGATCAACTTTATACAGGGTTTCAGGGTTTTAGTCGAAGAGTTACATTTTCCTTTTATAAGTTGTTTACTTGCATAGGCTATTTCTTACTATCACGTAAGTTTTAGTCTGATCTTATTAATTTTAATCTTATTCTGTCTCAGTTAAGTCCGATCTATCATCATTATCTCTAATACAAGAGAACTATTAATAGTTGTATCACATATTTCAACCGATAAGCACCTGAAATATAATTTGATTTAATTTGATTTGCTTATATAGTTGCAGGATCAAACTAAAAGACACGTCCTTGAACCTACACTGAAGTGAAGCAAATCTCCATGGCTTCATGTGTATCAACTTAAAAAAAAACAGCTAAAAATCTGTTGCCAGATTTCTATTGAAAAATCTATCGATTCACGTGCCATCGATTTCGTTTTGAGATTTATGCTAGAATTGTGCCAAAGAAAATCAGGAAAAATATAGTTACCTTTGACTGGATGAGACACATCCTAGTCCAATGTATCTTGACAAAGATTCTATCCAGATATATTAGATTAGGAAGTGTCCCATCCAGTCAAATATAGCTAAATTTTAAGACGGATGGAGTAACTACACTACAATGACATGGCAGTTACATTTGACATATTTTTGAGATTTTCTGTCACAAGATTTACAAGTACTCTCTCTTTTTTTTCTTCTTGTATTATGTATCACTGTGTCCCTTGATGGGCCAGGCCCATCAGCCGGACGCCCTGCGCCTGTCAGGGTTCTTTTTAGTGATTCCACCCGTTCGACTACCCATTCGATCGACTTCATGCAATGCATGCATACGTAGCCGCTTTCTCGAAGAGCATGATCGCCTTGATCGGATAAGGCTAGGTCACTAGCTAGGGTGACGTCACGTACCGATTGACGTGCAAAACAAACCTACGACCGACGAGGAGTCAAGGATTCAGGCGCAGGCAGGCAGCTACGCGGCATGGCCATGACAGGCGAGCGGTATGGCCGCGCCGTGATGCGGCAGGCTGGCCATCCCGTCCCTCCCCACCACGACGAGGAATCATCCCAAATCACATGTACACGGTACACCCCGCGCACCAGTCGCCGGTTGATCGATCCCCTCGTGTCCGGGAGCACCAGTACCCGACGAGGATATATATAACGCTTCTTCCGCCGGCCTCCACATGCTGACCGCGCGCGAGCCCACCTACGGTGCGGTGCGTCCGTCCGCGTCCTCGGCCCAACCCGGCCTCCCGCCGCGCGGTCCTGGCTCTGGTGCATGCGACCGTGCGATCCCCGCGCGCCTGCGGGAATCGGATGCCGCCGCAGCAGCCGCCGCCTCTTCTAGCTGCTGCTGGGTGCGGGGGGCCGCGCGTGGGCGGCTCGGCGCCGCGACCGCGTGAGATTCGTGCAGCCGACCCGCGTACGGAATCGCGCAAGGTAAAAATTAACCGAGCGACGAGCGCGGGCGCACGGGCGTTGCACGAGGGCGTCACGTCCGTCCACAAGGCAAGTCAAAGCACACGTTATCATATGGAGTATCAAACGATCGAATCAACCGGAGCCTGTGCAAATTATCGATTCTAAATTACCCCAGGCGGCTGCGACATTAGTAGTCCGGGGATGGATGGGTAAGGGAAAGTTTGGCAGTACAGGAACAGGACCAGAAGGGTCTCTCTATCTCGTCTCGTCTCGACATGTCGATTGGACTGGAACGAGATGAAGAGACGGCGGTGGTTGTGGGGATGCGCCACCAAGCGACATGCGCAATAAATCCCCTGCTGGCTTGGCCCCTGTGTACACGAGGGAACACGCGGGGGCCCTCATTCAGGCCCATCTGACTCAGCCCAGATTGGACTGCAAAGCCATCATCAGTCAAGAAACGCCTCAAAACCAAAAGCAACCTCCATCTCTCATCTTCCTCCCACGGGAGCGGACACCACTACACCAGGCTGATGGATCAATGATTTCTCATGGCCTTTTAATTTGTTTCAAGAGGTCCAAGACACCGGCGCTTGACGCCAAACTGTACGGCTGTATGCATGCCTGTATCGCGCAGCGGCACGAAGTGCTCATCTTGGCGAAATCGGCAAATGTATTGGGCTCGGATTGCGTCATGCACCATATGATTACTTGCATGCTTGTGTAATGGCACTACCATCTTTGGTCGACTCGAGATCGATCGGGCTCTAGAAAGAATCGGACGCCGTACGTCCTTGCATTGATTAAACTCACATGGACTCGGGTCCGCCAATTTGCGAGTTTTGACCTCTTTTTACACACAGGTGCCCACCAAAGTGCACTGGGTGACGGTACTGTCGAAAAATCGTCGCAATTGTGGTTCCATCCTCGCGGAGTCGCGGTATGGATTACTCCTATTTTCAAGTACTTGTACTTAATTTCCAGATGATTCTTTGCGAATTAACTTTTTGGACTTTGTTTTGACTGTTCTTCCACTCAAACAGGTAGTCTAAAGATACAATGTGTTCCGTATTTTCTGGGTTAAGTCTTCCCTAGCACAACTCCAGCACTAGACTTCCGATGAAAAAAGGGAGAAGTTACGCCAATGACATGGTTTTACCTAGTTTATGCGCAAGTAGAAGTATAAAATTACAATTTTTGGCCTACGTACACCACAATCATATTTTAGTACTTGGTGAATGGAGTCCTGTTCAACAATTTTCCATCACCACATCAACATTATTTTCCCATGTGCAAGTATTGTTGGGAAAATTGATCCATTGGTTAGAAAACCGGGAGAAATCATGGAGGCAATAACCCAACCATTGTCATACGTGGTCAAAACACGATTAACCCACGAATTTATTTCCTTAATTACTAATTAAGTGCACGCGCAATGATCGGAATGCGTCCAATTTATCTTCTGAATTGTCACGATTAACCTCAACGCCATTTTAAAAAGGAAAAACCCGAAGTGATGGTATGACTTTCAACTCCCCCCTCCCCCCGGGGGCCCCATCTCTTTCGCTTTCCCAAAATCCTAACTGATCAAGAGAAGACGCCTTAAGAGAAATGTGGTGTCGTTCCACACAAGTGCAGGTGGAGACTAGAGGGACGACGCCACCCCACTGCAGATCATCGGCAACACCCTCAGAATCAACCTGGAGAGTTTCGAGGCGCTGCAACCCTTACATCCTCTCCGACTCAAGCAAGGAAAAAAGACATCGATGACTTCATGGAACGGTTAGGACCCAATACCGCATTTAGGGTGGAGGGTGGTCTATTAGGCTAAGCAAATAATATTTAGTTAGTAGACTAGGAATCTACATGTATAAGTTTTGAAATCAAGTTATCTTTTATCCACTTAACTAGTAAACTGCATTCTGTAAAAGCACATAGATATAGTATCTAAAACTAAGCTTATAAGCCAAAAGTCTAAGCACAAATAAATAGTTAGTTTTTCCAAAAGTATTTTTTAAAGCCAAAAGCCACCCTAATACTGTTTAGCCATAAGCTAGGTTGTGATAGATTTTTTAGCATATTTCAAGTGAAGGTAGATCTCTAGCATTTTTTATGGATTAAAAGCCATTGGTTTATAAACAACATAAGCCAAAAAGTATGATTAACAGCCTAAACCCAAACAAAAAGGACGTAAATAAAAAAACTACAATATTTCTAGACGTGTCCTGTCTATAACACAATTTTTGGCTTCAGCTGGCAGTAAACGTATACTGCCTTCATTTCATACTGTAAGGGTTTTGTATTTTTTTCTTACAACATTTGACCATTCGTCTTATTTAAAAAATTATGAAAGTATCATTTGTTTTGTTTTTGACTTATTTTGTTATCAAAAGTACCTTAAACACAATTTGTTATTTTTTATGTTCTTATAAATTTTTTTAATAAGACGAATGGTTAAACGCTGCAAGAAAAAAAGTCAAAATCCCTATATTATAAAATAAAGTGAGTAGTAAATATGTAGTTCTAAATATTCTACCACAAATCTATATTTTGTTCATGACTTTCACTACTTGGATGGCAGTTTTACAATATTCAACCACAAATCTGTATTTTTTTCATGATAAGTTTGGTACTAAACTATACTAGTTTTGTGATGTATCGAAAAAAAACCCTCATATCTATAACTTTTTTCTTTCAAAAATCTGGCAAGATTGTGCTAATGTTATATTAAGCAAGAAGAGAATTGTGAAAGTACATAGTGGCATGGCCATTATGCTGGGCACCTACAAGTTTTACATAATGTGGAAATTCTCGCGATATAATTGTCCCACACATTTCCCAAAGACTTTTCTCTTCCTTGATCTTTCCCAAGGTCTGTGGAGTTGTGAGCTCTTTCATTCTTAAACACTTTTATTCCTTTTATATCAAAGCTCATAAGAGATTAGTGTGAACATCAATCGTAACTTTGTAATAGTTTAGGTGTATAACTTTTACAAAATTTACACTTAAACACGATGTGTGTCCCTTTCACTGCCAGTAGATCAACCATTCCATTTGATCGGCAATCTACAACAGATAAAATGATTTCCCGACCATTTGAGCAATGCAGCAAATGCCTACAGAGTACAGACTAGAAATGACCAGTAGTAGATTTTAGACTAGATTTTAGGGAGGTTAGCAACCCATCAAATGTAAAATGGTCCAGGTCCTCCTTTTGCTCCATCCCCCATCCTCTCACCCAAGTCTCACCAGTCACCCGCTATAAATAATGCGAGTGTCTTCACTCTCCCCCACATCTGTGCTCCTCTCCCTCTCCCTCTCTCTTTCTGTGTCCGCCCATCCCCCTCTCTCTCTCGGTGAGCCGAATCCATTCCATGGAATTCTACGTGGACGAGAAGTGGAAGTTCTCGAAGAAGAGCCGGAACAACGGCAGCAGGCGCGTCCCCGGCGGCGTTGGCGGCGGCGCGACAGGCGGCGACCCGTTCCTCAAGAGGTCGGCCAGCTCCAGGGACCACCAGGTGATCGGCCGCGGGCGCGTGGTCGGCAGCGGCGGCCCCGCCGTCGTTCTCGAGCCGGTGCGCCGGGCTCGTGAAGGAGCAGCGGGCGCGCTTCTACATCATGCGCCGCTGCGTCACCATGCTCGTCTGCTGGAAGGACTGCTCGTAGCCGTGGCGTGTGGAATCCCGTCCCCATCTCGCCGTCGCCACCGGCTGCCGGAGATCAGATCTCTCGTCGTTCTCCCGGCTGCGCCTCCTCCTGATTAGCCGTAGGGAAGAAGAATGAGAGGCGGCACTGAGAAGATGGGCCAAATTAGGTGAAGTATGTATAGATCAGAGTGTTGATTAGGAGCCCTTTCTTTTTTTTTCTTTCTCCCTCCCTCCCATCAATTCGTGGGGTGTTTCTTGATCATTGCTAGTGCTTGATAGTTAGTGATTAGTATAGTGTTTAGTACTACAAGCTAGATGTGGTATTGTGCACAAGTTTTTGGGACCCCCTCCTCCTCAAAGGAGCCGGGGATCTGGTAGCTCTTAAGAGTAGCTGCTGCAAGGGGAGCTGGGCGGTTAGGAGCAGCTAGCTGAAGTGAAAATCTAGTGGATCTCCTACTATTGTACCACCACGACAAGGCCGAACAGTTGTCAGTCACTACCGATGTATAGCTAAAGAAATGAGACGCAACAAGATACTATGATGTCACAACATCTTCTTCTTATTTTTCTTCCTTTTCTTGTCATGTTGCTCCTGTGCTTAATCGGTGGCGACAACCGACAAAGGATGATAGTACCCAAATTAAGAGAGATCGAGCTGAACACAGGAGGAATGGAATGGACAGAGATGGTGATGAAGACCGACGCAATGGGTGAAGAATGAAGAGGTGAACTTGTGTTGTTGAGCGAATGCGTTGGGATGAGCAAGGAAGGGGCAGGCAGCCAGGGGCAGTAAATGGGGATGGTGACGGTGATGGCATCCTTTCATTTGTCCTCACCCTTCTGGGACTGCCATTTCCGGCGTGGCCATCTGACGCGCTCCATTATTGCACCTGGTGCTCGTTCCCTCCCCCTCGGCGAGCGAGGAGGAAGCACCCACACGTGCGTCGTGTAGACGGCGAGCTAGAGACGACGACGGCGCAGCTGGCTGCAGAGAGACGACGACGCTGTGATCTGCGGGTGATACAGTTACTAATTAATGTGCAGGCACATCACGTCAGTCATCCTAAGCATTGAACCCATTGTTAATTGCTGCGAGCCAGCGAGTGAGCTGGAACGGTGGTCGTTTGGAGCATCAAACAATGTGACGGAGTGTGCATGAGAGAGAAGACCACTAGAGATAGGGGAGAAATGGCGCCACTCCCTTTGGCTTTGTCCAGATTTTTACAATCTGGTCCTCTTTAAAAATATATTTTATGAACAAAACTTCTACATTAGACTTAAGTGCCCATTTTAATTAAAGGAAACACAGAAATTCTAAAGGATTCGATTTCAATGGAAAATAATCGTGTAGAACCCAACCCTTCAAATCAAGGGATTGAATCCTATAAAATTCATATTATTTGGGTTATTAATTATAGTATAAGATTTTAGAGAAAAAAAAAAGCATAAATTCTTGTCTCATGTTTTCTACTTTCTATAACTTACAATTCCCATGTTTTTACTGTATTCCACTCAAACGACGGTGTTGAATTAGTGGCTTTAGTAATTATATGAGTGAGGCATTTTGTTCCTACATTTTTCTTCTTTATATACATTTTACGATCATGCGTTTCAAAAGGGCCTAAGAAATGGATTATAAACCTAGCACTAACGACGTTGGCTTCGATCTTTTAATATCTTAGCACCTATAATCCTTACATCAACAACCCTGATGCTAGCTTTTATCATTGATGTCTAGCTTCTTGTATTACCATCGATAACCCTAGCGCTAGAACTTGACACCCATGACATCTAAAGTCCACCATATCCAATGACATAGACGGAGGATTCCGTGACGGAGCCAGCTCCCAGGCATAGGTCCGCCCGACTGCTCGGGCTTTGCCGCTACCGTCTCTACTATAAAACGTTATTAACATACTGAGAAATAGATGGCTTACCGGTAAATACTACTAGTTGTCCAGGCTCAATGGCTCGACTGACCCACGTCATCATGGTTTACTATTAATTGTATCTGTCTTAAAGATATTCAGCTCTGATGTAATTGTCCTTAGGCCCCGTTCTTTTCTGAAGTTTAGGTTTGGCTAATTTTTATATTATCATGGGCATGCTTCCCAAGCCGCTAAACGGCACAATATCTTAAAAAATTATATATTGTGACATCCCGACCCAGGCTTTAATAGGCTTAATAGGTTAAGTGTGCTTGGCCTGAAGCAATTTGGGGATGGATGACCGATCGGGAAGTTCTTTCCGGGTGCGCATGAGTAAGGACAAAGTACGCAGAAAAGATTTGTGTTGGTCCATGAGGGAAGTCTTGATGTCCTAGAGAGCAGCCATATGTTAGCGGGCCCGACACAGCCTGGGTGAGGGGGGTGAGGGGGGTCGGGACGTGACATATATAATTTTCTTTAAAAAAACCAAATAAACCTATTTTTAAGTCAAAATAGTTATTACTTAATTAATTATATTCTAATGATCTTTATCGTTTTGCGTGTCCAAAATAATCCAAGCCTCTGCCTTGGATAGAACGTTCTGCAGATCGTTTTGTACGACTGTATTTTACAAGGAGTGAGGATCTATTTATAAAATAAGTTTATAAAAGGATCATATCGCAAAAAGAATACCCAGTTGGCATTGTCCCTCACGTTGCTGCAGTTGAACTGGGCAGGCACCACATTGGCACCACACACCCAGGCGCTAGCTACTCCACACTTCCACAGACAAAGGCAAAGGTGTCCGATCGACCGGCGTTGCCATCGCTCGCACGGCGAGGCCCGCCATTGGCCACCGCCGAGCGCGAGCGGGCCGGTTGCTAGCTATAGCTCCTGCGATTAGGCGTACGTTCCCTCCGGTCGTCGTCGCCCTGTGCGCTCGTGCAGAGGCGTCCGGGACCCATCGATCGTCCTGTGCGCGTACGGACGACGTGTCGTCGCAGCCAACCACGACGACGGCCCGTGACGCAGCAGAGGCGAGGCCAGGCCAGCCAGGGAGAGAGTGAAACTATTGCCTAGCTACAGCTTCGAGGCGCTGCAGCACCAAATGCACCTGAAATCGAAAACCGCGCAGGCGCAACTGTGCTCAAATTCGCCAAGAGTTGTAGGAAGAAGATTCGCAAGAGTTGTATAGGCTGAATCTTTACAAAATCTGATACAGATCGATCCCCGCTGTACACCCACTGATGCTTACCATGATCTCAGCAGTAATCCACTTATCTAATCAGGAAATTCTCATTACTCTAAACAGAAATCTTCACAGCGCTAACTAAAAGGACCTGACGGTGATAAGGGTTAGAAACATGATAAGGACCTGACGATGAGCAAGTAGGTCCAAAACTTTGGGCTCTTAAGAAGCAAACCCAGCAGGGACAAGCATTAGTCTGCTGTTAGTGGTTGGTGATGGCAGGGGTTAGCGTGGGCCTTTGAAACTGTGGTGGCAAATTAAATGGTCCTCCGCTAGCTGCGCTACTGCACTCCACCTTTTCCTTTGGATCACGCGAAGCTAATTTCTCTTTGCCAGGACCCATGCCAGTTGATTAACTAGTTTACGATATCTAGCACTCCCTGCCCCGATTTCCCAAGGGACAAACCGAATCATCTTGCAGAATGTAGCTAAGTCAGGTCAAGACGTGCACTTTTAGGTTTAACCTAGATCAGGGCGACATGCATGGATCCGGGTTCCCTTGGTTATATACAGTGAGTCTTCTTCGAAATAAGAAAACTCAAAACACAGAAATAGAAAAAAAAAGATGCACAACTCAACTACTATGGATTCTCAATTCCTACAGAAAAAAATACCGTGTGAATACTTCAAAACAAGTAAAACAAGTATTTGATTGTAACACAGAAAACTTGTAGGATTGCAAGAGTATGAATTAAAAACCTGAGGTATAACCTCGATACCTTATATTTATTTTTCCCTAAAATTTTCATAGGATTATCCATCCTAAAGGATTTTTCAAAGGAATGCGTAGGATTCAATCCTTTGTTTTATAACTGATTTTTTTATAGGGTTCAAATCCTCCAAATCCGCTATGTTTTTCATGTGAATCAAAAAGGACCTAAAAATGGTCTAAACACTTGATACTTTTATAATCTATTCACGCCATATCTCGATAACATATATACCTATAACCTATACAATAGGTGTTTATTTATCAATTGCAATAGATTGATTAGTTGATGATTGTATTATATAGACACCATATGAAATACTATATATGTGTATTAAATTGCTTATTAAACCGTCAGTGAATTGACATACATACCAATCTTTTTTATCTACTTGTTCTATATAAAAAAGCATGTTTCATTCATTACTGTAAAATATGTCACTGAATTATTCACCCTTACTGCTAGCTGACCTGACTCATAAGTGGACGAGGATATACTCATCTCTTTGAGCGTCGATTTTCTTAATTATTATCAGCTCATTAGCTTATATATAATCGTTGTGATTTCCAGGTAACCAGTTGCATATTGCAAAACATCATGGCGCAGGATAAAGTCCTACACCAAACATGCAAAGTGTTTACTCCTCCACTTCAACTATTATTGACGTTTTAGACATGAACACTGTCTTAAATATATTTGATCATTACTTTTTACTATAATATAAATAAAATTATAATAAATTTATACTTTTATGAAAGTGATTTTTAAGGCTAATCTATGCATGCAGTTTATAAGTTTTTAAACCAAATATTTTGAAAGTTATTTGCAATCAAAGTTTTAAAAGTTTGACTTGACCATCGTTCAAAACGTCAAAAATCATGGCACTGGAGGGAGGGAGTATGTATTAGGGTTTGTCTATGGTTGGTCATTTAAACATATTATTAAATGCAAGCACTATTTTTAAGCAATGCTCCAAGAGTTGTGCAACGCTAACAATCCTAGTGTTTGTTAACATAAAATTATACCTTCGGCGTATCAAAAGATGTGTTGGCTTGAAATAGTCTTGCGCGTGGATACACGAAAGCCTAGGAGATCTGCTTAGCTCTGGTGCAAGATCTAAATCTTAGAATGTGGGCGTGCCAATCAGTTTAATCCTGTAATTGACAAGATAGTGTATGTTGATCTCCATGAAGTTGATCGGCTGACGAGCCGATATGATGTTGCGCCTCCACCTGATATTGATATTGATGATCAGGAGTTGATTGGCTGAATAGCCGATGTTGATAAGATATTGAAGATTAATCGGTTGTATGTTAGACGTAGATCCAAGTAATCAGATAAACAAGTAAGCTCTATGCTAGTATCAGCTATAACCGGAATATGACATGAAAAGCCGATACAACACATCTAGTAACAGGATAACTCATCGGCTAGTTCGCTTGAAGTGCTGATGATTCTTGTTTTTTCTACCACCTGAGTGTAACATTATCCTCTACAATGCATATCGTCTGCTCTCTTCTCAACATTTCTAGGTTTATCTTCTTCTCTTCCTTAACTTTGAAAAAGTTTCTTATCCCGTCTTTACTTGCAAGTCTCCGCCATCTCGCCTCCTAACTACTCTGATGACGAGATTTCTCTATCGTCAAGATTTACGCACGGTCTACTAAATAGCCACGATGGCACCACTGTGATTTTTTACTCTAGTTATAAAGACGGGTATTTCCCTTCGCTCATGCCCCAACCCACCCCACCTTAACCACCTACAATCCCCAGCCATCATCTATAATCCAATGTGCCGCCACCATAGTTACTACAGAGGATGATTGGGACATTGCATGTGAAACCACAAAACAAGTACATTGGATCATTGGATTGACATTTCTTGAATTTTCAATCGCTTGAAAAATATGCAAATATGTGCATATCTGGGGAAGAAAAAAATGTTAATCCTTTCAGGCCAAGAAAAGAAAAAGCGAAAATGGGAAAAGAGGCAGGAGAACACGATGCACCGCAAGAAAAATGGGCATTCAGGATTCAGCACTAACAGCACGTCAGATGCTAGGATACTGTAGGAATATTACGTCCCCATCATCAACTAAGAACGTTATCACCTTGTTTAGGCCTTGTTTACTTCATGAAATTTTTTGTGAAAAGGTCACGTCAGACATTTGACCAAGATGTCGGGAGGTGTTTTTGGACACGAATGAAAAAACTAATTTCACGACTAGACTGAAAACCACGAGACGAATTTTTTAGCCGCATTAATCCATCATTAACACACGTGTGTTACTGTAGCACTTATGGTTAATAATGACATAATTAGGCTTAGAAGATTCGTTTCGTCGTTTACGGCCTAACGATGTAGTTAGTTTTATTTTTTATCTATATTTAATGCTTCATACATGTGTCCAAAAATTCGACGTGATGTTTTTGGGTGAAAATTTTTAGGAACTAGATAATGCCATAGCCCACGAGCGTGGAGCAAAAGAGCTCAAGTGCTTCAACACTGTGCTCGCCTGGCCCTTACCCCCCTGCTAGCAAGACAGTCCATGTGCCTGCACCAAACAATTGATGTGATGCTCCTCTCTTTTCATGCCTGGTAGTACTGTAGTAGTACGTATAGTAGGAAGTTGTACTGGTAAGGATATAAACGCATATGGAAGGCATTACCGTTCTCCTGCAAATAAAAAGAAAAGGAACGAAAAGAGAAGAATTGCAGCAACAACCTAGCCAACAACCGATGAATGAATCAGCTGGGCTGGAGGATCAATTAATAAGACGCAGAGATAAGCACAAATGTGGATCATCAGTTCTGGTCGAGGCCATACAATGCGCTCTTGTCATGTCTCACGATTCGACTCGTGTGGTTTGTTCTCTGAAGTCTGGGCGTCTGGGTGTGTGATCAATGGTGGTGATGGCATGGAAGTTTGGATTAATTGCTGATATCGTTTTGCACTTTTGGTGCTGAGTGCAGAGGGCAGACTGCCGATTGCATGCCTGTACTGTTGTACAGGTAGGTGCTGCTACCTCTCATCGTGCTCGCCAGCCTAAAACGCTTTTGGCAACGCTTGCAAATGGCATCCTTTTTCGCTTTTGGTAACGGGAAACATTGTCGCCTAACATCATCTCAAGACCTTTCAAAATTCTCCAATCTCTAGCCAGAGCCGGCGCCAAATTCTGTCGCAGTCTGCGTCTGAATGTGGTAGTACGTACGTAGGAATTGCGACGGAATTAACTGCAGCTGTCAAAACAGATCACCACTTTCATCATTCCATGCAATACACTTTATGAGCTCGTTTAGTTGGTGAAAAAAATTTGTAAAAACATCACATCAACCGTTTGACGGATGTCGGGATGTGTTTTTAGATACAAATAAAAAAAATTTAATTTTATAGCTAGCCTGTAAACTGTGAGACGAATTTTTTGAGTCTAATTAATCCGTCATTAGCACTTGTGGGTTACTGTAGCCCTTATGGCTAATCATGGTTGCTTAAAAGATTCGTCTCCTCGTTTACAACACAACTGTATAATTAGTTTTATTTTTCATCTATATTTAATAGTCCATGTATGAGTTTAAAGATTTGATGTGATGTTTTGGAAAAAAAAATTGAACTAAACTAGGCATATATATGTCAGCAAATCAGTAATGTTTGCATCGATCGGCAATCTGGCTAACCAGCACGGAGTGCCCACCTGGACGCACGCCGTCAAATAGACACCAACCCAACCCAACCCGCCCGTGCGCTTGGATCCTGCCGATATTTTTCTCCCCCGCACTCATTTCACTCGCGTCGCCGCATGGAGCCGAGACCCCACGGAGCCGTGGAATTGCGGAGAAAAATCGATCTCCCAAGTCACCGCGGAATCACCCGCGGAAAAGGCCGGCGCGGGCACATGGACGCACGCGGGAGCGCGCAGGCCGCAGGCACACCGCACGCGGCTGCGGTCAAACTGGGCCGTTGGCCTGCGCGCGGTTGAGCCTAGCGAGTTTTTGTCGTCACACGTGCGGCAATCAGGCGAACGCTGTAGCGCGCGTACCACCGGTGCAACGGGAGGCCGAAACGTGCGCGCGCGACACAGGAAGAGGATATGAATGTGATGATACGAGTCCCTGGCGTGACGGCGACCGGCGAACTTCCCTCCTCCGCCCGGGGTCCGGTGGTGGCGGTGTGGGCTGGATGGAGACGGATAGCGCCCCCTGTCCACCGGTGGTAGCCCGGCGGCGAGGCAGGCTCGGCGTCACCGCACGTGGGGTTGGGCTTGGGCCCCGGCGCCTCCCTTCCCACCCGACCTCGGATCCGCCCGATTTGACGTATACGTACGCCTCCCGGCGTGGGAGGAAAGTAGGTACGTACGTATCACGCGTCATGCACAGACACGTTGCCGCGGTGGGGAGAGGAGAGACGAGACGACGACGCGCGGCGTGTGCGTGATGTGGTTGTGTGTGTGATGCACGGTGGCGGCAAGCGGCCGGCAACAGCTGCGAGGGAGCCGGCCCACGTGCGGCGGGGCCCCTCCCTGTAGAGCGGCCGCGAAACACACCTGCTCACACGAACAACGACGTTTTTCTTCCTTCAGCTTTCACACCAACCTGAGCTCTGGCATCTCGTTTTCGTACTACGAGTAATTATATCTTTTCTAGCCTGTGCGGCTTGAAAATCTGCCGGTGGATTCAGAAAAGGTTTCAGAGAACCGCGAATCTGCGATACCACAAATGAAGTACGAGCACATTGAGTAGGAGACTGAGTACAGGCCCTTGTTCTTTCGTGAAAATGTCACATCAGACATTTGACTAGATGTTTTAGAGGTGTTTTTAGACATAAATAAAAAGACTAATTTTATAGCTAGCCTAAAAACCGCGAGACGATTTTTATGAGCCTAATTAATCCGTTATTAACACATGTTACTATAGTATTTATTGTTAATCATGACATAATTAGGCTTAATTCGTCTCGTCGTTTACGGCCTAATGGTATAATTTGTTTTATTTTTTATTTATATTTAATAAATCATGCATATATCAAAGATTCGATGTGATTTTTTTAGTTGAAAATTCTTCGAAACTAAACAGGGCCAAATCCGCTGCAGATTGCCAGCACTGGTATACTGGAGTATACTGTAAACTCTGTCTCTGAAGGCTCTGCAGCTGCAGCCCTGCATGGTGGTGGTCAACAATCAATAGCTGCGGCGACAAGAGGGAAGATGGTGGCCTTTGACTATCTGTTGTAGTACACCCTGCAGGCAAGATGCCGCAGGTGAGTCGAACTTGGGCGTACGGTATGTAATTGTTTAACGCTCGTTTGGGTGTTTTATCGTGGAAATTGTCAACGATCTTGCTGGAAATTACGCACGCCTGGAACGTCGACAACGTAGCCTATGAAGGGCAACACGTTGCAGTTGCAGACTACACTACTAGTGCTAGATTATTTTGGAGGGAAATAACACAGATTATTTCCATATACAGCTACACATAGGTCACATACATTAGGGTGAAGGATTTGGTGCATTCAAGGAACGAGTGATCAGACTTCGGAAGGGTGTAGTGTGTTCAGAAGACTTAGGAGTATGTAGTATATACATATCAGTGAAAAGATGTACAAAATCTGGCAATTTAGCTCCAGTAGCAACTTGCACTCGCATTTGTTTGTGCAGGCCTAAGCTCAAACTGCATGATTGCAGGAAGCAAAGCATCTTCGGATGTTTAACAAAGCTGAGAGTTATGGCATCGTCAATACTAAAGCATGAGCCTTGTAAAATACTGCTCAAACTCTTGATCGATTGTCAGCTTATTCTTCTCATCTGCTTGATCAGTTGCCGTCCAGATGGGCACACACAATATATATTAGTATCTGCGTTCAGCAAATAGTGCAAGAAGAAAAGGAAGGAACTCTTGAGTACTCACCGTGAAAGCCATTCTGGCCTCTTGGCAGTATCAGTAAATCTTCTACTCCATTCGAGTAAAGCTTCTCATCCATAATATGAGCAGCATCAACATCGCCACCTGCCAGTTCATTTTTTATTAGAACATCGTATTGTCCGAGTACATCATATGCCCCCTCTATGTCATCATCATATGGTAGCAGCATCAGACCAGGGTGATCATACTCCAGGTGCTGCATATCCCAGCTGTCAGTATCTTTGGTGCCTCTGCTACGGGAAGAAGTGAAGGCATCAGACGAAATGTTGTTGCTCGAGCTGCTGGATGAAAATGCCCGGACCTTCACCACCCTGTCGCTCTCAATTCCATTTATAGAGTCTACTTCAATGAACCCACCAAAGAGGCTTTGAGTGTTGTCACAAGACTCCATTTCTTCAACTCTGTTGACCATATCCATGTCACAGTTCTTGCTGACAAAAATGCTGTCGCATCCTAAGCTTTCTGTCCTTGAAAATTCATCTTCCTGCCAAGTTAATCTGTCCCGGAACTTGTATTTCAGTGATGAAACCCGACGATCACTCAACTCACACTGTGATTTTCTTTTCTTGTGGGGACTTTGAACATGACAAAATTTCTCCGAATTGCTGAAAGTAAATCAAACCGTAGCAATAATATCACAAACATGATCTTCACTTTTGCATAAAAATATCAAATAAAAAACATGAAAGAATAAAAAGAGGTTATCAGAATTTTCTATATGTCTAGACGAAAAGACTCCAACATATTGAAATAGAGCATGCTTTAGATAGTTTTAGTCCAAAAGTACTGAAGCAAGCCAGAAGCATGAAATTAGAAGAATAGGTGGTAATTGTCCAAATTCGCAGTATATGCAGCTCATAGTTTTTATGTAGTATGTAACTTGCTACATATAACGCACAAAAGAAAAGGTACACACCTAATATACACCATGCCAAATTGGAATTATATCAACCAACATTGTTCAAACTATTTGCCACTCACTTCTTACATCGCATACAACTTTTATCAAAAGATCAAATGCTCTTCTTATAACCATATAAACTTGCTTACACATCTATACCAGTGTCCTGTCAGTATTGATGTTGTTGAACATAACTCAACTTAGGAAGTAGTGGCTTCAAGGAACGGCTTCAAAACACTTTCTGGGCAATAACGGCAAGAGTGGAGAAAAAAAATGAGCAGCACCCAGCAGGTTGTTATGAATGGTCACAAGGTAACAAGCGACCAAGGCTAGCCAGGAAGATCAAGTCCACAGTGGGGATACTTGCTGCCTTATTTCTTTTCATTTCTAGTAATAATTACTTCGAGTTTTGCCTTTTGCAAATAAGCAGATCACATAGTTAACTCTGTGATCCACCTTAAGTTGTTAAATAAGCAGGGATCATATCTCTAACAGGTGGCCTCCTGCAAAGACGAGATTCCTCAAATAGCTTAGAAATACAAACTCGCTTTGGGCATTACTAGTTGTAAATGATTTAGCCACGAGACTTTCAAGCATTCTTAGAAGACATGAGTTCCATTGATTACTTGCAATCCGACGGTCTATAATAAAAGGTACCTATTGAAAGGTAATTCAAATGCGTATCAGGTATTAAAAGATTTGATGGAAGGTTAGATAGGCAACTTTGATGTACAATATCTCACATCTAAGGGCAAATCAATAACTGAATCATCTTTCTTGATGATTCTGCTTCTTCGTGCATTCTCTCGCCAGTATAGCTGAACTGATAAATCACAATGCAACCGCACTGCTTTTATGGTTGATTGCCAGTACAGTTCTACAGTGTGTTCGAAACGATTATAGGGTAACCATGTACCTAACGATAAAACTGAGTAATTGGTTAACAGTTACATAGTGAGAATCCGATGGCAAAACAAAGTAACTGATTGTATTGTAGAGTTCTTGCCAGTGACTGGACTAGAAGTCACACACGATTACATTGTATTTATGATTGATAACAGATTTTGTCAAAAATGATGGACATTGCAGACCAGGTAGCTAACCAAAAACTAAAAGTAATTGATCAACAATCACTTAGTGTGAGTGCGATGGTAAAATTAAGTGATTGATCTGTATTGTAGACTATGTAAATGAAGATAAAAGTAAATAATTATTAATTGCAGACCATGTAAATGAAGATCAAACCAAGTAATTGGTCAATAGATATGGAAATGAGAATTAGGCGAACGTTTATTGTAACTGAATTTAGAGAAATTTATGGCTATTTTGATATTTTCAATTCCTATGTTGCCCTCAAGTACTTAGCAGTGGATGTCTAATTGATTAGGAGATACCTGGAATTGGAATACCACCCAAGAACATTAGCTAGGAGTTATCAAAGTAGCACTAAGATGAGATGCTTCATGTGGTATGTCCTGGTGTATCACCTCTAGACTTGAACAGAAAGGTAGGCCCTTTTGTGCTAGACATCACATGGTAGAACATGGAAGGAAGCACAATGTGTTATCCCTTTACAGAAGAAGGAAAGAGAAGGAATGGAAAAAGGAATCAACTACCACTGCAAGGCCTTTCTAGCCATCCAATAAGGCAAGCTGCCAGCTTTCTTTAATCCCACAAAAAAGAGCACATACGCCTTCATTTAACTCCACCAAACTAGTGATTGTCTTTTGTTCGCTTCCCAAGCTCGCAAGGATCACCATAGACCATATCAGCAGTGCAACAACGATATTGTTTTGTGAGTTAGCAGTTACATGCGCAACCATGACAATCCAGGCTTTCTCCTGCGATTTACTAGCAGTAACTTCTAAGTTTTACGGTTAGCTCATCGGCCCACTCCCTTAGCAGCAGTGCTCCACTTTTTGCCCCAAAACCGACACATGGTTCTCCGATCTTTCCAATGGTGAATTTATGCGCATCAGCTCAGTCCACTCAATTACCACTAAGGTCCTCGTGCCAATTCCCCAATTTTGTTTTACTGAACAAGGATCTCGCAAGATTGGAGTCTGTCTATTCTATGCGAAGCTCTTCCTTAACCAATTCAGGCGCACGAAGTGAACAATAGCATGAGAAAACAAGAACGCGGTCCAAACTGATCAGCAACTAACGGCACGGAAATAAAAGACCAGGAATATTGTATACAGCATACAGTATATATACATCACTGGTACAGCTGACAGCAGAGGCGAGGAGGAAGATGTGCTCACCAGCCGTTGAAGCTCTGGGTGCGCTCGTTGGTGGAAGCTGACTCCGCCGCCGCCGTCTCCTTCATCATCATCATCTTGCCGCCGCCGCCGCCGCCGTGATCCATCGGGGAGAGGGGAGCAAGGGGGGAGGAAATGGGGATGGCGAGGCAGCGAGGGGCAGGCAGGTACATATGTCGTTATTTTAGAGGCGGAACGATCCGAACGAACCACCTCTGACCTCCCTGCTTATCGGCTCTCCACGTTCCATTCCGGGGATTCTCTGTGGAGTGCGGCAAGCAACTGATAGTTGTATGCCTTTTTTTAGGCTTGATAGTTGGATGCCTATTGCCTAGAGATGGTGGGAGGCTGGGAGCTTTAGGTAGGCTCCCATCATTTGGCCTTGAGTTTATTAGCATAAGCTAAATTTAAATTTTTGAACTTAATTTTGAAGTTAATTTTGAGTTTTTTCATCGTTGTCTTTTTTCAGCCTTGGATTCGAAATTAAGAATAATTCAAATTTAAAGGTTTTACTCACAAAATATTTATTGTTGTTTTCTTCACGTGACAACGGCTTATTAGAATAAGCGAAACGATCAGGCCCGTAGCATGTACTATGTGTCGGCCTGGCTCGGCTCATGCTTGTTTTCTCATGTTTAAGTTGTCCAGTCAATCTGGACTCCGTCCAAATCGATAAAAAAAATGCACATCTAACCCTTCAGAACGAGTTGCGATTTCGTTTAACAAAAACCTAACTGGTTTATAAATAAAAAACTTCACATAAACTAACTAAAATTTCCTGATTAACCTAGCTAAGCAAACATAGACAGCGGTGAAGACAAGGGGACACAACACGATGGCATGGGCTTCCTCAAGGATTTGTTTCTCTGTATAAATACCTGCTTAATTATGATATGTTGTAATAAATTTTAGGATTAGGCCCTCTTTATCCCTGCAGTAATATTAGTAAATGTAAGTTGGCCTAGAATATGTGAATCCTATCTCTACCGATGAACATAGATGATAAAAAAATTACCTAAGAGTGTGGAACAAACGAGCCAAGTCAAATAATACAAGACATACTGAACTAATCAAACATACCACGATGTCCATCAACCTTTCAACTATTTTATTGAGGTAGACTTGACGGCGCTAGTGGCGATGTGCGATAGCATTAGGAAGTGTAGACCAAGCAAGACGCTTGCACTGAGTGGTGCACAAAATTATATTTGGTCTGTCGGGAGTGCTGGAAAAATACGGTGCATGCATTGTGAACCACTGCAAGGCTAGGAGTCTCGATCGTACGCATGCATGACATGTCGCACGTAGTCTCGTGAGCTTAGTGTTATTGGTCCGTGCAAGTTCCTACGATCGCGTTAGTCGTCACAGTTAACCACACCCTAAAATTATATTTTGTATTGTAACGGGATGGGAGGGGATCGAAGACAATTGATTCAGATTATAGACTAGGAGGGGAAGTAACATTTTTAGATACCACCAATAAAAAATAAAAACTAATGAGCTCTTATCACCTTTTTCCTAGCAATCACCATCTTCGTCTGCTTCGCTCTATTTGTGACCTCCGTAATTTTGTGTCATTTCTTCCATCCTTTGTAACTAGATGCACCATAGTACTAGGTAGTGTAAATACGACGACATCAAATGATTATGTTCCTTTACTAAGTTGTGATTTTATTTCCCACAGCTGGCTGGTTTAGACAGAAAAAACTCCACACAGATTGTATTGTGTGGTTTAAGTGATACCTCTTGATTCTTTGCATGCCACTAACCAAATTTGTCTAATTAACCTCGCTAAGCAAGTACAGATGGCCAAAATATACCTAAGAGCAGGAGCAAGAGCCAATTTGAATAATACAAGCCAGACTGCCAGACTGAACTAACTAAACACACCCAATGCCAGACTGAACTAACTAAACGCACCCTCGATATCCACCGATCTCGCAATATGTTGGAAAAAACAATGTAAAGGTCAACTCTACCTCGAGCGCAGAAGATCCTTGAAAGCCATGTGCTCCAGAGAAGCCCATACTCGTAAATCAATGAAAAGAAGGCCCACTACTGCTTATCATGGCAGAATGTGAGGCCCAGGACAAACCCCAGATCCAAAGGCTCAAATTAACACCATATAATCCGAACTGTCCTCGAGTTTCGTTTGCGCCGGATGACTGCTGGAAATTGTAAGTTTGCTGATTGCATTTCGAAATTTTGGTCAGAGCAACCTGTTAGCACCGAGATATTTGAGTTCAAAACAAAGGGTTCGATTGTAATTTCAAAGAAACTCGAGAAATTGTTAACTACTTGCAATTTTGCGAGTAATGCATCATTTGGATCTTGAATCCTTTTCACTGATATTCAGCCTAGAAATCCATAATTAAAACGCCAACTTCCCCAACGAAACAGGGTAAAAGATTTGCATGCAAGTTCATACTGAAACAGGGTGCAGGTCCGTCAACCAAAAATACCACAACCTTTTGATGCATACATAGTTTAACTTAACATCAGAGAGAAGTGAACATTTTTCTATGTACAAAAACACTCCTCACGACTAAACAGCTACTCTCCATTCCGCGGGTATTGTCACTTTGTCAGTAGTTATTAGCTCAAGACCTCCTGTTGGCAAGTGGCAACTCAGCAGCTTATACCATGTTAGAAGCATCTACTTCACCATGCCACCCATCGCTTACGCGGTGCTTGCAAACTGGGCATGTTCCCTGTTGGCGCAACCATGGATCAATGCAGTTCGCATGAAACTGCAAAACAAGTGGGAAAGTAAATCGTGCAGTCCAACTTCATGAAAACAAACTAATAGCATCAGAGTTAATTCCTTCTATGGAAAGCTAAAACTTGGAAGACAACAACGAAAAAACATTATACAACAGTTTCACTCGTACTGTCATACAGGATAAATCATATCCATGTGTAAACACAAGCATAACAAAACACAGTACTATAGTAGTCATAGATGTGGCAATGGACATTCAAATTTAAATTTTACTTAGAACTGTGAGCATGGATCACATATTTTAGAACTCAAGTAGAGGATTGGATACAGGAGGAAGCAGCTAAAACCAAGTATAGATCACATATTTTGTACTGGCCAGGTTGGCAGGTTCAACATCAAATACCAGAGTCACACTTAAACCACATTTTATGAAAACAAAAGGAGTGTAAGATACTTAGCACCTTAGCTTTTGCTTTGATCTAAACACACATAAATTACAAATGACATAATATACAGTAGTTTCCTAGCATGTGCAGGGAGTTGGCTAATGAAATGTCATGACAGATACTATGTACACTAGCATTAACAGGCACTGCGCATTATCATAGTACAACAGATAAATAGGTAAGAAATTCTGCTGTTGCTGTAGTACAAAGAAAACATGCTTAAGATGATTCTAGTATAATGATTACCTGATGCAGGCATGGTAGGCTTCTCAATAGATCCCCTGCAACAACTTGCTCTAAGCAAACACTGCATGTCAACTCATCTTCTGGGCTGTTGTCAGTTCCATCTGTCTTGAAATGATCCTGCTTTTTCTGCACAGCAAAAGCAAGTCACTAGAACAAGACTGCATGCCACTATTCAGATCAAATAGCACAGCTACAGCTGATTGTAATTCTAGGCACGTTTAATAAAAGACATAAATAAACATGTAGGCGTCAGTTTTACCATTGTTATGGATCTACCACAGTTGGCTATAGTGAACCTAAAAAATGCATTTAAATTCTAAGAAATACCACCACAATATTACATAACCCCAAGCTAACCAAGTAATGTTCAATAATTTCCAGCAGGCTATGTTCCTAGTTTATTCATACCAAAATGTCAACATTCATATGCAATGAATAATAGAAGATACCATTCAAAAGAATCACTTGACAATTATGTCAGTGTTTATTTATTACCTCATTGCCAGATCCAGTAGAAGAAACAGATGGTTGAGATGGTCCATCACTATACAATCAAAATATTTAAATGATTAGTTATACCCCAGATATAGCAGACAAATTAGGAAATGGTTGGTTACATATCAAAGATGGAAGGCAGCTGTAGATTTATCGTCAGTTTGCCATGCACGTAAAAATGTAACCAAAAGAATCAATTCATCTTACCTTTTCCGGGAAGAGGCACTTCCTTGCTGTGCCTGAACTTTGTATTTGAATACAGGAAGAGCATTTATTTCTTCTTCACTCATTGAGGGAGCATGAGGGCTATTGTCAGCATCCAATGCCCTAAGTGCATCATAATCTGCAAGCAAATACCAGCTATAGTGTAATGTTTGCAGGAAAGCAAGCAGCACTATACAAATCAACCTAAGTGAATAAAGTGTATCACCTAAATCATCGAACTCGCGGTCAAGTAGCGCAAGTTGGAGCCTAAGGCTCTGCAAACGGCCTCGTGTAGCAAGAGCTATGGTTTGCGGGACATGCACCCGCAGCTCGGTGTGTCCAAGGAAGCCGTTGGCAGCTGCAGCATGAGCTTGTGCCTGAGCTTGGAGCTGCTGACACGTAGCATACATCCTAAGGCTGGTGGCCATTAGGAACACACCCAAAACCAGCCAAATCTACAAGAAGAGATAATTCATAATCCCACGCAATCCGACAAAAATAATGAAATTGCTCCATCAAGCTATGTAAGCAAAAGAAACCATAATAACCATACCGAGAATTGATAACTTACCAAAAAATTCGGTGACATCTGGTGTGAATTCAGTACCATGAACAGCATAAGAACTGGTCAAGAAGAAGAATGGATCACATTAACTGAGAATCTTTTAAAGCTCAATTGTATCGGTAGTATAAAGGACATGCCCACATTACCAGTGACAAGAAAAGCCAGGTTGCTGTTAACCGGCCGTCCACCATGAATCCGCTACATACAAGCCCGCACACAATGGGATCAGACATTTGTAAAATTATAATCTAGGATCAAATAAAAAACCATCATTTAAGCCGAACCATGAATCAATATGATGAGAAAGACTTACCATGGCGCGGCGCTCCGGGGCGAACCCCGGGAAGCCTCCGGCCTCGATGTCAGACCTGCTCCCCCGGAACACGAAGCTCATGGCGTCCACCGGCCACCAACACCACAACAACCACTACTCTTCAGAACCTCTCGAAATCCGCCTCTTTGCCGCCCCTCGCAGGAACAAAAAACTTGACGAGGCCACGCGCCCTGAAGCGCAGGAGGAAGCCACCGACAAAAATGAGGAAAGCGACGCCCCAACCAAAACCCTAACTAAAAAATCCCCGCCTCCACATGACGCCCCTCGACGCGGGAAACTAAACCCCGAAGCTACGAGAAGTCCAGAACCTTCTTACGGGTTCTGCGGCCTGATCTTAGGAAACAGCCGCGGAATCGGGTAGTGCGGAGCTAGATTTCAAGGGGGGCGCTCACCTGGTCAGCGACGGGAGGCTTCTTGAGCGGCGATTTGGTGGCGCGGGGGCGCGGCGGCGGCGCGCGCGAGCAGCGAGGAGCAGCAGCCGGTGCGGAAGATGGGGAAAAGGAGCGAGCAGTAGACAGAGTTGGGAGGTGCTAGAAAAGAAGGGGGGTTTTCAGTTTCAGATCCTGCGCCCCTGCGGGCCTCTGCCCTGCGCGTTCCGTAGTACTAGCCTCGTAGAACCATAAGGGACACGTGGCCATATCAGGACCGTTCGTTGGATGATGGACGGACGAAACGTTTTCATCGTCCAAGCAGAAACGGTTGTTTTTTGTGCTTTTATTATCATCCGAGACGAACGCCTGCAGGGCTGCAAGCATGCACATCTATGTATTCCTCACCTCAGGATACGTGGCAGCATCTGCAGAAATGATTGAATTAAGTGATGGCTTTCTACCCACGCTATTTCGGTTATTCGTGGTAAATTTTATTAGTTTCATCACTAATTCTAATCGGCGCTTAAACACCACGGGCGTTTAGTTCGGCTGGTAACAGCAGAGTAAATGACGGACACGGACGCATGCGAACCGACAAGAGACGATTGAATAGTGTTGTCCTTTTTTCTCCCTCTCTCTCCTACTTTTTCCCCTTTTGTTTCTTCTACTGAACTTGTCCACCTCGGCAGCGATGGTGATTCCCGACGGCGGATGCCCCTCTAGCTCACGCACGACGGTACTGATACACCGCCTGCATCGACACCCTCCTCGTTGACGCCGGCAACCTCCACCGCATTGTCCGTTGCCAACACCATCGACGACAACCCCCATCGGCGTCAATCTCCGCCGGCGCTATGCTTCTGTGTCAACCTTTGCCCGTTGAAGCCACCCTCCCCTCGCCCACCATCGCCGCCGGAAATCTCCCCGTCGTTGCCATGCCTCCCATGTACCTCTCTGCCCTCCTCCTACAGCAACACCATCTAGATCTGCACTGGCTGGGCGGGTTGGTGTCGGCGGCGGCGGTTGGTGGTGGCGACGGCGGAGTCCAGCGCGGCGGCAGCTATGAGGGCGCTCGTGGCGCAGCGGTGGTGGTTACGAAGACGTCTGTGGCATGACAACGACGGATGTGGAGGACCTCCCCGGAGCCAAGGCGGCGTGGATGATGACAACGCAATTGTGGCAGCTCACTGGCGCCGCGTGAGGCTGCAACACCACCATTAGGATGATTTTTTTATTTTTTCTTTTCTTTTTATTTGATTTTTCTATTTTCTTTCTATTTTAAAGTTACGATTCATTTCAAATTGAAAGTCTCTTTTTTCAGTTTGAAAGTTTTAATTGTTTCAAGTCTTTCAATTTAAAAGTTTCAATTTCTTTCAAACTGAAAGTTTCTTTTTTTCGATTTGAAATTTTTAATTATTTTTAATTGAAAGTTTCAAATCTTTTAATTTGAAGATTCCACTCTATTCGGAAATCAGTTTTTTTTTATCTTGTACGTTTCAGTTTTGAAAGGCACTTGAAAAAAGGAAACACAAGATTGGAAGGAAACGTCAAAACGACGAGTTTAACGGGAAATCCGTGTGCCACCTCCCCATGTGGCGCATGGATGCGAGATAGCCGGATCCTAGTTTCACAGTATATATTGCCAAATGTCTCGTATAACAATTGACTATAGTTTGTTTTAAGCAAAGACCGAAATGTTTTCATTATCTTAAAAAAATAAGTGGCAAATCTTGGAAGCCATATTTGAGTGTCATTAGCTCGTATACTCACGGGCTCACGGCTATACTAACAGCACAAACACAGCGACTAATAATCACCACGTAACAACACTATTACAACCAGCAGCAGGCGATCGGAGAGACCATCTCTAATACTCGGGCTCTACTCCTACGATTCGCGCCACTGGCCGTGTCGAGACCTCGCCATGGATAGACAGACGCATCGATCGACTAGTGTAATCCCACTACGCGGCGGCGCCGAGGCGCTGGGTGGCGAGGTCGCATCGCGCGGGGGCGAATCCGACGCGGCCGTTCTGGAGGTCGTACTCCACCCACACGTTCTGCTGGTGGTGGTGCCCGATCACGTACGCCGACACGCCTGCCATGTCCGAATTCCCAAACGTCAGGCACCACACCGCCTCCTCGTCCTCCCCCTCGCCACGCCGCTCGCCGGGCACCATGTACAGCAGCTTCTCCCCCGCCACCGCCACCTCCGCGCCGCGTAGCACGAGCCCCACCTCCGGCAGCAGCGCGCTCGCCGCCGCCACGCTCGCCTCCGCGCCACGGAAACACGCGTCGAACGCGCCCTGGAACACGAACCCGGGCTCCCCGAGCGGGGACAGCAGCTGCCGCGCCTGGGCCTGGCTCGTGAACTCCGCCTTGAGTGCCGCGTATGCGTCCGCGAGGAGGAACGTGAACTGCGTGCCCGAGTCCACCATGGTCTGGCCCGCGCCGGTGTGGTCCGGCGCGAGCACGGATTTCGGGATCGGGAGCAGCGCCGCGCCGACGCGGATGCCATCCAGCTGCACGGAGTAGGCGACGCGGTCGAAGTAGGGGAGAGGCTGGGGGATTGTGATCAGCGGCGTGTAGTTGAGCGGCGGCGCGACGCCGCCGTCGTCGCCGAGGAGGAGCACGCCGGGGACGTCGCCCGCGGCGATGCAGTAGGCGAAGCGGCGTGTGCGCGTCTGTGTGACGAAGGAGAGGGCGCCTCGGTTCATGCCGAGGAGGCCGGTCGCCGCCTCCGACGAGGTGTCGTTGGTGGTGGTGGAGGAGGAGGTGGTCGAGGAGTAGGAGGTGATGCAGCCGAAGTAGGCGCTCACCGGCGAGGCGCCGCCGAGGAGGAATGTGTCGGCGGCGAGGATGCCCTCGGCCGAGGAGGCGTCGGCGTAGGAGAGGGACACGCGGCAGGTGTTCGACGGCGGCGTGTCGCACGACGGCGGCACGGGGAGGTCGCGGCCGCGCCATTTGCACGCCGGCGACGGGCATGGGATCGCGCCGTACGACGAAGAGCCCGACGCGTTGAACGCCGGTGGCGATGGCGGCGTCGCGTAGCTGCTGCCGTTGCAGAGCAACCAGGAGAGCTCGCTGCCGGTGTCGAGCACCATGGTCACGTTCTGCGGCGGCGTGCCGACGGCGACCGGCACCGTCAGGCTGATATTGTGGCGGAACCGGAGCCTGTTCGCCGCCGGCGCCTCCACCTCCTGCACACGCACACGCAGCGGGAGGACCGTCCCGCCCTTCGCCGCTGCCTCCCTCGCAAGGAAGACGAAGACGCAGAGAATAACAAGAAACGCCTCCATTTCTCCGTTTCTACCTCCCCAAACCAGTTTTTGCCGTGCGATCTGCCAATGGCAAAGCGAGACCAAACTCTGCAAATACTGCGATGCCCTGGTGAATTCACCGGACGCAGCAGCCGGCATTACACCGCCACTACACCTTGTCCTTCTCCTTCTCGTGACATCAACATCTCCATCATTAGCGTCTCTTTCGCGAGCGTTTTGATCGGTAGTACACCACTGCTGCAGTGCTGCTACGCCTACTCGCCACTACTCCTTCAAGTTCGACCTGGTCCCGTTTGTGTAGGGGCTCAGCAGCTGCAAACGGAGGAGGTAAGTACGTGTATACAATACTACTACGTGGAGTGGTCACGGATCTCATAAATATGCTAATCCGGCCGGCATCGCAGGTTTGGCAATTGGCATGCCTGAACTGAAGCCCTGGGGGGCGAGGACTTTCAGGGGGGAGTTGCTGTCAGTGTCACCATCCGTTGATAGATTTGTCAATAAATTTGTCAAGGAGGGAAATCTTCCTGTGTTGCTCCAGTTCGTCTTGTCTGCGGTTGAGAAAGAACTCCCTGGTCGACAGCTGGATTCATGCCATGGAACACCGAACACACCGGGCCTGTTCAGAGTTTCGATCGGTGGAGTAAAACTGAACTGAACAGCTGAATCATTGGCCCTCCTGGTCATGAACTCATGAATAATGACCACATCTTCGCAGAACCGGAACCCTGCAATGATATTTTCAGAGGACCATATGATATCCCCTTGTGATTTAGCATGTGCCGTGCTCCGCGACATGGACTGGACTGGACTTGATCGATCAATGCCAATGGGCTCTTTGATTAGTTTTGTCAACTCCGGCTGCCGATGAGTGATTGGGAGCATGAAATCCCTTTACGTGAAAGCAAAGCGAACTCCACGTACCACGAAGCATTCGCGGATCTGGCCGTCCGCCGGTCTCGTCCTTCGCGTACGTGTCACTTGGTGCGTCTCGTCTTGAAGAGAGGAAGTACATATAGGGGACACTTGGTACAATGAGCCGCTAAATTTGATTTGGAGATAAAGATGAGGAAATCCTTTCTTGACCCATATCACCTTACAGTTAGATTAAAAACGCACAGTTCGGTTCATGCGCAATTTGTTTGCGTATTCTTCGTGGCTTTGCAAATCATCCGGTGACATTTCGTCAAACGGATTGTACTGCCACGCCAGTTCATATGCATATGAGTCAAATTTAAAACGATCATCTCTGTCTAGGCTACGCAAATCGACAAGAGAGCAAATCGGAACTCGCCGTGGTTCAGTTCGGCTTCACGAATGATTACTTGATTAGAAACGTACGCTGGTCCCAGATCGATGGCTAATGGAGTACAGCATCCCTGCCTCATTAGGCCAAAAACAGTAGCCACGTACACGGTAATCATGCACAATTTTTAAAAGCCCCCCGGTGCATGCCAGTCTGTCACGAGCGACAAGAGGATGACACATCATCTAATTCCCTCTGCCTGACATTCGTACTAGATTTTGAGCCAATGAGCCGTAGTAGGCAGCGTGACTGCATGAGTGCACGGCGAGATACGTACTTGCACCAATTATTAGCCGCCTAATTTCTGCAATCCATCACTGGTGATTGGAGGCAGAGGACACAGCGGTAATTCAATACTTGGACGCTGCAAAAATGATGTCGGCACGTTGGAGAGAAAGGGGCCAAACCAGCAAACAAAGTGGAGTGAACTTTCAGAAAACATGGAGCCTCACCAAAGCATTTGCAAGGACACCGCATGGTGTAGGGGCGTAGGACTATTGTTTCTGAAGCAAACCATTAGAATAACCAAAAGGCTCGCACTGTATGTGTACATTGGCACGAGTCAGAGTCCGATAGTGTTAGTCCACAGTTGAACACCTAGCCCCAGCCATGCTGCCAAAATAAACATAGCTTCCTTGTTTCAGGCAAAGATATTCTCTTTCTAATACTTTCTGAAGAGATATATAACCAATACTTTCTGAAGAGATATATAACACAATCCTGGCATCTGAATGGTTTGACGAGTTCATTACTTTCTGAATTCCGATACAGATTTGGCAGATGAGATTGATCTTTCCCAGGGCCGCTTATTAAAGCCAGGATTAATGTCCACAAAGCACAGCACTCAGCACAGCGAGCAAATTGTTTGTTGCTCATTCAGCAGCAGTCGTTTTCGCAGCGCACGCGCTCACAGGGATGGCAAGGACGGAAGCTGAAAGTTGTCCAGGTCCACCAATACATTCCAAAACCATTGAGCCATCCTGCCAAGCATTTCCCTGATGAGTACTTAGTACCAAAGCCAGCCTCAACCTCTGGTACCTAACAGGAAAGCTTACCCCAAAAGAAGATGAGCGTCCATAATGGCAGAGAAAGCGAAGCTGCTCATTATACATGGTCTGGGTCCAGCCAGTCCCGCTTGACCTGACAACTGCCTTTCAGTCTTGGTCAGAAGCTCTTATGTTGAGATACTTCTAAAAATGGACCCCCAAGCTTCGACCATTACCTGGACCATGGGCAATACAAAACAAAATACATCCATGGATGCACCAGTAGGCTGTTTAATCAACCGACATTAGGTGATGCCGAATGCCCAACGAACAAGAGAATCACATTTCATCTTGATGCAGGTAATAGGCTTCTGGGGAATTCATGTAACCCTGCAACTTGAATATGCCAATGCCAAGAAGTTAACAGACGAACAATTCACAGGTGATACTTCAGAAGATTCGGTGATGTTTATATTTTCATAGGATATACTTCCCCTGGCAACAAATGCCTCCACATGTTATCAAGTAGCAACTGATATTAATTGTACTGCAGAACCTTGGAAACAAATAGGCACCATCCTGAACATATCTGCCATTCAGCAAGAGAGCCCCATGGGACCACTGAATGTCAACCTTACAGTTCAGGGAAGGACGGCATGGAAGTTTTCATGGAAATTATATCACAGTAGCCAGCAATTGATGCAAGAAAAAATGATGTATTCCGTAGTAAGTAATTAATATTCCTTATTAGTCACTAGCCAATAGATAGGAACTTTCGGCTGCAGAAAACAACCAAATGATCGGCTCCGCAAGCGACCATAAAAGACAGTTGCAGTCCAGAAATGACACAAGATGAAGCCCAAGTAAAACACAATAACACTGCGTGCTCAGAAACTAATTTATAATAATTGCAAAGTTTGCGGTTAAGTAGTAGACATGGACTATGCTCCAATTTAAGGATGAAAATCATTTCTATCCTCAAGTGTGAAGACCAAAGATTTGATGTTTCATTTTCTGCTGCATACAGCATGGATCGGTATTAGATGTTTCAATATCTAATACATGCAACTGCATGATAAGTTATATGAGGATGGATAAGAAAGAAAAAAGCATTCAAGAAAGCAGATACTATAATATTGGGCTTACACGATCTGTTTGGAATCCTTCTGATTTAGTAACTTTGAAATTACTTCTGTGTCAAATAATAATTGCAGTACCACATGATCAGATATAGAGGTAATAAAAGAGAACATAAGTAACAAATTAATGAGGCATACTATTCCCATAAACCAAACACTGGAAAAGACAGAAGTATTCCACAGCCACAAAAAGCAGGTTGTTGAATTAGTGAATATATGTTTCTTCTTTGATAACATTAAACCACTAACACATACACAAAAGAAAGCTGCTAAAGAATATTTGTTGGGTTGTATCAATTGATGTTGCTACTGCACCCATACAAACCATGTAAGGTTGCAAAATTCAAATACACAGCATGATAAATTGCTAGACATGACCACAGAAAAACAAAAATGCCATAATGTTGCTATCTAACTTTAAGGAGTATAAGGCAAAGCAAAATAAGTACACAAGAAACAAATGGAGAAATTTCACAGTTAGGCCAACCACCATGAGTTAACTTGTATGACTTTATAACCCGAGAAAGAAACCACGGGGATGAACATAGACAAAGAATCACCATGCCTTCTGCATGATACTCCATACTATTGTTCAACAACTCTGCCAGAAAGGATTTGAAAAACAATAGCACAATACTCCCAGCAACTACAGAAACACACCAAGTGGCACAGAGATAAAAAGTTCAGCCTGCAGTGATAAAATTATACATGAAATACACAGGCTGCACGCCTGCATTTAACCATCCATTTATATTGGCACATGACAAACTGTAGAAATAGTAACTCCAATCCAAAGGGGGTGAATAGTAACTTAATCCTATAGGAATTGGAACTTCCTATCAATCCAAAGGAGCCCTTAATGGTTTAGGAAAAAAGCAACACTTTACAAGATGCTCTAAATGCAAGTGTAAAGCACCATGCACTCCATCCACAAAATACAGACCTACTATATTGGTAATTCAACACTAGAAAGTACAAGCATACCATGAGTTGGGAAGAGCAGTTAAACTTGATAATGGATCATTGGAATCCCTCTTTATCAGCATGATGAAAACATTACAGTGCAGCACATGGGACGGTACACACAAGAAACAACAGCCTGACATAATGTGGTTGGCATCCCTAAGCAGTCAGCAACCATGCTAGCTCAAGATATATGATCAAGACATTACAGGGTTTAGATAACTGATGCTGTGCCGATGCATGATGACTATGCTAAAAGTATGATCAATGTTAAACATGACATACACATGCTTATATAACCGATGTTGTGACTGATCCATGATGCACACACCTTTTGTTGAAACAAAAGAGCTTTCACAGGAAGAAACACCAACAATAACCCAAAAAAGCTGAAATTTTATTTAGATTAAGATATGGCAAACCAGAAATTTTCTTGGCCCAATCCAGTATATACACAAACAGTACAGAGGTAAGAAACTAAGAACAACACTTGCTCTCTCAGCCTACAGCATAGCAAAGATTGATTTACCCAATAAATTCACTGTCATTCCTTTCTCGAAGGCTTCTTCTTCCTCCACCTAATTTGCTTTCCAAACTAATTTCCAGTTGTTTGCTATTATGCTCTTGGCCATCTCTAAACTCTTAAAACAAGGCAAAGGGAAAATTTTTGCAAGATTTTCATTTACATGAAAAGTCCCAAGAACATATAATCTGGGTTCCCTTCTTATACTAAATCCTACTTATTCACCACTATCAATTGGAGATGAGTTACCGAGAAAAATTGTGCTCAGCCACTACGGGACTGGGATGATGAACTCTCCGGCCGGCTGCTCCGACCGAAACAGCCAAATAGATTCCTAAATACACGGCGAATCCGACCTTCGCCGCCATCCACTTGCCCGTCGCCCTCCGGCCAAGTTACCCGCCTCGGCCCGACGCCGTTGCTGAAGCCCCCATCCAGTTCGGTGTAGACAACGGGGAGCTGCTCTCTCGGCCCACCGGCGAACCTCCCGACGGCAAATCCGCCGCGTGGGAGTCGCCAGATGGTGAGCCCCGCATCTGCCTCCGACTCAGGTGCGGCCGCCGCCGGCAGCTCGCGGCGACAGACGGGGCAGGAGTTGCGGAGGGAGAGCCAGGGCAGGATGCAGTCCTGGTGGTAGACGTGCTTGCATGGCATCTCCCGCGCGGCGGCGCCGGCCTCGAACGCCTCCTGGCACACCGCGCAGTGCGCCCCGCTACCGGCGACCGTCACCGACGGCATGGACTCCACCGCCGCCTTCGACGCCGGCGGCCGTGGCGCCGCCGCCTCGAGCCGGGAGAACTGGTCGAGCAGGCGGTGGAACCCCGACCCCATCAGGAGGTGCGACACGTCACCAGGCAGCGGCCGCAGCCCATCGCCGGAGCCGTCGTCGTAGTAGAGCTCGAACCCGGCCAGAGACCCTCCCCGGAGTACGATCACCGGATTCATCGACCCGCGCCGGCCGCTCCCGCCCCCGCCACGCGGCGGCGGCTGCGGGAACTGCTCCAGGAAGCCGCCGTCGCACTCCGGGCAGACGACCGTCGCCGGCGAAACCCTCACGAAGCGGCTGCAGTGGTAGCACCAGTACGACACCGGAGACGACGCCATCAACGCAAATCGAACCAAAAACTCAACTGCTCCAAACTCCAGCCGCAGATCGAGCCGGGATCCGAGGGATTTCCCGAAGCGAGAGGCCGAAATCCCCAATCGAATTCGGCGGATTCGAAATGGGGGTTTCGGGGGAGAAACTAGGGGAGGAGGCGGAGGGGAATTTGCGGGGTGGGTGAGTGGGTGCGCCGCTTTTATTCGGGACGGGGCGGCGCCGTCGTGGGTGACGGCGCCGCTTGTGGAGCGCTGTGAGTGGGCGAGATGTCCTCACGGCGTTAACTCTGTGGTGTGACGTTGACTGGTCAGCCGGGCCAGGAGTCAAAGTGGAGGGAGAGGTTTCATGGAGAGGGATCGACGCCGGCCATCGTACGGGTTAAACAGCCGCCGCGTGGATGGTTAGAAAGGGGGCGGTTTTGACTTGCTCGGTTAAAAAGTTTGTTTTTGCTGGATGCAGGACAGCTGATCACTGTGTTCAAACTTCAAACCAAAATCTCCTAGCGTACGACGGTACCCGAAATTTGGCCGACGATCATTGCATTTTAGAGCGAGTACAATGAGAAAATATCTGCATACTATTGAGGAATTCACATCAGCATTATTCTAACTAGTAAGAAAAAAAAACGAGGGAGTATAACAGGCTATATAGATTTATAGTCCCGCTATAAAGAAAATAAATATTGTACGACATATTGTGGCTTTTTATTTGTGAGAGGAGATAGCAATATACATGTATAATTAGTGTACTTCATTTGGTCCTATAATTCTTATCTTTTGAAAAAAGGTTTAAGTCAAACGTTTAAAACTTTAACTGTAATGATCAGAAATTATTTTGAAAGCAATGATCAAAGGTATATTTTGAAGACTGAGTCGTTGTGCAAGACGTTAAGAATTATAGAGCTAGATG
The DNA here is from genome assembly GCA_000325765.3 of Leersia perrieri. Taxonomy (NCBI): domain Eukaryota; kingdom Viridiplantae; phylum Streptophyta; class Magnoliopsida; order Poales; family Poaceae; genus Leersia; species Leersia perrieri. The sequence continues at coordinate 7,910,827 of CM002481.1, read as the reverse complement.
AATTACAAACTAATGTAATGTACTGGCTGTATGTGAGATGGAATTTAGCTCTAGTTAGAGTTAGGTTTATTGCCATACTTGCTATAGTTGCTATTAAGAATAAGTGTAAACCGCAAAAATAGGTTTTTGAGCAACTGTATCTAAAACGTAAAAGTGGAATGTATTCGCAGTGCAAGAACTAGTTTTTGCACGTGATTAAAAGGCATACATTTAATTAAAAAAAGTGAGGAAGAGAAAAATTTGTCGAATTAAATCCAACCCTATAGTGTTTATTGTAAGTTGAGTAGTTGTATCATTTTTTAGGCAACATATATAAAGCTACTCGACTTTACTACTACTACTACTTCGTATTGAACTTGTTCTATCCGCCGTGAAGACATGTTCTCTCAATGTCTCAATATTTTGCAAAGGCTCATGCTGTCATGCGTCCAATAAGGGGAGGTCATGTCGGCCATTGTTGACAGTGTAACATGGGAGAAGTGTCTATTGATGCTTTCCTAAGCGTTCTTGTATAAAATAACAGTTTCCTCACATGTACTGCTAGCAATACAACTGTGGAACTGAATACTTACATGAATTTTACTTTTCAGTTGATGTATTCGTCTGGCTTTTCGGCAAATTTTGCACCCTTCCTGAGTTCCTTTTGAACCTTTTGTTTTCTGTCACCCGGTGAAAATATGATCAACACCTACACATGAATGGCCACTATTGCTGCAACATCCCTTTCGTTCATTCGCTTTCTTAACGAGTCAGCGGTACATGCTCCCTGCTCGGGTCAAATCCTGGCTCATGATGTACCCTTCACCGTTTCTTAATCATAATTACTCCCTGTGATAAAACAAATGAAAGCTAACGGTAGCTATGGGGAAAGACCAACAGCCATCCCGCTTTGTATGGATCAGGCAGCACAATTGACCATCACACATGCCATGCATAGTTGCATGCCACAAATTGGCCAGAGTGCCAGATGCCAAAAATCAGGGAGGTTTGACATGTGCTCAAGTCGATGTCAGGAATGAGATCAGATCGTTAGAACCGACCAAGAAACTTCAGATGGTGTCGTGTTCAATAAGACATGCTATACAACTCCATGTCTGATGAACAGGGCTGTTAAGAAGCTTCCTCTTCATCCCTCGTAGTCTTGTAGAGTCGCTGTTATTCAACTATGTCTGTTAAGATTAAGAAGAACACTTCTATTTTCAACACCTACAGATTGAATTACGTGCGTCCACTAGGCAGATTCATGAATTCAGGTGCTTATTTCAGCATGAGGTGTTAGGAATGCTGTCACACATTACACAAAAATACTTGACAAGATGCTTTGTCTAGAAAAATATATCATTTCAATCCAAGATCAAACATATAGACCTTTTATGCTCCACTGCTCCATACAGTATCAATCATTTATAAGTACTTCATGCTAGTTCATACAACCATTTCCACGCTATGCTGAGGCTAAAGATTAAACAATTGTTCGTAATCGAGCATTCAGCAGCGGGTTCATTCATAGACTCCTAAGTCATGGAACATAGACGTCAATAACGTATGGCACATTTCACAAAAGAAAGAGAACTCCTTTTCATCCTTCCAGAAGGATAACAATCAAATAATAGACATAGATGTATCTGCTGTTTTCAAGGCTCACTACAATAGTCAATGCCTAACCACTTAACCAGTCCAAATTTAATCTAAACACAAAAGCAACAAAATGTTTACTAAGAACTATCCAAAGGAAATCTACATAATTCAACATTTTCAAGCTGATCTGATGCATAGTGCTTCAGTTTAAACAGTACCCAAAGTGATACAGTCCGTTACTCCGTCAAACATTTCAGCAAGGAAGTCAATAACTGTTTATTAGCCATAATAATAGAACGGTACAACTCCGCCTTTCAGAACGGAAGGGGGCCCATATAAAGTAAAAACTCAAAATGACCAAAACGTATTACTGTTGTATTTGCATTTTGCAATAAAGTATACCATGTTGACAAGGAATTTAATTGTAATACATAATTTATGGAGCGTTTCTAGTACAAGAGCTTTTACACTCAAATCACAAGAAGAAGAATTGATAAAAAAAAATTGATACTAATTCAAACAACTTACAGAAAAAAGAACCATCACTCTTCATAATGACATCGAAGCAGCATAAAACCACATCTCGAATATTGATCTGCAATAACAGAGGAACCAAGTGAGTGCACAAATAAACTAATGAAACTAGTTGTAATGGATTAATTTGTGCACATGCTGTCATCCATCTAAAAACACCCAGCGACGATGAATTCGCCAATCTTGTTAAAAGCAAAGAGGGGTTTACAAGTGTTTTATGCTAATCTAATTGCTTTATTTAGTTAATCAGTTTTAGCATTCCTTAGGTAACCACGTATTCCGATATTCCTTATTCACGTAGGAATGGAAGCCAAAGTGTGCTCTAAAGTTCGATCCAGCATTACTGTTATAAAATTTGGTTTCAGAGAAAAAAAAAACTATTACTGCGATCAAACAAGCTAAGACCTAACTGAACACAATTGCACAACACACTGAAAATCATGCGATCCAAAAGCAGACAGGCGCTGAGGTAGATAATGGAAGATGTGCTCACACTGGAAAGAAATATATAGTAATGAACCAGCAATCAAAACTTTCTTTTTCTTCCCCTCGCCTTGGCCCTCTTTTTCCTCGCTTCCTCTTTCTGCCTCTCGGCCTCCTCCCTCTCAAACTTCTCCCTCTCCCTCTTCTGCAGGAAGTCCTGAATAGCCAGGTAGATCACCTGCATTGCCAAAACAACCAAAACAAAAGTTCATGTCGAAAACACGACACAATATCCAGCAACGCTCACACGCCACGCACGCGCGTACCCCAATGGTGAGGATGGAAAGCCCGACGAACGCGACGGTCAGAAGCACGGACACTACGGTGGCGGTGATGCTGTCGTCATCCGCCGCCACCCTCATCGCGGCCTCTGCCTGCTCCATGGCCGCGTCAACCTCCTCCTCCGCCGCCTTCGCCGCGCGGCCGCGGCGCGACCTCGTGAGACGCAGGGGTCTCGTCGCTCCTCCGCATCCTCCTCCCCCGATCCTACCACTGCGGAGAGCGGCGTACCTCGGGAAGAGCGGCGCCGCCTGTGCCGGAGACGGCGGGAGGACGGCGGCGAGGGAGAGCGGGTGCGCGTGCGCTGCCGCCATTATCCCCTCGCGCCACCCCCGAAGCGAACGAGTGGTCGAAAAAACCGAGCGGAAAAAAAAACCGGCTGGGCCAATCCAGCCCGAAACAGGCCTACATGGGCCAGATTGGACCGGCCCACAGTGTTTGCGTGCGGTTGGGTGGGGCCCGCTCGTCGGACCGGCCGAGGAAATTCCAGAGAGATCCATCCCTATCCCCAACCTTCGTCGCCCACCCCGACTACGTGACGTGACATCACCGCATTTTTGGCACGGCTCGCGTAGCCCTTCTTCCCTATCTAATCCGGTCCGGTGCACGAGGAGGAGAAAGAAAAAATATCTCGCGCTTGACACGCAACGCGATTACGGGAGAGAGAGTACGAAACGCACGCACTCGACGAAGCGAGCGCAACAACCGTCACCGTCTTTCTCCGAGAAGAGAACGCCGGTCGTCGGCGGCGGGTTTCTTCGCCGGCAGCGTCGCAGGATCGTGAGGGTGGGGATGGCTGGGGATCGGCTGAGCTGGGCGGGGCTGCTGAAATGGAGCCTCTCCTACTTCGACGGGTCGCGGCCGTCTCGCGCCGCCATCAGGTGAGGAGGATATGGTTGCAAGAAATGGGGAATCGGGATGTGGCGCTTGTGTTTCTTGTTTTTTTTTTGTTTCTTTTTTTTGAGTTGTGGCTGATGGAGAGTTGGGTGTATGGTGGTGCGGGGGCAGCGAGGAGGAGCGGAGGTGGTTGGCGGAGGCGGTGGAGCGGCATATGATGGTGGACGTGGTGAGCCGCATGAGGGAGATCGCGCTGCTCATGAGCACCCCGCTGTCCGTCCTGGAGGCGCAGGGCATCACCCCCGACGACATTGAGGGTAAGATTCCGTTTGGGGCTGTCAATACAGGGGCGGTTTTGTTTGATTTGAAGGATTGAGCATGAATTTGAGCGATTAAGTTGAGATTTTGATGATTTAATGGGGATTATGGATGTACGGAACTTGGATTAGTGGATGATTCTGAGTTCTGAACGCTCGGTAAAATGAGCTGTAGTTTTTTTTTTTTTGAGGGAAGATCAAATATTGAACCGGCTTTTGGGAGAAAGCACAGGAAAGGAAAGAATATGAGCTGCAGTTAACCCTGTTCTTTCCTGATGACTAGATTACAGACGAATGGATCAAGGTAATTTGAAAAGGAAGAGAGCCTGGGACCTGTACAGAATCTGAAATTTTTTGTAGTACGATAGAAGTTAGTGATGATATTCCTAATCCGAGCCAGCTTTTGAGATTGCCAAGAATGGTCCCTTTTCTGATGTTCTGAAAATTTTCTCAAGAGGCGTTATTAAAGTTTGCTGCATGATTGCATCTCTTAGCAAGTTCCTGAAATTTCCTTTGTTCTTCTGTTGAAACTGATTGGAGTGGATTTGAACATTGCAGGTCTGCTGGCTGAGTTGCAGGTACATGTCGAGTCTATCGACATGGCAAATGGTATGTCTATTCGTAGTCCTCTAGAGCATTGTCATCTTGTTCAATATTTTCCTACTGTTGTTCACCATGTCCCTACTGTGCTGCATGTTCCTGGTTCGCAAAAGCCGTGATGCATGATCATGTCTCTACCGCTCTGAATTAGCATGGTAGGCATAACCACAACGCACTGATGACAAGCCTTTTCATTAACAGTCTCACACCCTCCTTATGCTTATGCTGAATTCAAGCTTTGATCTGGCCCTTGAACAACATTTTATGCAAATCATATCCCAAACACCGGTAGCCATCCAATATATGTGAGCCTTTATTAGAACTCTCCACCACCATGAGTTCATGATTGTTGCATAAACTTTGGTTTCTGAACTTGTATTACTCTTGTGTTGCTAACTTGCTGTATATATGAACTCAATCCTTTCCTTAAGTTAAATTTATAATTCCATCTGTAGGAAACAAAGGTAGCACTTGGAGGCATACATTACTGGTGTCAAACTGAAAACTTTCACAACGTTGGATGATACAATGGCATTTGTAGTTTCTGTTGAAGTGACTAAACAAATGGATGGCGGCAATCATAGTGTTTTTCACAATAAAACATTGCTCTTCAGGTGAATTCTCAGCTTCCCCCTCTAACATCCCACTAATACAACTTCCAAGGGGAGCTGACAGATAGTTGTTGGGTTCCTAGACTTGATTCATGAATTAATTCAATATAAGGCAATAACAAAGTTTAAAATCTGGAAACAAGGAACATGTGACAGTTAACAACCAAATGTTAACATATGTCAGTGTGAATTGTTTGGTATTTTTCCATTTATCATCTGTTGACCTTTTTGTTTTCTCGTTAGATCTTCATTCTGTTGGTGGCTTGGTTCCGGTTATCAAATACCTCAGAAATTCTAATGCTCGTATCCGAGCCAGAGCTGCTGATGTGGTAACTACAGTTGTTCAGAACAATCCAACTAGTCAGCAGCTGGTCATGGAAGCCAGCGGCTTTGAGCCCCTTCTATCTAATTTTACATCAGATCCTGATCTCACTGCCCGCATAAAAGCTCTTGGTGCACTATCCTGTAAGTATGCTGTCTCCTTTTTGAGATAGTAACAACAATGCATATTTCTTTTATGTCCCCCTCATTGACATTGTTCCCATTTCATGTTCAGCCTTGATTCGGAACAATAAACCAGGTGTTTCTGCTTTTCGTCTAGCTAATGGGTATGCAGGACTGAAAGACGCCTTGACTTCAGAAAGTGCAAGGTTTCAGAGGTACTGTACAGTATAATTGTTCTGTCCTGATACATCTTATTAAGTTATTTAGATAATGCTTGGATAATTATTCCGTGCTCATGACCAACACATATGCTGTCTCTACCAGGAAAGCATTGAACCTCACTCATTATCTCCTCAGTGAAAGTCGTTCCGATTGCTCGGTGTTCGCCCAGCTAGGTTTCCCGCGGCTTATGATGCATTTGGTGTCCAGTGATGATTTGGGAGTTCGAGAAGCTGCGTTAGGAGGACTGCTTGAGCTTGCAAGGGACACGACACTGAGAAGTAGGAGTCTACCAGCAGCAGACCATGACAGGCTTCGACAGCTTCTCTGGGCATGCATAGAAAGAATAAGGACGATGGCTCCAGAAGACCTTGATGCTGCACGAGAGGAGAGGCAACTCGTAGACTCACTGTGGATTGCATGCTACCATGAACCATCCAGGCTTCATGAGGAAGGTCTTCTTGTTTTGCCTGGGGAGGAATGTTTTGAACAACCTCCTGATGTGGCTGGTAGATTCTTTGAGCCTCTTCGGCGAAGTTCACCAAGGAGGGCTCCTTCTAATGAGAGATCAGATCCAGGAGATGAGACGGGGGGAGGAGTGATGCTGCTTTTAGGTCCAGCACCAGGCAACAGATCGAACTCGGGGAGTAATTGATCATTCTGGGCTGTGAGCTTACATGGAAAAGGAGACTGGGAGCCTGCTGTCCCTTTATGTACAGTGTGCAAGGCTAGTGCTATAGAGTGTTGTTGTTCAGGGCCTAGTAGAAAGTGAATAAATAAATAACTTCCCAGTTTCGAAGAAATGTAAGTGGAAAATATGTCTGATGTTTAGCAGTGTACAATATGTCCGATGTTTAGTAGTGTATATACTCAATATGCAATTTGAATGCTTTGTGTGGTTGGCAAACTGATATCATATTATGAAATGGAACGCTGTAAACTTGACTCATCCTGTACATGTATTATGTGGAAGGAACACAGGGTGAACTTTTCTCTGCACCGCATGTTAAAATGGTGTTCAATTAGACCCAAAAGCAAATCTAAGAGCTCATCTATATTTAATCTTTTATATATCCATTTAAATGACCATACAAAAAATATTTCTTTTCTATATCCCTATGCACTCCAAGAGACCATCCATACTTTAATCTTTTATATTTTAATAATATTTTTTAACAATCTCTTTTCTCTTCTCCTATTATTTTGCTTGCTTCAAATATGAAGTGAAGAGACGGTGCTCTATTTTTGGATGACGTAATGGAGTATCTCTTTGAGTAATATTTTTCTCATACATACTCTATATTTGAGATGAAGGATGGGATAGATGAGCTGTTGAGTTTGCTCTAACACGAGGTAAATGGAGCATTTCCCCGACTATTCTGTTTACCTATAATCCTGTTTCTGTTCATCTCTGGCTGATCATCGCCATTACAGAGAAGTCTCCACCCAGCTGCAGCTATCAAGCTTCTTCAGACGCCGTCTCTTCACCAGCCTCTTGATCTTGAAGACCTCGTCCTGCTTGCCAGCGCTCGCCAGCGCGCTCGACAGCAGCAGGCAGCTCGCCGCGTTGTGCGGCTCCACCGCCAGCAGACGCGACGCCGCGAGCTCCGCGAGCTCGATGTTCCCGTGGCTTCGGCACGCTCCCAGCAGCGCGCCCCACACGAAGCGGTCGGGCTCCAGGGGCATCGCCCTGACGAAATCGTATGCCTCGTCGAGCCTCCCGGCTCGGCCCAGCAAATGCACCATGCAGGCGTAGTGCTCCAGCCTCGGCTCGACGCAGTACACCTCCTGCATTGCTTGGTATAGGCTCTTCCCGGCCTCGACCATGCCGCCGTAGCTGCAAGCTGTCAGGACGGCGGTGAAAGTCAGGTGGTCGGGGTTCGCTCCGTTGTCACGCAGCATCCGGTCGAAGAGGTCGATGGCTTCTTGGCAGTGGCCGGAGTTCGCCAGACCGAAAATCATGGAGTTCCATGTCACCGTGCTCCTCTGTGGCATATTGTCGAACAGCTGGCGGGCTTCATGTACAACCCCGCACTTGGCGTACATGTCGAGGAGGGCGCTACTGACGGTGAGTTCTTGCGCGACGCCGGCCACGATAGAGTATCCGTGGACCTCCTTGCCACGATTAATGTCGGCGACATTGGCGAATGTGGGCAGGATGGTACTGATCGATGCCGAGCTTGGCAGGACACGGCCGCCGGCGGCCATCATTGCCCGGAACAGTGCGCGTGCTCTGTCGTACTGGAAATTCAGCACCGAGCCGGAGATTCGCGATGTCCATGTGACCACGTCGGGCTGTAACCCGTCCTCTTCCATGGCGCCGACTAGATCGCCGGCCATCTGGTCATCGCCGGCAAGGGCGAAGCCCGAGACGGCGATGTTCCAGGTGACCAGATCGGGGCAAAGGCCGAGCCCCCGCATCTTGACGACCAGCGCCAGCGCGTGCTCGGGGAGGCCGTGGCGCGCGTAGCTCGCGAGCAGAGCGTTCCAGACGACGAGGTCCACCGCGCGCGGCGGCATTTCGTCGAACACCTTGCGGGCGCTGGCGACGAGGCCGCACTTGGAGTACATGTCGAGGAGCGCGGTGGCTGCGACGGCGTCGGAGGAGAGCGCGGGGCGGGTGAGCACGAGCGCGTGGATGAGGCGGCCGGAGGCGGCGTCGGCGAGGCGCCCGCAGGCGCGGAGGGCCGTGGGCACGGCCCCCGGCGAGGGGTCGACCGTGCCGCGGACGCCAGCTTGGAGCCTGAGACCGGAGAAGAAGAGGTAGAGGACGTCGCCGTGGCGGCCTTGCCGGGAAGAGCTTGTGAGCTGCCTCATCCATGAGCTGGTCTTCGCTATGCACATTTGCCGACGATCCGAATCGGTGTTAAGCTGTGGCCTATGGGCTATGGCTGTGTTGCATTACACTTCAGAATGAAAGCAAATGCTTCCGTTCGAGCTAAAAATTGGGCGGAAGACTAAAAAACCACAGCGTACTATCTGTCCAAATTTCAGCTGAGCAATCAAAACATGGCGTAGAAATTAACTTTGAAATCTCCAGATTTCACTACAGTAAGTACTAATGAAGTTTTGATATTTCGAGATAGGACCTAAACTGGCGTGCATATTCAAGCAGTTGGAACGATCAAGACACTGTCCAAAAAAAGGAACAAATTTTGTGCACAAATCGATATATAGCCTATGTCTACTTTCATCCATGTACAAAAGTTGATCTTCTTTATTGGATTCAAGGTATGCAGCAATAGATAGCCAACATAATGCAACAATAGATAGGAGTCGTTACCATAGTTCAGATAAAGGTTATATCACCCCAGAATGGAACAGAACCGCTATAACACTACTAACCAGGAGAAAGAAAAAACAAAACAAAAATTCTACTAGCATTGAAAATGACAGGAGCAAATACTTCGGTCAAAGGAGCCCCAGAATACGATCAAACCTTGCTTCCTACAAAATATTAATCCTTAAGCTAACTTCTCACTTAGCCATAGAAGCGCAATGCTTCATTATTTCATCAGGAACGGAAGAAGTTTCTACTCCCGTTGAATCCAGCAGCATCAACAGTTCAGACACAACAAGCATATGTGCTTCAGGATTCAGTGCCTGCAAAAAGAGCTAAACAGCCCAACTCGATGATCTGATAATCCTATGGTGGTTGACTGAACTGTTTTCAAAATCTCTCGCCAAATCTGAAGAAAACAGTTCCAGTACCAGCATTGTGATCTACGATGTATTCTCCCCTTACCAAACCAAGCTTGACTCCAAGACCATATGATGACCCATGACCAACCCGTCGGAAGAACTCTGTGGGATTCCCTTTCACATCCTTGGAACTGCCAAGGTCAGTGCCATGTTCAACAAATCCATACACATATGTGTTCTTCACAGGAATACGCAACTCACTAGCAACCTGGAGGAGTTAAAAGACATGAGTCAGTTAGTCACCAACAAAGCGAGGATCACCATATGCTGCAAGTAGTCATGGTACTGGTATAAACTATATAGAGTTCTCTGTTTCAGTGCTATAAATAAGAAAGAAAGTAGGGGGCATCATAATATATTGAAATTCCCTAAGAGCACTCACCTCAAGTACATTCCTGGAAGCACCCAGTTCACCCATACCATAGCCCCTAACTGAGTAAGGTCCTCCAAGTGTAAATGCATCATAGCTCGGCAGATCTCCTACACAACCTGCATAATGACCATGAAGAACCAAAACAGCTGGAAGTGGCTTGCCAGCACCTTTCTCCTGCTTGTTTAAATTAACAAACTTTGTCAAAGTAAGCTGGTGACGGTTGAAGAATGGGTTTTTGCTTCCAATGCCAAGACCTTGATCCAACTGCAGTCAGCCAAAAACAAAATCAAAGGATTTACATTGAACAATAACTTGCACAATCTTTACAAAATCGATTCATAAAGCATTTGAGATATGGCAAAAATAGTTGAATTCTGTGACCACGAGACTTGCAGCATAATGACAAGTTGTCACTAAACTGTGTCTGAATTCTAAACCCTCAGTCTTTTGCAATGTATGGAAGTATCAAAATGAAAAATATCAATCGTAACAAGGTTCTGGCTTGATAGCAGGTCCTTCCAAAAATCCACACAGATAAGTGTATGACTAAACATTATTCAGACCTACTTGGAATTAACTGAAGGTTTAGTGTGCATACCTGGAAAATACATCTGTCGCCAATAACTGCACCATTCACAAATTCTGTATTGTCTCTAGTTATATTTGCTTGCAGAAAAGCCATCCGATCTACACCAGTACCACTGAGGGTTGTGGGAGGTCCATCCATACTCAAGCCACCACTAGGCATTGCTCGAGAACCATGTGTGCAGATGCTGTTGGTTTCATCACGAGTTGTAATCTCCTCTACCACAAGGCCATATGTGAATTTGCTCTGACGAGTGAAGCTCTGAGACCAAGGGCAGTTTCCTCATGTTATTATAGATAATTATTGGAGACTGCTGATGATGCATGATAAAAGATGTAAAAGGTCAACAAAAATGTGTGCAAACCTCGGTTATGTTGGCTTTGAATCCAACTCTGTCAACCCAAACAGGTGGAGCTTCATCCATATTGGGGCCAGCAACAAAGACAGGACTCAACTTCCTGGTATTGAAGCAGCTAGTTTTGAAGGTGCGGTTCTTACTACGGTCATCCACACCATCCAGATAAGGATGGACATACTCAAGCTTGAATGAGAGATCATCCTAAAAACCCCAAAGAGCATACACGTGAATATGGAATGTCAGAAATCATAAGTGCTGTAGTTGCCAAAAAGTTCAGATGTCTCAGAAAGCACTATTAGGCATATGCTAGATTGCTAGGTCTAATAAAATACAGAGAATACATCACCAGTAATGAAACAAGCCAATGTTTCCAAATAATGCTCACAAACATGTAGCAGATTTGTTATTTTAGATTGTAATTCTAGTAAGGAAGATACATAGCAATTAATTAAAAATAGTTGACGATTGTAGGAAGGTAGCCAATGTTTACATGAAGTTGACTAGAACAGAAAATATCCAAGTTCAACCTATCATGCAAGGCATAGTTATCAATTAAAAGTAGTTATTCAAGAAGGCTATGTGGGTGGTTCCGAAAGTACATATTCAAATTTTGATATAATATGATATTGTGACAAAGTAATCAAAATCAGCATTAGACAGGTATGCTAAGTTTTTTTTTTCCTCTTAGAACTGATAGCATCACATGACTTGTCTAAACTCCACAACAAAAGTGATTTATCTAACAGTAACAAAAAGAAACAAAACACAAAACCAATGAAGAGAACAATATTTATGAACTGACCTGAGGGTTGAGTAGGTTGCTGGATGTAACAGAACCAACAATGGATCTGTTAAGACCATAGATGTTCCGGTGCTCAAATGACACAGTTCCACCAGGTTGAATGGATGCCTAAAATAATTGTCATGAGATATGTGGTTGTGTAGGTAGGAACTGGAATGATGCTATGGTTTATTCATGGTGTTGTTGAAAATATATAATAGAGAAGTAATAAAAGGGTGCCTCCAGAGTAGGTAAATTACCAGAGTTGGTCGGCCTTCACGTCCAGGTACAATACTCCACTCTGTACTTACTTCAGCTGACTTTGGTTCTAATTCTTTAAGCTTAATTTCAACCACAATGCCCCCTTCTTTTGTTTCATCAGGGCGTGGATTCACCTCTATATTGGAGAATAAAGCAAGTGAATTTATATTCTTCAGAGCTTGCTTCCCTGCTCCGATGTTAAAGATATGGCCAGGTCGAAGCTGCAGGAAATTAACAGAGGTAAAGTTAAAAATACTTAGGACCAGAAAACATTAATACGCCACACTCAAAATTATAAAGCATCTTTTTTTCGTAACGACGCACATATGGGCAACTAATCACTAATAGTGGCAAGCAATATGTAGCAAAACGTTTAACTTCAGGCTCTTTCATAGTAAATAATCATCAAATCACATGTCATGAAAGGGATCCATGCTACTGATCTTCTAGGCAAGCAACATGAGTGAATTGTGCAGTGGTGCCAATTGAATTCTGAGTTACAACACGAATCCAAACTAATCCCAATGTGGCAAGGTATTGAAATTACAACTTAAAGCTTTTTAAACACATATCTACTAGCTAGGTATCACTATAAGGAAACTCGTAGAAATGGGAATAAAATTATACTCTCATATTAGTTATAGTTGCTAGTGGAATTCAGTATACCTGCTGTGGGAGCTCCCTGTCAATGATAGGAATTTGGGTATTCCCCTCAACAAAATTCCCAAGTTTATCCTGGAATTGGTACTCCACTTTGGTTATATCTCCCTCGACCACCTCACACACAACCTCGCTGGTGTTAAGGTTTCCAAAGTTCACCACCTGAGCGCACACGAACCCCTCATTGTGGTACCATTTCTGAACATGGTCCCTGATCCTCTGCAGGAGCCTAGCGCTAACCTTCTCCTGTTTCTTCATCATCCCAAGCACCTCCCCGCGCACATTTTCTGGTAATATACACGGCTTAGCACCACGGACACGCTGCTGGTAATCACGCTCCTGCTTCCGAAGGTAGTCCATCTTCTCCCTCTCTGTCATGTCCTGGTCGAAGTCAACCTGCCCCGACTGCGACATTAGCCCCACATTGATGCACTTGAACTGCTTAGCAGCACTCCACACGCTCTCGACAAAGGAGACGGTGAGGCCAAGGGTGCCATCAGGCTTGGCCTTCCCCTCCAGGTCGACCCTCTCAAACATGCCGCAGGAGACGAGCGTCTCGAGCTCCTTCAAAAGCTGCGACTTTGTGTATACGCCGCCGGGCTGCAGCGTCACCATCTCGAAGAAGGAATCCTCGGGCCCGGTGTACGCGCCGCCCCCTCCCGCAGCGCGGTCGAAGAACTTGAGCTCGGAGATCTTGTACCTCTTCAACCCACTCAGCTTCGTCAGCGGCACGTTGATGTTGGCAGGAAGCCCGTGTGGGTCCCAATCCGCCGACGACTTCTCGTCCGCGTGCGCCGCGCCGCCGCCGAAGATCCGCGACCAGAACCCGCTGCCGCCACCACCACCGGCACCACCACCACCACCTCCTCCGGCACCCCATCCACCGCCACCGCCGCCGAGGGGACCCCCGGCGCCACCCCCAAACCCTCCGCCAGACGACGCGAGAAGGAACGCGCCAGAGGCGGCGGCGGTGATGGCTAGGGCGAGGGTTTTCTTCGACCCCTTGGACTCAGATTTGGAGCTAGTAGACGACGCGATGGCGAAGGGGCAGCCGTGGGGCTGCGAGCTGTGCGACGAGGCGGCGCCCGCGGAGGCGGAGGCGGCGGCGGAGACGGAGGAGGAGCGCCCCCGAGCCCGGCCTCTCCGGGATGGGCCGGCGGCCAGCGGGGAGAAGAAGAGGCTCTGGGAGGTGAGCGCCATTGCTGCTGCGGCCGCCGCGGATGGTCGCGAGACTTCGGTTGTGCCGCCGGGGAAAGCAGAGGGAGGAATTGGGGGGAGGAGGAGGAGGCGGATTGGGAGGCTTTCCTGGGTAAGGGTTTTCGTTTCGTTCCCCTATCTTTTCCACCTGCTTCGCGTGTTCTGGGCTGAGGGTTTAAAGGCGTACGTAGTTGAACGCTTCTGATTTTCCAACACGCTGCTTTTTTTTTTCTTTTTTTTTTACATTTTTTGCGAGGCTTTTTTTTAGCATTTTCTGCTTTAGATTGCCAGACACAAACTCTAAAACAAATGTTTTTATAACTTTATATGGTCGCCATGGCTTGCAAGAAATATATGCACGGCTGTACGTGACAAAAGGAAGTACTGCGGCTACGTATCGGTGGGCGTTTCGGATGTATCTGCGATCATAAGAGCATCAAACTCAACTTGTGAGCAAAATCAGCTGGCTTGAATGCTTGATGGCCTTCTTTTGTCTTGAACTTGAAGCTGCTGTGTTCTTTGCTTCCTGGAATACAATGCCAGTATTTCGTCACGAAACAAATGTTTTGATTTCTATACACGTGTGTTATATACTCGTACAAGAGGATTAACAGTTACTCATACAGGTTAATAATTAACCCTTCCAAAAAGAAGATGTCAAGAACTCAAGATGGTGATGTGGTAATACACGGCTACCAGCTCTCGACTGGCTGCAGGTAATGCTGCAGCGACTGCACCTTCTTCCTGCCCCTTAGCTTCCGGAACGCGCCCAGCTCGATCTGCCGGATCCTCTCCCTGCTCACCCCCATCAGCTGCCCGATGTCGTGCAGTGTCCGGAGCCGGCCGTCGTCCATCCCAAACCTGTACCTGATCACCTCTCTCTCCCGTGGGCTCAGCCCGTCCAGCGCCCTGTCCACGTCTTTCTTCATCAGCCACCGGTGCAGCATCTGCTCTGCCGTCTCCGCGCTCGTGTCCGGCGTTATCTCCTGCGATACATGCGTGAGCCGGGGATTGATCAGTTAATTTCACAAGTAACCGGGCACGGATGATCAGGTTGCATACCTGGTATGTCATGTCCGTGCACCCGACTTTGCCGGTGAGGGAAACGGTGTATTTTGGGAGGCTCATCGCCGCCTCGACGCGTCTGAGCGGCATGCCGGTGTCGGATGCGATTTCTTCGTTGCTGGGTAGCCTCTTCAGCTGCCGGCGGAGCCGCCGTCGGCATTCCTTCACCCGGGTACTTGCTTCGGCCATGTGTGCCTACAAACAAACAGAGCAGTATGAGAAACCTTTCTTGTGTACAACGTCAGTGGTAACTGGTGATGCCAGCACCGTTGAAACAACGTTAGTTTAATTTAGTTCATGAATAAAGACTAAAGTGAAAATTTGATCTGTTCTAATAGTCACTTCGAGCTCACTGTCTTGTTCAGTTGATCATTTGTTCCATGACGAAAATAAAATAAAAAAACTCCAAAACTCTTGTAAAAAAGTTTCTTGTCTTAATACAATGATACACAATCCTTTTAAGTATTCCCGAAAAAATGATGAAAATAAAATGAAACATATTGTAATGAAAAAAAACACTACAATATCGGGTATTCGGCTTAACTATTGGATGCCAAGTGCATTGGTGGTTAGCATTAATCACCAATGTGCAAACATCAACATCAAAATAAACAACCCAACTATTTAAGCTAGTACTGCTGATTGCAAGTCTTTCGCGTGTTCTGAAAAAAGACGACAGTATGAAATGAACAAAAGAAGTACAAGGAGAAAGTGAACATACTGGCAACCGAATTATCTGTGTTTGTTCTAAAACAGATTTGCGTATTGCTTGTTTGATCCACCAGTGAGAGTATGTGGAGAACCGAAAACCCTTTGAAGCATCAAACTTTTCAGCTCCTCTTACAAGGCCCTGTATTCCTTCCTACGAAAAGATACAGAAAGAAAAGTGAATCATTAACATAAGGAAGGCTATACCCAACTGTACAAAAGTTCAAGGAAAATACCTGAATAAGATCAGAAAACTCCATTCCAGGGCCTTCAAACTCTCTAGCAATTGAGATTACAAGCCGCACGTTAGATTTTACCATCGTGTTCTTGCAGTAAATTCCATAGTTAAGACGTTTTCGCAGTGTGTTCTCGTCAGTTCCAGCTGCTTCTGCCCACTGGGAAAAGGTTGGTTCACCACCGTTGTAGTGCGAAAGTTCTTTTTGGATAGCTTCCAGCTTAATGAGATCCTGTGCCAATTGATGGTAATTAATTAATTGTTCATAGTAAACCTAAGTTGATGAAAGCAATAGAAACAACAGTAATTTGCAGAAACCCACGGTGAATAACTGAAAAGTGTGCGAGTGGATACTGACACTCTGTACTCTGTACTCTGCAACAAAAAATGACATTGGGCTAGAAAAGCAATAGGTCATCTAAAACTCCATTTTAAGGAGGACAAAAGTTTTACAGGAGAAAATTGCAGCATAATATACAGGAAGTGCCAAAATGACATGCCCGAAAAAAAATGTGATGTCTCCCAAAATGCCGAACTCCTGCAATTTTGTCGTCTCCACCACCCATATCCAGGCTCTCATTCTTCCTTGATTTTAGCAATGACAGAGGTTGGTGTGGACGCCTTGTGTCTGAAAATTTTGGCATTGCACTCCACCAAAATTTGATAGGAAACTAGAATAATAAGAGATCGAAAGGGTAGGCGTAGGTTGTTTCGTGCATCAAGCACAAAAAAGCACCAACTTTAATTGTGCCGCGATCACTCCAACGGTCCATGCGAAGGTTAGTGTTGGTTCAACTTTGGATCTCCGTCCAAGGATATTCTAAAACTATTCACCTTCACTGTTAGCGAGCAACATCACCTTGTTAGTGAACAATTTAGTATAAGGATTGTACATGTTGTACAATTTGCCTGCGATGTTAGAGCACTCCCAGCAGGTACTCAATCCCATCCTCCATCCTTAAAATAGATGTGTGGGGGCGGGGGGCTCACTCCATTAGATAATCCAAAGGTCCATCCCATCCTCCAAGAACGGTGCATCCTCCATACCGGAGAGAATTGGGCAATCCTCTCTTCTCATCCCATATCGCAACAGCCACCACTCCCACATCAGTCTAGATTGAGAGCAAGCGATCCTACACCTCTTCCATCGTCCTCGTTACTGGCCGCACTTCCCAGGAACTATGTCGTCACTCCTCGCCCGCGACCTATGCCTCCACTCTTCCCCGCGCTTTTCTTTTTCTCATTTTTTATGCGCAGAGGATTAATAAGGCGTCATACATTCGTTTTTTCCTCAATTGAAACTATCTCAAATAACAAAGCAGAAGCTTAAAATGATTGATAGATCCTATAAGTATATGGGCAGTTGGAAGATATTACTAAAATACAGGAAAATGTAATATGGAGGATGTAATATAGGTGTCATGCTCGAGCAGTGTATTATTTTTTACGGTAATCTAAGTGGAAACATAGAGGTCTAAATTTAGATATAGAGGTCTAAATTTAGATGAGCTGCTGGGAATTCTATTAGTGGAATAAGGATGTTGCAACATTATTGTGTCAAGTCTGCATGCACCTTTGCATACATATAACAAGACAAAACCACAAATGCACTTCCCTTAAAAGAAACTCAAAAATGCACTTCAGTTTAAGAGGCTCACCTGAATCCCTTCTGAGAACTCCACTTCTTGATTTGCTGTCAGGAGCCTCCGGCCAGTCATCTTATAGAAGCAGCCGAGAGGACTCCGGCAACCTTTCAACCTCTTCTTCGTCGACGCCGACGACGCGGCGGGATTCCGACCGCCGAACGATCTGGCCGCCTTCATCGCCGCCCTGACCCTCCGAGCTCTCCTCTCGGACTGGCGCACCGATTTGACAGCCACGCCCTGGACGGATTGCTCATCGTCATCTACCTCGGATTCATCGCTGAAGATACTGGAAAACCCCGCGTCCCCCGGCAGAGTCAGACCGGCATCGGCGTACCTCGCCCCTGATCCCACCTCGTCGCGGAGGATCTCTCTCGCCAGGTAGTTTTCATCCGTGTCGCGCGTCGTGACGAAGTCCGGCCGCCGGTGTCTTTGGTCGGTTTGTGACATCCGGGCGACCTCTCCGGCGACCTCCGCCGCTGCCCTTGCTAGAGCGACGGCCTCCGCCGCTGCGGCCGCCACCACGGCTTCTTGGTTCAGAATCGCCTCGCCGAAACCTCCCTGGTAATTTCACAGAATTCAAAGGAGGATTGAGACCATGAATTAATCCTAGTGAACGTCGGAAAGATTCGTTTGATGAAACAGGGAATGGTACCGGAAAAGCCGAGCTAGGATGAGGCGGCGCGACGGCGGCTAAGGATTCCGGGATATAGTCCTCTACCAACGCGGTGGTGGAGACCGTGCAGTGGAGCCTAACGGTGCGGAACCCGGCGCTTCCGTGCTCCCGGTACGCCGCCGCCGCCGCCGTCGCGCGGGTGGAAGGGGGCCACTTGAGCTGCGGCGCGAGGCACGCCATCGGTGGTCACTCAACTCCCAAATGCGCGATGTAGATAGCAATAAGTTAGCTGTTGTTGCCGCGGGCGGTAACAGTAGAAGTAGAAAGCATGGCGGAGCAGGGGGGGCGCGGTGAGGTGTGCGTGGCTGCGCGCGGGGCGGGGGAGAAGCGGGAGACGGAGGGAGGGAGAAAAGAGGATAAGAGCGGTGGGGACGGGAAGGAGCGTGCGGGAAAGGAGGTGGCCACCTCCGCGCCTGCATGCGCCGTGGGCCGAACCGGTAGATATTGTTGGATCGGGTTTTTATCGTGTCAACAGCGTGGATGCGGCCCATTGAACGCCACGGAAGCAGATTTTCTCGTCGTGTTTCACGAACGCACGATCACACTCGGTTCTTTTTTCAATTTCAGTTTTGGGTAAAATATTTGTCTTCAGCTTTCCTCGTTGGCGTCACCTAGGGGTGCTTGGAAGGGAATAATTAATCTTTTATCATTCTTACGGATAGGATGGCATATGAAATGACATCCGGACTCACTGTCAGTGACTTAGCCGGACCTGTTTGTCATAAACTCAGTTAAAGTGTAATCCGTAAAAGTGGCAAATAGTTAAATGCCCGTCTGGAAGAGCTGGTTGCCGATGCCTATTCCCCTTGCAATGTCCTACTGATCGTCGGAGGTAGTCCAGAGCCAGAGGCCTGCCCATCCGTCCCGGCGGCCGATGTGCTGCGTCTCACCGAAGTCCGGTACGGCAGAGACTTTGAACTCCTGAGCTGAGGATTAGTTTCTCTGGGGCTTTCCTTGCTGAAACTCGGAGCATGGTGGTGCTCGTGGGCTCGTCATGCCATGAGCTCCCAGCTGTACACCAGTCATCACATCAGTAAACTTGATACATGAAGCAGACCCGTGTCGGCATAAATCTAGTTGCAATAGAAACTAGAAATACGTAATCGTATGACGGCATTAATATTTACCGTGATGTTAGGAAAGGAAGTCCTCCTCTGCTTGTGCTATTGTACACACTCTGCTCCGTAACAAATGCAGAACACTGAACAGCTAGTGAGCTAGGAAATGGCACTATACCATATACTACACGCGAATGGAGCGGTGACAACAAGACGGAGGAGAAAAGTCTAATTTAAACTTTATTGTTTGTCGTCAATCGTCAACATGACAGTGCCCAAAGAATTTGGTTAATTAAGTAGCGCCACGTGGTTAAAATATGTTGTGTAGGAGTACGGCAAGGAAATTTTTTTTACGAGGACAAATACTTAAACAACTCAGATATCGATGACGGCGCACGGTGCTTAACAGGCACGGCAACGGGGCGGCCGCCGCCCAAAATGAACAGACGAACTAGTACGCCTGCAACGTAAACACGTACCCACTATATAATGGATTTCAGATCGCAACCGTCCCGCGCATCGCAACAACAACACAGGTCTTTCTTCCGATCGGAAGCGAAGAATCGCCACGAGTCAAGCCAAGCTTGGAACGAACCGCGCGCCAATCGCTCTCCACCATCCACCTCCTCCGCCAAACGCGGCCGCCCTCTCCTCACGCGCCGCTCGTTAATAACCTCCACGCGCAGGAGCACCCCCACCATGCACGCATGTACGTTTCCCGCACAAGTCTACCGAGAACAAGCAGAGGCCCGAGGACGCGAGTCGCCACGATCGAGAGGAGGACAGAGGGGGGAGCACGAGTCCACCACGCGCAGGCCGACGCCGACGCCAATGCCGATGCCGATGGAAATGACGACGTCCGGCGAGTCCGGCAGCTGCAAGACGAAGCGCCCGCCGAGCCGGCTCCAGAAGCACGCCCCCGCGACGCTGCGGCTCGAGCCGCCGCCGTCCCCGACGCCCACCGGCGCGTGGGCCGACGGGAGGACGACGATCCCGCTCCTGTCCCCGCTCGTCGTGACGCCGGCTGCGGCGTGGGAGGCGGTCGACCTGCAGGCCGGGTTGAACCCCAGGAGGGAGGGCGTCATGCAGGCAGGAGGAGGAGGAGGAGGAGGGAGCCATCCCGAGGCGAGGAGCGGCGCCGCACGGGCGGTGGATGACGCGCCATGTGTTGGTGGTGGTGGCGGTGGGTGGCGGCACCCCGCGCTGCCGACGCCGGTGGCGGAGCCGGCGTCCCTGGTGCCCTTCTTCCAGTCGCAGTGCGTGCTCGAGGTGCACAACGCGCAGCAATGAGGATCGACGAGCGCTCGACGTGAGCCGTCTCGCCACGCCACGCCACGCCGCGGCGCGCCATGTCGCGCGACTCTTCCTCCCCGTTTTTAGCTGTTGTCCTGTATAAACCGGATCGCGATTCCCTGTGCATATGGTGACTAGCGGCACTTTTGATCAGTTTTCGATGGTCTGGCGGGATTATGTTTCTCTTTGAAATGGGGTCGTCACTGAATCAATTAGTTAGTCGTTACCGACTGCTAATATGATGTAATAAAATCACTGTCATTGACAGGCAGATAACACTGTCTTGATCTGCTGCAGAATCAATAGGTGTCAATGTGTCATGCAGGCCTGAAGGCCAGAATTCACAGTTTCGCACCCCGATCAGTGCTGCAATGTCACGAGATCAGTTGTCCACAAGGACAGATCATAAAATAGCCATCATTCAATCCGGTGGAAGCCATGAGCAACACTAATATCCAACCGATGGCTGGTTGGTCACTTCCTGCGTCAGTAGTGCAAGAAGTGGGTTGGTACTTTGGGAGTAGTCTACTCGTCCAGCTTTCCTGCAAATGCACCTCCATTTTCACTGATCCAGCTAAAGGAATAGAGTGTCTACAAAAGAGGAACATGGAATTTAAACAGAATATAGGCTGGTAGTCACATATCCAGAGCATGATCTGGCAGTAGAAATCCCCAGAAACACAGTACGGGCTACTCTTCGCCTAAAGCTTGTACTTCTAACAACAGCTCAAATCGATGCACGCTAGGCCAAGGGAACTATGCATTCTAACTTATCCAGCGTATTAGCACATCGTTACTGCAGTTGCCTTGCCAGGGTGCTGCGCCACGACAAAACACCATTGGCTTCTCTCAAACTCCTAGCTCTTCTGTACTCGATTTCTGCGTCTGAGCATGAATGTCCAGGCGACCCTTTCTTCCTGACTTCTATGGGTTTTAGAGATATTTCATCCGTCGCCTTTCTGAAAGGATGACAATCTTTCACGCTCCCTTCATCCTCAGATAGATCCCCTCCTTTTGTTCCTGTAAAAAAGAAAGCACAGAAACAGAAAATTGCATCAAAAGAGTGTTGAAAAATGCATCAGCAAAAGCAAGTTGTAGGCTTATAAAAACAGTAGTTTACATTTTGTGTTAACAAACAATTGTTATCCCAGCAATTCACAAGATAAACCAAATGCTTCATTCTATCATCTCTAAGTCTTAAAGTACAACTGAATGGTGGAAGTAAAAGCACAGGGGAATTACCTTTGAATATGTCCAAATGCACTACATTATGCGGAGACTCATTGGAAAGCTGGTCTGCAGATTTCTTTGGGCTTGTGATCACTTTTACATTGAAAAGTGATTTATCCACCTCAGCAGCAGGAGCATTGTTCCCAAATGGAGATATACTGAATCCCTCATCAAGCCCATCTGGTATCTCCACATAAGTTTGAGTCGTGACGATTTCGTCTGCACTGAACCCAAAAGATGCTCTGTATGCTTCAACCTCCTCAGCATCTTGCTTGTCCCTTGAGACACTAATCCTCCCACCATTATTGTATGGAAATGACTGCTGAGCCTGATCCAGGTAGAACTGGGCAGATGCAGCTGGCCGAAAGAAGTTATTATCTAACATGTAGTTTCTAGAGGCAGCTGAATCAAGCCCAAAAATATTGGACGGAGAATTTCTGGAATATGGTGTGTCACAGGCAGACCTAGACGTTTTCTTCCAGTGTGCAGTAGAGACCTCTTGCTCAGGTATGGGGGAAGCCCTGGCATACGGTGTATCACAGGCAGACCTAGATGTCTTCCAGAGTGTAGTAGGCACCTCTTGCTCAGGGATAGGTGATGAAAGACCAGTCCTTGGAGTTACCGAAGCAGGTGATATGAGGCTGCTTGAAGGACTTTCTGGGTAAAGTGGATAAGATGCCTGGAGTCCTGAACCTCCAGAATATGTTGTAGATAAGTACGGCATGTTGTGATCTTTGCCAGCAGTTTTAAGATCCATAGATGACAAAAGAAACCGAGCATATGGAACATCTGGAGAGGAGGGAGTAGTTGCATGAGCTAGTTCAGGTGGAGGGGTAAGTGGTGCTGTGGAAGGCTCAGTTGTGTATGTTGAGAAGACAGGAGGTGAGACAAGCTGAGGCTCGTTCGCATATGGCCCAACAGCAAACATATTAGATGTTGGCCCGCCCGGAGAGTTTGCAGATATTGACAGGTAGCAATTAGCAGGTGATTGGGCAGTCGAAGGAATTGCAGAATTTGAGAAAGACGCTGGAGAAGATGGTGGAGCAAGAAGAGATAAGTTGAGAGCCCCATTTTGGTTGGAATTGCCACCAGATTGGTGTGCATTTCCACGACTAGTTGATGCACTCCCATCAGGCATACGTGCTGCAGGAACTATACGCTTTCCACCCTTCTGTGATCCAAAACATGACAAGCCAGAAAAACAGCCAGCCCATCTATTCCGCTGTTAAATGCAGAGAGACATGTATTAGGACATAAATTATTAGATTTTGCAAGAAACAGAAAAATTATCCAGCTTGCTTTTAATGAAGATACATAAAGTTAAGTCCAGGAATGAATAATGAACTAGTTAGAGTTAAAAAAAATAGCGTACTAATTTCACAATTTTATTATAGGGAAAATGAAGTTTTCCCTGTTTTTTATGATCTGTATCGGGAAACAACATTATTAGCTAATTATTAAACATGAAAACAACGGTTAGAGTAGACTCGATATAAAGCATAGAAGTGTTTGGCTAACAAAAGTTAGACAATGGTGTCATCATATCATGCAATTCACAGAAATCTCAATTGTTTTCGAATGACAAAATATCCAAGCATGCTACAATGAGTTCATCCTTCTGTCATCCAGTACAGCCAATGAGAAAATAAACTTTGCTCCCAACTCCCAAGTGCAACTATATATGAATCTAAGGCAAGATCCACGAGTTATGCCTATAGTATCTGTGAGAAGGGGTTGACAAAACAGTCCATGTGAAATTAGTAAAATGACAAAATGAAGACAAACTTGCAAAGTGCATCTGATTCGACACCAACTAACAGAAAATAAAAGATTATTCAATAAATTGTTCATATAATGAAGCAATTAATCCATACTGAACCCCTAATTATTTGGGGGTGGAAGCCCCAATTGCAAGTTGCAACCACCACAAGGCCAGTACAGTTCGTACTTAGAACGAAAAGGTTGTGCCCATCTAAGGTCGCCAAGGCCTAGCACTTGGTTAAGAACATAGTAAAGCATATACCCTGTCCTGCTGTGGTGGTTGAGAGTGAAATCTGGCCTCCGCCGAGCCAGCCGCCGTCGCGGCAGCATTGATGGCAGCTGCGCCGTTCGCCGGCCTTGTGCTGCTGCCGCCACTGCTGCTCCCTGCTGTAGCCATTTCTGATTGAAGCCGCGGTTGCTCCAGTCACATTCTCCGGAAGCCGACCGAGGTTTCTCCTACGGATCCCAGGATCTGGCCTAAGCTCCTGGAGGAGACATTACAAGCAGTAAGGATCCAATCATACACAGGGGCGGATCTAACATAGAACTTGGGGGTTCACTTGAAATCCCCAAACCTTTTGTGAACAAAAAACTGCTATTAGTCTCCCTTAAGGCAAATTAAGCCAGATCTAGAAGAGAACCTAGGGTTCATGCAAATTCCAGAAAAGAAGTGCGTGGAATGAGAGAAATGAGAAACAGGATGTGGCTTTGTAACGGATGGGCGTATGCTCACCGGTGAGGACGCGGCGGAAACAGCAGGAAGACGGCGAGGCGCCGCTGCTCGCGGGAGATCGGCGCAGGCGGCAGCCGAAGTCGGGAGGAGACGAGATGGGAGCCGACGCCGAGATTATAATCGAGGCACAATTATTTCCTTCCCTTTATTTCCAGTCTCAAATAGGCGACAGATGGTATCGGAATGGGATCCCTCCCCCTTAGCATGGAGCACAGGAGCAGTGGAGTGTGTGTGTGAGCTGGGCGTGAGAGAGATGTGACTGAGGCAAGGCAAGCAAGCGTGAGAGAGCGTAGGGGAGCTTCACTTTTTCGCCTTTTTCTTTTCCTCGTTTTCTTTTTGTTTTCCTTTTTTTTTTCTTTCCCTTCTGTGGGCGCCACGATTTGCTCGTGACGGGTGGAAATGAGCCCCCGTCACGGCCTGAACGTGCCATGTCCGGGCCGTCCGGCTCGTCTCTGCTGCTGCTGCTGCTGCTCCGCACGTTCATCAGGTGAGGTCACGGGGAAAAAGCCATCGCCGTCACTCCGGTCGGCGGCTGCGATAGTACCAGTGCGGCAGTGCCCAGCTCCGGTCATGGCTGCAGGTTACTGCTACTTCGAAGAATCACAGCGCTGTAATAACTTTTCTCGCTGACGAGGGCCGAGGGGCAGCATCATCTCGGTCGAGTCGGTGTGATCATACGGAAAAGTACTCGTGTGCTACTAGTACTACACTACTAGTTGTATCGGATTTTTTTTCAAGCGAATTGAAGCTTCTTCTTTTTTTAGGAATAAAGAGAAAGAGCTTTCGTCGAGTATTAGGGACATCATCACATGATGATACAGGAGCGAGCTTAATGGTCCTCATGCGGTCATGCCTTATCAACGATAATGATGATGGGAACGGACAGATTATCTGTGTTCATTTGTAGGAAGAAAAAACAGTGAGACAACTTCAAACAGTGTTATTACCTCCTTTTTTGTGTGTACGCTTCCCAAACTATCAAACGGTGTGTGTTTTGGAAAAATTTTATATACGGAAGTTGTTTTAAAAAAGCAAAATAATCTATTTTTCAAGTTTAAAATAGTTAATATTTAATTAATTATGTGCTAATGATGTTTCTCGTTTTGCGTGTGATACTATTTTTTTTTTCATTTTAGCCGGTAATGTTTCTTTTCACCGCTTCCGAACGCAGCCCAAATGAAGTAGGGCTACGTACAGCAGCCAAATACAGATAGCAACAACATTCTTTGTTGAACCGAAGCGTATAATCATGCACAGCTAGAGTACATTACTCCTACTTCTTATCTGTTAATGGTCCTCACAACTATTATAGCATCATCATCGACTCATGGTCATCATCGTCCACGGCGCCACGGAGGTTGTGCAGTTGCATACTTGTATATTTGCGTATGCTCTATTGCTCTGATTTGCTTAATTGAACTGTTTGCTCCGCGGTCAATCTGGCCATAAAGGCCCATGCAACAAAAACAAACCTATTGGCCCAGATGTAACAGAGGATAGGCATTGATACTCAACTTTTATAACGTTGGACGATGTTGATCTTTTAACATCCGTTAACTTTTGTTCTATTAAAAAAATATAATAATTATTATTGTGTTAACATTGTTTTTATTAATGACAAAACTAGGGTTAGCCCGCATAAATTGCGTGACTATCTTTACTGTTTTTAGACCAACAAAGAAGAATAAGAGGGTTGGAGAAGAAGCCATTGAACTCTTTCTCCTTTTCAATCATAGATATGCACCCCTATTTTAAAAAGATATTCCTTTTGGTTCATAGTGTAAACTATTTTAATTTTGTAAGGTTAAACTTCTGTAAGTTTGACTGAATTTACATACAACGTAGCAGCATTTTTTTCCACAAAAAATTAGTTCCATTAATTTCAATATTGCATATATTTTTAAACAATATTTATTTTATATTAAAATTATCATTAAGTTTGTCTACAAAGTAGGTCAGACTTAAGTAAGTTTGACTTTGATAAAGTCAAAACGTCTTATATATATTGTGAAACAGGTGAACTGTTTTAGTTTGTTTTTATCTAATTTTGATCATTACAATACAGACCCACACTTTGATCAATGGCTTAATTTTGTTCCTTTTTAAAGGATCTTCTTCTTTGTTTTGCACGAGAACCTATCTCATATTTAGGGATATCTTTTAATGCAAAATCAGGTATGTGATAATGTAGATAAGGTATGCGCGCGTTTTATAGTGTATCCTATATTTAGTACCCTATCAAATGTCTTCTTTTATAATTAAAAATTAGTATATTCAACAAAAACAAGTGTGCCTTGTTTTTAAACTGATATTATAGTTTGTCTCTTATTTGGTTTAAAACATTATAATCCAGACTTAACGTTTAATCAATTGCTTAAATATGTTTTTAGAACATCTTCCTTTTTTGCACGAGAGTTTATCCCATATTTAGGGATATATTTCCCTAATTAGGTATGTGATAATGTAGATAAGGTGTGGTCGTGTACATGATATATCCTATATTGGTACCCT
Source organism: Leersia perrieri (assembly GCA_000325765.3). Classification (NCBI taxonomy): domain Eukaryota; kingdom Viridiplantae; phylum Streptophyta; class Magnoliopsida; order Poales; family Poaceae; genus Leersia; species Leersia perrieri. Next base: position 7,884,094 of record CM002481.1, on the reverse strand, counting down.
GTCAATTGTCTCCTTTTATGATTACTACTACAAGTTAGTAAATTCACAAAAAAAAAAGTACATTGCACTGTTTCCTGCAGATATAGCATAGCTATGTTTAATTCCTACCTTTCAAAGAGATACATTTTTGTGATAAACTGCAAATACTCCTGTCGTCCCAAACATAGAATTTTTTTGAGAAATATTATCTTTTTAATGGAAAATTAAAAAATAGAAATCAAGTGGGGAAAATTGCAGAAATGGGAGCCTACCGCCTGGGGGTCCGGCGGTAGGGTACCAACCGCCGCGTGGTCTGGCGGCAGGGCCCACCACCGAGCAGAACACGCCCCTACCGCCAAACGGTTCGGCGGGAGGCTGGTACCGTTAGGCGGTATGGCGGTAGGGCCCGCCGTCTGCGTTGCTCGGCACCAATTCCAGCAATCACGGGCGCTGATACCGCCAGGCCGCTTGGCGGTAGGCTCGGGTACTCACCGATTTAAAGCAGCACAGGACCACTTCGTCGCTGCGTTTTCTTCTTCCTCTCCTCATCCCGAGCTTCATCTCCTCATCCCGAGCAAAGGAGGAGACGACGACGGACGCGCACCATTGTTGCTGCTACCTAAGACGCAGCAGCTCGTGGAGTTGAAGGGAGGGAGGTCGTGCTGCTGGTGTAGAGGAGACAACAAGTTTGTGATAGATACTCCCATTAGCAGGTATTAAAATAGTTCGTTTAATGGTTCATTTGATTATTGTTATTTTGAATTGTAAGCTAGTTATCTTTTGAGATCTAGGGAGAGAGAATATTTGTATTAGATATAGTAGTAGTTAGTATATTTACAGTAGTAGTTAGTATAATTATATATAATTTTTTTAATGTTAGCTAGCTATATTTTTTAATCCTTCCATGTAATGTATTTAGTATTAGACTCCCTGTCAGCCACCTCAGACCTTCTGTCAGCCGCTAATACTCCCTGGAGGTTCGTACACCGCTGGTCCGGAACCTCTGCCCTACACCTCGCCCTTTGCACCTCCAAGGTTGCATGTGCCAGTAGGATTTGGCGAGACAGGAGGATTGCTATGACCACCATTAGGCGGTGAGGGACAGTTTGTTCCTCGATGGGGCATGGGCGTGCAGCCTACGGCCCCTTTTGTAGATGCCAGAGATTACAGCTTCTCGGTACCAACGAGTGGTAAGTACAAAATACATTATTAAATCGCTTCATTTAAATTATTTATGTCAGTTCTAATATTGCTATGTTCATCATCCAGCTGACGTCGCGTCCGATTCGTCCATGGCGGCTGCATCATCGACGACGCCAGGGAGGCACTTCGTGGAGTCTCCTTTCTCGCCTGACTACCCTGAGGCTCAGAATTACTGGGGTGATGCACCTTCGCTGACGCAGCCGACTCAACTGACCAAGCCGCCGGTAGACTCGACACCACCCCTTCAAGTTCATGACAGGCATCCCCCGACCCTTTGACGTATTATGCAAATCAGGTACGTCAAAGAAAAAAGGCCGGCCCAAGCAAACGGGGGAAACATGGGCCGCCATGAGAGTGTGTATCATCTCTTTTATGTACTAAGAATTCTGTATTCAATAATCTAAATGAACAAAACATTTATGCATTATGATTTATCTTGTAATACTATTTCATGTGTTGCTTATTTTAGTACTAACTATTCTGACTGTTATTTTCTACCCATTTCTTTATCTATTGGTATTATAAGTACACAGTTAATTTTCGTCGTTTCCCACACTTCGAGAATTACCGTACGGCAACATAATAAAACGCTGCAACAACATGATACATATAAAGCAAAAGACGAACGAACAATGATTTAACGATTAGAACCAATTTGACCATGTCCAGCTAACCTGATTGCTAGTTGCGCTCTCGTCTAAATTTAACGAGAATTACATCTTATACCCTTCTGAAGTATAGACGCCCTTCACATTCTTTTGATTCTGGTTATCTGATACAGAATATGGAGGATGTCTATACTTCTGACGGGGTATAAGATTTTCCTCGAGGACTTGCTAAACGAATGCAAATATACCACCAATTGATATGTTCATATACTATTCCGAGTGCTGCCACTTGCACTCCTTGCCAGAATTTAACAAGAAATACATCTTATACCATCAGAAGTATAAACGCCCTTTACATTCTGTTGATTTTGTTTATCAGATACAGAATATGAAAGACGTCTATACCTCTGATTGGTATAAGATGTTTCCTATAGCACTTGCTCAGCGAATTGGGGAGGCTACGGGAAGCTTACGACGTGAAGCTCAACTGATGCAAAATATACGAGTGATCATGTGTTTATATAGGCCTTCGAGTGCTGTGAAATCAATTAAGAGCAGTAGATATCGTGCTGATAACACCGACAATGCGCAGAAAATAGAAGATAGCGCGCCGAAAGCACTGACAGCGTGCCGAAAGCATCGGGTGCCCTACCGCCACGCCCCCTAGCGGTAGGTGCCTACCGCCACGCCGTGCGGGCGGTAGGTGCCTGTCGTCCCACCCCCAGGCGGTAGGAGGCCTGCCGTCATACTGCCCGACGGTAGGGGTCCTGCCGCCAGACCGCGCGGCGGCATGACCCTATTTCTGCAATTTCCCCCACTCGACTTCTATTTTTGCAATTTTCCATTAAAAAGATAATATTTCTCAAAAAATTTCCCCAAACATAAGTACTTTATATGATTCAAAATGTATTAGGTAATATAAGTACTTTTGGCAATATTTATAGTATTACTTGTCCAATCAAACGCATCTAAATCAAAATCTTATCGTCTCATGTACCCTGTGACCCCTTGTTTATTACAACCTACATGACACCTAAGGTCTTTTCTCCTCAACCTTGTTGCTGAAGAAGATATAAATATCTATACTATATCCATTCCAAAATATCGTAGGATATCGTTGTATGTCTTTTTTTTTCTTTTTTTAAAGGTTTTATTGGTTTTCCTTAATTAACCATGCACTTGTATGGTTTTTTGGTCTGTTTTTCCTTATAAACTAGACCAACTCTTTTTCTTCTATACATTCCGGCAGGAAAATCCTGGCGTCAGTTTCTAAAAAAACCGTAGTAACTTGAAATCTTAAACAGTTGGTTAAGAAATATTAGAAATTGACATGAGAAGGTGGTATTGGTAGATTTATTATGAAAAACACTTTCATATATAGCTATACTCATATAGTAGCTTTTACAAACATATAATTAGAAAAAGTTATGATAAAACATGAGCATTGGTGCAACACACAGCAACACAACTTCTCATCGGGTTTCACATTTTCTTTTCCTATCAGTTGTCATGCGGCATGTGTTCCCGTGCGAGATTCCTGTTTTGTGCGGGAGAGGCGGCCTCATTTCATGTTGTTATGATTTCCATTAAGGTGGAGTCGGAGCTGCTTGGACGGGTGTGGGAAGCTCGACAACGATAACTTTCAAGTAACTTCATGGCACTGTGATGAGAGGATAAAAGTGGAGCAAATTTAAGAGAGTCTTGTGTAAAAGTACTACTTGGTCCTTAACCTAGGCGGACGATATCGACGCCTATGGACGTCATTCCCTCCTTGGAGGTATCGTTGTTTTGGCTCTCTACCCTTTAGGTAAAAACATAGTCTATTCTAGACGGGCGTCGGACAACATCTTCAATGTTGTTTTTCTTCTTGAAGATTTCGCTCAAATGGTTTTGCTCCACTGACGGGCTATTTAATTAGGTGGTGGTAGTTCTACCTCTCTATTTTTAGAAGTCAAAGCTGCTTGTTTTTGCGATGCTCGACAATAACGTCTACTACAAAGTCTGTGTAGTCTGATCAATGCATGCAGTTTTTTCTTTTTCCTGGTTTTGTAATGGTTTTGCCAGTTTTTCTTCAGTTAACCGTGCATTTGTTAAGTTTTTGGTCCGGTTTCCTTATAAATTGGGCCAGTTCTATTTTTTTATAAATTCCGACAGAAAATCTGTCGTTATTTTTTTAAAAAAAGAATGTACACGGTGTCGCATTTTGAGCTCGCACACAACGGCTTCCGGTGTCACGTGTAGAGGCGCGACATTGCCATTCTCAATGACTCTGCCGATATCACATAAGCAACACACGAGACCATGCATAGACGGAAACAGAGTGACCGACGCTGACGCACTTCCTGCCACGACATGGATGCATGTTAAAATGCTTTGTATGATTAACTAGCTAATCTAATGAGACAAGGTTAAGAACAACCAGAAGATAACATATACTTCCTCTGCACACAGTATTGTTTGACGTAGTTTAGCTTAAATTTGTGCTAGGCGAGATCAACAATTAAAATTCGAAGGAAGTATTATATATTGCATGCTGCACTACAAAGCTAGCAATACGTGACCCAAGCGCGTGACAAATGTAGCTCGGTTCACTCAATCGCATTGCTATGTAGTGATAACACTCGACCTCTTCGATGTTTTGCTGCCAATTACCCACAACGGTGCATCGATGTTGTGATGATGCTGGCAGACGGCAGCGCGCCCGTTGGACACGACGACGATATGGGGCTCGTCTCGCATCGCATGACGGCAATGCAACAGTGCTTCTCGTTGTACAATAATCTGCTTAATTCTTTATGATTACTTAATTAAAATAATCCCAGACTGAACAAAAAAGAGACTCTGTATATACAATCGTCTCCAAGTGGTCCAACCACGCGAGGAAAATGGGCAGTTGACCTTGACTTAAAAACCATAGTAGCACACGAGGGAGGGACTCCCGGCTCCCCGCCAAGCCAAACGCGATCAACGTAATCGTGACGGGAGAGAGGCACGCATACCCCAGTACGTGGTGCGGTCAAAAGTAGGCGGCACTTTTAACTTCTTTTTGTGCGAGTGATCAATCGATCGATGGTGTATAAATCATTGCATGCGTATGCCCCGGGTGGTTTCCACGTGACAGCTTTTTGCTCGCTCGCGGAGTCTCTTTTGGTCTCGTCCATCCATCTGCAATGACGCAGGGCAGCAGGCCACGGCGGAACGAGGCTGTCTGTATCCTCTAATTTTTTAGACACTAATTAAAAGTAAATATAGATTATTAATAAAACTCACCCTATACTTTGGACTATTTCGCGAGACCAATCTATTGAGCCTAATTAGTCCATGATTAGCGAATGTGATGCTACAGTAAACATTTGCTAATTATGAATTAATTAGGTTTAAAAAATTGTCTCGCGAATTAGCCTTTATTTACGAAATTAGTTTTATTTAATACTTTTAATTGACATAATATGACACAAACTAAAAAATAGTCTGGGCATCCAAACAACCTAATTAGTAGCATCCAGTGACTCAGTATTTTATTCCCAGTCGCGGAGGAGGCAAAAACAAGCTTCTGTCTGGGCTTGTATGGCAACATTGATGACGCCACGACGCGCACGTACGTAGTGGCGTCTGATCGCAATCTAAAGGCCATCGATCGATGGACACTGCTTTACGTACGTACTACTACGTGCGTACCTAGCACTACGGTGCTATCTGTGTTGGAATACGCATACTGACGGTACACGGGTTATATAGCTAAGTCAGGTCAGGTGTTGTGCATTTGCAGCAACAGATCGTAATCGAGCCTTGAATGAGCCGTGGATTGAACCCGTGGAGATCAGGCACTATAATTAATCAGTGTTTGAAAATTGGAGATCTAGCTACTTATTCAGAACTACTAATGTATTAATCGAGTGAGAATGACGTGCAGTACCTCTCCTGCAATTACCCATGACAGCTCCAGCAATTACCCATGACAGGTGACATGTCGACTGTGGAAATTAAGCAAGCGGCGCTGCAGCAACGACGCCGTACGCGCGCGCGTTCTCATCGCAAATTCGCGATCCTATGGAGTAGATGGGTCGTGTACGAGAGGGAAGAGACGACAGGCGTCGCCGTCGATGGAAGACTTGGCCGAGGGAAGTCTCCGGGCCTGACCGTGCAGCGCCCGGCCGGTTCGGTCGAGAGGATGGGAGGAATTCCATGGCACGTTGACATGTCTAGTGTTATCAGCAGTGGGATCGAGAGAAGTGTCCGGCTCGGTTCGGTGGACGTCCAGACTCCCAGACCAACCGTGCACATGGCCTCTCGTGATTTGCCGGCTGCGTCGACGACTTCGCCTCTCTTGACCCGGCCGCGTCTCGCTGCCGCTTGCTTGGCACACGTATCTCTTCTCCTAATGGCTAATCCTGCGTAGATACCGTCCGGTCGCGTGCTGCCCTTTGCTCTTTCGCTGTTTAAACGCGTAATCCCCATGAATAATCCTGTCTCGTTTCATACGGATATATTCGATCAGTTGATCTTTTTGTTCTCTTGAGCTTGATAAGTGGTGCGCCGTACTGTCGTGTCCGGTGTGATCGAGGTTTTGGCATGCCCAGGTCATGGCTGGCCGACCTGCGTGCGCGGTTCGGCGGCGGCAGGGAGGAGGCGGGGCTCGGGATCCTGGCGTTCGAGGCGGCGGCGGCCATGTCGCGGCTCGTGTCGCTCGACCGCGCGATGTCTGACGTGGAGGTCAGGAGGCTCCGCGCGGACGCGCTGCGCGCCGAGGGCGTCGCCCGCGCCACGTCCACGGACCAGCCGCTCCTGCTCCGCCTCGCCTGCGGCGAGCTCGTCGCGGACCTCGACCGCGCCGCCGCCACCGCCGCACGGCTCGGGGCGCGGTGCTGCCACCGTGCGGCGCCGTCGTCGTTCCTGCACGACTTCGACCGCGTCTACGCCGAGGCGAAGCGCGGGAACGGCCTCGCGCGGCTGGACGCGGCGGTCGGGTTCTACAGGGGCGCGGCGAAGCGGTTCAGGAAGATGGAGCGGCACGTGGCCGCGACGGCGAGGCTGTACGCGGAGATGGACACGCTCGGCGAGCTGGAGGCGTCGGAGCGGCGGATGGTGCAGTGGATGAGGCATAGCGGGCCGATCCCCGCGCAGCAGCCGGCGCCGGCGTCGGCCAAGCGGCAGCAGCAGGCCGCCGAACCGAGCGAGAAGCTGATGCGCGAGCTCAGGTCACAGCGGCAGAAGGTGCGCCGGCTCATGGAAAGCTCGCTCTGGAGCGCCGCCGCCCACAAGGTGTCGAAGCTCCTGGCCAAGTCGGTGCTCGCCGTGCTCGCGCGCATCTCCATCGCATTCGGCGCTAACGTGCCGGGATTGCCGGTTTTGACGGTAGGCCGCGCATGGGCGATCCGCCGCACGTCCGGCCCTTTGCAACCGGCGGCGTCGCCGGCCGCGGCGATCCGGCACTCGGCTCCCATCTTTCGGCAGAAAGACACTGCCTTTTCAGCGTCGGATTCGATCAAGCCACCGGCGAGCACGGTTGGCGGCTCGGGGATGGAGCTGCGATACGCGAACGTGATCGTGTCCGCCGAGAAGGTGCTCAGGGAACTGTGGCCAGCGATTCACAGCGACGAGATGGACGCCGGGATGGATCTCTCGAAGAGAGACGAGTTATACAAGATGCTGCCCGTGACCATCCGTGAGGCAGTGAAGGCGAGGCTGAGAGAGAGCTGGAAAGGGCAGGCAGTGGACGAGGCCGCGGCGGCGGCGTCGATGGACGCGGTGGACAGGACGCTGCGGTGGTTGGCGCCCATGGCGCACGACACGGTGCGATGGCACGACGAGCGCAGCATGGAGCGGGCGCAACGGTTCAGCATGCGGCCGCGCGTGCTGATGGTGCAGACGCTGCACTTCGCCGACCGGCACAAGGCAGAGGACGCCATCGTCGAGGTGCTGATCGGGCTCAGCTGCGTTTGCTGGTACGACGATGAGCGACGCCGTCCGGCCGATTGGGACGAGGACGACTGAATTGATCTGGCGCTCTACACCGTGGAATGTCTACATGGTGGTATATTGGCATGGTACATTATTATTACATTGGTACATAAGCATAAATCATTTGTATCAACTGCTAGGGACACATCGAAAGTGACAAGGACATATTTTTTTGGGATAGTGACACTGTGTTTAGCAAGCTTATTGCATTCCAAACAACAACAAAAAAAAAAGATGAATGGAATATCACTGTGAAATATGTTTATTAAAGGGTATGTCTACTTAAAAATCATGTCAAATGTGAATTAGACCGCTATACATTTTCACAATGTAATGTTCCCCTCTCCTTTCTCTCAATCTCCTCACCCTCACCACCACCTCCTACCACATGCACCGTCATGCCCCTCCATCTCCTAGCATTGGTGCATCGCCCTGACGGAGGCAAAGCTTGTTGGACCATTCCCCACGCTCTCCCTCCGTCTTGATCTTTGATCATCTTACCACCCTATCTCATCCGTTTCATCAATGGTTAGTTCAGCTTATTCCTCGTCTCCTAAGATGTATGTTCTATTTTGTCTTTGCTGCTGACCTCACCTTGGTTAAGTAAATCCATTTGTGGTTTTAGAGACTGGATTTCTACTCATTATTTTTTTAAAAAACGACCCACCCTTGGTTGTTGACTGCTGACTAGTTGACTCCTTTCTCCTGGACATGTTGTTAGGCCTTGGACATGTTGTTAGGCCCTATTTAGTTCCCAAAAATTTCTCCCCAAAAACATAATATCGAATCTTTGTATTTATGCATGGAGTATTAAATATAAATAAAAAATAAAACTAATTACACAGTTGGGTTGTAAACGACGAGACGAATCTTTTGATCCTAATTTAACCATGATTAGCCATAAGTGCTACAGTAACCCATATGTGCTAATGAAGGATTAATTAGACTCAAAAAATTTGTCTTGCAGTTTCCAGGCTAGCCATAAAATTAGTTTTTTCATTTGTGTCCAAAACTCCTCCCGACATCCGGTCAAACCTTTGATGTGATTTAATCTATCATGTTGCCGCCAGAGTTTACCAAGCTTGTTAGGATGGAAGAGAAGGAGCCAGAGCACAAAAGGCAGAGTTGAGTAGATGACTGACAGATTACTACACCATGAAAAATTGAAAATGATTTTCATTTTCATGGGCATGATCAGTTGTCTAGGTGCTATAGCCAAGGCAAACGGTCATGTCCTATGTGGTTGGGAAATTTGTTTATTAGTTTACTATATTTAAAATATTGGACATATCTTTTTACGGTGTTCATATGTTTTACGTAATTGTGAGTCTTGAGATTTATCTTATGGGTGCACTTGTAACTGTACTCATTTGATGCAGATGCGTATGTGCGTAAGATGGAGTCTCTTGCACAATGGTAGGAAAATGTATAAATAATTTTTTTGCATGCATTACTAGGGCACATTCTGTGTTTCCCTATATATTTTATTGCCATACAAAATATGCAACACCAATGATTCCTCAGACAATCTATACCTATAGTTGTCCTTCATACATCTGTATGTCTATTTTCATTTCTATCTAGCTATTGGTCTAGGTACCTATGGTATAACAACACCATTTTAGCCAAGCAAGATAGAAAATGCTGGTATCTTTTTGACTCTCAACAATCAGTCAAGTCATTTCATTATGAAAAAGGATCCTATTTATTCTCAAGAATTTAGGATTGGCTAAGGCACTAGCCATAAAATTGCAGTTAGGTTGATCCAAGAGCTGGTTTCATGGTTTTGAGCAGGTGTTACTCATTTTTCTGATCCTATTAGATGCTTTGATCATCCAGGTTTTGCCAATCCACGAACTGCATCATATAATAACCGTGGATATCAAGCATAGGTTGACCTTGAGTGGTTCACTGAAGGGTAGGGCTATCTCTTCCCTTTCCATGCCTTTGATTCATCCCGAATTGTGTTGGTGTGCACATGAACAAAAGTGCACATTCCTATCCCCGAAGCAATAATAAATAAGATCATTTAGTAAGTTCATAACAATTTATGTAAAGCAAGGGCAAAGCTTCTACGGCAACTTCCCCCCTCATTGCCATCGTCGGCCTTCCCCAGCTCCCTGAGCCTAGTATTTTGGAGAGACCCTTTCTAGCTACTGCAGGGGTGGTCATCAAGGTGAAAGAAAAAACACACATATTTTGATCATAATTGGTTGATATGATATCATTGTATTGTGAGAGTGTTATATAGCCTAATCATATACTTTTTTTTTCGAATTAGTCATATACGGAATGTGAAATATTAGTCCTACTTATAAAATTTGCCGTGCATTTGCCATTGGTAGTCCCTAGTGACACTCTCACATCTCAAAGGCGCGTGGGCATTAACTCTAGATTCTCGTATGTTGTCTCTCAGCGACTTGGCATTAGCATTAATAGATACGGTGTGTTTAGAATTTGGTATCTCTCTTTTTTTTGTGGGGGTAGAATTTGGTATCTCTTGGCGTGGAATATATATACCGTGTACACACGATGGGTGATGGAGACAACATGTGGACTCGACTGGGTGCCTAAAATTAGAAGTCTATTGCTACAATATTATCTTAATGAAGTTAGCTCAGGATTGTGGTTGTGTACAAATCCATCTCCGAAACGAGAGCTATTGTCCATAGGCTATAAAAACCCATCTACGACCATATGTTTATGGGTTAGACTCTCAAAACCAACGACTTCCTAGGCTAGCTTGTGAGCTCAGAAGAACATGCATAAACTCATTCGATAATCATAAAAAACAAGAATAAAGATATCATCCCATAGGAGGCCGAACTTGTATAGACGACCGTGTTACACGTATCGGAAATGCCTAGTAGAACGTAAGATTACTTTCTTGGTCTAATGGTCCTCATATGTTGACAAGAATTTTGTACAATTCAGATATAGTATATTTACTTGATCCTTATTTCAGAAATATATAAACTTTATTTGAAATACAATGCACGCATATTTTTTAAAGTAATGTTAGCATAATGTTGTTTTTTTTATCCATTTCATTTGATTCCTGTGCTTTTCATGCAACATACCCAACAGTTTTTTTTATACCATTTATGTTTTGCAATTATTCATTTTATTATATAAACACATGCATATTCTGTATCCAAATGAGGATGGTCCTGTTCGGCTGTGCTGGACTGGGCAGCACAGCCGCTGCAGCTGCAAGTTTTCAGTTATTTTCACTATTGGTATTGGCTGTTTTGCAGCACATGTAGTGCTGCCGAACATGCCTAAATGCTATTTAGTATCCAAAAGAAAGTTCCGCCATATTTGCTAAAGTTCCTCCAGTAGATTCATCCATTTTCATATTCACTCATGAATATTGCTGCTCTCAAAATAATAGAATTTTGATCGATGATTATCTGAAACAAGGCTATTAATCATGGGTACCGCGGGCCTGCATGCTACAGCCAGGGAAGTCGTGTATGTGATGGATGCGAACTCTTGACGCACAGTTTTTTTTATCACACCTTAAAAAAAGACAATGTTTTTATCACACCTTTTAAAAAAAGAAAATGTTGCATGAAAAATATTGTAACTTGAACCATTGTGCCCGGAATCCTTTTTTGTTTCAAAAGTCTAAACGACATTATTCAAGATTGCATGAAAATTATCGTAAGTTGAATTGTCGTGTATGGGAATTTGAAAAATGTCATTATTCTCAATTAACTATTAATGGTGACATTAGTTGTTTATAAATATAAATAATTTGTAAATAAGCCGCATGCACGCTTGTAAACTAAGAAAATAAACCACTAATTAATGACTGACACAGTATCTTGTAAATCTTGTTAATTAAGAAAACATAGCTCTAATTAATGACTCAAGCATCAAGTATATACATTTTTTTACCATGAGTTCATGCTTACACTCATAAATTAAGTAAATAATCCAACTGATTTATAGCAAATCTCATCAAACAAGGGAAAACAATATCCTAATCAATGACAACCGATAATCTTGAGCCTACTAATTGATGTGCGGGTGCCACCGTGATGAGAATGGAAGGGATGGAAGCATAATTAGGGGTTGCCTGTGCTACCTCGGTGTTGAGGATATGGGAAGGATCCAACATTAAATCACACGTTTTGGTTTGAGGCAATCCGGTGGTAGAGATTCGTTGTTGTTGGATCCAACTCGTTAATCTCATTCCAAACTCGTGTTTTTAGTAGTAGTGGAGATTCTTCTATTAAAAATAATAGATAATGCTATGCCAATGGTTAAATATTGTAGGTTGGGCATTAAGCATGCATGTTAAGAGTACAAGACCTGTATGCCCCCTTGTACTGGCAAAAACTCTTATGGCCTGTCGAATTGCAAAACTATTGAATGTACTTATTGTTGAACATGGAACATTATTTTCACTTGTCTACATGTTTTTGCAATAGTTTCTTTGTGTCATAAATGCTTCTTTCCGGTCAGCAGGGAGATACAAGTTATAGGAGTAGATTAGTTTATTCTACCGTGGAGCCTTGACGGTTCACAACAGGAGTGGTGGGAAAGATTTGCATGTACAAGGGAGTGTTGGTTCTGAATTCTGATATTGATGCTATTGTGAGGATGCTGAATTGCTGACCAAGGATGATATGGAATGGTGACAATGAATCATGGAGTCCTGATCCCATATGAGCGCTTCTTGAGTTCTCAATTTACTTTTATGCACTGAAGTTATCAACTTAAAATTCTCTTCAGTCTTCATTACATATTTGCAATTGCAGAGAAGCACAAACATGATGGAGCAACAACAGCTCATGGTTTAGTTACTGTTATTTTACTTCAGGACGTTGTTAACTGATAATACCTTTGGCTTCACAACTTGATATTCATATGTTTACTATTGATTTATCATGCTCCGGTAATAGTGGTTATATAGGTCATACCTTATAGTGTATTCTATCGTGAAACCTTGACGGTTCACATAAAATTATATACATATATAAGTACTTGCAACAATGAATTTATGTGTCATGACTCATGAATTCATGTCATTGGGTTTTGTGGTCATTAGTTAGTCCAATAAAGAATTACATTTGTTATGAACAATATGAATGCTTAATTTTACCTTTTATTACCTCCATTTTGTTTTGACTTTTTATGTAACGTTTGACCATTCGTATTAGGTAAAAAGTTATACAAGTATCATTTGTTTTAACTGTGACTTACTTTATTATCAAAATTATATTTGCCAAAATTTTTGAATAAAACGAATGGTCAAACTATGTTTGAAAAAATAATCTAAAACACTTTCGTTATAAAACGGAGGGAGTACTGTTTTTCTTACCCGTCGGGCGACACTGGCAATTTGCTAGCGCTGAAAAACAAGTATCCTACATTCCTACCCACTCACACTGGCGGATTCGCCGACCAAATATGTAACGAGCTTGTAAAATAAGCCCATCGATTAGAGGCATCGGCCCACAATCCACATCAAGTGACAGCTCTGGGTCGGGCTACAGGCGGCTACAGCTCTTCTTCCCGTTCCCCTCTTGGCAATTGCATCCCCACAACTCCACAACTTCTTGTCGCCGTCTTCAAACTCTTCCCCCACAAGGGCCAAGGCCACAAAGCAGAACCCTAGCCATCCCTCCACCTCTTCCCCCCCAAATCGGCGGCTGCGGCGGCCGCCGCCGCTGCAGCGCCTTCGAAGATGTCGGGCGGCTTCTTCCGGGTAAGTAGATTCGAATCCCCGTACCGATCTAGCTCCTCGCCTTGTAGCCCCCGCTCGCTGGATCTGTGAGAGGCGGCGCTGATTCGCCGTGGGTTTCGCAGGGGACGTCCGCCGATCAGGACACCCGGTTCTCCAACAAGCAGGCCAAGCTGCTCAAGACGCAGAAGTTCGCGGCCGAGCTTGAACACCTGGTCAGTGTGCTCGTCTGCTCGCATACCTGCTGGTTGTTGTGCCGTTTGTGCTATTAGCTGTCTGTTTCGACGCAAGCTCTGATTTAGGTTTGGTTTTTCTGCTGGGTTTGTCAGGTGGACATGACGAAGGTGAAGATGGATGTGATGAAGCCATGGATCGCTACCCGGGTCACCGAGCTCCTAGGATTCGAGGACGAAGTGCTCATCAACTTCATATACGGCCTCCTCGAAGTGAAGGTTAGGTTTTTGAACAGATTGTTTATTGAACTTGAGTAATGGTGGGTGATGGTTATGTTCTCGTTGAACTATGCTCATGGTACGTAGGCTGGCTATTGAATTTGACAAAAATAAGCTCCTATGTGGTTTGGTTCAGTATTTGTACTGAAATCATGCATTAGTTGTTCAGGAACTTAATTGAAAATCTTACATTTTTTTTTGGGTAAAATCCAGGGAATTTAAATTTCATTTTCTGGAGCTAAACAAGTGTGCCTTGTAATTTCAAAGCTCCAACTGGACTTGGTTACTACTGGATATTTTCCCCCAATCTGTTAAACAATACCAAGGTCATGTGTACTTTTAAATCATGGTTAGACAACAGATCTTTTGGAAGTCGCTGAATTATATTTTGTCTGCTGTAGGGTAGTTTTTTTCGTCAATACCGAATCTCAAAAATTGTACCACAGCTTTGTGTTTGTTTAGTGCTTAACGTTGGTGTGTTTTTGTTCTAAATATTAGAAAGTGACAATGCTGATATCATTTTGGTATTTCTGTTTGTTTGGCAGGAGGCGGATGGAAAGAAAATACAAATACAGCTGACAGGATTCATGGAGAAGAACACAGTGAAGTTCATGAAGGAGCTGTGGAGCCTCCTACTCAGTGCACAGCAGAATGCCAGTGGGGTGCCCCAACAGTTCCTTGATGCAAAGGAGGCTGAGATTCAGCAGAAAAAGGTTAACATGAATATATATTGATTTTTTTTCCATACTTGGGTGCAAGTTTTAGATGATATTCTTTGTATGAACTTATAGGACTTTAACCAAAACAATCAGTCTTTTTTTGGTAAAGACTTGAGGCAGAGAATGCAAGCTAGAAGTTTTGAATTACTTATTTTGTTGTACATCGTCTTATAATTGGAAAAAAAATTGAAAGTATTCGTTTCATAAATTTTCTTGTGCTCTTATAACTTTTTTTTAAAAAAATCTTTTTAGATGTTATTTATATAATTGTCCTGTGAAACTGGAATGTGTTTTATAAACTCATGGTGTAATTACTTGTTTGTGCTTTACCGAGGCTTAAGTTTATAGAAGGGAATGGTTATTCATTAACTTCATTATGAACGCAGGCAGAGGAAAATAGAATTGCTCAGGAAATCCAGAAGAAACGGGAGAAAGATGGAAGGGACCAGCAACTAGAGAAACAAAAATTGATGGTGAGCTAATTCCTTCTGACCAATTTTCTTCTGCTGTTAATATTCGGGTTATCTTGTGACCTCTTGTGTTTCTGATGACATTCAGATAGCTTCTCCGATTATTTGGGTTCATATCGTTCTTTACCTCAAAACTGCTGTAGGACGGGGATGCTAGTAACTCGAGATTGGGTCCAGATCGTGTTGATGGCGAGGAAGAAAAAGAATTGGTCTCTAAGCATAGCTCAAGAACGAAGAGCCGGTTAGTTCTACCTTCTTAAGTTAGAACTACCTTAATTTCATGATATCTGATTGAGAACAACCACCTGGGTTGCACTAATGTTTCTTTCAGGAAATGTCTTTATTTTCCATCTTAAAGAATTACAAGTCATGCATATGCTCTATCTTGTCATTATTTGACGCACTACTTTTGATACTTGATCGTTGTATTTGAAAATCCTAATATACACGTAATGCTTTCTGATCTGAAATGTTTTTAAAGTTACCGTTGTGCTATTGCTAGTTACGTATATGTAGCAGGAATCTGATTCCACCAAAACAAATCCGTGACAGCAATGTTATTGGACTTTTTGTTTCAGGGAATCCCACAGGTCCCGGAGCATCTCCTTGTCACCCCGTGGTAGGCGACGATCTATTTCTCCCAGGAGGCATTCTCCATCTCCTTCCAGGCATTCCATTTCTTTTGACAGACAGCAACGGTCTTCAAGGCGTTCGATTTCACCTAGACGTTCTTTTTCTCCACGAAGGCGTTCTCCAAGAAGTACCCCTTCAATCTCCAGGCGAAGGTCACCATATTCTAGAAGATCACCCTCTGTATCAAGATACCGATCCCCGTCACCTCGTCGTAGATATCATATTCGGAGGAAATCTCCACCTTTTGGGCGTCGCAGATCACCATCTCCCCGCCATCGTCGATCTCCAGGTCGTGGACCAAGATCACCATCTCCTGGACACCCCAGATCTCCTCGGCGTAGATTATCTCAAGACAAACACCGGTCTCCATCTCCTGGAAGACGTAGGCCACGGTCCCCTTCACCAGGCAGACGTAGGCCACGGTCCCCTTCCCCAGGAAGGCGCAGGCCACGGCCCCCTTCCCCAGGAAGACGTAGGCCACGGTCTCCATCTCCCAGGAGGCACAGGCCACGGTCACGGTCTCCAGGTAGACGGTTATCCCCCTCTCCTCACCGCTCTCCCAGGTTGAGGTCACCAAAACGCCTAAGGAGATCCCCGGCTTCACCCAGAAGTCGTTCTGCAAACCGTCAAGCCTCTCCACAACGGAGGTATCATGCTATTCAATTTGCAGATCATCTACTGTCTACCTGCATATTTATTTTCTAATTTGATTACTTATGCCATTTTTTTAAAGGAGTACCAGTCCACACAATAGGAGTCCTATCCATTCTCACAGGAGCTCGAGTAGAGACATTGAAAAAGAAACTAATGGCATTCCCTCCAGTAACGATGTAGATTTGTCTCAAAGGTAATATGCATGATATATTTTGTTTGTCTTTTGGTACAATTATCCAGAAAAACTATTCTCTTACTTCAAGTATTGCATCAGGACCAAGGAAAGATCACGTGATGACAGTAGGAATGGTATAGAAGTGAGTGGCCATTTTTCATCAGATTCTGAGCGACGCAAATCAACAAAATTCCTGAATTCTCCAAACAAGTCAGAAAGGAACCCGGCACGTGATAGGTATATACTTGTCCATATATATTTTTTTTATGCGTTTCATTTCTTTTCCACATATTCGTGATTTTGAATGTGCAACTGAAGGCTTTGCCATATTTTTTGTCAGTTCTTTGAAGAGCACTGATAAGCACTTGCCCAGTCAGGACAGCACAGATACCAGTGGAGAAGAGAATGGCAGTCGTGCAAGGTTAGTCTCCATTCTACCTAACTTGTTCTTTCAAAAAAGTTGTTTACATTTCTTATTGTTGATATAATCAGTTTTTCCTGTGGATGCTCAGAGAGAATGCACGGAAAGCAAATTCATCACGCAGAAAAAATAAGGATTTCTCGGCAGATCTGCAATTAAAGAAAGCACGTGATGATTTGAGCCCTGGAGAGAAATCTCCAGCTAGATCACAACAGAGGTAAGCTTCTTTGCAGCATTTTTTTTGTAGATTGAAATTGCTTAATTTTCTCAATATTCCTTCATTGTCTTCTTTTTTCTTGGTTGATCAACATTTTCTGCTTTGTGTTCACGAGTAATCACCCTTTTTCTATTGGCCTTAACACCTCTTTTTGAACTGATCACCTATAAAACTTTAGTGTTTTTTTTGTTTTATTCATGTGCCTATTATTACTAGACAAAGTTCATGGATGAATAGTTCACTGGAATCACCATTTTGAATCTCTGTAGGAAATAATTAAACTGATTGTTTTTACAGTGCGACATACCAAATCAAAAGTAATACACACTAAAGTGGTGGTGGTGGCAATTGACTTACAGATAATGGCTATACCTAATGATTATGTAAACTAATATAACAATGCCTAATCTGTTGTTAAATTTGTGCCATCACACTATGATTGTGAGAATCACCATTTCCTTTTCCTCAACTAGCACATGACACCGTTTTCTGTTCTAGTGGCAAGGAAACACGGAGGGAACAGGATTCATTAGAAGATGAGCGTGATGGTAGAAGAATGAAACGCACAGTTGATTCTCCTGATGATTCCCTGAAACAGCACTCGACTAGTAGAGTTGGAATGTATAACTCTTATTCAAAGGATGGGATTTACAATGAGGACGCAACAAAGGGTCCACATGATGATATTGCCACTAAGTATCCTGCTAGTGCTAAAGCTGTTGAATCTGAGTCAGAAGATGGGAGTCCTTTTAGAAAAGATAAAAAGAAAAGTAATGCCCACATTGATTCTGGCAGTTCAGACTCAGACGAATCTGGGAAACATAGGTCCCGTTCTGAGAAGCGAAAGCATAAAAGGTCCCGTAAGCATAAGAGACATCATGATGATAGTTCTGATGAATCTGATTCAGAGTCAGATGACAAAGAGTCCAAGAGGAGAAGGAAGGAAGAAAAGAAGTTGCGAAAAGAGGAGAGACGGCGCAGACGTGAAGAGCGGCACCGCAGAAGGGCAGACCGTCAAGCCAGCAAACTAAAACTGAAGCATGCTGAAACTGCTGATATAGCTTCAGATCTTGAGAAGGATCATGAATCTGACTCAGATGCTGATGTTAGGAAGAAAGGTTCATATACTGGCAGAGAAGAATCAGATCAGCAGAAACTTGAAATCGAGCTTCGTGAGAAGGCTCTGGAATCTCTTAGAGCAAAGAAAGCCATTAATCACTAGGCTGAGGAATCTCTTGCTATGCATTTACATCTCGCATTTCAAAACTTTTTTTTTGTTGCTTATACCATGTTCTGGAAGTGTGCTTATATGACTGGTATTTAATGTTCTGTATGTTTACGTGGCAGTTGACCTGAGTAATTGAGGATTCCTGAGCTGTTTGCTTGATGCAGCTGTATTCAGGCTTAGCTTCTAGTTATCTGGTAATGTTTGCTTTTTACAAGTCTGTATGAGTCATAATGCAGAGAAGGAAATATTTATGTTTATCTTGTGCTCCCAGTTGTTATTACTTTATTCTCAATTGGTGACTCTATTTCCCATAATTCTGTGTCACATGGATGAATTGCTTTGTGGAATTTGTTAAAAACTATAGCCAAAACCTAGAAAGTTAACTTATTTGTATTTATTTACTGAATATGAATTAATTGTGTGATCCAAACTGGGTTGTCAACTAGTAGATGCCATCCTATTGAAAATCTGGTAGTGAATATGTGCTGAAAAATTGAAGATTATGGGAAAAAGGCTTTAGATAAGATGAATTAGTGCTCATGTCTTGCGATGACGATTGAGGAACTGTTACTGGTGCTATGCGGTTACTTTGTAATGGTAACATGTATATTTTGTTTTCACTGCATGCGCCCTTATTTATGTAACCTGTACCACTTTGTTAATTTAAATCTGGATTATTGGCAGATTAGCCCCATGTGCACAAGCTTTTTATGTTCCTCAGGGGGTGATTTAATCCACACCTCAACAACAACCAAGTTGGTAACCTCTTTGATTATTATTGTGAAAAGTCTCATAGATTACTCCAGCTCAATGTTGATTGCTGCTGTTTAGATTGAGGTCCGTGACTTATTTGTTTGTTCTCTTTATGACCAGTTTCTGATCAAGTAATGAAACATGTATACATATGTGTTGCATATATTATATCCACATTTCATGTTTTACCTGTAAAGACAATGCTACAGTGCTTGCACCTAGCAAATTTGATGGTGCTAATTCTTAATCTTTGAGCACAGTCACTGCTTGTAGTAGTATGCCATGTCATAAGAGGGGCACACAAGCAGGCATTCATTTGCCCTTTAGCATGACGCTGTTCAGAATTCACATGGCAAATTTGATGGTCGCTTTTTATTATTATTATTATTTTATTTTTGCCAATGTATGGTTTGGTTTTGCTCAATGCTTATTTTTGTACAACCCCATTTGTTTCTCAACGAGTCCCAACTTATTTTTGTATATGTTGTTTTTTCACGAATGTTTTTGTGGTTTAATGCTTCCTTAATGCTTTTTATCTGCTAGCTCTGGTAACTATTTGTACGTGTGTTCGGGTTTTATGCTGTTTGTTCCTTCTAGGTTATTACATGACTCTCTTATACATTACTATATTCTCCATAAATCCAGCATTATTTTGCCATGCATCTATCCTTGGTGTAGTTGCTATTATTATTAGCTGTATTTTTCATCGGTTGATCTTGGTTTGTTTTACTTTTATCGCAGTGTCACCTCATTACACTCTAGAGTCTAGTCCATGCCTTGTGGGCTTGTGGCTGTGCTAGCTTTCCTTTTTTATAGCTAATCTCTGAAGTCGGCCATCAATTTTGGGAACCGATGAACTAGATCAACTTAGGTTGTGTTTTTTCAGAGTTGAAAATAACTGAGTGTCATCGTTGCCATTGGCTATTTTGGCTTTATATGTTTCGGCGGAGTGTCCTCTTCACCGTGGTCTAGCACGCTTTGCATTCCAACTTCAAAGCAAGCCCGTGCGGTATACCGGTGTCCGGTTGGTGAGTCTCAGAGGTTTTCACCACGAGCAGCATCAATCTGGGTAGAAATTCCTCCGTGAGGGGGACGTATGCTATAACTGCACCATCAGAATATCAGCACCCTGCCGTCTCCATCATACTAGTAGAGGTTTCTGCATTGGATCCTTTGAAATCTCTGCAAGGATAATTTTCGCCTCAAGATTGGTCATAGTTTTGTCTCAAGATTTATCACAGAAATGGTCCGAAGGAACAGAGGAAAGAGTTGGGAATATAAGGAGTTAAGAATCGACATGATCTTCTATACTTTTGTCGTTTTAGTGGTATCTGACATTGAGATGAAAGTTAAAACACCCGGATAACCGCCTGCCAACCTGCGGAATATAACCATAGCGTAAATAATATGGCTGAAAAACCTGGCTAGTAAAGATAAACCCTAAACATTTGCAGCCGAAAAACCGTGGTTTTTTGGGGGCAAAACATAGGAGCGTCATTACTGAATCACAGGGTTATTACCGAAAAACTGTGTTTATGCGGAAGTGTAGGACATTCTCCAAAAAAAAAAAAAAATTGTTGACCAGGAAAAAGTCAATGCTCCCCATCTTTAATGTTTCGTTGGTCCATCCTTATCTTCTCCATGTATTTATGGCCCAGTTTGTCATTTACTTATTTTACAATCCTGTAGTATCGCTTAAATTGCTGCCTTCACTCTCGTCTAGTCGTCTTCATGCAACACCTTAATTCACCCTACCTGCCTTTTTTCTGTCGATCTGTCTTCGCTGGTTGCCTTCTTTTCTGTCTTATACGCCTGGATTTTTCATACAACGCTTTCAAGTTTCAACTACTACTTTCTCACCGAGAGAATCATCTTGACACTTTCAGGTTGGAATAATGGATTAGTGGAAGTGTGGAACCTCCTTTACTCGATCAATTGTTAGCCTTCTATGCCTCTAGTACTAATTTCCACTCCCGTTTCCTGCGCCGGGCTAGTGGTTTTCTCGTGATTGCTTCCTACACGCAATCAGTCAGGTGACCGCGTCGCCGAGCGCCGAATGATTGCACGCCACGTGAACCGTGATTGCTTGCCCTATTTTTGGCCGCGCCGTTGTGAAACTGTTATGATTGCCGCCACTCAGATCTGGCCAAACAGGTAGTCATGCAGGGGAATCATCACCGCACAGCACCGGCACCGGCGCCGGCCAGCTCGTCGGACGCCAGCGACGTCACCGTCAAAAGTCTCTTGGATTTGGTTGTCCAGAGAGTCATACCAATCGTGCTCACTGTTGGAGCCGATCGGCAGCGGTCATGGTCACTGTGGCGCGCCCGATAAGTCGCGCAACTTGCATTGGCCGCGTCGCACCGGCGACACACGTGACGTGGCTCCTGTGCGAGCGATGGCCGATGAGTACGTACGTGCCTAGCTACTGCCCTCCGACGCCGTCGTCGTTGACGTCTTGCTTTTAGCAAGCGCAAGTTGGTTGGACTTATTGCCTGCCAGTGATGGCTTGTATTCCTTGTTATGGATGGGAGATTGGGAGTTTGGAGAGCAGGTTAGACTTATTATGCATCAGGAAATTTCTCGCCATGGAGGTGAAGTCAAATCCAAGACTAGCTTGTTGTACTCTACTTCCCCATCGCCACTACAGTCTCTGCTTCTCAGCGGGCAGTACAAGTTCACAACTTGCACTAGTTGTTTTGTTTGTTGTGGTTGAAATCTGAACATTTCTACCCAACATGGAACGAATCGGTGCCTGCAAGGCTGCAAAGTGCGACCCGATCGCCGGCCGAAAGGTACATAGTACACAGATCGTTCACCAGCTGCGGCGCGACTCAGACTCTGGGATTGGGTGTGCGCCTATGCAATGTGCATGCATTCACCTCACCCTACATGCATGCACGGCGCGTGCACAGACGCACGCAGCGCCGCACAGGCGACGACGGGAGCAGCAAATAGTCCGCGGCGTAAATGACGCGACTGCCTCCACGTGGGAAGGTCGGGCCTGTGCGCGGCCATACGCACGCGGGGCAATCCCTCGCTCGGGCCCCGCCCCACCCGCGCGTCACACCGTCCACTCTCCACCCCCCAGCGTCCCGCGCGTCCGCGTCCCGACGCGTGGGCGCGCGGCGCGCACGCTGCTGCTCCGGTGAAAACCAAACAGAAACAACGGGGGCCGAGGCGGCCTCGTGTGCGCGCGCCCGCGGGTTTGGATCTCCTACCGCACGGGTATCACCGCCGCGCTCGGCCGCTCGCTAGCAAAATGTTGCTGATTTGCCGTGGCGGGGGAGGAGGGCCCGGGGGCCGGCCGCGGCCGGCACGACGTCAAGTCGGATGGGAACGAATGCTTGCACTCCAGAGGCGCTCTCAACGACCAGGGGGCTTGTCAACACGACAGGCCGACATCGATCGCCAACTTTGGAGCGCAATCCACGTCGCACCCCCAATTCCTTCCCGCGGACTCACCCTCGATCGCGGTACACTTCAAATCAGACCCAACGTCCACACATGCCACAGTCGCACCCACTCTAGCTACTAGAAGAAAGTATCTATAGGGCGGCAATTAGCAGGGCGAATAAATTGGTTCGTTTGCACAGCGTTCTGGCGTGACAGAGAGGACACGTACATATACTATGTGCTCCGGGCATCCAAAGATGGCTAATTGCATGAGCGAGGAAGATCCCTTTCGTTTCGTGGGGGTCGGAGCATGTAGATACACGCACAAACACAACCTCCATCATTTCGTTTCGCCTCACCTCACTTCACTTCACCTCATCTAATCTCATCTCATCTCATATCATATCATCTCACCTGGCCGGCAGTGTCAAGTAGGGCCCAGGCACAGTGTCACGGTGTCGCCGTCTCGCCATGGCTCCATGCTTCTTCATATCGGCACTGACAAACCACAGCTAACTTTGCAGTATTTGTTCTGTGAGGAGAGAGTTTTTTTCCTGCCCAGCCGAACTGGTTTAATTTGGGCCAAAAAAAGACAGTGAAAAGATGGGCGAGATTAGGCTGTGTTAGTGCGGGTTTGTTCTTGATAGAATGGAATTATGCGTGAAAGTTGTTTTAACTTGGAGGGCAGACAGGAATGCAAACTTTGATTCCCAGCAGCCGGAATATTGCTGACCATGGAATTCTGTCACTCCCTTTTAGGGTCATAGTGTCATGCTAAGACATGCATGCACTACCAAATATACACACTACTATAACAAATGGCAAATTGAGTTGTACTGCACTTGTCGAATGAATTCAAGCCAAGTTTTGCATGCTAAAAGTAAGGAAGCATGCTTGGATTGAACTTCAGTGTGTGACGCATGTATTGAAGATGGAAAACGTAACGCACTTACCCTGAAATCTGTCAGGCAGTTGCTCTCTACAGTATTGCAATCTGTAGGCTGTAGCCATTGCGCGGATTAGACGATATTATATATGCATGAGTTTTGTAGTGCGGCATTCAGAAGTAAGAACCACAAAGATTATAAAACACATCCAACAATAATGAGCTTAGGTGCAAATTTGAAATACTTTATTCAAAGAGTTCATCCATGAAAATGAGAGAGAGAAAGAATCAAGAAGCTCTAAGTAAAGTATAGAAAATTATCTCAACCAAACTAAAAGATAAATAAACTTATCCAACAGCAAGCTGTATTTTTAAAAGACCAAAACATTATAATACGCTGAAATATAGAGGACCATATATGAACAAACTAGGATTTGATTTGAGGTATAATTTAAGAAAAGTTAAGAAAAAGCATGCATATGCATGCATCAAATTAAGAACACACTTATCACTTATGCATGGTGAGTGAGTGATAAGCGTGTTCTTGCATGGTTATTTGAACCAAACTTATGCATGGTTATGCACTAGCAAAACAAGTATACTCTAAATTAAGTGGCATCATCCATTGAGCAGTACAGGAATTGCAACTCAAGTAAAAAAATTGTCGCGAGCAGTTCAAATCATGCAAAGTAGTGAAATGAAACAACTTGAATTGTTCTTCGCAAAAAACAAGATGCATCAACAGATGATTAACGAGCGAGAGTGAGATACCATTGTCGACCTTGATACTCATAGTAATTGTACATTCTTCAAGCTCTGAAGAAAATGAAACGATAAGATCACACGATCGAGTACTTATGCATTACATAGCACATTAATTAACATGGTAAATGATTGATTAACCTACTGAAACAAACTAGGGAAGAGAAAGAGGTGGAAGGCTAACTAGCTAAGGTAGAGAGACATTGATTAACCGGTGCAGTGTGCTGCTAGAACGACGTCGGCGGCGGCCGCGTAACCGCTGCGTGCCCCCACTGCCCGAACATGTCGTGCGCCGGAGTCTGCTGCACGGCGGCGTACATCGGCGGCGGCGGCACGACGGCGCCTCCGCTTCCCTGCTGCTCCATCTGCGCGGCGGCGGCGGTGGCGCCCTCCGATCCGGACAGCACGGCGCCCTCCTCGCCCTCCTGGTCAAGCGGCAGCCTCTCGTACGTGGCGTTCCCGAACGTGGCGGCGATCACCATGACGGGGCCCGACGCGATCAGTTCCCCCATGACGCTGCCGCCCACCACCTGCCCCTGCCCGCCGGCGAGGTACACGGCGAGGCCCGTGGCCCCCGGCGGCGCCGGCGCGGGCAGGAACGCGCCGGACATGGACAGTATCTCGAACCTCCCGCGTAGGGCCACGGCGGCGGCGCCCGTCCCGGCCGGCTGCCGGAGCGTGACGTTGGTGACGGCGCCGCTGCCGCTGAGCACGGACACCCCACGCTGCCTGCGGCGGGAGAACCCGGCGATGGCCTCGACGATGTCGGCGCCGCTGGCGATCTCCAGCACGTGGGAACGCATCGCGTTGGGGCTCTCACGCGTCACAACCACGGGCGGCTTCGGCTTGTTCTTTGACCCCGGCGGCCTTCCCCTCGGCCGGCGCCCCGCCGACGACGATCCACCACCGGCCGGCGGCGGGGACGCCTCCTCCTCCTCGTTGCTCCCTCCGGCGCCGCCGACGTGGGAGTACCCCTGATGGCCGCCCTGAAGCGAGTGGCCGTCGATGCTCCCCATCTCCTCGGCCAGATCGCCGGCCGGCCACCGGTTTGCCAGCCCTACTATTTTCGCGGACGGGAAAATCACACCAAACAATCAGCTTCTCGACGCCAATCGCCGCAGCCCGCGTCGCATCCGGCCCCGTCTCCAAGCAAAGCAAATGAGAAAGTAAAACCACGCACCTAGCCTCCTACCGGTGGTATGGAACGGAACAATGGGCGTTGCTATTTGCGTCTATTTATGCTTGTACTACTACCTTTCGCTTCCAGATCCACTCACCGCGCCAATAGCTGCCAAGCCGCGAACCGGTCGCAGTCGCACGCACACCGCGCGCTCGGATTGTTCCCAGTAGCGCTCGTACAGCCACAGCTGCATACGCCGTGGTTGCACTGCACTGATCAGTGGTGGCCCAGCGATCGATCCACGCGTAGCTGACTAGTAGTGCCTGCCTACGTTAAGCGCAAGTGCACGGAGAGGGGGAAGGTGGGCGCGCGCGGGGCGTGGCCTCTCTGATCGTGGTCAGGTGGGCTTTGAAAAAATGTCGTGCAACAGGCTAGACACGAGGCACGCAGCTGGTGGCTAGCTAGCATGCATCGCCTGTAAATCGATCGATCGAAATCAGCGCGAGACATGAGACCATCCCCCTGCTAGCTAGCTGCGTGCATTGCACCGTTTTGCAGAGCCTTAAGAACACGTGCGCATTTCGGAAGCCTCCTCTCTCCTCTCCTGTCCACCCGGCCTGCATCCAAAGGCTACAGTACAGTACGGTAGGGCTGACGCAGCTCTAATCTTGGCGTAAATGCGTGCGTCATCTGGTGGCTGGAGGTAGGGACGTACGTACACAAAGAAGATCGATCGATCGACCCAAAATTTCCTTTGTCCGAAGTCAAGTAGATTCTTATCTCCATCGTGACTTGAATAACGGAGTAGATATACCAAAATTATACGTATACATGCGTACGTAGCTGTACCTGGTCTCGAGCGTTCGTTCATTAATCAATTTTTTCCATGCTATTAAATCGCAAACAGTTCGAACAGAACTCTTTTTTTTCTGATGGGGAGGATAAGACCAAAGATAATGAGCAAGATAGCGACTGCTGCCTGCCTGCTTATCGATGCTATAGCTGGGGATACGCACAGCGGCACAGGGGCGCTGCCATGCCGATGCATATGTTTGCCTCCATGCTATAATAGCTAGGTTTTGCCAGCCACCTGTTCTTGTCGTTGCAGGTTTTTTAAAAAGACCACCAGTCACGAAAGTTATATATGATTGGACACTCCGGCACGTACCGATCATTCCACTCGACTTCCTCTTCAGACTTCCATTTTCCACTGAAATTCACTCGCACGGGCTCGAGAAGCTTGGTCTTTTTCTAATAAAATCCTAAAGCGTTTTTTAACCAAATATATGCAGCGATTAGAATGAACCATACAATTCGAGTTCTGTTTGTGCGGTCATTTTCCCAAAGCATCCCGTAGCGGCTACCAATCGACCGATCGATTGATCGATCATCGCTGTGGGCTACGACACTGTCTAGGGTTGGTGTGATAATGGGCAGATGATGCTAGCTTTCGTGTTGGTGTCAGTGTCACACACAACATGTCGAAACTTGATAGTTGGAGCGTTGCGATCGGTGAAAGCAACGGCCGTGGAACGCCCGGGTGGCCGCAATCGGGGATGGGTCCCTCTCGGACCCGAGTGCATTGCATGCAGCCCACATCCTCCTCCCGATCCCGTCATCGAGTTGATGCTCAATTCTCGCTGCAGAAATCGGCGTCCCTCGACGTAACGTCTCGACCTTGACTCTTGCAGGTTACAGCTCAGCTTTCCTTGGATATATCGACTATCGAGTGGGTTTTGTTTTGGATCCTAATAGGTAGCTGTGTTGAATTTCAAGGTTTCATCAGTTCAAATTTACCTCCTATTCGAAGGATGGGATCAAGTTGAATAATCGTACTCTCCTCTCTAATAAGTCTTCCAAAAAGGGATATAAATATCCTTCAGAAAAGAATCTAATTAAGTCTAAAGGTATTTTAGCAGAGCTAATTAGTAGTAGCCGACAAGTATTATTTGTGAGCGTTAGGCTGGGCCCCGTCTTGTATAGTCGTATGACCCAGCTAGTCCCAGTAGGCCCGTGAGATGACCATATTAAAACTCAACACCCAATTTTCTTTCCCTTGATCCAGACTCCTAGATTATAAGTGATGTCAACTCGAAGAAAAGAAGAAAGTTTATGTGATAGACATAAATTCTCCACAGTGAGTATATAATCAGATATTAGAAGTGTCTAAACAACAACGTATAATTCTGTATAGACTGTACTCTGTAGTACTGTACGATCACACCATGTCTCTAGCTCTGTCAACAAAAAGAAAACAGAAACCGACCAGCTAGCGCTCAATTTCCTCATTGAGCAGAATCAATGTTGCTAGTCGATCGCTTCCCTTGCAATCGAAGCAAACTTTTTTTTTCTCTCTAAAGCACATACGAAGTGTTGACAAATCACTCCGCCGACGTCGGCAGCACGCTGCATATGGAACATGGTCATATATCTTTCGGAAGCGAACAGCCCGCCGCAAAACCCAAAGAAAACTCTCATTGGCGGCCGCTCCGTGATCGATTCTCCTCGACCGCGCGGGTGCTGGTATGAACTAATCGAATTCGCCGTGGCCGGCCGTCTAACCCCCAACCAGTCCAACGCCCAACCAGCGCGCGCGCGCACGCATCCATGTCTGCGGCTGCAGATTACACGCGCATCGATCAGCAGTCACGCGCCACGTGAATGCGACCGCTATATCGATGCAAAGCAACTTGCACCGCCGAGCCGTGCTGTGCCGCGCGCGCGGTGGCGTCGCGCTCCAACCAATCGCCTGCACGGAACTTGGGCACCGGTCGTAGTCTGGCCGTGTCGTGCCAAACATGTTCTACTGCTACTGTTCGGATATATATATCCATATGCACGAATGCATTTGGAGGCCCCGTTGCCATGCATACGAATTGACCAGTTCTTTGATTAAACAATGTTTGACAATGTGTGGGCTCAGCATTGATGCCGCGCCGCGTTTTGTGCTGGTCAACATAACAAAGTTGCAAAGGCTCAAATTAATTACGACCCCGTCTAGAATGTAGTACCAGTACTGTGAGTTTCACACGAATTTCTGAGAATACTATTAAAAAACGAACGGCCTAATTCCGGGTGGGAATGGATATATTCATCAGTGTTACAAAACGGGATCTAAAGAGTACACCAGTTGCTTTCTTTCACGTGTTGATATGTGCAGGCGCATGCGATTTTAGCGAAAATATCTGACATAGGAGCGGACCACTCTTCTTGTACGGATCTAAGGTATGCCTTTGAGGGGATGGATGGATTGGCAATGGGGCAGATCTTGTGGTCAGGATTTTCCAAGACGAAGTTGACTTTCTTTAAATGGATCGGTGCAAGTGCAAACCTGCAAGGAGTTCATGTACGACCAATGAACTCGTGGGATAATCCCAAGGGCAATGAGAGCCACACGCTGAGCGGCTCGGCATTTGGGTGTTTGACCAACCTCTTTCTCTTGCTCCCCACTTGGATGCTTCCCTGAAAAAGAAAGGGATTGCATGGAAGCCTGATTGGCATTGTTGGATTGTACTTTCTACACCTGTTGATAATTTAGTATTATTTCGCTATCTTGTGCCTTTATCTTGAGATTGTGAGGACGAGAATTTGTAGGGAATGTGTCTATCAAAGAACGAAGAAAAGGGCATTAGAGCTCATGATTTTTTACTCCAGTGAGGCAGTGAGGAACTTGTCGGCAGAAGAAAATTGGGAGGGTTTGAGGGCAAAAACTTATGCACGTTAGTGATGATTTTTCTTCACAATTTTGTCTGGAGTGAATCCAAGGTGTCTCATTTCCGAGCCAAGTTGTGTCACTGTATTGACTCTCGTTATCACATGGCATTGACTAATCGTAGTAGACATGGAGTAGCTAGCAACTTCAAAGAAAGTGTACACCCCCC
>CM002481.1:7769207-7853133 GCA_000325765.3 Leersia perrieri | reverse complement strand
CCCCTCATCGTCCTGTGTGTTGCTTTCTTTACGACCCGAACCCCGTCACCACATTCCTCGCTTCCATCCGCTTCCGCCCGAACCCCTGGAAAGGCTTCAACCACCGGCCCTGGGCCGAACAAACCAAGGGACGTCTTTTGGACCCTCCCGCCGAAGGGAATCGCTCCCAGATTCCCCGACAACGTTGATCACCTGAGTCGATCGATTGATGAGCCAATTCGAATAACTTCTTTTACCTGATGTCGATAGGATATTGATAATCAATCAACTATATGCTAGACATAGATTTAAGAAATCGGATAAATAAATAAACTTTACGCTATCATCGTCCAAAACTAGGATATAACGTGAAAAACCGATATAGCACTTGGACCTAGTAACATGGTGACTCATCGGCTAGCACTCCTATAAAACATTGTACAAAAAATCTATCGCTTAGTCTAAAAGACCGGACCAAACCAAGACAGTATAAGACTAATAACAACAAGAAAACTCTATTTAGCCGATAGATCTACACAAGGTGATGTGATGAATATAACGATCAATCTAAAACAACGTGATTAAAAAAGCACCACTCAGCCAGAACAACAGATCTAACAGAGGAAGTCCTAACCAAGCCAATACGAGTCTAAACAATAATACAGTTAAAGATATAATCGATATATCTGATAGCCAACGCTTACACCAACTTGACAAATATATCAGACCTAACCGAGAAAGTACTAATTTTATTGATACCAGCGGAATCGATGAAACTTACTTTCTCGCTAGAGATTGAAGCAATGCAGCCCACATCGATAGTAAGACCCTAAACTCGACTACTCACAGGGGATCAAACTTAACCCATCCAGCCCCAAGCGAAGACAAGAACCCATCTAGACATGTTATAATAAAGCGATGCGCCGAATTTGTATATTGATCCGTGGATGATTAAAAAAACCATCTGGTTGATACAAGTCATAATTGTACACTAAACAAAACTTCCTAAAGATAAAAGAAATGTTAGTAAATCCTATCTATTAGATAGACTAAAACTGCCATGCCGTGGTCTTCACTCTTTACGATTCCTTCTTGAACCCTTCTTGATAAAATTCCTTTTATCAGCTAACTTCTTTTATTAACCAAACCAACTAAAGAATCATACAAAAAATTGGCGTTAACAATGTCCTTGCGCACGTTACCGTAGTTGTTGTTGCCCTTATGCTGCTGCAGCTGCTGGATGGGTGGCAATTGTTTGTAAGAGCGAGTACAATAGTTGGCTTATCGCCAACGAAAACGATTCCACGTAGATTAGAAGATGCGCTGGATGAGAGAGACGACGCGAGCAGGTGACTAATTAGTTGCCGAGCTACACGCGCGTCCCAAGAAGCTGTGGGCCCAAGCAAGCGGGAGAGGTGCGAGATAAGCCTGTTGAGGCAGCAGGGCGATAAGTCCATCTCTTCACCTGACGGCTCACCGACAGCAATGCTCCTCCGCCGATGGTCGATGCGTTCGAGTTGTGTTTGCCGTCGTCTGCTGTGTTCGTCGACGCCTCATCAGGTTCACCGGCAGGTCGACGGTCAGCGGGACTCGTGAGTCGTGGCCGCCGTGCTCCATCGAGGTGTGCGCCCCTCGCTCAGATCTACCTCTTGGATCCAATCGTGGCCGCCGTGCTCGAGGCGGGCGACGACATGCATAGATGAAGCTCGAGCCATGGTGAAATTTGTTTGCGTCGGTGCTACCAGGCCTAGACTTGTCCTCATGGTGAGATGAAGCATGGCTTCTTCCAACGCTCCACATCGACGTATGAGTTAATGAGTGCGCATGCATGATTTTGCTTTGCTTCTATTTGATTCTTCACTATCAAGTCTTATCTCTTGGTCTTGGATGCTTCGATCTGATCTTGCCCATACTGGTGGATGAAGCGATGGAGAAGATTAGAAGAACAAAGATCAACATGTGGGCCTATGTAGAATAAAATAAATGGATGTGCAGCAGAATTATAGTCCGCTTATTGTAGGGGCTAGCTCTTAGAAATTAGTGTGGATGATGTGGAGCAAATTGGAGCTCGCTACGAGCGATATTATTGACCTTGCTCTAATGTTGTTGCATGGTGGTGGTGGAGATGACTAACAATGACGTCCCTCTCAAGGCGCCTCCCAAGACGGTGGCATATTTGGGGGTGAGAGAAGGGGAGAGAGAGGAGGGAGAATTTTATTATTTGGCTGACAGATGGACTTGCCAGACATATTTTAAACGGTTTTTATAACTTCGATGTCTAAAATTTTGGTACTTACTATGGAAATCAACAAGGGGTCCATAATGAACTTATTCCCAAAACCAAATACCTAGCTGACTTTTCCCGTTTTCTGTCCCAAAACACCATTCTTTCAATTGCTAGTCCTATTCTTTACATGTCGAAATCGATAGCTCATCTCCAAAACAGCTACAACTACTATCTTTACAGAAACAGTGCACGAGCAAAACGAACGAATGTGCACCGGGGGGTATGCATGCATATGTGTCCGCGGCCTGACATGCCGTATAACCACTTTGTTTAACTTGTATCACAGTAAGTGCACATTGAAGACAACCAGAATCTGTCCAAAAACCTTTTCACCCTGCCGTCCTCTTCTGTCAGTTTGGTCTCATGGCGCTAGCCGCTATACCAATCTTGGCATCTAGCCCTCCTTGTTATGGCAAAAAAACCGCGGCGGAATCATCGGCAGAGCTACGGCGTGGTGAGCTCTCCTCGGCGACAGTACCGTATCCGCACCTCCAGCTCCGCGCCAAACCTCGTCCTCTTCGTGCTGCAGCAATGCCGCCGTGGCGCCTGAAACAACACACAACGAACACCATTAAGCACGGCAATACCCATGGGTGATCCCGAAGAATTCAGGACATCAGCTTGCCAGAATGCTAGTCCATCTTACCCGTGTCCACTCGTTTGGGCTCATCCTGGGGGCGAAGACCATGACATTGCGGACCGTGGACGCCGCGAGGAAGCTGGGCTTTTCGCACTCCTTGGCCCCCGGCCTTGCGGCACGCCTCGCGTACTCCGTCACGGTGGTGGACCTGGCCCGGCCACGGCCGCGGCTGCGGGAGCTCTCGTTCCGGGCGGCAGTGAGGAAAAAGACGGCGGGCTGGGCGCACGCGTCGTCGCGCCCGAGCGACCGCGTGTTGAAGACGAACGGGCCATCGGCCCACGACCGCCACGTCTTGAACGTCCGGAGCGGCACCTCCAGGTCGTGCGGCGCCACGGCCCACGGGTAGAGCTGCACCGTGTACCCCCACGCCACCGACACGGACCAGGTGTACCGCGGCCCGCGCTGGTAGCAGAACGCCTGCTGCAGCGACCGCGCCGTGTCGAGCCGCGACGCGCCAACCAGCCGCCGCGCCGAGTCCAGCGGGCTCCCTCCGCCGCTTGGGATGATGGGCTCGATGTGGTCGAGGTGGTGGAGTGACACCAGCGGCGCCAGAGGGTGGGCAGCCAGCATCCCGTACGCGTCGCCGCGGATGTCCACCTGTCAGTCACAGTTGTTAGGAAGATTCTCGATGCCAGGTGGTGTGTGCTTTGATGGAGAGGACGACGACAAGACAGAGCGCAGAAAGTGACAAATGGCGACCTTGTTGCGACACGCCACAAAAGTAGAAAACTCGCAGATCTGGTGGTGGACATGTGTCCCCAAGAGGCACGGCTTCGAAAAGGTGAAAAAGTAAAGCGGCCGTTCGACGTGAGGAAAAAGGTCTCACCTCGTCGCGTCGCTGACTGCACGGCAGGTCAAGCACGGTGGAACTAACCACGGAAGAACGGTGGGGGGCCAACTTTCCAACCGCGCAGTACAAAGACAGGTCTCTAGTCTCTACTACATTCAGAGCGAATCTGATTATTGTTACAGCCAGGAAGTCACTTTTCCGTAGTCCGCTGCAACTCCTAAACAACACACCTCGTGAGCTGGGCAGCTTCGTCACCGGGAAAAGACAGCGTTGCACCTGGCGCTGCTGGGTCGCGACGTCGCGCCAACCAATCGCCGCGTTGGCGGCACACCGGAAAAGCGATAACCCCACAGGTCCACCGCCCCCGACGTCTCGGCCCCGGTCCATGTTATTTCTTCTTTACGAAATTATAACAATCAACGTCAGGCCTCAGGCACTAAACTTTGCCTCCGAGCCACTAATCGTGCAGCCGTATAGCAGCATTAATCCACTGTACAGCATACGCCAATGAAATCATCCGGCAGCGAAAAATCCAGCGACACCTATACGGCACAAAGGCAAGATCGGCAGATAGATTCCCACTCTCCGGCCTCGTAGTTTTTTTGGCGGTGCAATCCAAACCAATAACAGGGACCATCACGCCAAAGGGCAACAAATTAAACAAACATGATCCGTCTATACCACCACCAACCGGCCAACCGGCATGGCTTTCGTATTGTAAGTCGTTTTAGTTTTTTAATAAATTCATAAATAGATTAATGTATATTCTATATGTGTCTAGATTTATATAAATGCTAGTGGATCTAGACGAAAGATGAGGAGACTAAAACCCCTTGCAATGTGGAACGGATGGAGTAAAACTAAGGCGATCTCCGGCACGGCGTTAATCCACTAAAACCCAAACGATCTTGGCGTCGTTTCCCCATTTCATGTTCACGCCGCCGCGGGGAAGATGAGTGGATGGGGGTGGTGGCGATCGAGCCAGGCAAAAGGAAAAGCGACGTCCGGTACTCCGGTGGTTAGCTAGGGTCAGTCCCCCTCTGGCCTGTGGAAGCTTGTCCTGATTGATACCCGCGCCACATGGGGGCAGAGAGTGGTGTCGCTACAAGGACGGACGGGCTAGGCCTTCGGTCCGTGTGCCTCCACGCTGTCCGGCAACTTTCACCGGAATCGGCCATAAAAACGGATGGCATTGCCCGTCGCCTACAGGAGTGGTAATTTCTAGAAAGGGCGGAAACCAAAAGATTCTAATGTTGTGAAAATCCTAGTGATCACGCCTTTGCGTGGAGAAATGGTGAAAAGTTGGTCAAAAAGTTTTGATTTTGGCTTTTGTTGCTGAGAAACCGGCTGGGGAGTAGTAATTGGCAATTGCAGCGTGCCGTGATCAGGTAAGCAAAAACTTTGCACGGAATTATGAAATATAATTGGGAATTGCCTTTTCTACATTCCTGGGAGGCGGGGACGATTAAAGGAAACGTTTTTTGTGGGTTGTTTGGAGGTTAGGGATTAGAGTAGTGCTTAGTAAAATGGAGAAAAATAATTGGTGAGGAGCAATAAGGATATTCACCTGGTGGAATCCGGGCTCGCGGGTGAGAGGGACGCCGAGCTCGCTGAGGCAGGCCTGAACGCGCTGATCGCTGCCGTAGAACCATCTGTACCGGTCGAGGCAGCCATCGATGGCCTTGGAGAGCTCGGCGGCGGCCGGGTAGCTGACGGCAAACCCGCCGCCGCCGAACGCCATGCCGTACGAGTGCATCACGTTCTGCTCCACGCTCTCCGACGGCGCCCCGACGTAGTACATCTCCTCGTGGTTGTACTTGTTCAGCACCGCCACGAGGTTGTCCGGGAAGAACAGCGTGTCGTCGTCGCCCATCACGAACCACCGCGGCTCGGGAGAATCGGTGGTGCCGTTCGCCGTCTCCAGGAACGAGTCCGCCACGATCCTCGCCATCCGCGACGCCGACGCCCGGTCGCCGAACCGTGACGCGTCCGCCGAGACGCGGTAGGGCGGGCAGGTCGCCGCCGGCCAGGGCCCCACGGGCTGCTCGTCGAGCCAGACGTGGCCGCGCATCTCGCCGGGCCGCCACCACAGCTCCGCGTACCCGCGCCGATTGTCCCACGTCCGCGCCGATGCGCCGATGCCGAACACGATGTGCGACAGCGTCGTCGGCGAGCGGCGGAGACGGCCGCTGCCAGGGGTAGGGCCTTCCGCCACGGCCGCCTCGTCGTCGTAGGGGAAACCGCCCGCCGCGTCGCCGCAGCCCTCGCATCTCCACCACCGGTACAGCCCACCCTCTCCGTCATACGGGAAGAAGGCGACGTAGGCAAGAAACGCCAGGGTGGCCGCGATCAGCATGGACAGCGACGCCGTCACGCACCGCCGCCGCTGGTCTCCGCCGCCGCCGCCGGCATCGGCGACCTTCCATTTGTGCTGCATCTGTCCTTGCCACGATCACCACCAACCACCCGCCCGCCTGCCCTCCGTCCCGCGACGGTTTCACGGGGATCTCGCAGGGCAGGGCGAGATGACCGCTCTTTCCAGGGGAAAAACAAAACAAATGATGCGAGATGGTGGCCGCGGGAGGGGGGACGGGAGAGGGCCACTTCTCGGGAGACGGAGGAAGAGGGAAATTTGGAGCACGCGTGCGTGCGTTACGTGGTGCGCCGCGACTATTATACTTGTCCTTGTATGGGCGAATTGGACGGGAAATCAGATCGACGGCGACATCAATCGTGCGGCGAGGTTTCTCCTTTTAAAGTACACCTTCATACTTCACCAGTTTGCTCTTCGATCAAACATGCCATCTTCACCAGTTTCCTTTGGTAAGCGAATGAAGGCAATGCACATGCACGGATTCACCGATATATTCACGATTCATCGACGTAATAAGCGGGCAGTTTTATTACCTTCCCGCCCGGTTGATACGTAGTTAGTGAGTGAGCGAGTGGCATCTGGCATGAGATCTGTGCTGGTTGACTCGTCGTTAGTCATTATTACTATACTTGCAATGCGATTATCTCTATCCCAAGTTGGTTACTGCATTAGATATCTCAC
Organism: Leersia perrieri; assembly: GCA_000325765.3. Classification (NCBI taxonomy): domain Eukaryota; kingdom Viridiplantae; phylum Streptophyta; class Magnoliopsida; order Poales; family Poaceae; genus Leersia; species Leersia perrieri. Next base: position 7,846,382 of record CM002481.1, on the reverse strand, counting down.
CGAACTGCCCGCATACCGTGCACGGTACGTATGTGACTCGTGAGTCGTGAGTCGTGACGCGGTGACGGAGGCAGAGCTACGTGTGTTTCGATCTGTTTGTATGGGATGGTGTGCCTGTTCGCGGCTTGCTTCGGCGCGAGGCGATGCCCAAGCCGCGTACGTGGAGACATGGGAGGGGTCTCTGGCCAGCTAATTAACTTTCTACTAGTACATCGGTTTGCCATTATACTACTGTGTTGGCCACGTAGTCGGAGGGAGTACAGATGATATCGTCGTTTGTATTCTACAAGGACGAGTCAACACATGCAGTAGGGTGCGGTCGGGGCGGCGTTCAACTTTGTGAATTGTGCGGCTTCTGTTGAACAAACCGTGATGTAGATATACGTACGTAGTTATCGGAAAGCCCGTAACTGAATCACGTGTACAAAAAGACAAGTGCACCGGCAATTAATGACATACCAATAATACCATTGTGCCACACATGACCTTACTACAATTGGGAAAAAATACTCTGTGCCCACCATCATGTTGCTGGATTTCTTCGACAGTCAGACTTGCCTGGAAAATGGCCCCATTTGTAGTGAAATTATATACAATTAACATGGGCACACGGCATCCAGAAGCCAGTTTCATGCGGCAGCGTCCAGTCCGGGTCAATTCTCGCAAACCGGCACCTTGTGCTTCGGAACTTCAGATCGGCTATGCAAGGGAGATTAGGCTTGACAACGAGACGGTTCGAGGCTGGATTGGGCCAGAACGTCCTCGTCCCCGACCCCCGAAATCTTTCTCCTCCCCTGGTCCCGAAGGATTGAACGGAGGAAAATCTACCCCCGGGCCCGGTCCCGGCCCTGTGGGCCCCATCCCCAATCGGGCCCTCACTGCCTCGACGGCAGCTCACACACTCGCTCACACTCGTGACGCACGACGGCACGAGAGGGCAGCATGCGCAAGAGGAGACGGCTGTGACGACGCTCACAACAACACAACCATAGCACGATAGGAGAACCTGGCGGCCACGACCTGCATGGGAGGCGGCAGCCGCGACGACGCTCTCAGGAGACGGTGGTCGCGACGGCGAGCCGCGGGAGGCGGCGGCGGAGACGGTGAGCCGCGGGATCCAGCGGGGGCGCCGCCGCCTGGGAGATCGACGAGCAGCACGCCCTCTCTGTCCATCTTCCACGCGAACGTGCGTGTGGATTGGGGGCGGCGGCTGGGTGGGAGGAGTGAGGAGAGGAGAGAAAAGTTAGGGTTTGGTTTTTATATGGTGTGGAATTTACCTCTTTTGTTGGACTATTGGATCTTATAGGCTGGAAATCTCAGGCTTTTTACATATTTCGAGACTCCACGGATCCCCCGTGGGTGAAAACCGACCCCTGTCCCGCCCTCGACCCCAACCCCGAACATGGATGGAGACCCGGCCTCGATTCCCCGCGGGTGAAAAATTTACCCCATCCCTGACAGAGCCCGCCCCGAACAAGGGAATTGCCAGCCCTACCTCCAGCCCTCATGGCAATCTCCTCCCTATCCTTCACGGCCTGCGATCGCTCGCCTTCTTTACCTCAGCCGACGCTGTGACACGTGAGGCTCCTCCGTGTCTCCATCTTTTTCGGTAGCGTCCTTGACCTCCTCGCTTGTCCGTGCATCCAAATCGTGATCTATCTCTACCTCCTCGCACACCCACACAGCCGCCGCCGACCTCTCTCCATGCTCCTTACCCGAAATCCTCAGATCCCTGAGTCTAACCTGTTGGATTTAGGCCAGAAAAGCCCCTCGACTCCAGTCCAGCCACGCTCCCACGCCGCCATCTGAATACACTCAGGGCAAGATCCCTGACCAGCTTCAGCGGGATAGGCAGTTAACCGTAGCGCTATATGATCTGCCTTCCCGGCTCCTACTGCCTTCTTGAACTAGCGCTGGCGTCCTTGCACATCTGTAACTCGAACAGATCCCGAGGCTGCAATTGCCAGCTCCTTCACTCTCGAAGGTGGTGGGAGCCCGGATGCTCACGATCGATGTGGGACACGGCAGTTGCAGCTCGCTAATAAGCTTGAAGCACCATCTAATCATCTACAAGAGGTTGCAAAGTAGCTTAGTTCACCTCTGGAGATATAATCATTCAGGTCGTGCTACATAAGAATTCACAGTGCATGAAACAGTTGGATGATTTAGTATCTCACCATTCAGCACTACGGCTGAATTCCAGTGATCCCGTCTCTTATGCTTACGGGGAAAGGAAAAACTTCCAGACAAGTTTACAATTACTCTAATGAGGGCAATTCCACACTAATGGATCAGACAATTTTTTTTGCATGTAATGCACAGAGTGATTCAGTTCCTCTGCTTTAGATTGTTATGAAAAGTGCACTATTGCTGATTTAGGCTGCGTTTGTTGGGAGTAGTTCCACTCAGCACAGTGTTTGCACGCAAAACGAGAAACATTGTGCATGATTAATTCAGAGTTAACGATGCTCCCTGCCAAATTTACATTGTTCAGGAATACAATTTTCGATGCATGTAATAAATTCAAATTCTGAAACAATCTATGTGCTTCCTTCTCTGCAAATGACACTTAATTTTCATTTATCTGATGCAAACTCCAAAGCACTTATTCGCGATGTCCGGGTGTGTCCATTCAAGAATTCTGCCCAGTGTTACATTAACAAAAAGATTTTAAGAAAGGGTAGTCATGTAACTCAGATTGATATCCAGTCAGATGCAGTCATGTAGCTCAGATTGATATCCAGTCCAAAATATTAAAAATATTATGTTTTGGTCAAATAATAGTTCATGCAACCATTATTCTTCAAACTATAAAATAAGAATGTGCGTGGTATGTCAATTTATGGCACAAATATTTATTTTCTGAATATTGTTATGTCCAATTTAAGTGTATTTCTCCATTTGCTATAATATATTAATATGGATTCCACGTGCACGCTTACTAGTCTATTTTAAGTTATTTGTTGTTCTATATTTGTTCTAAGCCAAACATTTATATTTGACCATCAATTTCTACCAAAATTTGGATTTAGAGTTCTACGTGGAATACTTGTACAATTTGCGTGTTGTTTAACAACATGGATGTCAAAACAATAATAGTAAAGTTAGATATGTTTGACTTAATAAAACAAATAACTTTATCTTTTAGAGTCAACCTTTGAGGCAATTGCTTAAACGGTTTGGGGGCAACAAGTGATAACTTTTTTAAATATTAGGGCCTGTAGAGAGCCAATATCACAATAACAATGATAATACAAGATAGGTATGTGTTAAATATAATTGGGATAAATGGCGAAATTTGACCAAAGTAAGAAGAGAAATGCGGACTTCTATGAGAATTAATTTCATAGATAATTAATTGTTGTAAATATTTGTAAAGTTGATTATCTGAAAATAGAGATAAACCCTGTCCTGTCCTCCAGAATCGTGTAGCCTAGCCTATTAAAACAGGCTCGCCCACTTACAGAACTAGATGAACTCTTTCTGTTTGGGGTTGAAATTTTTATCCGATCGTGCTCTCTTTTAATCATCTCCCACGGGATCGTTTCTCTGAACCAGCAACGAGTCACTTTTCATATGGGAAGGCACTTCCTGCTCGATGACAGATACTTAATTTACTTTGGTACATTGGTACATCGCAGCTCCAACTTGTGAAGAGACTTCTCGAATGGGTTTTCGTCAGAATCACAAAAGTTATTGTAATGGTTATGATGTGTTAACACATTGAGTTAGGATTTGATCGGTCGCTATCGTAGATGGCCTTTCATTGGCTGTGGCACCTAATGGATGGTGGGAAATGAGTGCTAAACTGCCAATAGAGCATTTTGACAGCCACTCAAGCGAGGAGATGCAGTACTTCAGTGGCTAATTATTGTCCCGCACTATTATTATACGAGAGTACGATCGCTTCGTTTATTCTAACAAGACATAGCCACATGAATAACGCATCAACTTTTACATTCGTCATTCGTTAAAAAAAGAGATCACAATAGAAAACCCCAAATATCAAGTTAAAATTAAGATCAAACATTCGAATTTAGGCTATTACTTAGGGCTTCCATAGTCAAGATCAGGCTAGTAGTGCCCCTACTCTCCACCTAAGCAAAAATCACCCCTCCCTACTTAAAAAAAAAGGAATATAGAGGGCCTCTTTTAGAGGAGCTTCTAACAGCTACACCATCTCTCAGAAAGTTGCAGGGCTTGTTTGGATGCTGCCCTCAAAAACTTGCCTGAGTCAGGTATGAATCTCAGACGCCCATTTTTGGTGGCCTGTGGTTGGATGTATATGCCTAAGCAAATGCTCTTAGGCCAAGGCACCATCCAAACAAGCCTGTAGTTACTAGATGACACCCCGCGCATTGCAGCGGACTTAATAGGAAAAAATTGTAAAGATACAAAATAAGAATGCATGGTTAATTTTCTTTCAAGCAAACCGTGGCAAGTCTAACTGCAACCGACCCAAGTAACATGGCTGTCTTCACCAATCAAAATTCAAGACCAAGGTTTATTTGACATTCCAGATGCATACTAATATACTGCCTCCTTTTTATATAAATGTCGTATATATAAAAAAGTGAGCACCGTATTACACACTAGCTATATCAAAACTAACTGAATTATGTATGAGTTGAATAGATACATTATTCTTTTTTTTATAGGATAGAAGTATACTCAACACGATTTTCTATAAAAGATTTAATCGAAATAACTACCCAGGTCGCCGCCAATTGGAAAAGGCGATGTGGTCAACGGCATGTGCATGAGCATTGCATATTAAGGGCATTTTTCAAGATGGAACTGTGATCACTGGATGCTCTTAGTTGAGTAGCTGTATGATAAGAACAAAATCAGGATGCAAAAATGGGACAATAAAAAATAACTACCGGGAATCACACCAAATAAAGCAATCAGCATCTACCTCCAAACTTTCTCATTGATCAAAGATCAAAATTGAGAACAAAGAGGATTAGATTAGATAGGATACTGGCAACGATGCTTTGTCAGTTGGTAATATATGCCATTGAACATCGGAGTTGAACGATTGAGTTCAACTATTAATTTTCCCGGTGAGTGGCAAATCACAATACCATTCACTGTTAACGCCAAGGAGATAGGTGAACATTAATCCTGGGTTTCGTGGAGTCAATGAGATAAGTGAACAGTAATTAGTTTAATTTGTTGAACGTCATGACTTGGTCATTATTGAGTGCATGACTTGGGCTGCTTAATGCAAGCAAGCGCTGAGATTATGTGGTCACAAGCTCTCGGTAGATCTGGAACGACATTTCAATCCAATGGTAGTGCTTAATTAGGGTGATGTGGTCAAACATGAGGACAGAAAAATGAGTTAGTGGGGATCACTCCTATAGTTATATAGGAGCCCCAAACAATTCAAATTTTTGTTAAGCTTATAAAAATCTGTAGTTACAAATTTTAGCCCAAACAATCCAAATTCCGGTTATGTCTATGAAAGTCCGTAATTACAACTTTCTAAAAAGTAAACTAAAAAGCCAAAAACTAGAAAAGCTAGGTTTTTTGGCTTCTCCAAATTCTCACCAGAGGTATACACCATCATACTAACTAGTTGCTTCTCAGAAGTAAAGCTCCCCAAACATGTCCGGAGCTATCCTCCAATATGCACAATAACTTTATTGGGCTAACAGAGCATCGACGTTTCAATACCTAGCTATTTTGTTTTAGCCCCTCCACATTATTAAATTTTTGTCCTATTTAGATACTTTATAGAGAGGATCTCATTCAAAGAAAGATATGCAAAGAAGGTCCCTAACCCCACTTGTCAGTGAGATAAACTGAAAAGACAGTAATATATCTCTTCTTCCATCTTCCCTGATTGAGACGGTGGAGTCAGAGTCCCCCTCTCTCCACTGATCTGCCCTCTTCCCCTATTCCCTTTCGCCTACACTCCCTCTGATAGCAAGCTCTCATGCTGACGGGACTCCTCTCCTCTTCCACGAGTTCACGATGGATCAGGCGGCGATGAGAAGTCTCTCTTCTACTTTCTTACGCTCTCTCTTCCTCATCTTTTGCTTTTTTTTTCCCTGATGTTCTAACGAAGAAACGACAATCCCTCAGGGATTACGAGCATTTTCGTAGAGTGCGGTTCACGACCAACATGGCATGGATCTTTTGACGTGACGAGCTAGATGGACAGGCCAGCTCACCCAACAGCGAGAGCCCTTAATAAACCTACACGATGGGAGACAAAGTCACACAGGTCCATTCCACTCATGGAGGCAGTGCACACAACTTTGTGTCACTGAAACCATTACCGTGATATTTTTCTGTTATTCCAGGGCCGTGCAGCTTTCATCAGGTCTCAAACAGTCGCACGCTCTCAGATATATATACTCTCAGCTCTCAGATATAGAAACAGTCCAGAGACCGACAACCTGCAACTTTTTTAGAAGAACATCCATTGAAGAAATGGAAGTCCAGAGAATAATGACTGTAGCTAATCATAGATTAATATATATCGTTAGATTTGTCTCGTAATTTAGCTCATGAGATTTATTAGTAACCTACGTTTAGCACTCTAAATAGCAAGATTTCGAAGGGCTAACTCCGATCCAAACAGGGCCAAGGTTTTTAGCACCATAGAAGTTGCAGATTGTTACTATTTACTTACCCTATACTGAATAAAATATTTTCTCGCTATTTGGTTGGCTTGCCAGCACCAAACTTGGGCAAAACACACTAAAGAAAAGAATAACTGCATGATAATCACCTTCACCTTTCTTTCAAAAAGAGTATAAATGAAATATTTCTTTAACTCGATTCACAAACCACACCTCTGATTTTGCCTATGCTGAAGTTGCTGCCTCGTCAGGCTTACACTGGTGTATCTTGACGAGCAACGTGTCCTCTTCATCTGCGTTCTGCACCTTGCAGCATTGTCTCCGTGGAGCCTTGTCCAATACCAATCAAACCCGAAACGTAAATGAGCAAACAAAGTTAGCATCGCAATATAAATCTCACGTTTAATGACAACTTAAAGGGGGTTGATTACGATGTTTCTTACTGCGTGGATACGATTAGTGGACCGCTAATTATGAATTGTGCGTGAGCACGTACCCGTTTCCAAACAGCAGGGTCCATCTTGAGCGCGATCACCTGGATCATCTGCACCTTGGTGGCCGCGTCGAAGCCGGTGGCGTTGCAGCGTTCGCCGGACAACGCCTCCGGAACGTACTCTGTCAAAGTCCAGTTCCTTCCGGCCTGCGCCTGCGCTGGCGCCGACGTCGACATCTCCGTGACGCGGTCAAGGTAGAACATGATGGGCATGCGGTGGCACGGCAGCGCCGTCGCGTTTGGCGTGGCCTCCGGCCGCGTGTTCACGGTGTACGGCCCCGCCGCCGAGCCCGACCACGCGCGGAACGTGCGCAGCGGCGTCTGCAGCTCGTGCGGCCGGACGGCGGCCGGGTAGAGGTGGACCATGTAGCCCCAGGAGACGGACACGGACAGGGTGAACCGCCGGCGGTGGTTGGACGAGTGGTGGTAGCAGATGGCCTGCTGCAGCGTGCGCGACGGGTCGTGGCGGGACGCGGCGACGAGGGAGCGGACGGCGTGCAGCCGCTTGAGCCAGTTGGGGGAGATGGGGTTGAGCCGGTCGAGGTGGTGCAGCGACACCAGCGGCGCCACCGGGTGCGCCGCGAGCAGGCCGTACACATGACCCTTCAGGTCCAGCTGCCACGTTGCACGTAACAACATTATACAAACATACAGATGTAAAGAGAGTGAATTGGTGAATTGCGTTTGTTCTTAAGCACTAGCACATTTTCTTTGTGGTCCAGTTACTCCTTGTTCATGTCATTTAGCAGTGTGTAGTGCACACCGTACAGTGTCCTCGGATCTACTCCTACCAGCGTTGTTTTTTTTTCTGCTAATTTACTCTCCTGCATTATCTCTCGTCCCTATGATGTGAGCATCATGAGCTGGGTGCATCAGGTAAAGCAATGGCCGTCCTGACACATTCGATTTGCCAGCGAAACTGATAAGAACTTAGCAACCGCTTGGATTTGGGGAGCCAGCAGCTTACGTTTCCTTTTCTTCCCTCGAGATTTTTTCGGCAACGACAAATTTCTCTCTCAATCTCCACAAATGACAAGGTGGGCGAGACGCGAAACAGCGAAACACCCAACGTGAGGTGAACCCACTGTTTTAATTGCCGAGTTAATGCGATAACGGACGCCTCAGATACATTTGGGAAGACTCGATCGACGGTTCGGATCTAAGCAAAGTTGCGACGTGGATGATGGATCTATTGTTACCTGGTGGAAGCCGGGCTCTGCGGTGAGCGGCACGCCGAGCTCGGCAAGGCAGGCCTGAACACGGTGGTCGCTGCCGTAGAACTCATTGTAGCGGTCGAGGCACCCGTCCATTATCCCGGCGAGCGCTGCCGCGGCCGGGTAGCTCACGGCGTAGCCGCCGCCACCGAACGCCATGCTGTACGAGTGCACCACGTTCTGGCCCACGCTCTCGGAGGTCGCACCGACGTAGTACATTTCCCTGTGGTCGTACTTGTCCAGCACGGCCACCAGGTTCTCCGGGAAGAACACCGTGTCGTCGTCGCCCATCACCAGCCACCGCACCTCCTCGCCGCCGTCGCCCTGATCCCACCCCGCCGCCTCGTAGTATGCCTCCGCCACCGCCCGCGCCATCCGCGCCGCGGCAGCGTGCTCCTTGCCGAACCGCGTCTCGTCAGGCCTCAGCATGCGGTACGGCGGCCACGATGGCTGCCACGGGCCGGATGGCTCGTCGTCGAGCCAGACGTGGCCCCGCATTTCCCCCGGACGCCACCACAGGCCAGTGTACGCCCGGCGCTTGGGCCAGGTGGCGTTGGACGCGCCGATGACGAAGACGATGTGCGCAAGGGTGGTCGGCGAGCGGGCGACGACGGCGACGGGCGGAGAAGGAGGCTCGTAGAACGGACATTGACGGAAGTCGCGGACGACGGGGTTGTCTCCGGAGAAGAACGAGAAGTAGGCGAAGTAGGAGGCGGAGAAGAGCACAAGCGCGCACAGCGAGTGCCTGAGCCAGCAGCACCGCTCGTTCTTGCCGTCGGCATCAGAGAAGACGTTCGCCATGGCAGGGACGTTGTGACTGACGCCATGGAGCATCTCCGATGACGATAAATTTTTTCCTGTGACACCTTTCGCTTCTCGCCGAGACTGTAGGACAGGGACTTTAGAGTCCGGTGATATCTCTGTTCCTCACCTAATTTATGTACTGCTGCATATAATCCACAATAAAATGGGTGCTCCAACTCAGAGGTATCTTAAATGAAACTGACAGTAATATAGGGATAGGAGTATGTTCTAAGCAAACTCATAGTAAACGGTAACTCTGTAAGTATGAACCATTTTTTTCTACAAATGATTTACATTTCTTCCTGTCTCTCCCAATCATGGTTGTTCAAATTGCGATACTCAATCGGGATTGGAATTTCAATCGCAGATTCTGTACATACTAGAAGCATAGAATCATGCCTCTTAATTATGATCGTAAAGTTGCAAAATCGTATGAAAGAATCGAGAGTTTAACAACATACAACAAATAAGTTCAAAAAGTTCAACAATAAGGCTCAGGAGTCAGGGCTATAGCAAATGCAAATCCCTACCCCTGCGCTAATGATAATCGAATAAAAATATTAAATACTACATCCGAATATAGCAACTTAGAATATGATTTGACCTCTTTTCGGATAATGTATATGGACATACCAAAATCCAAATACATTATCCTAAAAGGGGTCACATCCACTCTTCCTCTTCCTCTTAAGTTGCTATATTATAGAGATAGAGGGAATAGAACTCACTGTATATTCTATAACAGAAGTCCATAAAATGGAAGACAACAAAACTAAAATAACATACTGATTCCAAGAATGTTGGTATAGCATAATTACATATACTACAGTGGGTTAAACAATTTTTTTATTATTGCAAACTATAACATTGTTGTAATATCAAATTGACCAACAAAGCCACTGGTTCCAAAACAAAATCAGTTTTTAAAGTGGATCTACATACTCCCCTAAAATATTTACCAAAAACATTATTTTAGTAGCATTTAGCCACTAGTTGCAAAACAAACCCCTTTGCAATTTCTACAAAATCCTATTGGATTTCGCGAAATTCCGGTGTTTCGACGTGGCTCAGAAAATATAAGGCACTGAAATTTTGCTACAATTTGGCGAGGTTCCAATTTAAAATCATAAAATAAAAAAATTGAAAAGAAATCCTAATGATACTATGGAATTAGTAGTATGTTCTGGCGCAATATTATGCAAAAGATATAACTCCTGAGTAAATTTTCGAAGGGGGAAGTTTGGAACAGTACAAAAATAGATAGATAATTCGGCTGTTCCTATTTGTGTCTGCACTCTATTTTTCTGGTACAAACTATATAGAGAGAATTTTATGCAATATTCAAGTGAGAGAGTGCAAGGATCACATTTGTGGTAGTGGATTGTCGTGGTTAATTTATGTTTCATGTATATTTGTGTCATGTAGTTTGTGGCAGTGGATTGTCATGGATTGTTTTCTTGAAAATCATCACTGGCAATTGGGCAAACTACAAGAAGGCATGCAAGCTAGTGAGAAATGATCATAAGAAGATCGTGTGGCAGGCATGTGTTGCATGCCATTTTTTTATAATTCTTTAGGTGGGAATTTTGCATTTGAAGCATGCAAAAACATATGTATTTTCCATTCGGAATTTCAGACATTCCGGCATAAACAAGGGTAGAAGGATGATTTCCCCTTCTTCCCTCCTACATAAACCATGAGGTGAGTCCATGAGGCCACTTTCTCACTCCCCCCACCCCCTAGACTTCCCTACACACAAATTATTGAACCAGAAATTATTGGTTTCAACAATCTTCACAATAAAGTTCTGTTATACACAAATTTCTAATGACTGACCACTTTTGGCATCTATATAAAGCAAATCTTTTCATTTGACATCGACAAGTTTGGCTCCAACAATTACTTATTTAAAAAATATTTTGTACTCATAAATTATGCAATAATGATTTTTCTTTTAAGAAGCATTGTAAAATGACATTTTTACGATAACTTTTATTAATATAGAATATTAGTGTAGTGGGATTAAATCTGACGGTTGATTTATATGAGTACTTTAGAACTTCTGTTAAAACTATCATATGTGTACTTTGATTTATCTGTAAAAAGGGCTCTATGATAATTGCATACAAATCTTGTTGTAGTTAAACACTTCCATGTGCAGCGGTACAACGCCACACACAGCCACAAAACCTCTGCTTATTTATTCATGGATGAAAAATAGAAAGGGCATGGCATGGATTTTCATGAGAATCTCCCTCCATTAAGTTCAGTCCAGCTGGCGAGCAAGTACGGTAGCGTCTCTTGGTGAGCTAGCCATGCAAACACCACATAAGTATCATCGATTGCCCTACATGGCTACTGGCTAGGTCACCTTTTCTCTGCACCAGCACTACCAATCGGCTCTGACGTCATGCATGTTCTTTTTCAAAAAACATACATCACCTATCCTGCCCATCTCTTTGCTTTTCCTACTGTTTTTACCATTTCATTTTCTACTGTCCATATAACATAGATGATGTTTCTTTTGCTTAATGAGTGTCCTTCTTTACAGTCATCAGTCCATGGTACTATTGAAATTTGCTTGTACTACTTGCTTCGAACATTTTTGGCTGTGACGAAGACGTGAGCGTGGACGCTTATATTAGAGCACCTCTAGTGTGCTTTAAAAAATCAAATCATGGAGTATAAAAATCGAATCATGCCACTGCAGCCACCAAACCGTGTCGCCTGAAAAAAAAACTGAACTCACCTTTAGATGTGTTCATTTGTAACTAAATGGCAACCGGTGGCAATAGTACTTTTCTCCGTGGCATGTTTTTTGAATTGCTAAATGATGTGTTTTTTGAAAAAAAATAAAATTCTATATGAAAGTTGTTTAAAAAATCAAATTAATCCATTTTCAAAGTTTAAAATAGCTAATACTTATGTAATTATACGCTAATAATGTTTTTCATTTTGCGTGCATATTCCGAATAGAGCATACTCACACGAACAGCCTTGTGGTTGAACCATATAGATAGAAAATACGTTAGTGATAGGACCCACTACCGAGATTGGCAGGCAAGAGAGCTCTTCACCGTTGGATTCTCTGCTTATGATTTGTGCAAGTGGGGTTAGGCTACATTTCATATTTATTATGATATACTAAGTCTTGTATACTATAAATATAGGATGGAACATAACTAACCTATATACACTTAGTCTGATTTAGGAAATATAATAGTTAGCTATGTCATATTTTTCTTTCTATTTGAAAGTTCTTTATACTTAAAAGTCTTTGTTTCCTTCCTATCTGAAAGTTGCAAATTTTTCTACTAGAAAGTTCTTTTTTTTCTTTCTAATTGAATATTGTAATTTTTTTTCTACTTGAAAGTCCCATTTCTATCGATCTGGAAGTTTCATGTACTTTTAATTTGAATGTAGACTATTCTATCGATCTGAAAGCTTCATTTCCTCTCAACTTAATTTTCCTTTTAGTTCATTATATTTGAAATTTCCTTCCTTTGCATTCTATCGTTTCAGTCCGAAACTAGTAAACGGAAAGATAACAGAAGAGTTAACAGAAATTCGAGCATGTGTTCCTGGTGAACGGATGTGCAATAGACACACCCATAAAACAAGTCACAAACAAAATAAACAATAATTTTTATATAAGATGAATGGTTAAATGTTACGAACAAAAAACCCAAAACTATAAGTGCTTTGGAACTGAGATAGCACGTGTTTCTTGTTTACTGCCTTATAAAAAACGATCGAGGACTCATTGTTCTGGACATCGACAAAGATTCGTTCCTATACACACCAGCCAGCATCTTGAAGCCAGAGTTTACCTAGAACGCGTCCTGTTCTTGATGCCATGTCCAGCCGTCCGGTCCACCGATTCGCCACGCGCATTGCTGTTCTTATTACCAACACTGCTTACCGGTGGATGCATCCAGTGGAATTCTGCTGCTGCGACCTGCGAGGTCCAAAACCGTGTGGTTAACTGGTTATCTTATCTCGCTTTTAAGTGCAGGGCAGCTCGCATGCACTCTGTTTCGCACCGAAACAGGGGCAAGGGGCGCCGCATGGTTAAGAATCAGGCCGAGACAACAGCCAGCCAACCCAGCGTAAGGCAAATCTTATAAAAGCCTCCGTTTCGCGCGTGCCGAGCCGTGCACATGCACAAGCCGAGACGATGTGGGCGCGCTTCTGGTATTCCAAGCCGGCCGAGACGGCCCTGCCGGCGGCGCCGTTCGTACCCCCGCCGCCACCGCCTCCTCCTCCACCGCCGCAGTACGTGCCACCAGACGAGCCGTCCGCTCTCGCGAAGCTCTACGCCGTCGCTGGTGATGTGGTTGGCCGCGCCAAGTCCCTGCTGATCACCAGCGGTGGACCACTCAACCCGTCCGACGACGACGGGCAGAGAGTCCGCCGTGCCTTGGCTCAGTTCACGGCCCCACCTTCCGACCCGGCGCCGGCACTACCCCAGAAGGACTCGAGCTCGGGCCTGAGTTCCACGGCGGTGACCTGGATCATCGTGGCGGCCGGCGTCGTCGGAGCGATCTTGATTCTATGCGTGCTCACGCTCTGGATCCGGCGATGTCGACGAAGGCGACGGCGGCGCCCGGTGGATCCGCTTCCGCTACCACCGCCAGTATACAACCCCTACTACAAAGGTGCGCACATTCTGTCACGTTCACCGACGTGTCCGTCCGACCATGTCGTCGTCACAGATCTTCACCACACACTTGGTGTTTTCGTTGCAGCTGACACGCCGCCGCAACCATTCGTACAAGCGCCGTCGGACCACTACTTCAACCAGCATCACTACCCGACGCCGCCACAAACGAGCGGCACGTTCTCGGAGGCCGGTTCGGAGCGCCCGCCGCAGCACTCCATCGACATCCTCACCGAGCTGCCTACCACCGGCGGGTCGCTCTCGTACGACCAGCTCGCCGCCGCGACGGACGGGTTCTCTCCCGAAAACGTGATCGGGCAGGGCGGGTTCGGGTGCGTGTACAGGGGGAAGCTGCAGGATGGCACGGAGGTGGCGATCAAGAAGCTCAAGACGGAGAGCAAGCAGGGCGACCGCGAGTTCCGTGCCGAGGTGGAGATCATCACCCGCGTCCACCACAGGAACCTCGTCTCTCTCGTGGGTTTCTGCATCTTCGGCAACGAGAGGCTGCTGGTCTACGAGTTCGTCCCAAACAAGACGCTCGACACGCATTTGCACGGTAACTAAAGCTTAAGTTGTTCTACGGTAAATGCACGTTGACGTTTAGTCGATGCTTTTTAGACTTTGTTTTTGCTCTCATATGTTGACGTTGAACTTTATGCAGGGAACAAGGGGCCGCCTCTGGACTGGCAACAAAGATGGAAGATTGCTGTTGGATCTGCAAGGGGTTTGGCCTATCTACATGATGACTGTTAGTTCTAGTATACCCATCCATTTCTCTATATATTCAGTTTCATATATATCATGTGCTGAACTGCGATGTAATATAAAAAAGTTCATTTACTATTCAGGTTCTCCTAAAATTATACATCGTGATGTCAAGGCATCCAACATTCTTCTGGAGCATGATTTTGAGCCCAAGGTAATTCTATTCAGCGTTTGAAGAAGCTCCGTTTTCTTTTTTTCAGGACGAGTATGAATTGTGAAAATGCATATAGCACAATCCTATATTCAGCATGTCTTGATCCTTTGCAGGTCGCAGATTTTGGTCTAGCAAAGTATCAACCAGGAAACCATACTCATGTTTCTACAAGAATAATGGGCACTTTTGGGTCAGTTTTTGTTCAGCATTACTTCTGTACTTCGAATTTGTTCGTTCTAATTCTAGTACAAGTATTACCATATTCATAGCATTTCCTCTTTTCTGCAGGTACATAGCTCCAGAGTTTTTGTCAAGCGGGAAACTTACTGACAAAGCCGATGTCTTTGCTTTTGGTGTCGTCCTCTTGGAACTGATAACTGGAAGACTGCCGGTTCAGTCATCTCAGTCTTACATGGATGACACATTAGTTGGCTGGGTCGGTTTCTAATAACAAAGTTATTGATAAATAATGCCTTGACATCTAACACATTTCCTTCACTCCAATAACTGTAGTTCTCAGATGAATTTTAATATTTAGCCTGAAAGATTATTTCCTCTGAATTTGCTCGTGCAGGCGAAACCCTTGCTTTCACAGGCTACGGAAGAAGGCAACTTTGATATCCTTGTTGATCCAGATATTGGAGATGATTATGATGAGAACATAATGATGCGAATGATCGAGTGTGCTGCCGCTGCTGTGCGCCAATCAGCTCATCTGCGTCCATCCATGGTTCAGGTTCGTTTCCTGCTCACTTATCCTTCCCAGAAAATGGTGAAGCACTGAATATGCTAGATGTACAGTTGTAGTATCGAGTATCAGCATGCCTAATTGACATTTTAACTGAATTGATTTGTGATACAGAAATATGACAATTACGTTTCCTCTTTTCCCCTTCAGATCCTGAAGCACCTGCAAGGAGAAACGCATGGAGAAGATCTAAACTCTATATTTAGGATTACGTACGCAGATGATACATACAGTTCCATCATGGAATCCGGTGAGTCCATTGGGCCACGATCAAGAAGAGCGCCGCGGAGTCAGGGAAACACTAGCAGCGACTATAGCAGCGACCAAGCTCTGCAAGACAAAGACATAGACGACCGTAGCTCTGCCAAGGGCAGATGAACTGAAGATATAAATTAGGTCCTTTTTATTTTTGAAATTGAAACAATGTTGCTGTACAAAAAGACATGAATGAATGTTTGTGTTGCGCATTCAGATACTGTCTCCAAAGGACGCAACTACCATCTGGACATTCGTTTTGGACTAATTTATCAGACGCACTCCCTGCACCAACTAGAATTGACTTTGCATGCACAACTCGTCTGACTCCACCCTCATGCGCATATTGCTCATCTTCTCAACCCCCCCTCTCTCACTCACTCACTCTTCTCCAACGAGCTTTTCAAACATTTGAGCTAACTGTTCTTTCAAATTACTAATCTGATTGACGATCTGAATGCATCGTTGCATTTATTGTAACTAAATCTTGATTATATTTTGGATAATATTAGTAAGTTAAATATTTTTATATTATATGTGAAACACCGAATTGTAACGGTTGAAACATTAGAATATACTTGCCTAAACATCCCAAAAATATCTCATACAATATTTATAGATAACATATTAAAAAATCAAAAAATTGAAACATCTTAGTAGACCATTTGCAATATTAAAGAAATATACATTGCAACAAAAATCTTCAAAATGTGCAACATAGTTAGTCATAGTTGAAACATCCTCTTTTAACTTGTGAAACATCATATTTTAATGGTTGAAACATGTATTTACTATTCATCAAAATATATTCATGTGTGATCTTTTTAAAAGATTTAATTGCAATAAATACAATGATATAATCAAATTACAAGTCAAATGCATAGTCTAGGAGGAAGAATCATTTTAAGTCACGCTAAAAGTAGTTTATTTCCATACATCTAGGCATGTAACATGCAACGTGTTAGTGTAGCAGTAGTACAGCACCATCGCACCAGCAAAAAATAAGAGAGATGGAGATGGAGCGTTGGACCTGGTGGTTTGTCCTACACATAAAGCGTTCATTCGCTCTGGATGTCTGATCCAGGGTTTACGTTTTCGACGAATTCCGGTCGAATTCCATGAAATTTCGATGTTTCGACATGGAATGAAAGTAGATTTCAAGTGAAATTTCGAATGGATTTCGAGATAATACACCAAATTTTAATCGAAATCTTTTTATGTGGTGGCAGATGAATTTTAAGCTTTGTTGACAGCTAGCTTGAAGGATGCCTAATCTGAGGGTACTACCTTTTCAGTAACTTTGTGTGACTTGTTTGATTTTTCGATCGAAAGCAAATGAGCCATGTAGCTTAAGTGCTAGTCTTCTTTACTTGTTCATATTTTGGCATGTCAAGCTTCTCAAACCATTCATATTGAGTAATTACCATTATCTGTTCAAGATAAGAAGATGCAGTTTGTTTATCTTTTCTTTCTTGATATTAGCTGTGCCTTTCTTCTTTTGTTATTTTCTCTTCTATATGAACTATTGATATCACTAAATTTATTGTCTGCATATAATTTATTCATATACCATGTGAGTGATTTGGAAAATTGATTATTTTTTATTAGTAGAGGAACTGATTAAAAACACATTAAAGTGGTTATTTAGTATATCATAGACCAAAGAACTTGATGTTCAGTGCATCCTGTTGATGTGTTGCCCATTTGTTCTTGATTATCAATGTAATATTTCACATCCTGAGAATAAAGTAGGAATAAAAACTGATTTATTAATCTGTCCATCCATAGCTGATCTTAACCACGCATGCTGCTCTAGTTGTGCCATCTGTCCTGTTGTAGTTAATTATCACAGCTGCTCTGGTTTGATTTAGTTATCGCTGTGGTGAATCAGCTTTTTGGAGGCAAACTATACCTATCAGTATCAGATGTCAACATACTAAGCATTCACTATTTATTCATACAATTCATACTTGTTGCTTATAATGAGCCACCTTTTTTTTAAGTTATATTACTAAGGTGAGAGCTCAAGTTGTTTTTTTTATGATGCTTTTACAGGGTCTGGTGGTCTGCAGATGTGATATCAACTGAGAGAAGCTTTTTGGCCAAGTGGTGACAAGGGCATTTGATGCATTGAACATCGCCAACAATATATATAGATACATCTCTTAGAATCTTAGGGTACCACAGTGTTATATCTAGTGCCTTGTTTGTCTTTTGGACAGCCACTACATATTGTTTACTTGAATTGTGTTTTGACCTTTCTGGACCAGCATGGATATTCTTGCTTGCTCCATGTGTTTTCAATGAATGTAACGAAATGTGGAGTGATTTGTTGTTATAACTTGGATTTGTTTGGTGCTGGTTGTAATAAAATTTGGGTTGATGAAATCATGGGTGAATATTGATTTTGAATGTAATGAAATCTGGGTTGATGAAATAATGGGTGAATACCCTCAATTGCAGTAGGCAAAACTAATTTTTCCACACAACATCTGTCGCCAAAACACCAATACCAACGTCATTCTGTCTGTCGCCAAAACACCAACGTCATTCTGTCTGTCGCCAAAACACCAATACCAGCGTCATTCTGTCTGTCGCCAAAACACCAGTACCAGCGTCATTCTGTCTGTCGCCAAAACACCAGTACCAACGTCATATTGTCTATCGCGAAAGGTCTTTAGCGACAGGACTTGCACCGACGCACCTCTTCTGTCGCTAAAGACCTCTTACGACAGACATTCTGATGTTATAGGTGGCCTTTCCCGACAGATGGGCTGATGCTGAATCTAGGGCATGGTGTAGTGTTAGTCCCTTTAACAATATGACTCGACAAATCTCTTACACGATACAGTTTAAGAGTCTACCACATCAAATCTAGTTAAGCCACATAATCTCATGGCACCTGTGCCCCTAAGCATATATTTTTCCCTCAACTATCATATTGAGCTCACCTTACCAACCTTAAATCTAGGAAAAAAACAACCAGCGTCAAACCCTACAATGCATGCCACAAACACTCATCTTTCGATGACTCCAGTGACCAAGGATGGTGACCACTGTTGCCCAATGACGCAATGAACATCATCAATGGGGATACTATCACCAGGTCTAACCGGAATGGCGATGACCTTAGTTGACTACTCGTCAATTTATTGTTATTTCTATGTGTTGGGTCTATGACCATTAGAAAGCGCGAACAATCAAGATAAATAAGAGGTATATTTGTGACAAATAGGGTAATCTTAAAACTTATTTCTAAGTTTTTTTTTTCTTTTTTCTTTTGTAGAAACACATAGTACTGCCGTTAACGGTAGTGGTCTGAATCAGGCCCATGACTTCTGTGAAAATTCCGATTCGGACCTTTCCATAACCACCGGATAGCTACGGAAGGTGCCAAATACGGATGGTAGCAATCAGTGATCAGTTACAGTAGCCTTCTGAGAACGACGGTTTGCTTTGGCAGTGACCCGGTTCGGGAAGTTTCTCCAGAAGAACGGATCAGATATATGGATTACTTCGGAAAATTACCCAACCACTCACACGGAACAAGCAGATTGGCAGAGGTAGGCGATGGCCGAGGCGATCTCCAGCGGCGCAGCGGGGAGATGGTCCCTCCGCGGCAAGACGGCCCTCGTCACCGGCGGCACCCGCGGCATCGGGTACCTTCTCCCCTTTCGCTAGCTAGTGACACTCACACCGCCACCGTACTCAGAGTCTTTGTTGCTTCTACGATCAATTTACACTAAGGAATCCATGCGCAGGCGTGCGGTGGTTGACGAACTGGTATCGCTGGGGGCGACCGTGCACACCTGCTCCCGCAAGGAGGCCGAGCTTGGGGAGCGCCTCAGGGAGTGGGAGGGCAAGGGCTTCCGCGTCACGGGCTCTGTCTGCGACGTCTCGGTGCGGGAGCAGCGGGAACGTATGATCCGGGAGGTCACCGGCATCTACGGCGGCAAGCTCGACATCCTCGTAAAGCACTTCACTTGGTTTCCCTTATGCTCATCGTGCTAAACTTCTAGAGTTCTTTTTCTTTTTAAAGAATTACGAAGTACAACGCTTGCGTTAACGCACGTACACTCATCTTTACGAACGCACACACGTAAACCCTACCCTAAACTTGTAGAGTTCTAATTGGCCTCTAGGTCTCGGAATCTATCGTCACTGAGCATAATTTTGACAAGTCTTTTGTTATCTCTTTCATTTTCCATATATGTGGTCTGTGCTACTTTAAATATGGGTTCCACTTTAACACTGGTGTTCATCAAACGTTTCTTTTTTTAACGGAATTAAATCCGATCTTTACTTCAGAAAAAATTATGGCCAATTATTATAGAATTTTCGGCTTGATTAAAAACGAGAAGACTACGAAAAATACCAACCTAAAATAGATATCGCCATTTATGGCCGGTAAGAAACAACATAGCCTTAGAAGATTAAGTTGAACATAGTTCTTGTCTACCTCAAACCGAAAAAATAGAATCTCCAAAACCAACAATCGATTCTTAGTCCATCGAATCATGCTCTCATCACCTTTGGCGAGAAACATCGAACCAAAACAGAAGAAGTGTCGAAGATTAGCAAAGCTATAAACATCCGCTGTTAGTCTTAAAATTACCACCTGCAAGATCTGACGGCCGTGGCCGTCAGTAATCTGTTGGACTGGTGGTTATAGGAATTAGGAAATTCGGAATGGCATTGCACATTTGATTTACCTTGAGAAATGTACTTGTACCTTGACAAAAAGCGTAGTTCGTATACGTATCATGTCCTGACTCTTGCTGAGATTTTAGATAATGGTTTTAAACTCGGTCTCCTCATCCAAAACTGGATGTACACACAGCCTAGGCCGTTGCTGAGTAATTATTAATTTCTTTCTTGTTTTCGCATAATTTGATATGCAGGTAAACAACGTGGGAACAAACATTAAAAAACCAACCACTGAATACTCCGCAGATGACTACTCGTTCCTTATGGCCACTAATCTTGAATCTGCGTACCATCTATGCCAACTTGCGCATCCTCTTCTCAAAGCATCTGGATCAGGAAGCGTTGTGCTCATATCGTCAGTCTCTGGAGTCGTAGCTGTATCCTCAGGCTCTGTCTATGCGATGACAAAAGGTTTCATTTGAACTTTTTTAAATAATGGATAAATCTGACTTGACTTCAAATAAAGCTACAATCAGTTTTGAATCCAAATAAAACAGCACTTGGCTCGCACATGAGGCTACAACCCAAATAGGCAAAATAAAGTATCGCCAATTCGGCACCAACTATTAAGAGATGATAGCATTATTCAAGTCTATTACTAAATCTCCAATCAAAATTAGCAAAGATGTGTATAATCATGGTATTCAACTTCCGGCATGCAACGAAAATAAATTCTATATCATCTTTACACATTTTTACTTGTGCCCAAAAACAAAAGCTAATATGTTGCCCTAAAAAGAACCTACAAATAGATTTATATGTGTTTTAAACCATATCATTCTTACTTAACCAAAGAGCCCACAAATTACAAATGTACCTACTAAAATTAACTTCTTGGTCTTTGAGTTGATCCCCACCAGCCAATTTTCACCTATATCATCAAAACTAGTAGGTGTTGTCAATTGAGATGATACATAAACAATTCACTATAGGAATTTAGCTACCAATACATGTTCTCTCTTATTTTCATGGATGGCATAGGTGAAAACGTCGATATGAATTGTTGATGATTCTTACGTGATACTGATACCTTCCATTATTTTTTAGGTGCCATGAACCAACTGGCCAAGAACCTGGCGTGTGAGTGGGCGAAAGACAATATAAGAACCAATTCTGTCGCACCATGGTACATCAAGACTTCACTGGTGGAAAATGTAAGGCATTACCTCTTTTGCTTTGATTAGTCATAGGTACCTAGCATTTGATTCTTAATTCCTGGACCAGTGTTTATTTGTACTTATGTCACAACACAATCATAGTCCCTCATCTCGTCATTACTGGTTGTACTCTGCTCCAACGAGACGAAAACCATGCGGCCAGCTTGTTTTGAATAATTTCGTTTCGCCTGTTTTGGTTCTGCAGGAATTGGCTAGTGAGGACTTCGCTGACAGCGTCGTGCGTCGAACAGCGCTGAAGCGCGTGGGAGAACCTGAAGAGGTGTCATCGCTGGTCGCGTTTCTGTGCATGCCCGGCGCTTCCTACATCACCGGCCAGATGATCTCGGTCGACGGCGGCATGACAATAAACGGGCTGTATCCTTAATGTAACTCAGGACTAGCGTGGAATAAACCAGCGTTTGAGGTGATCCGTAGCCGTCTCGGATTTCACATCAGTCTGAGGCAAGAAGAAGGGGCGGAACCAAGCCTGGGCAACTTGAATGCAAACCCTAAGACTCGGATACAAAATCTGTATGAACTTCCGGTAAATTTTAGAAAAGTATTTGAATCTTTGCCCTTGTTTCAAGTTCAAGTGTGAATCTGCCCCTATTTTTTAAATCTTGTGGTTTTATTCTCATTTTTTAAAATCGAAACCCTTAACGGTATTACAAACCAAGTTAAAACATGATTAAAAGTCAAACTAAGGTTATGTTCGACCTTACTTTTATAACAAACTAATATGTGAAAAATCATGTTAAAACATGGACGAAAATAATATTAAAACAAGGTCAAAATAACAAAGCAATTAAAAATAGAAACAATCAATAAATGTCATACATAATTTGAGTAACACGAGCTTCAGTTTAAAATTAAAGGGTAGAAACACAATTAAAAAGGTAGTGGTAAAATCACAACTAAGATTAAAAATAGGGGTAAGACATAATTGTCCCAAACTATTCGGTTTGACTGGTTTTCATTTAGACATGTTCAAATTAGTAGCGCATAAAGACTATAGGTAGACCCAAGCAAGGTTATAGAACTGACAAAATCAGGTTTGTATTTCGTGAAATCCAACCTTTGCGGACCGAGCGGTCGAACACAAAGTACTCTATCGATTTCTGCAAAATCCCAACAAAATTGTGAAACCTGAGGTCAACTACCAAACATGTTATTTGCTAGCTACCGTACACATCACGAACAACAAACGAGGTACCCTAAAAAAGTAAAGTTCGAGTCAATACAACAGGCGTTCAACGAATTCAGAGAGGAAATTGTGGTTTGGATGACAACAGGCTTTTTCAACAAAATTCTTTAGAGGCAGCATATAGTCTTTTCTGTTTTCATTCATAATTGTAGCCCTGAGACCTGAGTGTCAGGCCTTATCTGTGACTTAGGGACTCTTGACACTATCGATTCAATTTATGAAAATTTTCTTCGTAATCTTAACGTAATAGGCCTGCCATCTTTGGCCGGCCCGACCAAGAAAAAAATATAACGAGACAGAAATCTCTATCTCTAAATATTTTTTCTTTTTCAAAAAGGTGGTGGCCCAGCGTCAGTGTGAGAGAGATCACCGCTGTTCCATCTGTTCACCGCAACAGCATAGCATCATCCCCGTGTGCGAAACAGAAGATAAACCAGACTACCAGAGGGAACAAACCGATCGGCGGGAGACCCGGAGATGGCGGCGGCGGAGGCCTCGGCGAAGGTGGGAACTCCGGGAAGATGGTCTCTCCAAGGGAAGACGGCGCTCGTCACCGGCGGCACCCGCGGAATCGGGTACCCTCCCTCCCTCTAGCACTTCTCCCTTCCAAGCAGCAACACCAGAAAATCCGCAGTATATCCGATGATTGAGATGTGGAATCCGTTGCGGATACTCAGGCGTGCGGTGGTGGAGGAGCTGGCGGCGCTGGGGGCGACCGTGCACACGTGCTCGCGGAAGGAGGAGGAGCTGGGCGAGCGCCTCAAGGAGTGGGAAGCCCGGGGGTTCCGCGTCACCACCTCCGTCTGCGACCTCTCCGTGAGGGACCAGCGTGAGCGCCTCCTCCGCCACGTCGCCGACCTCTTCGGTGGCAAGCTCGATATCCTCGTGAGATGACTCATCCCTCCTCCCTTTTCTCGCTTCCAGATTGCAATAGAGTTGCGTGCTCGCGTCAAAGTTCTTCCCTAAACCCCTTTGTCCTAATTCCTCGCCAAACAGAGAAGTAATGCTGGTATTGATAACTGAAAAGGCAAACAGAGCTATGAAGATAAGAGCCCTTCCGAGTGTTAGAAAAATTTAACCTGCGCATTTGGACATTGTGATTCTTCAGTGTGTTATGTTAACTACTAGATCCTAATATCTTTATAAGAGTTGTTTTCTCACCATCCAACTAGTATATGAAGTTGCGCATTGGTGCGACTATAACCATCCTACTATCTGCTACCGGTATAAAAGTATATGAATAATATTAGGTGACCAAATAATTTGTCGTCATCTAGTTGCACGTTTGTGCAACTATACCCCTTTATTATCCCCTTATTTAAAGTTGGTATGTCTACTTTTAGTCCAAGCGCATATATTTTACATGTTCAAAATGGGTTATAACTCTATATAACATTGAAATGATATGTTTGAGTTTTAAATTTAAATTAAGGATATCATTGTGTATAGCATTATTAAGTCATCCTCAAAATGTAGCTTCTTTTTTCATTCATTTTTTGTAAGTTTTATAATGTGTAGATTTTTCGGTAGTACAATGTTAGTTTACAATATCGTGAAATGTCATGTAAATAGGCACAGGGACTTAATCAGAAATAATACAGTGTAATATAATAAATAGATTTTTTGAGACCTTTTGAAATTTAGTGAGCTTTTTGCAGGTTGTTTTGAACTTGCTCAAGCCATAGTGAGAGTGGCTGGCTTCAGCCTTTATTACTGTGGTGTGTGCAAGGTGCACTGGTGTCTTCTGGAGTCATCCATTTCTGTTACGATCTGCTCTTTTTCATCCTCTATTAATCCAATGGCTTACATTTCCTCTCCTTGTTTTGTCCTATTTCTAATCTAACGGTCCATGTTTTCTTGCTTATGTGGCTCAATCTAGTGGCATTTTGGGGTTCCCCTTTCACTTAGAGAGACTAGCGTATGTAGTCGCGCATTCACGCGGCTTTAACCATCCTAGGTACCAAGTAAAAAAAAATCCTATATATGTACCTATCGTCATATAAACACCTATTGTCTATTTATATTCATAGATAAATTACTTTTTGTGAAGAGATAAATTACATTCATTATTAAGTAGCTACACCATGGCAGAATGTGGTTTATAAATATATGTTGTGGGTTTATTTATAAAAAAAATCAAATAAATGTAAACAAAGGATTAGGGTGTATTTATAAGTTAAAAAGTTATTATTAAATGTGTTGATGGTTTAAGTACAATATTTTTTATTGGTTTGTACTATAATAAATAAAATATAGGGACCCAAACATAAAAACTGGATTTTGTGCTAACTTTGTGGCCTTTCCGTCCATCAGAATTGTGCTAGGAGGCAAGTGAGTAATGTGCCAATCCTCATCTATATGGGTGGCCCAACAAAAATACGATGGAGGTTGATCAGTATTGGAATGTTGTTTTACAAAATATCTAATCATCTTTTAAAATTATAATAAAATTTTGGATTTAACCAAAAAGTATATATTTTGTCTTATTTGTGTGTTTACGTTGGACTAAAATTACACAAAGAGTAATTATGAGTATAATATAAGTTTTTAAGATGTTATTTTTGTTTAATTGTTTAGAGTATTGCTAGCAGATATATTGTTTTTAACTTATACAATAACTTTTTTTCTACTATCTTGTCTTTAAATTCAGTATTTGATTGACCTTTTGGATCATTTCGTTTGGCATCCCTGATTAGTGCTCATTTCAATAGTTAACACCTATAGACAGATTGCAGTTTGTGTCTATCAAACACGTATATGATTTTTTTAATATATTTTTCTGGGTATCTTTCCCACCTGTGAAGTGCTGGAAACATCCAGAACAATCAGTTTACTGTTTTCGCTGATCAATCAAACGGCTATCTTTCTTCTTTTACACCATCGGATGGCCTAGATTTCTTTGCATACGTGGATCAATTAGGTAGCATTTTGGGGTTCCCCTTTCAATTGGAGAGATCTCAAACTTGTCCAAACAATATAGTATTATTATGGCTGTAACTCGGTTATATTTAGAGAACCCATCAAACTGGCCTGATGGACAAAGTACATTTGGAAGGGGCTCGAAAATTGCATTATACTTCTAAATGCCATGTCAGCAATAGGGGTTAACCCGGGGTTTTACCATGTATTTCTCTAAAAAGATCACAAGTGTGGTTAGAAAATCCAAGTGCAAACTTGATTTACATCGACTTCATTTGGTCTTTCAGGTAAACAATGTGGGAACAAACATAAGGAAGCCAACTACTGAATTTTCTGCAGAGGAGTACTCTTTCTTGATGTCAACTAATCTTGAATCTGCGTATCATCTGTGCCAACTTTCACATCCTCTGCTGAAAGCATCTGGATCAGGGAGCATTGTTTTCATATCATCAGTCTGTGGATTGGTAGCAGTATGTAGTGGTTCTCTCTATGCAATGACAAAAGGTAATTGTTTCAACTCACTAGTGAATGGGCATTCAATCTCTTGAACATGTCTAAACAGTCGTTGGCATTGTTTAGGTGCCATCAACCAATTAACCAAGAACCTAGCATGTGAATGGGCAAGAGATGGCATACGGACAAACTCTGTTGCCCCATGGTACATCAAGACTTCACTTACAGAAGGAGTATGTTTTTTGCTTATCATTCATCCTAATTTTCATGTTTGGGTACTTGTCACTTTGTCAAGTTAGAATAAGTAAACTCAGTATGCAGGCTGCTAGCAACTGTAACTGCATCAAGGCTGCCTTTCTTATCTGCTTTTGTCTGAAACCAATGCTATATTTACATGATTTTCCATTTTGTCCATTCAATGAGCAGATTCACAAGCTTGGGTTGAAACTATGTCCAACCAAAACTAGCTTGGTCTCAATCAATTTTGGCCTTCTTTCTTGCTCTACTTCATATTCATCTTGAGGCTGCTTTAAAATTTATTTTAACTACTTTACCATTCACATTCATTTGCATTCGGAGTAGCATGGATCACATCGTAAATATGCTTAGTGTAGTTCTAGTTCTTTGCCCACGATTACTTCAAAATGTTGTTACTATAATCCACAAATAAAAATGTTCGCCCCACTTCTCATATTTATTAGTTCAAGTTTGCTTCTTACGTTGTTACTATAATCCACAAATAAAAATGTTGTATCATAGCCACGAGGGTAAACGTGATGAGCACCGGTTGCTGAACTTCCTTTTTAATCCAATTTATCTGCTTATCCTCCATCTGGGGGCTAGAAAAATGGAATTTCTGGTCCCTGAGCCCTTGCCCTCTTATTATTGTTTTATGCAGCTTTTGGCAAATAAGGAATTTGAAGGTGCTGTCGTGAGCCGAACTCCACTTAAGCGTGTTGGAGAACCAGAAGAAGTATCATCGCTGGTGGCTTTTCTTTGCATGCCTGGTTCCACTTACATCACTGGTCAGACGATCTCGGTTGATGGAGGTATGACCGTTAATGGGCTCTATCCAAGATAAGGACTAATGGACTGTCAAGAAGATGATGTGTTTCCTGCTATCCAGAAACGGCCATATCTGTTGTTCTTGGGCTTTGCAACTAGAACAATGTTGTGTAAACTGAGATCAACATGAATATGTTTCTTGTTCATTTGAACAAGTACAGTTTTTTTTTTAATAGTTTGTGGGCGCGTGATGATCTTAAGAGCATTCAATATATATTTGAAATTTTCAAGTCACTTTTATGCAAGAATGACAAAAATATTTCACTAGAAGGACATTAAGCTGTCCGACTTCGCTGCAGGACTGGAACTGTTGTAAGTTTATTTATCACATAAACCTTTCGATTCACCTACAAGATGGTCATTTGTCCCCAGTTTGACCTAAATTAGTGTCGCGGCTGATTTTAATATCTAACTGAAGTCGGTTTATGTCATTTTATACATTTGGTCGTCAGAAGTTTCTCAAGATCAAGACGTCTAGCGACTCCGTAGACAACATTGCTCTGTAGGTGACTGTTTAGTGAGAAAGAAGTCAAATTGCTGAATTTGCGACGCACTAAAATTTAAAACGGCACAAAGATCTCCGTCGACAGACGAGATGAGACGACACCGTCGTCACCCATGACCTCAAATCGGATCAGCGAGATCAGCGGATTCCGCCTGATCGGTGACTGACGAGGACGGCGACACTTGCACTTCGTTTTGTGATCCTTGCCAGCTCTCTTCCTCGCCCTTCAGCTCCACCAGCTATCGTCAACGGATAAACGGAAGCAGAGACCCGTCTTTACCAGAGAAATGGCCGCGGCAGCAGAGACCTCGGGCACGACGGGGGCGCCGGGGAGGTGGTCTCTCCACGGCAAGACGGCCCTCGTCACCGGCGGCACCCGTGGGATTGGGTACACACCTGTATCTAAATATCTTCCCTAGTAGTAGCATTCAATGTTACCTCGATGGTGGCTGACGCGAGTGGGGTTCGTGTGATGGCGGCGCAGGCGTGCGGTGGTGGAGGAGCTAGCGGCGCTGGGGGCGGCCGTGCACACCTGCTCCCGGAAGGAGGCGGAGCTAGGGGAGCGCCTCAAGGAGTGGGAGGCCAGGGGTTTCCGCGTCACCGTCTCCGTCTGCGACCTCTCCGTTCGGGACCAGCGGGAGCGCCTGGTCAGCGACGTCGCCGACCGCTTCGGCGGCAAGCTCGACATCCTCGTGAGTTTGAAGTTGGACAAATCCCCATTCAGTTTCTCCTTTCCTTATCTTCATGACTCCATCCGATAGTGCAGTATCTCATTGAACTGAACATCTATTCTGGTTCAGGAATTTTTTCCCGTTTTGTCAGTTGAAACATTTTAGTGGTCATGGTGGTGAGGCACATGTTCCCTACAATGGCAGCTTCAACTATGCTTGGACCGGCGCATTCGTTATTATCCATTTGCTACTTGCACTAATCGACCTTGAAGCTTTGACTTAACTTCTTCCCCAACCCCAAGCAAGTACCCCTATTGCTGCAGAAACAGAAAGATTTATAAATAGCCAGCCTTAGATTGAAGACTCACCTGAATGTCTTGTTTCTACGCTGCACAGCATGATTCAGGGCTGGTTTGGTTTGATTCCCTGCCAAGATAAACCTAGGCAAATTTTGGCACTATCAAATTTGGTAGGGTATAGCTACTGCTATTTAAAATTAGTGTGGGCAAAATTTGGCATCAATCCAAACATGTAGATAGTACTATTTAAGTCATTAAAATTTTGGTAGGGCACAATTTGTCACTAATCCAAACGGGCCCTCAGTTACCAGGCTGGACGAATGATTAGACCACTCAAATTTCATTAAGATTGCAGGGGAAGAAGTTTTACAAATAACGACGACGGTAGGCTATCTAGACAAGGGGAATCCCCAAGAAACTAAAACATTACACCACCATACACATAGATACTAGTAATCGCTATTATGCTTAAAGATGTCGGCAGTCTTCCAAATAGAAGGCCCGTCCTTGATGTCCCCAAATAGGTGTTCTGCCGGTTTGAACTTCTGCTCGAAGACCATTGAGTTTCGCTCTTTCCAAACCAGCCAACAGACCATGAGCAGCAAGGCTGTTGAAACCGTTCCTGTAGCTTGTCCGAAAACACAGCCTTGTCTTCAATCACCATTGTTAGCACAAGATCTCCATTCCCAGGGGCCTCAAACGGTACTCTAATCCATCCCCTCAGCAAGTTCCAGATCCTGTTGGTGTATTGGCACCTCACAGAGAGATGATGGCAATCTTTATTCTCCCTGGCACAGTACGCAGTTTGGTTCATGCGGCCAGCTGCGCTTCAGCTACATGATTCAGTTCGTTAGAAGGAAAATATGACCACAAGTTTGAATGGAAATTCCTGATAGCAGAAATACTCATAAGACAAGCAAGAGCTAATGATAAAACTTTGGAGAGCAATTTTACAGTACTTGAGTAGGTACCGAGAGGTACCAAAATTTTAATGTAAAATTTGTTACCTCTTCGTACCTGAGGTACCGAGAGGTACCAAATTTACACTAGAAAAAATAGTACCTCTCAGTACCTTCTTAAGAACTGTAAAATTGCTCAACTTTGGAATAAGCTAGTGAAGAGTCTGTCTTTGAGACCTGCATCATCTGGTTCTATAATCACCAAACCATGCTCAATACCGCCAAAAATGTTTGGTGCTTACCAACAATAGCATGGAGTTAATGAATTTGAATATTTGATGCATGTGGTGTTTATTATACAACAATTTGACCCAAAATTGAGTTTTGAGCTACTCTCCGTGTATATTTTCTTGTTGCAATACCTTTAATTGTTAATTGCTTGTTATGTTTACATGCTTATTGTGCCTTCTGCAGTTTGTCACTTGTTGATGATTTATTTGGCGTTCTTCATTTGCTCTTCTAGGTAAACAATGTGGGAACAAACATAAGGAAACCCACTACTGAGTATTCTGCAGAGGAATACTCTTTTTTGATGGCTACAAATCTTGAATCTCCGTATCATCTGTGCCAACTTGCGCATCCTCTTTTGAAAGCATCTGGGTCGGGTAGCATTGTTTTCATTTCATCAGTTGCTGGAATTGTAGCCATATTTAGTGGAACTATCTATGCGATGACTAAAGGTAATAGTTGTTTCTCAGCAGGAATGTCCATTTTATTTACCACCATATGTGAACATGATTTTCTTCTGTCATCAACATGTTTGTGTAGGTGCCATGAACCAATTAACGAAGAACTTAGCATGTGAATGGGCAAAAGACAACATAAGAACTAATTGTGTTGCCCCAGGGTACATATTGACTTCGCTTTCCGAAGGAGTAAGTGTCTTCTACTATTATTTAGTCCTAATTTACTAAGTTTCTCTATATCAATAAGTAGGAATTTTCTGGCGCTTCTACTGTTTAGATGTAGAATAGTAGCTGCCAGGTTGCAGTTGCTTCATGATTATTCTTTTTCCTCATATAATTTAGATGTCAGTGTTTTAAAATGTTCATTTTAGGGAAAATATCCAAAAGATTTATATATCATTGTATTAGAATTGGAAGCGAAGGTTTTAAAGCAATCAGACGTGATACCAAGCGTCCTCTGACTGCAATTGCTACTTTGAATCCTCCCCATGTCTTGTGAATAGCTGCTTCACCATTCTTGTCAATCATTAGATATACAAGCATAAATCATTATATAATTTTCCTAAGTGTGTTGCTTTCTATTGTAGACCTGTAATTCATCCACATCTGGAAGTTACAATTTTTAAAACATGGAAATAATCAGTTCCGATTTTTCTCTCTTCAGCTCACCGGGATATGTTCCTTGTGGGGCTAGCATTTGAACACTGCTAGTAATAATTCACTTATTTTCTATATCTTGAACACGTTGAACCCATTTCTCTATCTCATATATTTTTCATCTTTGGACAGCTTTTGGCGAACAAGGGGTTTGAGGACTCTGTTAAGGACCGGACTGCTCTTAGGCGTGTCGGAGAACCAGCAGAAATCTCATCGCTAGTTGCCTTTCTTTGTATGCCTGGTTCAACTTACATTACTGGTCAGACGATCGCTGTCGACGGAGGCATGACTGTGAAAGGGCTTTATCCCAGCTAATGGAGGCATGGCTGTTAACCTGCTAGTGGACTTTATCCAGCAAAGAACCGGTAGGCAGAACCCGTATGTTCTTGCTGCCAGAAAAAAAGACATCGGATTTTCGTGGCGTTGTGTTGTAGAAACGGAAGAAAAGGGGAAAACACCTGTGCAGTTGTGTTGTTTTAGAGTTCATCATGTACGCGTGCTATTTATCGTCCATTCTACAAGTCTTTCAGAACTTTGATGGAGGTGGTGTTAGATAGTATTAATGTGCAATACTTGTGCTTCCATCTTACCTTCCATTGATGATTGTTTTAGATAATAGATCGTCTTACTGAGAAAGACATGTGATGACCATTGGCCAATACCTTTCGTCAGTGATTCAGTGACGGTTCCAGATCTTTTATCACCCCTTTGCGTAGAACTCCCGTATTCCGGTAGTAAGAACTGTTGGTGAACAGACGCCAAAAAGGTTTCACCTCCAACCACATAGCAAAACAGGGCGTCCAACTGTCCCCTTCGAGATGCTGCCGCCCCGACCCCATATAGGCCATAGGTTGTCTCGCTCGCATTCGCAATTTCGCATACGGGGAAAGCGAGAGAAGCCAATCGACGCGCACCGCGGGCTCGTCGCCAACGCAAAGCGGAAAAGGAGCTCCTCTGATCCTATTCCAGCATGCACGAGCGAAAAATCTCGTGCTCGATCGAATCCGCAGAGCCCAGCAGCGTGATCTCCGTGACAGCAAAGGCCTCGGCCCGGCGCCGCGGCCACCGAACACGTTGCCTGATCTCCCTCGCTCTCTCCCTCTCTCGTCGCACCCGCCACCATCATCGCGGCGCACGGATTCTCGCGTCGCGTCGCTGTCGTGCCGGCTCTACCTGGCAGGGTGCGGCGCGGTGTGTCGTACTCCTAACGCAAAGCCTCGTCGCCGCGCGTGTCTGTGAGCGGAGACGCACACGCACGGTTGGGACGGGGTTCACGTTGCGTCATAAAAAAATTGTTTGGCCTCCCACGTAAACAGAGAAAAATACCCCCAAAAGGATCGAAATATCGTCTCTCTGATGGATCCTATCATCCTATCCGTGGTATGATGTGTGTGCCTTTTTGGTTGAAAGGGTCTGATTTCGGATAGATGCGACTGAAAAGACCAGGAGATCGGAGTCGATCTATCATCTATATTACGTGTTGATGCCCCGCCAAAAGACAGGTTTGATTGGTGTAATGCTCGGCTCCGTAGCGACCGCATTATAAAAAAGACGATGCTATGCAACCGATTTGTCTACAGTACATGTTTTTCTTTCCGATTCGTACTGGAGCACCTATCTTTGACGAATCCACGTAAGAGCATCGCATCACCTGGCAGACACATTGGCCAACCTCTACATCAAATCAACTGATACGCATGATAGTATATATGACGACCTGACGGAGCATGCGGCGTGGGTGTTGGTTGCTCTGCCAACGTCGTGTCTTACGTTAAGACGCCGTCCTGGATCGATAATCCTAATAGGCGTTCGGACGCCGGTAGCGCACAGAAAGGAGAAAACGGCTACCGTATTCTTCAAGTAAATATAATGGTGTCCTAGTATTTTTGCATAGTTCCCTGCATCTCTTTGAACTTACCCAAATCACCCCTTCCACCCTTCAATTAATCTCCCACGAGACTAGATCCAGATCCGGTTCACCAACGATGGCTCTGACGTCCACCATCGGCGGCAGCGCATCCTTGCGTCATCCGATATCTACGCACCATCGTCTATAACGACCCCCCGGCAACTCCCTCCCACGCCTGTCGTCGACGACAGCCACCCTAACTAACTCGTTGGTACTTATAACAATCCTGAGCTCGGGGCCTACCGGATCCAGCTCCTATGCCCTTCTCAACTCGTGTATTTTCTTATGCTTGTGTACCCAAAATACCTCCTCCTTGTAGAGGTGTGTTGAAACAAAGTGTTAATAGGATTGTGGTGGCGTTATGAGAGACGATAACACAGTACGGTGACAAATTCATAGGGTCTGCTATATATTTTTAGAATGATTTTTTTCATACGCTTAACATAATGAATTGGCCATAAAAATGGAATTGTCATAGGTTGTTCCTTACATACAATAGGACGGAGACGACAATTTTCACAAGCAGATCAGTGGTAAATCTATGATGAAAATTTAAGTGGGGTTTATACTGAATTGTCATATCCTCTTGATCTAAAAATATAGAAGTCTATCTCTATACATCGTGCTTCATTGATTAATGGGTTATTATTCCTCACTTGGATAGAATTTATAAGATGTTGCGTACAGCCCAATATGCCTGAGCCATGCAACATGCAGTCATCCATCTTCATCCTCCTGATCGATTGCAATGCAAGCGCTAACGTTGCCATTTTCCTGATTTGATCGATTGCAATGCAAGCGTTGCCATTTTCCTGATTTCATGGTGTTCTTAATGATGTGATCAACTAATTATTAACGTCGGGGACCTAGAATCCTACAGAAACGGAGCTGGGGCTTAAGCCTCAACAAACCCCAACGGTAAATACGCTCCTGAAGCAGATGTCATAGTTTTCCGACTATGGAATACAAACATTTTCACATACCCTTTTGATAGAGACAGTTGGTCCGATATATTATGAGAAACAAATTTTGGGGATAAGGCAGTGGCTATACATAGCACAAAACGGGAGAGGCAAAACGCAAAAATAGTAGTAGGCCAAAAAGAGTGATAGATGAATTTATTGTATCGTCTCACACGCAGAACTTTGTATTAGACGTCAGACAGTGAGGGCACCATTGGAACAAAGGAAAAATAGAGGATTATTTTGGGATTAAAATCCTATAATTTTTTTTTCTATGTGCTTCTTTGGAACAAAGGAATAGATATTTAAGATTTCTCAACATGAGCCTAGAATTCATGGGAAACTTTTCTTGAGTCCTATGATTTTCCTATCCAAACAATAAGTTGTAATAATTCCTGCGTTTGTCATTCATAAGGATTTAACTAGTTGTGTTACTTTAATCTCGACGTTTTTTCTATTCATTCATGTGTTTTTGAATTCAAGTGTTCCAAAATGTCCTGAGATTGAACAGCATGCTCCGACGGGTTCTACTATCCGCCTGGGCCATTGAGAGCCTCCATAATCAGTGTGCGCAGCTGATACACTACAAAAATATGCATATCCCAAATACTTGTTCATGTGCGTATACCATATATGGAAGCAATACACTTATGCACCTACTCACTCTTCCACAACACAAGGTCTGTAGTACTCCACGTCGAAAACACGGTTTTGTAGCCAGTCAGGAAACTCAGGATACCATCTTGTATTATGTCCGCCCAGAATCATTCCAACGTGCTCTCACTACTCGACGCTACTACTACTTCATGCTAAAGAAAACTATAAACAAAAGGTACCGCGTCAGCTGGCCGTGCGGCCAATCACACACGCGGAAAATATCATGATGGAGATCAGGAGAGATGGCTGGCTTTTGCCGCTCCCTGCTCCTATTTTATAAAGCCAGCCCGATGCACGAGGCACCGAACCATTGAACCTGACGACGCCTACGTGCCACCACGCTGCGTCCAAACAAGTACGTGCCGGAATTATCAAGCCGGAGACGTGCGCCGGCCGGGGACCATGCCATCCCGCCCAGAAGGCTTCTAGAAATCCGCGTGCCAGGTAGCAGATCTCATCGGCTTCTGTCTTCTGTCCTGGGGCGGCCGTCTCCGGCACATAGTACTAGTATACATACCATGTACATTTGGCTACTTGCAATACGCACTGTAGGAGTACGTACGTACCTGGCATCTATCGGTGCCATCCGGTGAACTGTACCGTGAGATTGTGCATTGTGCGAGGTTCAGTTCACCGGAAAATCGCCTTTCCAATCCAACAAAACGAAAAAAAATTCGATACCGTGTGCTTGTTTGTCGCACGCGCGCTTATACTTCTATAATAAATTAATTTGTTCCCCGCGCACAAGTTCCGCGCAAATTAATATCGCACTGCAGGCATATATCGTACATGTACGTGTGGATTTTACCACAGCATGCATAGATCATGGCAGCAGTGTGTTCCGATCAATTCGCTTTTCACATGTTTGAAGTGCAGGGGTAAGTAATAGTCCACGGCATAATAAACTCATAATAATTCTTCCAAAAGGACTGCAAACGAAAACAAAATGCAAGGAAAAGTTATCATTTGATTTTGACTATGTCATGAAGCCAGATATTTTAAGACGGTAAATTACAAAACTAATATAAAGTTAATTAGCATCAACCTTATCTTACCATGAAACTTAAGGCAGACGTAGCTAGACGATATATTTTAGCAATAATTTCATAGGGAAAGCAACCTACAGTATGTAATTTCAACAAATATTAGTGCTGGGGATCTAAACAAGGGGTGGGAAAAAAGCTTAGAAACTCGGTGATTCCGATTGGCATGTTATAAGTCCAGCTCGTATTGACTGAACCTTATAGTCACAATAAGCTAAGCTATTCATGTTCCTTTAATTAGCTCGTTGCTATAAGGGGCTCACCATATCCTTTTATACATAGGGTTTCTTAGAGCAAACACAACTGCTCATCTATTCTATCCTCCATCTTAAATATGGAATATGCGTGAGAAAAATATTGTTCCAAGAGATACTCCATTACATCATCAAAAATAAAGCATCATCCATATTGAAGAGAGAACATCCAAATATGTATGTTCCCTCTCTTCACTACATATTTAAAACAAGCAACATGATAGGAGAAGAGGAGAGAGGTTATTGTAAAATATTATTAAAATATAAGAGGTTGGAGTATGGATGATGTAATATGAATGAACTCTTGGAGTGCATAGAAATATAGAAGGAGATCTTTTTTAGATCATCCAAACGGACATATGGAGGATCAAATATAGATGAGCTCTTGGCTTTGCTCTTACCTATCACTACAGAGGTACTCCAGTAGTATTGAGTCCTTTATTTATTTTTAGATTACTAGTTGAATGTCTGTGCTTTGCTACGAATAAAAAACATATTATGTTAATTCCTAAAATAAATCAAAAAAGTATATTTCTATGAAATGTGTGACCATCTTTTTTATTAGGAAATTTCCATAACAATCTAATTTTATAGGGGGGTATCATCTCAATTCTAGCTTTGTTTTTTAATATTACGAAATCAAGGGGGTAAATTGCAAAATTTGTAATTGGAGTAGGTGCCACCACCACTAATGTCTTGTGTAGTGGTATAGATACGTACATATTAATTAGTGAGTTCTTAATTTCCAGAAACTTTCTCCATCCGTAAATATATTTAGATGGATGTTCAAATCTGGACACATAATCGTTGTCATAAGGGATATGATGTAATTGCAAATTACTTTTAAATGATTATGTTACAATGAACGAAAGTTGAGGGGTCATTTGGATTGGTGGTTTTTTCAAAGGAAAATGGGATATTTTGAATCCTTCGGATTTGTTTCCTATCAAGGTGTTTGGTTTGTATGGTTTGGATTTAAAAAAAACATGTGGAATGCATTCCTATGGCTCAATTCCAAAGGATTTGAAACCTGAGCTCCAACCTCATGTTTTTTCTTTTGAAAATCCAAAGGAATCTATCTTTATCTCTCTATAATTACTCAATGAAAATAACATATAATTTCTAAATTCCTGTAGTTTTTCTATGAGCCATCCAAACACGTGTTTTTAATAATCTTGTGGTTTATTTTCCATATGATTTCGCATATTAATGATATTATAATATTACTTTTTTCTTGTTCAAGTGTTTTTAAAATCCCGTGATTCAAAGGAGCCATGAGCCCATGAATGGTTTTATCATGATGTCACACACTTTGGTGATAGCAGCAATACTTAATTTATCCTTTTACTTCTAGAACTAGCTAAAGTCTAAAGGCAAATTATTGTTGATCAAGAATGCGGGCATGCGGCAGTATATATGTCAATCCATCAAATCAACTGTTACCTCTCAAAAGATTGAATCTCCTTAATCCTTATTGCAATCGGAAATAAAAAGAGAGAGAAAGTCACAGACATGTACGCCGCTGAGAAATCCTAAGAGACCCTACGAGTATAAATTTTCAGTGTAACTCCATCTCTCAAATAAATCGTCCTCCCTCTTGTACCCTATCAAACGCTGGCAAACACGACTCGAACAAAATATCTAGCTGTAGAAAGAAAGAAAAATCTGATCTCAAAAAATAAAGAATCAAGAAAAATCTCATGCAACAGACACATGCCATTGTCAAATTTACACGCAGAGGTCCACGCGCAGGCCCATGGTGGGCGACGGCCATGGAGAGAAGCAGCCCGTAGGCACGAGCTAGACACAGCCTCTGGCCCGGACGGCGACGCAACGTGAGGACGTAGATCCGTACACCCCACCGCTAACCGCTCCCCTCCACGTGTCCCCCCACCCCCGGTCCCCAGCCGACCTCTCCCCAACTCTTATCTCTCCGGCCACGTCGACCCGGTCCCCCTCCTCCGCCACACGCCCACGCAGCCGAGAGAGCCGCGGCTCGCGCGCCTCGTTTACGTGTCGCCCCGCCCATCCCGCGCGCCGAACAGCAAACACCGGCCGCGCCCGAGGCAATTAGCGCAGCAAGCTACTAACTCCGTCCCAAAATATAACAATTTTTAAGAAGATAAAACATCTCTTAGCACAAT
This sequence comes from Leersia perrieri, assembly GCA_000325765.3. Taxonomy (NCBI): domain Eukaryota; kingdom Viridiplantae; phylum Streptophyta; class Magnoliopsida; order Poales; family Poaceae; genus Leersia; species Leersia perrieri. The sequence goes on along the minus strand of CM002481.1, from coordinate 7,808,442 downwards.
ATATATGAACATGTCTAGACACATTTGTCTTATGAAGTGTTTTATTCCCTTAAAAATTGTTATATATTGGGACGGAGGGAGTAGCTAAACTCTTGGCACGCGGCGGCGCCTCCCAGCTCGCGACCGCCTGGTGGATGCGCCCACGCCTCGACACGCGTCAGGGCGGCACGTACCGGCCACGGGCGCGCGTCACGTGGAGCCGCATCCAACGGCCCCGGCGCGATCACACAACTGTACGGGTGGCCCGCGCCGGCCGCGTGGCACGTCCCCTCTCCCGTCTCTCCCCCACCCACTTTTATATCGCCGCCCGCTACTTGCCACCACCTCTTCTCAATCGCTCTCACCGCTCTTCTCCTTGCGCCAGACCAAAGGAGAAACAAACATTTCTGAGCTGAGCAGAGAGGCTCAATCAGTCAATCCATCCCGGTCTTTCTTCCGGTGATTTGTTCTTTTGATGGCGGAAATTTGCTGCGAAGCTGTGGCGGGGTCGTCGGAGGGGAAGGGCCCGGAGTGCGACACCGGGAGCCGCGCGGCGAGGCGGCGGCGGATGGAGATCCGGCGGCTGAAGGTGGTCGCCGAGCGTGGCGAGGAGGAGGAGACATCCAGGAAGAGGCGGAGGATTGACGGCCGCGGCGGCGGCGGGGAAGAGGCCTCGACGGATGAGGAGGACAGGGAGGTGGAGGTGGAGCGCGCCAGGTACGGGTTCACGTCGGTGTGCGGCCGCCGGAGGGACATGGAGGACGCCGTTTCCACTCACCCGGGGTTCCTCCCCGGCCACCACTTCTTCGGCGTTTTCGACGGCCACGGCTGTTCTCATGTGAGTGCGTGAACCTGCTCGAGTTTTTTAATAATCAAACGCCTTTCTGATGACTGGGTATCAGTAGATCTACGCCGAAACGCGCGGCACATGCGAGTGGGATTAGTAGTACTTATGGAATGGTTTGCATGTGCATGTAGGTGGCGACGTCGTGCGGGCAGCGGATGCACGAGATCGTGGTCGACGAGGCCGGCGCCGCCGCGGCCGCGGGGTCGTTGGACGGCGAGGAGGCGCGGTGGAGGGGGGTGATGGAGAGGAGCTTCGCGCGGATGGACGCGGAGGCCGTGGCCTCGTCGTCGAGGGGGAGTGATCGCGTCGGGCCGGCGCCCACCTGCCGGTGCGAGATGCAGCTGCCCAAGTGCGACCACGTGGGCTCCACCGCCGTCGTCGCCGTGCTGGGCCCTCGCCACGTCGTCGTCGCCAACTGTGGCGACTCGCGCGCCGTTCTCTGCCGCGGTGGCGGCGCCATACCGCTCTCGTGCGACCATAAGGTATGGGGATGTGTGCCTACACATGGTCAATAAAAAATGATTTTTCCCTAAAAAAATGATTTTTTTTGCTTGCTTTAATCGCGTTGTTCTAAACGTATCTTTGATCGATTCAGCCGGACCGACCCGACGAACTCGAACGGATCCACGCGGCTGGAGGGCGCGTCATCTTCTGGGACGGCGCCCGCGTCTTTGGCATGCTCGCCATGTCACGAGCTATTGGTGAGCTCTCTGCTTCCGTGACAAAATCGCAAGTTCACATTTTACAACAAAACAAATGAGCCAAATGCTGACTCTCCCGTGGATGTGCCATTACAGGGGATAGCTACCTGAAGCCGTACGTGATAAGCGACCCGGAGGTGAGGGTGATGGAGAGGAAGGACGGCGAGGACGAGTTCCTCATCCTGGCAAGCGACGGCCTGTGGGACGTGGTGAGCAACGAGGTGGCCTGCAACGTCGTGCGCGCCTGCCTGCGGAGCAGCGGCCGCCGCGAGAGGAGCCGATCCAGCCCGACTTCCAACCTGAGCCCGAGGCAGAGCAGCAGCAGCGGCGACGATGCGCCCAACGACGTCGCCCCTCCTTCCGCCGCCGGCTCGGAGAGCGACGACGAGAGCGCCGCCGCCGAGGAGGACAAGGCGTGCACCGAGGCGGCCATCCTGCTGACCAAGCTGGCGCTGGCGAGGCAGACCGCGGACAACGTCAGCGTCGTCGTCGTCAACCTCAGGCGGCGCCGGAAGTTGTGACAAGTGGATCTATCAAACCTAATCATCTCGGTTTTCTTCATTGCCATCTCTGACTCGAATTCACCTGGATGAAGCCGTGATCAAACAGAACGCGTCCTGAACGTTTGTGATGATCAAACAGGACGTGGCATCCCTAAAGCGTATAATTGCAGATTATTATAGCATTATTTCGTTCACTTTCTTTGGGTGTTTGTGATCTCGTCAGACAGACCAGCCCACCCCCTTTTTTCCTGTATGAAAAGCTTCCGATGTTTGAAGAGAAACTTCCTCAAGCGTCAGAGAAATTGTAGTATAATAAAGTGTCCCTTTTACTCGTGGAAATATAGAAAAGTTCCTACTACCTCTGACTAGATTGTGACACACTGCTTCGTTCATACGTTTATAGCTAAAGTAATCCTATTAATCCTGATGATTGTGCAAACGTATAGACGTGTCAGGCAACTGAATCGGTTGTGCCGTCTCGATTAGTCAATTAATAACAGCCCAGGGATGTTCCTCTTCTTGCCGTTTCCGAAAAGCTCCGATTTTTAATTCAGTTTTGGGAAGAACAGATAGTGCTGAACTGCTGATGAGCACATACGATACGTGTGCTTTTCGCACACTAAGCTCGAAACGCATCATTATCAAAGTGTTGTTGGTGTCGCGTTTCCCCTATTTGATGATGATATATAATGCGGCTTTCGTGGTCGCTGAAAAGTCCTTGATGGTGGGTGAACCGTGCAGTGGTGTGAGTCAACAAACACGCGAGCCTAAATTAGCAACCAAACTAATGGCGGACACGCGGCACGCGGCCGTGCTACGACGACTTGACGAGCGAGCGAAACAGCGAAAAAACAGAAAGAAAAGAAAAAGAAAAGACGGGTGAAATCACGTTTTGAGGAAGCCGAATGCCATCTGTCGCGTGGTCCTCTGTTTGGCCGATATGGCTACGATCGCATCGAAGATTCTCTCTCCGGATTGTGCATTGTTTGATCGGGACGGCATTTATCATCTCGCGCCACGTAAGGGGTACTACCGTCCCCGGCTGGGGCTTTTCTGCTCTTTCTTTTTCTCTCGCTTTCTGACGATGCCGATGCTGTACTTTTCGTCCCTCTAGTGGAAGGTAGCTGTGTCGTCGTCGTGTGTTACACAGCGGTCGCGTACTATGCCCCGGGGCTCTTCGCCACTTGGCTCCCCAAATGCTTTCCGTGTTGGAAATCATACAAGACATTAGATTGTTGTCATTCCTAACCATTTCAAAATTTAAAATTATTAAAATTTTGGCAAGTTGCCAAATGTTGATAATATTAGAACATTCTCCTCTCAAAATCTCTACCAAATTAAAAATTTGGTAAGGTAATAAAATAAACACTACCACCACCTTCTTACCAATTTTTGATATTACCAAAATTTGAAAAGTTTTTTTTGACAACAAACTGAACAGGCAAACTAATCTAGTAGTTGAAGAATATAATAGCCAAAGTAAAACAGCACGGTTGCCCAACCCACCATGCTGTCAGCTCAGCTATACGAGGAGAGCTCCAGTGCATCCCTAATTTGGAAAGAGGAACATGTTCGAAACAAATGTACAGTTCCAAGAAAGTGCACGTGCAAAACCACTAACCATCCATCCTTCGCTTTGAACTAATCAAAATTCAGATAAAAACTCGCATAAATTCAGTCTTTCAAGCGGGAGCAGTTTGTTTAGTGACCGTATAGAAGCCTAAAGACGCATGCTAGTACGTTTTTTTGGGGCCACTTTGCTTCGCCGCGTGGACTCTGCAATTCGTTCCCCGTGAAACACGAGTGCTTGCGTACCTCTCCCAGATCATCCACAAGAAGCATGCACGCGCCTACCTTACTCTGCAAGTCTGGAACCCTGTCCGCTTGCCCCGTCATTGCACACGCCTTCAGAAGTTTAGAGAAAAGGAGAATAAGAACGAGCTAAGCTAGAGTTATCTGCGGTGCAACGATAACCCACACAGACCGCAGAAGCGGAGAGCGGAGATGCCAAACGGAGAGCTTTCGCACAACAACGGCACAAGGCAGTGAGTGAGGCACAGCACGTCAAAAGTCGCTTGCAGCCCAGCTCTGCATGCTGATCTCTGTTCCACTCGTCGTTTGACAGTGATGAAAAGAATAAATTAAAACGGAAAAGGATTGGCCTTGAAGATGAGAGGAATACTGCATCATAACAAGCCAAAGAGTCGCCCTCTTTTTTATGGAATCATCGAAATGAAGTTATCTTCAGCAATCTTCCAATCTCAAAGCAAAGACTTCTGCAAAATTGTATCGATGCAAATCTATGGGTTGCTCGACTCAGGGAGCGGGACATTTGCTGCTTTGCATAGTCTCCTCTTGGAAGAGGTCTGTTTCGATGCTCGCTACTAGCAGTATAAAATAATATGGATTGTTAGATCTATATATTTATATTGCCAAATATTTAGTGCAGTAGAAATTTCGATGGTACAATCGTCCAAGAAAAAAATGCCATGGAGAATTAAAATCGTAATTTCGCAACGATAAGGAAGGAGATAAACACCGTTACTTAAAAATAGATAAAAAAAGACAATCTTACCCCTATTCATTTATTTATTTATTAGTAAATGAGTAATGTGTCATTTTAAATGAACGGTTGAGATCATTTGTAGTGGAAGTATAATACTGCCAGTAAAAAACACCGGAGCGTTACTCCCTCTTCAAAACGTCTTTTCAGTTACGCCCTACGTCATCTGTAACTCCTTTGTAAATTCTTTTGAACCTTTGTTTTGTTAATATAAGTTTATTCAGGTGGAGTGTTATCATTCCCCAGTGATCTCTCACAAAAAAAAAGCAGCAGAATCGGTTCGACCTCAACGAAGGCAAAGAAAAAAAAATGGTGATAAGCCTTCGGATTGGGATGGCGACTTGGTGAGTGGTGAGTCACTCGCGTTGGAATCTAGCGACATAATTGGGCGGTCCTGCGAATCCAACTGGGGTAGATGAGTATCTGGTTATAGAGCATCGCTGAAGCCTGAGCATGTTCCCGTCATCAATCGTTGAATTGGGCCGAAATTCTTTCTGTCTGACGAGGCCCTCATAGGCCCAGGACAAGTCATTGTGATTCAGGCCCAGGTCAAGCAATTGATTGCTGGGACTGTCATGGACTGTCTCAGATTTAGACGTAACATCTTCTCCAACACCAACATGGTATCGTTCTCGCAAATTAATCTCTTAATCGCATAAAAAACTGATCCTCCTAAGACACGGTCGCCTTATGACCTGTAAGATTGGTGGTACTAGTTTATATACTGTGCAGAGCAGCGACATGCCGGGGCGGGCACTATTCGAGTGGTGCGGGCCTCGTTTCTGTTTAGCCTGAATTGGTCCGGACTGAATGTCAAAGCATTAGCTGGAAGAGTAAGATTTCTTTGACCTTGATTCAAAAAAAAAAAGATTTCTTTGACCTGAACATCCAAGGATCAAGCTATTGCAGCTGGAAAGAAAAGGATAAAATCGAGGACTCTACTATTTTCACTATGCCCTCCGTTAAGCTGTCATCACTGGCACATCTCTTTCGTCCATCTGGAACCACCAAGACCAACTGTGATACTGGGTTGCCACTACTACGAACTGCACTTTCTGCTTCTTGCAAGCTGTGTTTCACGGCATGGCCTCCGTAGACTGCAACTGCGCAGTGCTATAAACGCCGCTGCGCCCACGCACGAGACGTGCAACGGTGCACCTGATCTGAAAACCGATCAACGGACTCCACGAGAAAGAGCAACTATGGAAGGGCTCCTGCCGTTCATGTACAGGGCAATCGTGCAAAAGAGGGAGGGCCACCGCGGCGCCGTCGGCAACCCGTTCCTGCACGACGAGCCGTCGGCGGCCACCACATCGTACAAGAGGCTCGCGACCTGCGACTCCGGGACCTACTCCCGGCCAGCTGCCACCACAGTCGATGCGCAGTTTCTCGGTGGGACAGTACAGTCACCGCGCTGGCGGCCGGCAGCAGTGGCAGCCGCCGGCAACGGCACGTTGTCCCCTCGCCATCACCGCCCGTCCGCACGGTCATGAATGCACAGCGCGCGGCAGATCGAGCACGCTCTCGGCGTCGGCGTACAAAAGACGAGGAAATTCGTGTGTGGCGGTTTCCTGGATCGTCTGTCTACTTCCGGGCCGCGTGAAACGAGAGTTTGTGTGAGTTATGTGTTTGTTTTCACTCTATGGTTTCCACAAGGTAAAAATATACTCCGTGTGCTTCCAGGCTAAAATTGTGAGGATGTGCTCCATGTGCAACCGGTAGTGTTTTTTTTTTACTGTCTATGTATTTGCCTGCTAAAAATTTGTGGATTTTTTTTTAAAAAAAGATTGAAACTCATCTATGTATCTGCCGAGGGGAAACCATCGAGCAGGAAAAGAACATAGAAAAAGCAGGGGCCTGTCTAGAAGGCCCATAATTAGAAAAACCAGTATAAATATATAGGTCCAAAAGATTTTACACCATTAAAATAAACTTATGCTTAGATGGGCTGAACCCACTAAATAAAAAAAAGAGTGTAGCCTTTACGCACACCATATCAAGTAGTAAGAGCTTCAAGCCATTCGCTTTGCTCTCATGCTCCGCCTCCCCCTTGAGATCTCGAGCTTGAGCTTGGCTTTCGCCACGGTGGCTCTCCATTCCGCTGTGAGCATTTGAACTAAACTACGCTATACGCAAACTTCGATTTATGGCATTGCCGCTACCGACCCATGTCTTACAATAGTTTTTACAACTGATAAATTGGCTACAAATAAAGACCAAAAGGACACACACATGTGCTGCCATATCAATGCCTTTTTTTTTCTAAAATCCGCATTGATGATGGAGATGTCGTCTAAAAACTCCCACACTAAAAAAACCAGCACTAATATCATCAGTCATACTTAATATAAATAAAAGGGACCAGTGTGGCACCATGTTAGTGTCACTTATATATGCCTCTCTCTCTTTCATGGTCGCAACCACCCATCTCTCTGTCTTCTCCTCTCCTCTCCTTTCCTCTCTCACTGCTATCTTTGGTGTGTGGCGACTGGTGGCCGGAGGCACGAGTTGCCGAGCGGCTGTGTCTCCAACATCGGGAAGTGGCTAGAGCGGTGGCAGCGATGATTTATGTGTTTTCAAATTTATTTTTTATTTGGAAATTGATTTGAACTGATTTAGGAATTGATTTGGATCAATCCAGCTTAGCCCTTTTATTTTTGTGTTATTAGAAGAGCCCTTTAGTGCCGGCTATTTACCCAGGACTAATGTGGGGGTCTTTGTCATGCTTTCCTTGATGAGTTAAATAACCGGCACAAAGGTCGGTTATCAACCAACCCAAAAGGGATATTTATGTGGTAGTGGCCATTCATTACCTTGGTTTCGGTTTCTCCACTTGAGTAATCTTTATTTGCGTTTGTTTTGGTGCTTGGTTCTTGATTGTTGATCGACCGGTTCTTGTCTTTGTTGTGATGTTTCGGTTTGCAATCATCGTGTACGTAGTTGATTATCATGTAGGATTTAGTGCTATAGTATATATAGTACATAATTAGAGTACTCTATCCTACACTCTCTCTTAACTAAAAGTCACTTTTGTTGCACCGTACGAAGACAACATCATACGTGTGGTATGCTGCCCGTCGGCCTAGCCTGTCGATGCTAATGGATGTCCGTGGTGACTTCGTCAATCTCAAGAATTTACCGGCCCAGTCTTCAGAGATGCTTAAGGGTTCGCGTATGCGCGTTCACAGGGATGAGTGTGCGTGTGTTGTGAGTGTCTACGTTGTACTGTGTAATTTTTTTAAAAAGGTTTCATCAATTATTTTGGAACGTGACCTATATGATCATACTAGGTAATCTCTGTCAATGGCTGGTATCTGTAGACGGAGTATGTATAAGACGGGGGGAACGTCGGCGTAAGAACTACAGTAATACGACATGATGTTACTCTAAGGCAAGGATTTTTATACTGGTTCAGGCCCTCGAAAGGTAATACCCTACTCCAGTTTATATGGGATTGCTGAGGGGGGACTCCCTGAGTACAGAGTACAATATGTGGCAGGCTAGATGTCGGCGGGATCGTACTCGGAAGATCCGAAAGACGATCTCGACGACTATGGTGGCTAAAACTCCTGGAACGGCTTCGGCTTCTCCTATGGCTTGATTGATCTGCCCATACCTATGGGGGTGGCAATCCTTTTATACCGTGGATTCCCTGCAGTTCCCGAACAGGACTCCGATTAAGAATCACGCACGATTAAGAAAGTTCTTTCCCCATACGGATAGTATTCCGTCTTATTTCCTTAACTGTACTGCGGGCCTTCGTATTATTTCGTATGCCTCGGTCTTCTTTTCTTATCCGTACGGGTATGTCTTTCCGTTGTACTCCGTATCTACAGGTAACAAGGGTACCCCTAATCAGTAACCCTGACAATCTCGCCATCCAACATCAAACTATATGCCTAGATTCGACCAAGAATACTTATATTGCTGAACAGGGGAGTACGAGCTATAAAGAGCGTCACTCTTATTTTACCACAGGAAGCCAATGCCTCTTTGGTGCCACCCAAAATTTTCAGGCATATAGGGTACTGTGTGTATTGAGTTTGCATATCTAGGATTGTGCTTTTTATAAAAACATTGAATCATCAAAATCTCAGCAAATTTGAACAAATAAATTTAACAATCTTTAAGAGGTATTGAAAGACACCAAACTTTACATACTGACATTAAAAAAAATACGGTATCTCTCTATGCATTCTCAAAGACCATAAAATCAACTGTTGAGCAAGTATATCATCGATCGGCCAGCTGAATTTGCTTCTTGCGCTGTCCCATCCGGCCATCCAGAAAAATAAAAGAATTCTGACAAGTCACAACTCACAAGTAGCAAGTTGCACGGATCAGATAAATAATGTAGTAGACTATACAATATACAACGGTATTCAACAACAACCGAAATGTACGTAGCAACAGATTGTCAGATCATTAAATTATATATACTCTTATGTTGCCAGCAGTATCAACCGACAGCTCAGCTGACGCCTTCAGCATCTCATCTACTAGTAACTACTAGTAATGGAGAAGCTGAACTTGCCCCCCCAATGAAAAACGGACATGATGATTGAGAGCGCTGTCGATGAGGCCTAGAAAATCTAGAAATGCTTACCATTAATGTTCTGTAAAGAAACATGAAAGTTTTAGACTAAACCACCATCAAAGGAAGCAGTGGAGACAACAAATACACATAATACTGCAATGACAAAGGAGTATGGAGAAAGAGAATTTGCTATCAACACACTAGTTGCATGTAGGCCCTGATTGATGTGCAGTCCATTAGTGCCGCACGGGCAAGAAGAGGCAAGCCTCGGATGTGTCGGTGACGTTCTTGATTGATCAAGCAAAGCACTGTCTGCGCTTCACCTCGTCGGCATCAGATCGGCATTATCTAATCAGATCATGCCATGTGACACTCTGACTATATACTATGAAGTTACATAGATTTGATTATAGGACCATGAGATTAATTGACAAAATTATATTTCCGTACTGCTAGCAAAGAAATCAAGAGCCAGCACTTAAATCGATATCCAGGCCGAATCAACGCTTTATATCAGCTAAGACGAATGGATTCTATTTTCGAGTACTTTTTTTTTTTTTGAGAACTGAGTACTGCTGTTGGCTGCTGCATATCTAGCCGGTACCTGGTACAACGAAATCTAAAAGCGCTAGCAATTATTATTCTACAAGTAGCTCTAGATACTGAATTATTCTCTTTCACATTTTGGGCATGATCCAGCTTCAGCAATGCAGCATACTATTAATTTGGATATTCTACCCGCAAAAATAAAATAAAAGAAGCATGTTCTGGTTTCTTTGTGTAGCACTTAAAGTAGAGCGCACTTATGTGATTTTGTGGCAATTCATTCGGTTCTCCTACTCAAAGGCTGATGCATGATTTTTTTTTTCCAGGTACATAAACATTAGAAGCGTTCGCTGTAGCCTGTACTAGAGTAAGAAACTGGAGAGCATCGTGCACTAGCTTGTGTGCATTGTGCAAGATCGCTTCCAATTATACAAATTGAAGAATGCATCAACCAGTGGAGCTAGTCGGGTCAAACATGTAGTACATGAATAAAAGAGATCAGGCTTTTTACAATGGGACGATACCCGTTCGTTGACCTAGGAAATGGTGTTCAAGTTGAATGATCTGGTCTTGCTGTTAACATTGTCATGACTATTCATGTAGGAATACATAGATGTATGACCAGTTCATGCCCTTACACCAACCAACCATATAAAACGCCTAATTATGCTCAAGACAAAAATGAGCAAAAGCCATGTGCCAGATAAACTCTCGCCTTGACGGGGTTGGCGTTCCGCCGAGAAACGTGGCTCGGGCCCACTGGTCATGGAGCCAGCCCCGCCCACCTAAACACGTCGAAACCACGCGCGGAGCCGAGAAGAAAACCGGCGAAGCTACGTCAAGTCGCCCTGCCGCGCCCGGTCGTCTCGTCTCGCCACCGTCGGAGGCTTCTTCCAGCGTGCCATCCGCCCCAAAACGCGCCTAATGATTGACGTTAAGTCGTTAACCATCGCCGTCGCCCGTGACTTATATACGTTCCATGGCACACTGGCTAATCACTAATCCAAGTAACTAAAACACAGCATTGTCCTGGGCTATTTGGTTAAGTTGTAATGAAATGAACCGGTTCTAGGTCCTGTTATGAAGAGAAGAGACAAATGATGTAGGCATGTAGCCATTCGAAAGGTAGGATTAACAAAATACAGAAATAGAAAAAAATATGAATAGAGTGACTTGGTCGTTGAATTTCTACGGGATTTCGGAAGTACAGGTTTATAGGGTACATTAGTACTTTAGGAAGTGTGTGATTAATGAAAGATTAGTACATTTATAATGTGTTGCCATAATAAAAAAAATGATTTTATCCATTCATACCCAACTTTTTATGATCAAATATACCATTCCACGTTTCTATTATCATTAGTTGAGGTGGGAGTAGAAATCAATCTAGCGAAACTCCTCTTTTATCATAAAAAAACTGCCATCCAATTTACGGTCATTCACATGCTGTAGAAGAGCTGGCAGGCATCTGTTGTTTAATTACGGATAGGCAAATGGGCTGTGATTTAATCCCGGACAGCAAAGACAATGCTAAAAAACAAAAAAGAGGATATACTCCAGAAAAGAGATAAAAGGAAAAGAGGAAAGAGATGAAGGTGAGGATGCTGGGGGATTGATTAGGATCGAAACTTGTGTTAAGCACGTCAACTTCATGCATCAGCTAGAGGAGGGGGGAAGACTGGCAAGGCAAGTAGTAGTATAAAGAGCACCGCGTCGCTGGCAGCCTCTTTGCGACGCAGCAGCCGACGCTTTCTTCTCCCTCCTCGTCAACTCGTCATCTTTCTCCTGCTCTCCCCGACTTCTTCTTACTCAATTCCCGCCACGCTGTCCTCTCCTCTGCTGGGCCGGCTGCCTCCGCCTCCGCTTCAAGGTGCGTAACAACGCCTGAATCTCTCTGTTCCGTTAATTACTTGCTTAAACATCCCTGGTTCAATTTCTGGTTCGGAGTTACTCGTCACCATGACACCTGTTTCGTTCCGTTAGAATTGATAGCGTTGGGATTGGATTGGCAATTCCGCCGGTAGGCTTCGCAGAAAGGCGAGATCTTTCTTGCCGCCGCGCGCCCACAGACAAGAGCTAGCAGAGCACCAGAAGACCAGCACAGATCTGGCAATGGGGTAGCCCCACCATTCATTCTGTTTCGTTTTTCCCTTCTCGTCCTTCTCGCCCTCCTCTCGCGCGAGTCGGTCGGAGGGTGGGGCGGATACTCGATTGCTGCGACCACTCCGTCATCTCATCTCATGATCATGGATCCCCTCATCAAGTCATCATGGATCCAGCCTGTAGCCACGGAGAAGAACCCCACAAAAGTCATAGTATTATGTACAGGGAGATAGAGAGAGTCGTCTCTTCCTGCTGGATGGAGATCTATTATTGGTTTGGGTAGGCTGGTTCAATGCGTGCGGATAACGACGCGTTCATCAGCACGTCTAGATAGGTTGGGTGGATGGCTAGATTTTAGAGACGGCCGCCATATCTCTCCTGACACCTGATCTCCTCTCCCCCTGCAATCTGCCGTCTTGCTCGTCTCATTCTCATCAAGTCATCATTCCCTTCTCGTTTTGCGCCCGGGGTTGGAGAGATCAGCCGATCAGGTCGCCGATCCTTATCCCAATCCTGTCAAAATCTGCCCTTTCAGTTTGATTTGTACTGTGTATGCACGCGTATATTGTGTTCTTGCGAGTTGCGAGTACCTCTCCTTTCGGAATTCTGCCGCTTCTGCACAGATGGATGTTGTCCTGGGACACCGGACACATGGCGTTTGCGTATTAGGCAGGGAGGAGGGGTATTGGTTATTGGAGTTCAGGGGCATGTCCCGACTCCGAACTGTAGCCTCCGTGACTGCAGGCATTAAGCAGGTTCTGGATCAGATCAGATCAGATCGTCTCATCCTTCTTATGCTGCTTACTTGCAGGGCGAGGGAGCTGAGTTAGCAGGGCCGCTACCATGAAGGCGCTCATTCTTGTGGGAGGTTTTGGCACCCGCCTGCGGCCGCTGACTCTCAGCGTGCCAAAGCCGCTCGTCGATTTCGGCAACAAGCCCATGATCTTGCATCAGGTCAGCACAAATTTCTCCATCTTTTTATCTCAAAAATACAGTCTTTCAGTTCTTCAGGCATGGCAATACTGTAATTAGGACAGCAATTCATTTTGGGGAACGGTAATTCATGATGAAAAGTGTCGGTTTGCTCCATTAGCTTGTTGAATTATATGTGTTGGGGCCTTGGGGGTAAGATGTAGACAGTTGATGACTTGATGTTATTGGTCTCACACTCATATGGCCATGTCTCTTTATGATGGATAGATCCATGTGAGTTGATTCCTCACGACAATAGTGTTTAATTTGCATCACTAGTTTTGTTCATTCTAGTCATAAATAGCTGTGACAAATTGACAATAAAGAATCAGATATGGATTTGATAATTTGAAGTAAACTAAATGTTTGACCTTTTCACCGTCCCGAGCAAAGATCTGATTCAGACTTCCTGTTAGTTTATCGTTAAAAAAGAAGACCTCCTGTTAGTTGCATTGACATAATTTCTCGGTGAATCTTTGGACTAATTTTGCATTGCCCTGGTCACCAGATCGAAGCTCTGAAAGAGGTTGGAGTTACAGAAGTTGTTCTGGCTATCAATTACCAGCCCGAGGTAAGCTAACACATCCTTGCACATGGGGCGCTGTAGAATATCGTGCTTCTGTCGGTTGCCGAGATCTTACTGGAACTCACTGTTTTACTTTGCCAAACCCCAGGTCATGCTCAACTTTCTCAAGGACTTTGAGAGCAAGCTTGGTATCAAGATCACCTGCTCTCAGGAGACAGAGCCACTCGGAACCGCCGGACCGCTGGCCCTGGCCCGTGACAAGCTCGCCGACGGCTCCGGCGACCCTTTCTTTGTCCTCAACAGCGACGTGATCAGCGAGTACCCATTCGCTGAACTCATCCAGTTCCACAAGTCCCATGGCGGCGAGGCAACAATCATGGTCACTAAGGTATGTTAAAAGACAGTAAGACACAGATTGATCTTTGCATTGGAGAAAGACAATATTTATAGCAGTGCACTGAGAAATGTTGCTGCTTGATCAATTCAGGTCGACGAGCCTTCCAAGTACGGCGTGGTGATGATGGAGGAGGAGACCGGCAAGGTGGAGCGCTTTGTGGAGAAGCCCAAGGTGTTCGTTGGCAACAAGATCAACGCCGGCATCTACCTGCTCAACCCGTCGGTGCTCGACCGCATCGAGCTGAAGCCGACCTCCATCGAGAAGGAGGTGTTCCCGCGCATCGCCGCCGACAATGGCCTCTTCGCCATGGTTCTCCCGGGTTTCTGGATGGACATCGGGCAGCCGAGGGACTACATCACCGGGCTGAGGCTGTACCTCGACTCGCTGAGGAAGAAGGCGCCGGAGAAGCTCGCGTCGGGCGCGCACGTGCTGGGCAACGTGCTGGTCCACGAGACGGCCGTGATCGGCGAGGGTTGCCTGATCGGGCCGGACGTCGCGATCGGGCCCGGGTGCGTGGTGGAGTCCGGAGTGAGGCTTTCGCGGTGCACGGTGATGCGCGGGGCGCGCGTGAAGAAGCACGCGTGCATCTCCAGCAGCATCATCGGGTGGCACTCCACCGTGGGGAAGTGGGCGCGCGTCGAGAACATGACCATCCTCGGCGAGGACGTGCACGTCTGCGACGAGGTGTACAGCAACGGCGGCGTCGTGCTCCCGCACAAGGAGATCAAGTCCAGCATCCTCAAGCCCGAGATCGTCATGTGATATGGCAGGCCGATCGATCGAGGAGTGTTAATCTGCGTCTTTTGTTATATGCTACATGGTGATGATGAGGCAAAGGGCGTCGAAAGAAGGGGGGCCATTATGTGCTTGATATGTTTGTTGTTTGATTTGTTGCTGAACTGTCTCTGAAACTGAAAGTGTAACATGTTGTCCCAGAGTAGTATGTGTCGTCAGGCTATATGGTTAAATGAGTCAAAATTTCTGTCGTTGTTTGTAGATAGTTGTCAGATGAATGAAAAAAGAAGAAAAAACAGTTCTTTTTGTCTGGTAATGATATCACAAAGTCCATCTGCATTTCTGTGTTCTTGTTTCCATTACAAACGGTGTATCCGTTCATCATTTTTTTGGCCAGAACGACCGGAGGCCATTCAAATGTTATCTTCTCTCTATGTGAAAATCAAAACTCAAAAAGTGACCATAGCAAGCCACGTAAGCATCTAAAAGCTGACCGTCCGATTTAAAAAACGACAAAATAGGGACGACATATCGTAACCATTGGATTATATGAATGGTTAATGCAAACATTGTGCACTGTGCAGGAAGCTACTAGAATGATTAAAAACGCCTCACGCTGCAGCAGCCATGGGGCATGTTTGGAACAGGGGGCTAATTTTTAGCACCCACCTTTTAGACCTAAATTAGTCCCATAAAATCCAAACATGTTGACTAATTTGGGGCTAAAATGAACTAGCCCCCCTCAAAAAATTAGCCTCCAAGGGTTGCTAATGGGGCTAATTTTCTCCTCTCTCCCCCTCTCTCTACTTTCTCTCTACCTTTTAGCCCTAAATTAACCAATATATCCAAACATCTTAAGGGACTAAAATTTAGAGGGCTAAATAAAGGACTAAATTTTAGCCTTTGAATTAGCATAAGGGCTAAAGATCCAAACATGGCCCACTTCCGCCTTTCAGGACGCCAGCCTTGAGCGGCTAAATCCTGCCATGTGATTTGCCACCAGTCCACTGAGGTCATTCTCAATGCATAGTTTTATTGTGGTTTCCAAGAATGCCATGTCATCAAACGACAATTAATTTGATGAATAAAATTAGGTTTCACAATACAAAGTTTCATATCACAATTTCATAGACAAGTATATCATTTAGATGTAGCATATAAATGGCCAATAGAATGTAGATATTTATAAATGAAACAAATATATTCCAATGGGAGCGTTGGAAACCGTATGAAACTCCCGTTGAGAATATATTTGTTTCATTTATAAATATCTACATTCTATTGGTCATTTATATGCTGCATTTAACGGTGAGTACTAGTTAAGATTAAGAGGAGAAGTGACAGTAAATTACAACAACAGATGCTGTCGAGGTCGGGTTGCATCCAAATGCATCACCACAATCTCGCACCACCAACACAACACAACCCACCGAGAGGACCTAACACCAAACTGATCGTCGCCATGCGGGGCCGATCGCTGCCAGCTCAACAACGACACCACAACAAAGACTCCTAAAACGGCGCCTCCAACAAGGTTACGACATCAAGGATGCCGCCGTCGTCATAAAGGTTTTCACCTGAAAATCCTTGTTATATGAAGGAGAAAGCAGGTACCTCGACCGCGCCCCCAAGAGGGTTATGACGCCCGAAGGCGTAGCCGCTGCCGGTCCAGTAAAACACAGCTAGGCTTTCGCCTGGGATTGTACCATCCCCATCCTAAAAATCGTTGTTCACCAACTCAGAAATCACCATCGAAACATTGGTAGCACGAGGTCACCACCACACCAGATCGACGCCCCTTCGCCGATCGACTTCCAGTTCTGTCGAAACAGAACTGCCACCAAGGCCGCCGTCAATGCCCACTACACCACTGCCGCTTCCTCGTGCGCTAGCTCAATCCACGTCCGCCACACCGTCCACCGGTCTCCATGCCGGATCCAGCCATAGAAACCGGAGATGAGCATCGCCGCTTCGGTAGCCCAAGCCTTCCTCAGCAAACAGGTCGCCGTCATCCTACATATATACATATAGAGCTCCCCACAGAGAAGGGGAGGAGCCCCACAAGTCGAGAAAGAGCTCGACCCGTGGCTCGATCCTCATCATTGGATCTGCATTGTTTTGTTCTCTTCTCCTATGCGATTTGCCAGTCAATTTACCGAACATGGAGCTCTTCTGGCTCTTACAGTTGTATTTTTTATTTCAGAGAGCATTTGTGGACTACTCCCACTCGTACCAGTTTTGTTAATCTCGAAACAATCAAGTTAATTATGCTTGTACTCCGAGTCCGTATGAGTTTTCATCGTAAAACGCATCTTTCCATGACGACTTTACAGGAGTACTATCCAGATCATTAACTTAAGGTAGTCCTGTCACGGGGTCTATGGACCTGTGTGACGTTTTCATCTTGCTGTTGCTGGCACTGATGCAGAAACTTGAAAAGAAAGGACAGTGATGCATGCTTATGATCAAAGATCTCGATGCTGACAATGGCAAGGGAGCAGATGGTGGTGGTGCAGCCGTAATTAGGAATACCTCAAGGCCTCAACCACAATTAACAGAAAAATGACACTATTCATTCAAGCACATGTCTTCACCAGAGACTATTTTCTATTGTCAACATCCAACAGTAATAAAATTCAGCGTATTTCAGTTGTACCCAATGCCAGCGATATAACCGGACTCTCCCAACCCCACTTGAGCATCAAACAGAACAATTATTTAGTATACTACACCTGGCAACATCACCTGCTTAATTTTGTCCTATCAATAAATATAATATTTATTTTGGCAATTAAAGCAAACGAGCCCTAATATTTCCTCTGCTTCAAATGTAGTTAATTTCAGCGTTTATCTATAGCCATATTTTTTTTAGCTGGAATGAGAAGTCACTTTGAGTTAGTTTCAACCGAACTGAAAGAGGACAAGAAAATTCTACTCCGTACTTTGCTGAGAGAGGACTAGGCTGGGGAAGTTTGCCACAACTTGTTGTCTCTCTCAATTTGAAGGTACGTGTCTGCGACAGCTTTGCTTTGATGTGCATACGTGGTAGTTTAGGAGTTCTATTGAAAAAGACATTGCACCTAGTCCCTCCTTATCATTAAAACACAGTACTTTTAAGTACTTTTAAGTCCGAAGAAAAAAAATTACCAACAGAATTAAAATATACAACTATTTTATTAGAACTATTGCTTTGATGCAAACACATCATGATGTTCTAGAAATCTATCACAAAAAAAACAATTACCTGTTTTGAAATTTACTCAAATTTTAAGGAACTCTCATTATCGGAGGGCCCAAAACACAGTACTACACCGGAATACTAGCTAGATGGACGAAAGATTCATGTTTCTCTCCATCTCGGCCCAATCGCCCAAGCCCAACCGCACGGGAATCTGGACCCGCATGGCAGAGATTCCTGCGGGTCCAGATGCCGTTCCGTTGCGGACGACTGGCAGCGGTGACGGCACCCAACGGCCAAACGCCATCCCAACGCCACGGCACCAGGTTGCCCTTCGTCCCTCACCTCTCCGCCTCCTCCCCCTCCACACCCGCGGCTGCGCCGATCGCACAGGTAACCAGCTCCCCTCCCCTCCCCGGTGTTCCTCCCTACCAGCGCGCTGCCCTGAAGCCGCGATTGGGATCACGAGCGGGATGGGTAGAGTTCTGAATCTCTGGGGGTGGCTTGGGTTGGAATTAGATCGATGTTGGATCTGTCTTAGGCTTCTGTTGTGTTCGTGAATCACGGTTGGATGTTGGTGGGGGGTCGAATTAGATTCTCACTGAATTCGCTGATTTTTTTTTGTCACAAAATGATTCGATTCTACATGCGCGTGGGTGGGGATAAGGGGGAAAAACGATGGCACGCCTGCGAGATTCCGGCATTGTTTGTTTTACAACTTGTTATGCTACGCGTTCGCTGTGTGATTTAAGGGATAGTGGGGTGGTGCTTGTTGGACATTGCAGCAGCTGTGTGCGGTCGGGGTGGTCTAGGTGGCGATGGCGAGGAAGCAACATATCGCCATATTCACCACGGCGAGCCTGCCGTGGATGACCGGAACTGCCGTCAACCCCCTCTTCCGTGCGGCTTACCTCGCGAAGGCCGGGGACTGGGAGGTTACGCTGGTGGTTCCGTGGCTTTCGAAGGGTGACCAGGTGCTGGTGTATCCTAACAAGATGAAATTCAGTGTGCCGGGGGAGCAAGAAGGCTACGTTCGACGGTGGCTTGAGGAGCGGATTGGGCTGCTGCCAAAGTTCGACATAAAATTCTATCCTGGAAAGGTAAAGTGAACCAAATTGGCAAAGCATAGTTCTATCTCATGTTAAAATCATCATGTAGTGGAGCTTAAATTGCTTGGCTATACAATTGTACATGCACTGTTGTTAGCTCATGTTAGTGTTGAAACTAAAATGGAGCAGGATGGTATGTTCCAATAAACTGTAGGAGGTGGTTCATTTTGTTTAATTGTATGCATCTGGTAACTTCAATATATGAATTACTAGAAATATCTATGATAGTGGAGTGAGCAGAAAATGAGAAGCACTGAGTTTTATAAAACTTGAAAGGGTTGTATCAGTTGAGCTGGTGTGGACATGTTGTTGATGTTCTTATGATATCATAATGAGGTTGATTGACATATTTGCTCCATATGCAGTTCTCAAAGGAGAAAAGAAGCATTCTACCTGTCGGTGACATCACCCAAACTGTATCTGATGATAAAGCAGACATTGCAGTTCTTGAAGAGCCAGAGCATCTTACATGGTACCATCATGGGCGAAGGTGGAAAAGTAAATTCCGAAAAGTTATAGGTGTTGTTCATACCAACTATTTGGAGTATGTGAAGAGAGAGAAAAATGGATATATCCATGCATTTCTTTTAAAACATATCAATTCCTGGGTCACTGATATCTACTGCCATAAGGTTAGCACATCTAAATTTGTATTTTATTTTTCTAGGTTTACATTCTCTTTGCAATTTTAAAACTACCTCAAGTATTGACATTCAATTGGGCATTATATAACCTTGTAACCTTCTTGTCCTGTAATAGCCTTCATGATTGATGGAAAACTGCATTTTTGACATGAATATGATTCTTAGCTGTTTGGAGGAGCGTGATCATGCCTAACCTTCTTTAGTTCATTACCATCTGATGGATAACATTTGTCTATTGAATGAACTGCTATGATATGCCTCCGCCATGCATGTAATCACCATGTTTGCTAAGTGGCCAGATAAATATTGCGTTTTCTTTTAATGTTTCTGTAAATTTAAGGATGTTCCGTATATTATGCACAGTTTGAGGCAGAATGGCATAAAAAACTTCTGTATTGTATCTATATTTTTTTAAGTAATGAGAGTACAGTCTTGTCTCTGCGAGTATGGTATATCAAGTTAATGACGTTTTCCATCTATAATGTTGATGTGTAGTCATGCACTCCATTTTAATTTTATTGTTATTCATTTTGTAGGTCATAAGATTATCGGCAGCAACTCAGGAAGTCCCAAGGTCAGTAGTTTGTAACGTCCATGGAGTGAATCCAAAATTTATTGAAATCGGTAAACTGAAGCATCAGCAGATATCTCAAAGAGAACAAGCATTCTTCAAGGGTGCATATTATATTGGAAAGATGGTCTGGAGTAAAGGTTACACAGAACTGCTTCAGCTGCTGCAGAAGCACCAGAAGGAATTGTCTGGTCTTAAGATGGAGTTGTATGGCAGTGGAGAAGATGCTGATGAGGTTAAAGCATCAGCCGAGAAACTAACTCTAGATGTTAGAGTCTACCCTGGTCGCGACCATGGAGATTCCATATTTCATGAGTGAGTATTTAGAAGAATAATAATGACTTAAATACCATTTACAAGCAATGCATCTGCTAGATGATTATAGGGAATTATGGGTTATGTTTTTATTAGAAGAGGTTTATGTTATTTATTTACTCATTCTAACTGAAATGAGTTATCTCTTTTCCAGCTACAAGGTTTTCATAAACCCAAGCACCACAGATGTAGTATGCACAACAACTGCAGAAGCTTTGGCGATGGGAAAAATTGTGATATGCGCAAACCATCCTTCGAACGAATTCTTCAAAAGATTTCCTAACTGCCACATGTACAATACTGAGAAAGAGTTTGTGAGACTAACTTTGAAAGCATTGGCTGAAGAGCCAATCCCACTATCAGATGAATTGAGACATGAGCTTTCCTGGGAAGCAGCGACAGAGAGATTTGTCAGGGTTGCTGATATAGGACCAATCATGTCTATCAAGCAGCATTCTCCTTCTTCACAGTATTTCATGCATATATCTCCAGATGAACTGAAGAAGAACATGGAGGAGGCATCGGCATTTTTCCATAATGCGATTTCTGGGTTTGAAACGGCCCGTTGTGTTTTTGGTGCAATACCGAATACTCTGCAGCCCGATGAACAGCAACGCAAGGAGCTTGGCTGGAGGCTCCAGGAATGACAATCCATGACAATAGATTCCCAGGTAACTACTGCCCACTGGTGGCTGGGGGACTAACTACTTGACGCAAATACCTTTTGCTCGAAGATTACTACGGACTGAACAGACAGGGAGGATTCTTGGTTGTTTTCTGCTATGGTGATCCACCGGTATGGCGTCATCGCAATTTTCGTTCGTATCTGGAATGCCCATCAGACGTCAGTTACTGTAATGCATCATAGCTGGGAATTGTAAACCTGCAGCAGTTTTTAAAGTGATTGCCAATGCTGTGACCTCATGTAACCTGTGCGCATTGTAAGCTTACTGTTGCTTCCCGAGCTTGGCATATGTGAATTACATTGTAAAGATGTCTTGTCTGGTGTTTCACAATCATCTTTTTGCTTGTTGCTGCTCCTTTTCCACTTAAAGAACGGTCATTGCATTCTTGTATTCCTGTGTGCCACTTGATAGAAAAAACTGTCTTTGGGACTTGGCTTTCTATATAAGAGTAGCCGCAACAGCAGCAAAGCTATGACGTGATGCATCGTCTTGCTTGTGGTAGCAATTGACCCCCTTTGGACGCATCGTGCCATATTTCTGTCTTCATCCGGTCCGCACTCACCAACTACACCAAAAATACGCCTAATTGATTTCAGGATAAATACCAACTGACACAAATCCAAACTTAGTCCTTTAGTTCCTATTTTTTAAAAAAACATCACATCAAATCTTTAAACTCATGCATAAAACATTAAATATACGTAAAGAATAAAACTAATTGCATAGTTGGGCTGTAAACGAAATCTTTTGAGCCTAATTATGCCATGAATAGTCATAAGTGTTATAGTAACCCACATGTGTTAATGACGGATTAATTAGGCTCAAAACGTTCGTCTCGCGGTTTCCAGGCTAGCCGTAAAATTAGTTTTTTCATTCGTGTCAAAAACACCTTTTGACATTTGCTCAAACGTCTGATGTGATGTTTTCGAAAAAAAAAAACTAAACCAGGCCTTAAAAATCCCAGCTGACACGAATATACAATGCTACACACACAGATGTCAAACTGTTCGTCACTGGCGAATATTTTCGGGACCAAAGTTCTGTGTACTAACAGAAACAATACAGCATATTCGAACAACGTACTAATTACTAACTTTAAGCGTACACAAACATAATACGATATCATACTAAAAAACATTATTATGACGCAAATAGCTAGAGTACTATATTGTTCTTGTGGCCAAAATAAATGGGGATGCTACTACTATCAGGAGAATCTTATAAAAGACGGAGGAATCTTATAAAACCAGCGGAAAGGGATAACCATACGCAGCGAGTAGAGACCTGGCCTCCTCCCCTTTTCCTCTGTTCCCCGCAGCGAGATAATAATACGGTTGCTTCTCCCCGCGGGCGGCGCGGCGGCATCTCTCCCGGCTCCGGCGAAGGTCGCGTCCGCGCGGCGACGGCGCTCTAGGACGGCAAGCAGGAGCAGGGCGCGGCGATGGAGAACCGCGCCGCGGGAGGCGGCGGCGTGCGGCGGGTGGGGGAGTACGTGCTACTGCGGCAGATCGGGGCGGGGACGTACGCGCAGGTCTGGTTCGGTCGGCACTGCACGCGGGGCACGGAGGTGGCACTGAAGGAGATCCCCTTGGGACGGCTTAGCCGCAAGCTCCGCGAGAGCCTCCTTTCCGAGGTCGACATCCTCCGGCGCATCCGTCATCCCAACGTCATCGCCCTCCACGAGTCCATCAGGGTACCCCGATCCTCGGATCAACGACCTTCTATTGTTAATATTTTGCGCAATTGCGTTCGATTTGTTAGGTTTTCATGAAGACGGTCCCTGTCTGTAAACTTCGGTTGCATAAATTTGGGAATTTTCATGGTTATCTTTAGTTGAATTTTGTTGGCTTTCCTGGTAGTCAGATGCCTCAAACTAAAAATAACTCTTTCGGCTTGATGTCCAAGAGTGGTGATGCTATGCAAAGTTTTTAGCTTAGTACTACTAGTGGCATGGCGTAAGTAGTTTAACTTTTGATGTTTGCTTGATGGCTGTGGATGCAAAACGCTAAAAATGCCAAATTTGGTAATTTTTTTTTGTTTTGGATATGTTTTCTCGTGGAATTGAGGAAACTATGCCAATTAGTTATTCCCTCCTTTCAGTTCAAAAGCATACCCAACATGTTTAATTATGCCTCCAATATTGATATTGATAGCTTTTCAACAAAAGGGAAGCTTCTCTCTTGGTGATCGTAGAACATAATTCTTTCTTTACTCTCATGTGCAACTATTAATTGCATCTCTTTGTCATTTGATGATTTTAGGACGGTGGGACAATATATCTCGTATTAGAGTACTGTCGGGGTGGTGATCTTCATTCATACCTTCAGAAGCATAAAAGAGTTTCTGAAACAGTTGCTAAGCATTTCATCCAGCAGCTAGGTAAGCGCTTCCTCAGACCCTCAGTCTGTTGCTCTCTTTATTGTTTACTCTCTCCTCGGTGCCAAAATCACATTCTCTTGTTTGTGCAGCATCTGGTCTGCAGATGCTTCGTGAAAATAACGTGGTTCATCGAGATCTAAAACCACAGGTTAATTACTTAACTCACTGCTGTTGAGTATATATTTCAAATTACATTTGGACATTTCATGACCATGAGTTGGTGAACGAAATGCAATTTCCTGACATGTTTTCTTTTGCACCCCCTGATTTTGTGGCTGTTCAAATAGAACATTCTTCTTGTTGCAAATAACGAAAACTCACTCTTGAAGATCGCGGACTTTGGATTTGCAAAGTAAGTTCATTCTGTTTGACTGGTTTTATTTTTGAATTATATTATCTTTACATGGCCTTTGTTTGTTTAGTTTATCTGCAATGAGTTTGATGCCTTGGTTTAAGAACAATCCCCTAATAGATCTGTAGGAATTGCTCCTATTTCATATGAAATCGCAGTGTTGTGAAAAAAATGGCGCTGCACGTTTTTTTTTAGAAAATGGAATAACTTCTCAAGAAGTTCTGAAGAAATTCGGTAAATTGGAAAAATTTCAAAAGAAAAGGTGCATCATTGAAAGTCACATCTGCGTTGTTTTGAAAGATGCTAGAGACATATTATTTGAAGTTCGGTATCAGACATATGATACTTACCTTTTCTATTCTTGCAAGCAGGTTTTTAGAACCTTCAACTCTGGCTGAAACACTTTGTGGTTCACCTCTTTACATGGCTCCAGAAGTCATGCAAGCTCAGAAGTATGATGCAAAGGTCAATGCTTTTTTCTGCTTCCTCTGAGCCTTATCATACACTTTTACCTGTTCTTGACTCGTCTTTCATGCCCGATTTCTGACAGAACAGGCAGATCTGTGGAGTGTTGGTGTCATTCTATATCAACTTGTTACTGGATCTCCTCCTTTCAATGGAGATAATCAAATCCAGGTTTATTCAGATTTTTCACATGACTTAATTACTAGTGAATTGTTGAAATTGAATCGGACTACAACTGATAATGGAAAAATGTTATTTCCCATCAGTTGCTGAGCAATATACTCAACACACGTGAAATACGATTTCCATCTGATTGCAACTTGAGCCATGGCTGCATTGACTTATGCAGAAAATTACTGCGAATCAATTCAGGTATGAAACTTATATATATTTTTAAAAAATTGTAAAACTTCTACGTGTTAATTTTTCTCTTTACATTCTTGTGACATGACTGATATTTTGTCAAAGAAAACATGAATGACACCATGCAAGAGTGGATTAGGTGATGTAATTAGTCCATTTTTTTCACCTATGTGATTCATGTGTCCCCTAGATTTTGTCTTGTTCTGGTATGCCTTACGTGAACACAGCTTAGAGATTTATTCACTGCTAGGAAAAAGGTTCTTCGTTTATAAAGCTGTTTCAAGAAATATGTAGGCACTCCATGGTTCATATATGGTTACTGTTCAGTCGTGTATCTGATCAAGAATGTTTTTAGAAACCATTGCAGTTATGGTTTCTTCACTTGATCAGTTTATACCAGTGCCTACTGCCTGTGATAATTCTGAGACCGTGGGCTCTAGCAGTTATTAAAGCAACTCAAGTTGTTCAAAAATAGCAGATTAACTATCAGATTATTTGATTATTGTTATGCTGCAAATTGCGATTGACAATAATATTTAACAGCTATCTATCGATATTAATGCAGTGGAACGCCTTACGGTTGAAGAATTTGTAAACCATCCATTTCTTACTGAACATGCTCCGGAAAGAACCTTGAGGTAATACATATTTTTGCTGTAGTAGTTATACTTCTACAGCGTCATGTGACATGTTTGATATTCTGTATTACATTGACAGCCGGACACCATCAGACATAAGAGATGGCTTTCCATTCATTAATAGCAGCCCCACGAGGCTTTCAAGCCAAAGTTCTCAGGAAGATTGTATGCCTTTCCCTCTAGATGATGAGCCAACAGGACAGGATGAAAATCCTGTTACTGAGAGCAAGAGTGCAATAAAGCCCTATGGGTTTGCCACAAGTAGAAAGCTGGATAAAATCTCAGGTCAGAGTCCATCGAAACATGCAAGTCCAGTCTCCAAATATATCAGGGAGAATATTTCTTCTCCTAGTAGTCAACACTTGGACCATCCCAGGAGAATCAAGGAAAAAAAGAGTGATGAAGGGCACAATCCTAAAGGTGGTTATCCAGAAGGTATTGCAGTCAACTGTGACTATCAATACTTCCTTCTC
This sequence comes from Leersia perrieri, assembly GCA_000325765.3. Classification (NCBI taxonomy): domain Eukaryota; kingdom Viridiplantae; phylum Streptophyta; class Magnoliopsida; order Poales; family Poaceae; genus Leersia; species Leersia perrieri. The sequence continues at coordinate 7,782,860 of CM002481.1, read as the reverse complement.
ATTGTGAAAATGTTCTTACTAAATTTATTATTTTCTTACCTTGTAAATGTAGATTCCCCTATCATTGATTCATTAGAGTTTGTAGATCAGGAATATGTATTTGTGTCTGGACCGCACCCAGAAGGATCCTCTTCCATGAATGACTCCCGACAGCGCAGCATGCCATCAAAATTTGACAATTCATCTTTTTCACCACCAAAGTTAACTGCTGTGAGTGCACCAAGGCCAATACATGGGGCGGCAATAAATAGACAGCTATCTGGTGGAACTGGTAGCTTGGATAGTCACTGCTCTCCAGTATCTGGCACTTCACAAGGATCTACGGATCTCAACGATGCTATGGATCAACCGCCATCTGATTGTCTGACCAGGATTAGATTATTGGAGCAGTATGCATCTACCATAACAGAATTGGTGAAAGAAAAGGTTACTTCCATTTCTCAATGATAGTCAAGTTTCCTTGCTTTCCTATTTGGTTTCCTTCTCAAGTTCTGCTTACATTATCCCAAGTTCTCGACCTTTTTTGAGATGGTTGGATCTTCGGTCCAAAAGTTGACGTGATTTCTGAAGCATATTTACCACGGAAGACTAGCTTTTGTGTTACATTCATCTGCCTGAATTAAGTTTTTACATACTATGCAAATGCCACTGCTAACCTTTATTCTATTTTGATCAACCACCCAAATATCTGTAGATTAAAGATGCCAAGCACTTGGAGGCATTCTCGATTCAGCTAGTTGTTCTCGCAACCTGGAAGCAAGCAATTTACATATGCACTTCCTATGCATCGTCTGCTACAGATGCTCCCCATTTGCTTGTAAACTCTCAACTGATAGGTGATACATACATCGAGATAGAGAGGCAGTTTTTGGTTCAAATGGAATACGCGGAAGAACTTGCCAGCACCATTGGGCAGGCAGTCGGTATGTTATTGCTAGGGGATTTGAATAGTTGGTTGAACGACTTGAATGCTAAATTGCTGATTGTGAGCTTATGCATGCAGATGCTACAGAAATGCCAGATGCGATAGAAATTATATTTCAAACTGCACTACACCTAGGAAGACATGGTGGTGTAAGTCAATATCAAGCACACTGTCTTACATAGCGAAACGAAAGCTTGGTACACTCTTAGCCCTACCCTGATTTGTTCGTGTTTTGTTGTGTGAAATTGCAGGTTGATGAGATGATGGGGAAATCAGCATCTGCCACGGTGCTGTACTCAAAGGCAGTATGCATGCTGCGGTTTCTCCTGATTGAGGCACCATCACTCGCTCTGAACCCTCCTCTGTCCCTAACAAGAGCTGATCGACACCGCCTGCGCACATACATTGAAGCAGTCAATGCTAGGCTCGTCCCGTTACAATGCCAGAGGCACTGAGTGCGTTCACTTGTACAATATTCTTTCATCTGTACATATATATTCGTTGGCCCAAACGAGGGCGTGTAAGATATGTCGTGTCTGAGAAACGTGCTCCGCTTATTAGGGAGAGGTACCGAAAAATCCAGTGTAACTTGCCCAAACTGCTATTGTAACTTGAGCTCAGTGTGCTATGGTAGGTTGATTATTTGGTTAGCTCAGGCTGGCAGCTGAAGGCTGACCATTGCCGTTCGATGGAAATGTAAAGCAGACTGATACCTTGATGGTTTGTTCATTAATTATTTGGGCTTTTACACCACACTTCTGCTGTCAAAATTATGTCATTCTCATGGTAAAATGGAGTATATTTGAGTTTATGGGAAATCTTTTATGATATATTTCGTGTTCAGACTTCAGAGATGATATATGTGGGTTACTCCCTCAGTCCAAAAAATATCAACTTCTAGGACATGAGATTAATATATTTCTATCTAATTATTTATGGGTATGTCAAAAATGTTTTTTAATGGGATTGAGTGTGTCAAAAGTTGAGGATCTTTATCTTTTGTTGTTTACCCGTCAATCCTACTCTTTATCTTCGTTCGAGAGATTGCCTTTTCTTTTGTCGACAAACAAGGGGAGTATGTGCCAACGTGCACGTGAATGCGCAAATCAACCACAAGAGGGCAAGAGGCGACTTTCTCAGTCGGGCTTGAACGGGCCGCATGTGGGCTCTGGCAATCCCGGTCGTGTGTGGGCTCTGAGAAGGCCGGGCCGCTTGTGGGCTCTGGTCACGGCAGCGGTTGCTTTCCTCTTCTCCGGGCTCCGTCTCCCCTTGCGGCCTCGCGTCGCTCGCGGCATCAATCACAAGCACCGAGGCGAGCCGGAGGAGCACCGTCCTCCTCCGCGTCGAGCCTCCGGATCTCGAGCTTCCAGAAACCGGTCGCCGGCGATGGAAGGCAATCACGCCTCGCGGGGGCGCCGCACCGTATGCCTTCTACCACCTGTTCTCCTGCTTCCCTGAGATGCGGGGCGTATCAGATCCGCCTCTCGTTTACGCGCCGTACCAGCGATTTGAGGCTCCAATTTGCGTTTCGTTTTCGTTTTTGTGTGTGTGTGGCAGCTGGAGGAGATCCGGCAGAAGAGAGCCGCCGAGAGGATGCAGCAGCAGCAGCAGGCGGCAGCTTATGCTGATCCCTACGGTTGGTGCATCTCCCTCTCTGTCCCTGGAACAGTTCGTCGCGATCCTTCCTTAGTCTGCTTTGCTTTGGTGCTGATTGTGGGATTAACAACAGTTGTGTTCTGTAGGGAACCCAGGAGCCGGAGCAGAGGTTTGCCCCCCTTTCCGTTATATCGAATAGTTGGGATTAATATTGATGCTTGGAATGTGCAAGTATGTATCGTATTCCTCGTGTTTCCTAGAATGTAACTGAAGATTTTGGTATGAATTGTAGCTTGGTCGAGTTAGAGAACTTGAAAATGGTAACAGGGAATTGGAGAGGGAAAACCAAATGCTGTTGTCCAAGGTATTTTGTCCGCAATTCAGTATTGTTGTGGTACAATTAGGTAAGGATAAACTAGTCTTTAACACACACAGCTTCTTCCAGATTGCCGAGAAGGAAGTTGAGAAGGATTCCCTGGTTAACCGCTTGAATGACCTCGTGAGTTTTGTTTGTTACATTTTAGTTTGGTACTTCTGTTGGTCATTTTGCATGTGTTTTACTCTGTGGGTTGATTTGTTGTTTGCAGGAGCGAAATGTAGTTCCGTCCTTGAAAAAGGCTATGAATGACATTTCTTTGGAGAAAGATGCAGCAGTTGTTGCTAAGGTATTTGATTATCATCGTATTTATGGTTGACTCGATTATGATATGCTTAATCCCCATCATCACTTGTGCTTGTTCCGTCATGTAGGAAGATGCTCTAGCACAACTAAGGAATATGAAGAAGCGGTTGAAGGAGGCAGAGGAGGAGCAATATAGGGTATTTTGAAGATTGTACTTCCTTAGTCATATTGTTTAGCGTGCTAAACTTGTCATTTACAGGCAGAAGAGGACTCTGCGTCATTGAGAGCACAGCTCAATACGCTGCAGCAGCAAGCAATGACCAACTCTTACAGTGCATTTCCAGTTGGTGCATCAAATGAACAGATTCTTGCTATGGAAAAGGAGATAGAAGATTTGCAGGCTCATATAAAGGTAGATTAATTTATCTTTCGTTGGTGTTAAGCTTGTCCTTGTCTTGATTAATCCATCTAAACCACTTAAAATGTAAAATGGTTCATGCAGCAAGAATCATTCCTAAGGCAACAGGAGCAACAAAAACTTTCTGAAGAGTCACTATTAAGGCAACAAGAGCAACATAAACTATGTGAAGAACAATCTCGTGCTGCTACCCTATCTGCGGAAAAGAAAGAATTGGAAGATAAAATTGCTGCCTTGACAAAGAAAGCATCAGGTGCAGATGACACATATTTTGTAGCCTTGTAGGGTGTGTCCTATCTCCAGTAAACATGCCATTCAAGATAGTATTTTGATTCCGCATATGTCATGTTTCTCTTCTTTTTTGTTACTTCACATCTACTAGCATATTTTACTGGTAAACTACAAATGCCTTTGTGACAATCAATATTAGATATCCACATGTTGTGCATTTTAATGGATATAATATTTACATTAACTATTTCTTGAAATAAGTTTTCCCTTCCATGCAGATGAAGCTTCTGAATTGGCTGCACAAAAGGCATTTTCAATGGTAATGTATCTAACAAAATTCTTTCCTTTTTCCTTTCCCATATGTTAAGATTTCTAGTATATAGTGCATAGTCCCATGTTAAGTTATGGTGTTATTGCCAAGGTCCACAATTTTGTGCATTAGTCCATATATATCAATGACCAAGTAAAATTGAAATGAAATCATGCATTATAACAGGCTATTTGAACACCTTCAACCCAAATGCTCGTCTTAACTCATAAGTCAAAATTTTCAGGGGTGGTTAGAAACTTGTAATGCGAATTCATAGTAATCTTCTTGCTGGGCTCGAATCAATCTTAAACTGTACTGGCTATATTTAAATCATGCAGGAAGATAGGGAAAAACTTGAAAGTCAATTGCATGATATGGCCTTGATGGTTGAGAGGCTAGAGGGCAGCCGTCAAAAGTTGTTAATGGAGGTATCTAATGCTGCTTTCCTTTTCTTTGAACAAACAAGCTCCCTACGAGCTGGCTAAGTTTTGTATTTTGTTCGACAGATTGATTCTCAATCTTCAGAAATAGAAAAATTGTTTGAGGAGAACTCAGCCTTGTCTACTTCATACCAAGATGCTGTAGCTGTTACAATGCAATGGGAAAACCAGGTGTGATGTTGTCTCATTTCATGCATGGAGATGCTAAACCATTTGTGGATGATACCAGCAAACCATATTCACTTAATCGAACTTTCCAGGTAAAAGATTGTCTCAAGCAAAATGAAGAGCTGCGCTCTCACTTGGAGAAGTTACGCCTTGAGCAAGCTACTCTATTTAAAGCAAGTAATACCAATATCCAGCCAGATGTGCAAACTGAGAGCAGCATTTCAGTCCCACCAAAATTTGTAGCCGACAATCTCTCACTAAAGGTTGATCGCTGGAGCTATGGAGAATATTTTCTTGTCTATATCATGACCAGTCAAATCTATTTATTATCATGTCATCGGTTTGATGTAAACAGCATATTTCATTGTCCACAGGATCAACTCATCAAAGAACAGAGCAGATCTGAGGGATTATCAGCAGAAATAATGAAACTTTCAGCTGAACTTAGAAAAGCTGTGCAAGCGCAGAATAATCTCACACGCATGTAAGTATACTATAGTTGCCTGTCCGATTCTGCCTAATTATTATCCTCCGTTGGGTGAAATTTGACCATGTCATCATTCGTGTCGTGCAGATATAGACCTGTATTAAGAGACATAGAGAGCAACTTAATGAAAATGAAACAGGAAACATATGCAACGATCCAGTAATTTTGGGTGACAGGTTCTTTTGGCCCCTGGCCTGCCTACATCCACAAGGCAGTCAGTGCTTACAGCAACTAATGATTATTTGTAGCAACTAATGATCATAGAGCTACAATCAATAGCCAACACTGTTGTACGTGGACACCTTCGGTTCACTCTGTTGTATTATATATATATTGTATATTCGGGGCAGTAACAAATGAACTGAGTACACCAGCCGGCAGACCGTGGACATTTAATTTTGCCTGTGTCGAAAAAATTAATTTTACGTTGGTATTAGAACTTAGAAGTATCCGATGAGACATTACTACGCAAGTACTCCCGCTGATATAAATATAACAATATAGGTGGAGTGGTTTAGGGCCCAATCATAAAATTGTCAAAACACAGGAATAGAATGTCATGCTTATAGAATTTCTATGGGATTTGAAAACACAGGAAAGTTTTAAAACTGTCGTTTGATAGAGCACAGAAAGATACAGAAATTCAAGACATGCAAAGAAGAAAAATGAGGTAAAACATCATGTTTGAAATCCTCTAAAACTACACTAGGAACGTCTTTCATAGGAATTCTAAAAGAATTGGTAGGAATTATTCCTTTGTTTCAAAGGACTCTATAGGATTTTTTTCTTTAGGGTAGTAATCCTCTAAAATTCCTATGATTTTCCTTTGAATCAAAGGGGCAATCTTTGCCTAGATTGCTAATTTGCTATATTTTGGAGAGGAGAGAGTAATAGTCTTTTTCTCTGTTACACACAGCTAGCCAAAAATGCCAGAGCCTTCATAGTCGGAATCCTCTATCTGTGTCGCATATAGGAAAACTAGGTGTGATCGCCAATGGAGTGGAAAAATCAATAACCATGGAAACAAGTTTTAATACTAATAAATTTGTGGGCCCTGCTAAATACTCCCTCCAGTTTGATAATAGTAAACGTTTTGGACTATAATAAAGTCAAACTTTTAAAACTTTGACTACAAATAACTTTAAAAATATTTATTTTAGTAACATAAAAATCATTTGTGTATATTGATCTTGAAAAGACTTCAATAAAATCATATATTTGTTGATATTTCTATATGTATTATAATAGAAAAGTATAGTCAAAATTGTTTTTTTAAGACCGTGTCCTTGTCCAAAACGTATAGTATTTTGGACTGGAGGGAGTAAACAATAACCACCAGAAAGCTTACACGTGGACGGTAGCACGGATAGGCAAAAGCAGACCATACAGGATTACTGAATAGATTTGGATTACTGGATTTATTATTTTTAGCTTAAAAACCTTAGACGTACCTAAAAGAGAAGTGTTTTCAGATTAACCATTTTGCTCTCTGTTGGACATGCTCTTAATCAAAATGGACTAGGATTTAGATTGTCACGGTGTGACTTAAGTTGCTAAGGGTGTGTTTGTTTCCTTGGATGTTTGTAGCCAGGCTCCAAAGAAACAGCTTAGCTAGGATGGATGACGGGATGCAACATGGATTTGTTTGGTTGTTTGCTATAGGAAGCCTGTATTAGCTAGGATGTTGTTTGGTTGGCTGAGGTTGAAAATCTTGCATGACTAACATAGATGTGAAATAAAAACATTAGAATTTTTCAATTATTATAAGCATAGTTTAATACATAATGAATAACATATTAATATTTGATATATATTACTATACACCTAATATATCTTAATATGTGCTAATCATCCTCTAATGACGCTATTAATTAACCCTGCCTCAGTGTGGCTCGGTAGAAACCAATCTCCTCATTTCCATAGAGCCAGCCTGAGCCGTGCCTCGTGGATGTGTTGGGCCAGGATTTAACCTACATGTATTAGCTAACAAAAATTAGGTTGCCAAACAATAAAATTCTGCATCAGGCTGGCCTGGCTCCACTTATATGCAGGGAACCGAAGGTAAATGAGTCGTGTCCTTCCGCAGTCGGGTTAGTACTCTATAAATACCTCGTATCTACCTCACCGCCTCTTAAACTCGAAGCTCACTTCACTACCTCACGCACCACTTGTTGATCTCTCACCACTTCTCGAGCTCTGATGGCAGAACCATGGTGGATGCCGAGCACACATGGAGGTGCAGGGGTAGAGAAGCACCCGGCTGGGATGGAATACGATGCGGTCATGGTGGCCAGGGCAGGCGTGGAGGTCTGTTCGGCGACAGCGGCCCAAGGGTCGCGGGGAGCAAGGGCGGCCGAGGCGCCTAGGGGGCACTGGTGGCCGCGAAGGTAGTGGGGGAATAGGCGGCGACGGAGGGGCGGGCGACGTGTCCAGCATGGGCAGGGAGGGCCACGGACGTGAAGGCACCGCCGGGAAAGGTGGGACATCTAGCAACAATTGGCGTGTTGTATATGGCAGCACTGCACCAAGATTTTAGCCTGGTGGTTTAGGACACTATTAGCCTACCGCGTCTTCGCCTCCGGCTACACCTGGATACGACAGCTACTGTCAGCCGTCTGGTTATCTATCTGGTGGTTACTATCCTAGGTATCTGCAACCTCCGCTGGATTACTGTCCTGGGTATCCGCCGCCTCCGCTGGACAATGATGATGTTGGTGAAAATTAACATCTACCCCGTAATCTTCTATCTTTGAGTAATTTTGTCGTGGTTTAGTAGTTAGTCGTCTAGTTTGTGGCCAGCCGAGCGCAATTACTGCTCTTTTATCTAGTAGTCACTTGATTTGCATGTGTCCCCGTACTAATGTGGTGAGTTCTAGTTTGCTATTGTGGTTTGCGTGTAGGGACGGAATTAGAAATGAGGTTTAGAGATGACTCATCCTTCTTCCTCCTTGAGTCCTTTCTCGTCCTTTCTCTTCTCCCTTTCCCCTTATCTTTCGCTCACTCCCTCCTCATCTCCTTGGGGATCCAGTTTGGTAAGGGGGCTAAAGCCCCCGCAATACTTATACTAGATCTGTCCCTGTTTGCGTGTATGGTATGTAAACAATATGATGATGTCGATTATGTAAACAATGTTTGGCTTAAAATGCTTTTAGGAGCAGACAATTAACATAATTTAATGGTAGACTTATCTCAGACGGCGTGTTATCTTTTGGCTAAGTTGGATGAAAGAGAGTAAAAGAAAAGAGAAGCTTATGCTTAATTTGGTCACCAGCTCCAGCACATTGCTCCATCTGTTGTCTAATTGGAAGAGAGCCAAGAGACAATCACGTTCTTGACTAATTGGATTAAAAGATTGAAAAGTACTCTAATATTGTGGAAGTGAGAGTCGTGGGACACGTGTCACTCGCGAGGGTCGATATAGTGCATATGCAATCAATAGATTCAATATATGAAGCATATGTACTAATTCATGCATTAATCTATTTAAAAGCTAAAACACCTTACAAGTTACAATGTAAAACGAAGAAGATAAAGTATGGAGGAAATCATCGCCGAGAATGACGTGCAGTTCATCTCCTATCATAACGATTTTACACAGAACGAACAATAAATTTCATATTCCATTACTTATTATCAGTATTTCATCAGACCTAAAGATGGCAATGGAGACCCATCACCCGAAACCCGATGGATATTTACCCTATTAGGGTGGATAAATGTGTTAAGTTTTATATCCATGGGTATATTAATGAGAGAAATTTATACCAGTGGGTTATTGGGTGTGGGTATGATTCTATAGTATCCATACCCACGACCCAATGGATATCCATTAAAATTAAATAAATATAAAATTCTAGTCATGACCCATATAAACTAGCCCCAAACAGCTAAAATGTTTAGTCTAAACATTATGATATAAAAAAGAAAATCCTAGCTCTCCCCAATCCCCATCCACTCCCTCCACTCCTCGTGAATACCTCGCTCACCCCCAAGCCGTCCGCCGCCGCTGTTCCCCACCACCACCGTCTCCACGCCGATATCGTGGATGATAATTGGGTGTGTATTATCCGTGGGTATATTTTACCCATGTGGGTGTGGGTATGGTGAAAAATTATACCCACAAATGATAATGGATACTTTAGTGGATGTATTTTGATTTCGTGGAGGTGGGTTTGGAGTAGTGATACCCAGTGGGTATAGACCCATTGCCATCTTTAATCAGACCTTTTGCCCTGTCTATCTGAGTTGTAGAAGGCGGGCAATCCGCTCTGAGAGCATCTCCAGTGTATTGATCGAACCATGGGAGCAGCGTTCGATTTGTGTTTTTAATGTTCAGTGGCCACAGTGTGTACGTAACCAAAGACCATTAAAGAAATATTATCTCTCTCATCTTTGATTTTTATCTTCATGTAAGACTGTACGGCGAAGAGGTGGAAAAGCTGAAAAATTTATCCTGTCAGTTGCTTTTCAGGGAAACCAAGTTTGAAGTTTGATTTCCACTCTGACAACAAGCAGCCAATTATTTTAGTGTTTTCTATCCGACGTGGCTTTCCTCGGTTCTCTTTCAGCTCAACGCTAGAGCTGCTCTGATATAACTTGGACCGGTCAAGACAAGGGCATGCTAGAGCATCTTGCAAGAATCTCGAAGAGTTGGGTAAAGGAATTGCCACACCCATTCTCGAAGACGAACTATGCAAGGCACATATGTGCGCCGAGACGGATGGAAGGCCACACCATAACAAAATACGAATAGAATGCCGCTCAAACATCACACCTGTCATGGTGGCCCAGTTCACACATTAAACCAGGGCCGCCTCTTTAGCTTCTTACTGATATTCAGCTAAAGAAACTGGGATACTTCATCCCCCAGACTGTAACTGAACTGAGAGAATCTAAGGAAGCCAAAAGCTCCCCCCAAACATGCAAAGTCGCCTTTCCAGACGAAAGAAATTCTACAATTGTAGCTCGCAAATGTTTAGGGTTCATTTCCAGTACATTCTAAGCATTAGCATTCCCGACCATGACTTTGCAATATTCAAATTGTTGCCATTGGCATATTAGCACGCTATAGAAACACGAAAAACTCATCCAATTTCGCTTACAAGCAACAGAAAACACAGGCTTGCATAAGTTTGTTACCTCCATACAAGTGATACAGGTGCTTTTAAATAGTGAAACTACCAAACAGAAACTCCATATTCAGAATTTTTCCTGGCTGCAGAAGGAAACCGCCTCAGGTCAATTGGCAACTTCATCCTTCCATAATCAATATATCTACACAACTACAAGATAGTTTCACGCATGATAACAGAAAATGGGGAAAAAATTGGCACTTGCCATGAAGAGTAAACCTTCCAGACCAACTGTTAGATATGATATTATTTGGCTTCTCCTGTCGAATCAGCCCAATGTTGCTTCAAGCCTGGCGCCTGCATGTTGATGTCTAATGCAGCCACAGAACAGCCTACATAAGACATAATAATTACCAAGTGTCAACAAGCTGAAACCATAAAATTGGGGATTGCAGCATCACATGTAGGACGCAGAGTGATAATCTGGCTAATACAAGACCAGAACATCACGAGCAAAACATTTGGTGGTAGATTTGCAACACCAGCCTAACATGATGAGCTAAGCATATTGCAAATGAGTTATGATTGTATACATTAGATTTCCTCCCAAAATTAGTGATCCTAGGGCCAATTTGCAGTTGTTTCTCTCCACACATTGCATTTTCAATTTATGCATGTATAATGGTAATTATTTAGTAATAATTCAATTAAGGTGTCAAGGTTGCAGCCCCAGATAAAGATTCTTTCAATTAATAACTGTATCAAAAAGGACAAACATATAGGTATTAAAAAAAGGCACAACAAATTACCAAGCGGGTCATTAATCTGAAAGGCTCCTAATTAATATTCTGTTCGTATTTACTAGTATTCCTAATGCCTCCTAGCTGACCAAGCCAATGACCTAAACGAAATTCCAAGGTTACAACTTGCAAGATAGGTTGCACTATGAACTTGACCTGGTAATGACAATTCTCAGCAAGACCACCATACATGGTGTTTCTGCTTAGTCCACTAGATTGTGCTTGTGCACAGCACAATTGGAGAACTTTCTTCTGGAAGATGTTATTGGTGGACATACACTAGAAATACTATCCTACTGCTTAGTGTAGAACAAAGTAATCCTGTCCTAGCAGTTCTATAAAACAAAGTGTAGAATTTGATGTCATCACGACTAATATTATTACATGCTTCTGTGACCGGAGGGACTAGTAACAGACAAATATACAAGAGAAAATTCTATTCACAGCTCAATGTACAAGACCATGACTACTCAACTAGTGTAATACATACAAACTAGACTTGTGCTAAAGTTGACTTGGGTTCTATTTTGTACTCCTAGTTGCATAACATCAGCAATGGACAACAAAGAACCTAAATCAATTCTGTTACTCCATATGATGGACATATCATTTGTATGTACCACATGCTGCTGTGTTAAAGTTCTGATACAGGTATGCCCTAGATAGAGCCAATTTATCCCCAGAAGGAAACATCAAAGCCAACATATGTAATCCATTAAACTACGAACAAAGTAATTGCCATTGCTTATAAATAAATTTTAGTTGTAAGTTGTGATACACATTACTACATCAAACATAGAACAAACAGACCATATATTTTCAATATTTTCAAGTGAATATTTAAATAAAGAATACAACAAATCCATGGCATCTTCAAGCTATACAGAACATATGGTAAACTTATGAAAAAGATAGGGCAGCTAACCTCAGAGTCGCTATGAGCGAAAAGGGCTTCACCATTTTACATTTTGTTTGATGCCATAAATTTGTTTTTTCTCTCAGCAGGTTTAAGAATTTGAAAAGAACACATCAAAGTTTCATCAACACTCATCATTGCACCTGCATTATCAAATTCACCGCAATAGTTCGGAGCTGAGAATATGGTGACAAGTTGCCTGTCAGCAAAGAACTCATATCCATCCTCAACAACCTGACATCACATGAAATATAATTATATGATCACCTCAGTTGAAAAAAAAAACTGAACGAAAAAGATGTTGCATTAAAATACTACCTGATGTGCCCGGCAGATAAGATCAAGGTCATGTTTTTCGAGGAATTCAGAAACTTTGTCCGCACCAAAAGTGTATGAGACCCCCCTATCGTTCATGCCCCAACCTTGAACATCTTTTCCTGGATCTGACCAAAGTAAGTCACACAGTAGTCCTGTATCCGGTACATCAGTAGGGCGGGTTAAGCTCTTTATCTCGTCTAAATGTGTCAAATCAGGCGAGAGGCCACCATGCATACATAATATTTTATCATCAATTAGAGCAGCCACCGGGAGACAGTTAAAACAATCAGTGAAGACCTTCCATAGCCGCACATTAAATCGGCGTTTGCATTCATCATAAAATCCATATATCCTGTTTATTGATGCACACTCATGATTGCCTCTGAGAAGAAAAAAATTCTCCGGATACTTGATTTTGTATGCAAGGAGGAGGCATATAGTTTCCAAACTTTGCTTGCCTCGATCAACATAGTCACCTAGGAATAAATAATTGGCTTCTGGGGGAAAACCACCATATTCAAAAAGCCTTAGAAGGTCGCTGTACTGACCATGGATGTCACCTGGATAACATATGAAAGGTGGGAGAAGTTAGATGCACACCTTAGAGCCACTAGCTATGGAAACAGGCTAATTGCAGATTGAAACTCCCCAAGAATGAGTAGAAACCAATCAACATTATGTTGGGACTCTGACAAACACAACCCCATTTTTTAAGATGATGCAGGAAACAAATACCATATAGTAGATATATATCATGTTAATTAAAATAACATCTCACAGATTATGAGGGAATTGCAGTAGAGGATAAAAACACAGAGAATAGCAAACAAAAGGTCTAGCAACTGGTGTTACCAATGAGCAAATGCTCAGTAGATCATATTGCTAGAAAACTACTGCATAATAACAAAATCATGATTGAGAATTTCAATTACATGTATTGAAAGGCTGAAAACCCAGTAGCAGTTGCAACTGCCCATAGTTTACTACCAACTTACTCCACAGAGAATCAAGTCAACAAACTTAACTGTCATTTTCAAATCGAGATGTAGCGAAGTGGTTAATGTTTTGTTTCTAATCAGTATAGTCACAAGAAAACAATTCAACATGGCTCCAGTCTGCACTCTGACGTTCCTAACTAGATAATTTTCTAGAATTCCTATATCTACGAACAGTTGCAAAGACAGACATTGAATAGTTGCAATGACATTGAATTATCTAGTATTACTAGATGGCGCCAGACACCAGAAGCGGCTGTAGGTACAAACAATATAGACAATTAATTCTCCAGCGGAAGTAAAAGAATTTGAAAAGAACAGACAGTCAGGATTAAAAGAACGTCAAATCTATTGT